>JAWWEW010000078.1:103234582-103347256 GCA_035583185.1 Anabacerthia variegaticeps
GCCCCTGTCACGACACAGCCAAGGGAGCCCCACGGTCCATGTCCCATTAAGGAAGGAAGCCACTAACCCACTCCCTTCTGCCTTTGTGGGAAACACTCTGAGCCTTAATTGGCTTCTTTCGTGCAAGGGGAGCAGTGAAAAAAAAAAGTGTATGCTTCAGGTTGCCTATTTGTGTCTGGTAGCATATCCTTCTGACCAGAGAGCCAGCCCTTATTTGCATGAGTCACCATTTTTCTCATTTTAGCATGTCTGTGAGTGGCCTCAGAAGCGTTCAGCACCAGAGTCAGGGCACCAGTGGGTCCCTGCCTACCAGTCATGGGTGCAGCCTGAGACAAACACCTGCATGGTCCAATGCCAGGGCAATTACCCCTGGTAATTACACCACTTTGGCCAGCCACTGACTTGATGCTTCATCTTACACTGATGAAGTCGCAACCGGGCCTGAGCAAAGGCTCTGAGTCTACCCAGGGAAAACAGAAAGATGCATCTGTCCCACGGGGACGATGAACTGTGCAAGCAGAGACACTTTCTCTACTCTGTGGTCTCCTAAGGCTCAGCTGACCCAGGCACCACAAGCCAGTGAGGCTGGCTGCTCCACTCCTCCTCACTCCTCCTCACAGCACGTTTGTCTAATGGCCTGACTGGGTGAAATTCAAACATTTTCAGGGCTTTCAAAGGACACTCACTACTAAGGAGTGAATCCTTAACAACTAGGAAAATATGGACCTTCACAAGGATGCTTAAAAGAACATCTTCTGGGTGTTCCCATATGACAAGACACTCTTCGCACTGTAACTCCAGTAATTTACTCTCCTTGAATTTCAAGCAATATAGACAAAGCAATATAGATAAAGGCTCCTGTGTCCCTGAACTGACAACAGCCTCTTAGCAACAAATAGCAGCTTCAGCTGCAGAAAATACTTTGGTTTCAGGCCTGGAGGATGTTAAGCCTCATCTTGCACTTCCCCTTCAGCCATCCCTTTTGTTATTCAGGTTAATATTCTTGGCTAGAGCAGCACATGCTGAAGGAAGAGGAACAAAACATTCAGTCTTTTAAGGGATCAGCCTTACAGTTGGTTTGTTTTTTTTCTCATGCTGCAAAAAAGTTACCCAGTCTGCATTCTGCACAGTACCTTAAAGGATTCATATCTCAGGCACAAATGGGTCAATGCACTCTTGGACTTCAGTAATACAAATCTGTGCATATGTCATACAAAAAAAAAGTGGTTAAAAAGAAGAAAAGTAGAAAAAGACACCAAAAGTTGTACACTTTTTAGCTTTCCTTCCTGTAAGTTCAATACATTTGAAATAATAAAAACTAATAAGAGGCTGGGCAGTTATTCAGAATATGATATTGATCTGCTTCCGAACTCCCTTGGGATAAGTTTCCTTTAGAGGCATCCATTTTTAGGGTTTTTTTTGCTGGTCTCTACCTAGAGTCTTCAGACAGTGTCATTGTTTGAAGGAAAATGTAAGTGATGGTAAGTCCTTCCCACTTGGGATGTTAAAACGGATTTGACAGGGGATGGTCCAGACTCCACTGTAGAAGCATCACTTTCTTCTGTGACACTCAAATGATTCATCATCTTGAACATGAAAGTAGCTTGATGATGCTATGCCTTTCCTTTAGATAAGACAGCCAGTTCATGTGAAAGCAATTGATCTAACTTAACTAAATGCCCACTTACTCTGGGCATTTCCTTACATATTTTAACATTTAATATGTTTCTCATAGGCAGCGGAGTCTCAGACCTGGGCAGGGTGCTGGTGTGAAGGAGCGTATGATATCTGTAACACTGCAACACATCATCCTTGGTTAAGTAACAACTAGCCTTACTGATCCATTCATTTTTCAGCCTAATAAAGCTCAGTAACTCCCAACTTTCATTGAGTTAGAATAATTTAAATAATATAATTTATTATCATGCTGTAGTTTCCATTTCTGTTAATTCTTCTAGGAGGCTCAGTGGAATAAGCTATTGGCCTGTCAAATCTTGACTCCTATCTACAACTCCGCGCTTCAGTGACCCTGTTTTGGGCAGGAAGCTGGGCCAGGCAGCCTCCAGGGCTCCCTTTCAGCCTGTATGACTCTGTGAGTCTAGAATGCGACTCTCTTAAAATATATGTACGCATTAGGCCCTATGCAGGTCTTTTCTGACACCTGAATGTGATTAACTTTGCACAGCTATCAATACTTTTTTAAACCAGTCATAATAACCCTCCCCTTAAAAATTCAATCCTGTCAACCAACTCGGCTCTTGCGAGAACATACTGCCGTTAATGTCTTCTAAAGGGTTCATGCTTTTACTTCATTGACTGCTGCCTTTTAATTTTGAGGTAAAAGTCTGTCATCCCTGAAGTTAATATGCATTTGTTATTGTTTCCGTTTTTCCTGTCCATCATGCTTTATTCTGTTGCAGACATGCAGGCTTTTGGGTCTGTGTGGTTCTTGTTCAGTAGGTAGTGTCTAGTCACTGGGAAGAGACTCCTGGCATGGGCAGGGAGGGGGCACAGAGTGTCTCCAGAATACCCAAAAGTCAATTTTAATATGCACCACAACATACACGTGTTCTTTCAGAGCATACTTTAGGGGCAGAGCAATGCTGTCCATTGCTGTGAACATGTAAAAAGCCTGTGACTGGATTTTCTTCCCCTTAAACTAAGTCAATACCAGCAAGTTTCACTTTGTAAGTGTTGTCCAGATGATGGGCACAGGCAGAAGAAGCAGCGCCTCCCAAGCAAAGTGTTTACCTCTATCTCTGGGGTGTGTGCTAGCAAAGTGATGAATTATCATTTCCTTCGAGAGAGAACAAGGCAAACACTGCTTTTAAAAGTGCTGAGGTCTATTATACATGTGTACAGGTATTCAATTTACTGATAAATAGATAAATCAGTAGTACACAGGCACCAATTCTGATACTCAAATAGGGCTGCCACAAGTGAAAGAGGAATTTAATCTCATATTTTCACAGATCTAATCTGTTCTGTTCCTCTTGTTTCTTTGAAATATCCAATTACATCTGACTTAATAAAATTGGAAGACATTTATTACCATCATTAGTGGCTTGGGTTGAAATCAGCTGTGAAATTGTGTGCACATTAACTTGCAGAGAACTGAGCAAGCCAGAAAGCCTGGGAACTGATTTTCTAAATGGCTGCAGAGCTCTTTTACTGGATACAGAGGCACTGACACATGTGGCTGACCTGGGCTCTGGGGCAAGAAAAGACACAAGAAAAACTCTCAGTACTCTTTCCCAAGCCCCAGCTTGTGGCTCTGTCCTGGGCTGAACCATCTCCCATCTTCCACTGGACACAGGGAAAATGAAGCTGCAGGGAGGGATGAATCTTTGTTATGTAAGACCGGGATATTAATTCTGCAAGTGAAAAGGGAAATCAAAAAGACAGACTAAATTCCTATTTTCAATTTAAGTACAAGTTTATAAACAAAAACTCTGAGAAAGGGGAGAACGGGAAAAGATCCCATTTTCTCGTGCATTTCAAGACAAGCTAATGAGACTGAACCATCTGGGAGATACCAAAAGGAGTATTATTCCACACTCTCACTCAGCAGTCAGGTATCATATTTATTCATTATCAATTGTTAAATTCCTGACCACAGTCTTATTGCTGGCTGTGCTTCCATCCTTCACAATTTATCCGTTAGACTGCAGTGTCTGGCTCTTCCAGAAATCTCCTGCAAGTGCTTGCACATGGGATTTTCCCATCAGGATGCCATAGACAGCATGATGTGAGAGGACAAAAGGTGCACTCAGATACCTCCAGCTGCAGGGATAAACAGGTGAATTTAGTTTTTTGTTTGTTCCAATAATCACGCAACAGGAAAAGCAAGACACTTAGCAATAAGTAATTATCAAGAGTTGCTTGGGTATTGCCTATGGGGTGCAAAACTAGTTACATACCTGGGCATTTTGCTGCAAGAACTGTTTTCCAGAATGTTTTCCTGCTTATCTATGTTAGTGTCAGTAGCATTTCATTATTCAATGTCCATGTCATGTCCACTCCTATTTATTCCATGTCTCTGATATCCATCTGTTGAAAGAAAAAAAGTCCTTTATCTCTCCCACAAAGGTGTTGGGAGGACAAATATATTAAAGATTAGGAGGCAGTGTGGCTGTTTCAGTTACTGGACCATACAATTACCTCAGGATTTATACCTTTTATACAAAATTTATACATTTTTATACCTTCATGATTTTTTTAAAAAAAGCTTTTATTTTCCAAGAAAAAAAGAAACAAAAAAAAAGCTCAGTGAGCAGGAGGCAAAGTTTTCCAAGGTTTCATATTTCTGTTTCACCTTACTGTTGGTAGTTTGGCAGTGTCATTAAACAATGTAGGGAGTTAATTATTTTTAGTCAAGCAATGCAACACAGCAATAAAATTTTAAAAAAGAGACCTGTTTTAAAGGTCGATGACCTCATATAAATTGCTAAGTGTCAATAAATATCTTTCAACATGGGTGGAACAATATTTGTATGCTTATGGACAGAGCTATAGAGTTTAGCTTGCTCAAGACCATTAAAGATCTCACACATAGCTGAACAATAAATGCCATCAATGCAACTCATAAAACTATGCCCATTTGGACTTGATTTTTTCAGAAGAAGCATTGTTGGCTTTCAAAACTGAAAGTCACCACAAAAACAGAAAGGTTTTCCTGTAAAGAAAAAAATGGCAATTTTCTTAGTTAAGTGTGATTTTCTTTTGATTTCACTGACAAATAATTCCTGAATCATTGACCTTTCCACTTTCCCAAACAAACACAAAACTGTAACAAGCGTCTTCTTTAGATTTTGGACTCCTGGAAGTAAGTTATTACATGATTGCTAACTAAACTAGGAACACTGAGGAACTTTCTAACTTCAGTTTTCTAACATACTAATATAACCTAATATAACAGGAGTTACTTTTCTGTAAGATTCATCTATGCCTGCAGTACTTGCTATGCCATTGGCAGAAATGTGAGGAGAAAGACATAAAATGGTCTTCCATGAGGACTTTCCAGCTTCATCCTCTGTTTGGATGCACACCTGCTAAGTGATCAACATGCCAGGTCTTTATGAATGGAGGACAACATATGCTGAATTATCTCACTGTTATTCTGCATGCAATTCCAAAGCTAAACAATGTGTGTCTTTTATATATGATTCATCCCCTAGGAATTCGTGCCTTCATAGCACCTTTTCTAAAACAGGAAATAAGTACATGTTGCTAAGTTACTTTCATGCTTTGAAAAATCCCACTGCCATTTGCATTATCCAGTCTGTGTTCTGAGGGTTGTGCTCTATCACAGGGAATTTTTTTCTTCCATAATGAATACCTGTTCTTTTTACCTTTGTCTCACTTCCCAGTGAAGGTAGTCACACAGATTCCCTGCCTGTTTTGACTCTTACGTCTATGCCAAATATGCCTCACATTATGCCACTTTGCTGGGAAGTGCCTAGAAGATGCAGATGAAAATTCTCCAGGCACAGACAAAAATCCTTCAGGCAGTGAGGCACCAAGTTGCTGCTGGTGACCTTATACTCCTTGCTGGAGTACTCTCTCAAGAACATGTTGGTGGCTGGGCTGGAACTTTTCATGCTCCAGCCAACGTCAGTGCTTTTGCTAGCAGCTGAAGTAATCTGCATCTCAAGGATGCACTCCCCCGTCTTTCCATCTCCAACTTGATTTCTCATAAACTTTATACAGTATGCAGTTTTTACAGAGTTACTTCCCTTCTGTATCTCTTAAGAGCAGCTGTATTAAGGTTAACTAGCTTAGGAGTCATAAACAGGAATGGCTAATGTGATTGTACAAGCTTCCCCCCAGATCCTGGTCAATATTGTAACTCTGACCTGTAATGCACTCTCTCTGCAATTCCAGTACTGGGCGTCTCTCGAGCAAATATGGCTAATCACTTCAACAGGTTGCTGACTTTTATGAATTGAATTGCATAGCAAATAGCAGTGACAGTGTGTACAACATTGCCAGACAAGAAAACAACTTCATTATGTAGGGAAGAATGTGCCCCAACTCAAGAGAAGAGGAAAAAAAAAAAAAAAAAAGAAGCTTTACACTATTCCTTTTTTAAAAAAGGTGTTACTTGGGGTTGTTACTTGGGGGAGAGGGTGTGGCTGTGTGAAAGGGAGGTTTTTGATGAGGTCTTTTTGGCACATATCTGGAAAGCTGGTAGTGTAACAATGGGTCAGATACAGAGATTCTGACTCTCCATTTTCCAAGATGGGAACTTGATGCTGGATGTGACAATGCAATTAAACAAAGGCAGATAAGAAGTAAATCATGCAAGATACTTGGCTACCTCAGCAGTGGCAGAGATGAAACCCTACTCTGAGATGAGGTTTTCTCCCAGTACCTGCATGGGCTTCAGCTGCCTCCCCATCAGGATCTCTCATGTAGCTCCCTCCACTTCTGCCCTAGCCTCTGGCCCCCTGTGCCCTAGAGAGGCTTGATGGTTAGGCTAATTAGCCCATCAAATGAAACATCTTATTTCATCAATTCTGCTTTTGCTGATCTTCTGCCATTTCCACTTTCCACCTCTTGTCTCAGTTAATTTCAATTACTTGAATTTTGTCACACCTGAAATACATTTGTCCGCATCTTTCTTGAAATATGCAGACTGAATTTACATTATAGTAATTTAATTTTCTAAAGGCTTTGACTTAATTAGCCAGTAAGGCCAACTAAGCTGTAGATTGCTTCCTACTGTACGTTCAAAGGGCATCCAGAGCCGTTGGAATACAGAGCAGTTGGAAGTAATTTCCCTGCAATTTTCAGCAATCTAATACAAATTCTTGGTAAAATGGTACATTAGTCACATATTGCACAACATGTCTCTGTCTACTAACTTATAGCTCATTTTAGCTGTACTAAAAATAGTAATTATAGCCCTCATTAATTATAAGGATGTTGGATAGTAAATTGCTACAAAAAGCTCTCATGCCAGGAACTGCAGCTCCCTTATTTGTATTTGATGTCTGTGTTATGAGACAAATAATGTTTCGTCTTCCAAAACCACAGGCGCTGGCCCAGAAGATCTGGCAAAACTCTCCTGAAAAACATAGGAGACAGACTATTGGGACACACAGGCTTGCAGGGGTCTCTGATACCTGGAGTTCATGAAGGTCCTCTCCACACCGCTGTCCTGGAAACCAGGATACAAAGTTAGTGCAAAGAATGGGAGACCACCCTGTGGTTTTGAAAAAGGGTTATCTCCAAAGCAGATTTTATCTTTTCCTCATTTAGAAGATGGAGAGTAGGATATGAATGTTCTTGTAGGTTCAAAACGAGACTGTGAACTATCTGGGCTCTTCCTATCTCCTTCACCCAGAAATGGACAGTCTACTGCCTCAAAGCTTCTTACACAGCCTGTCATCCCACCTTCAAATTTTCCCTGGTGCATCAGCAATGCAGCAGTGATGGCAGAAAAAGCTGCAACAAGCTCCAGGGCTTGCCCCTGGTTTTGTGTCACCTGCTTTAGAGAGATTAGGTGGTTGGATGCCTGGGGTTGCTGGTGGCATTTGCAAGGAAGATCCTGATAATGCCGTGGAGAGCATGACTCTGAAGGGAACCCCACTGATTTCAGGAGGTTATCTTCAGCATGTGGGACTAAATGTCATTATAACTGGCAGTACTGCACAGCAATCTTCAGAATTGTGTTTTGAAATCTATTTACATCATGTGGGAACACAAGTGTGAGAGAGATGATACTAATTTACAGAAGAGTGACTGATGTAAAAAAAGTTAAATGGGAACAACTATCACATTTCTAGAATTAAGGTTACACATCCACAGCAGCCTGAACTGACCTAAGACAGGCCTCGGCCATCCAGTCTTCTCCCAGGTTGGAAATCAAATCAAATGAATATTATCCTGCTGGTTTACTTCCTGAAGCAGCTTAGCAGAGAACTGGATGACGACCTCCCAGGCTTGTGTGAGGCCAAGGTTCAGGCCAGGTAGGATGTCACAGTCCTGGTGCCTTCACCTGCTGGAGAGACCTGCCCACCCTTCTGTCTCAGTGAAACCTCCTGGGCAGATAGCAGTGCAAACCTCTTGTCAAACACACCCAGTGTAAAGTCCAGCATCAAACAAACCAAAGGGGATCCTTTTCTCCTGTAGAAATTCAGAATGAAATGATGGCACCGCTTTCCCTGAGAATGTAATGAAGGGATGAAGTCTACAGGTCTGGGGAGCGTTAGGGAAATTCAGGGAGGATGTGCCCAGTAGCCAGCTTCTGAAAGTTGAGGAGCTCTGTTGGAAAAGGATGGTTTCATAAGAGATCTGCTGTTCCTTGTGCACAGTCCCTTTGGTGACAGGCCAGGGTATTTCTGGAAGGACAGCTCAGACACTGCCCTGTTCATTGGCACCTTCTCCTTATTCAGTCTGATGGCTCATCCTAGTAAAGCACACACAAAAATTCTGTGGCTCCTTTTTCTGCATTTTTTTTCTCCTTAATTCAGCTTCATCCTATATCTCATGACATATGGGTCTTTGGTCGTGAGTAGGGTTCCACTGCAGTAGTAATATACCATAAAAAACCTCCCTAATCTAATGTCGTTACAGTAACTTTCTTTGCTAAAATACAATGCTATAAGTTGGTATAATGAGACACTCCAAGTTTTATTGTGGTTGAGGGCCAGATCCAGAAAACTCTGTCACTGCATTTTTTATCTCAGACTTGATGGATTTTTCTCAATATTTGCGGGATTTTGTTTTTGTTTGGTTTTGTCACATAAATACAATGGTTACAAAATGCAGAATTTATTTCCTTTATTTCCTTTCCTTTCCTTTTTTTTTAATTCCTTTGGGAAAACGAGTAAAATCAAAACTCTTCCCAGGAAACCTCTCTTTTTGTCTTCAAAACCCCGAAGTCTCCTGTATTAAAATAGACTAAGCATTTGCAAAAGAAGACCTCAGACACTCTTCATTAAAAGTAGTCAGAAGGCACAGCTCTGTCTCAACATGCAATGCAGGAATGATTATAACACTCCAAAGCCTACATCACATAAACCTCTTCGTTAATTGCCAATCTCTGCTAGATAGAGTAACAGGACCTATTCATGGGGCATCCAAATAGCCTCATTAGTTCTGAACTGTCCTGTCCCTAAACTCTTTCAAATGCCAGAGTCAGCCGAAAGTTGGGTGTTGTGAAGTTTTCCAGCAGCAAGTGCGAAGCTGAACTCCCCCTGCTCCTCACCTGGGCACAGGGAACATTCCCAGACTCACTCCAGTGGCGGCGACTGTGAGTAGAGTAGCTTTGAGGAGAATTCCTCAAAAACACCCGCTCAAGGGCCACTTTGGCTCTTCAGTCTCCCTCTGCTCTCTCTACATCAGAGACTAGGGAGCATTGCAAAACCAGTGCTGCAAAGGATCTGCTGAAATCTGTCAGAGCAGGGAGTCACCTTGCAAACAGGCAGGGAACAGTAGAGCAGGAGGGCTAGATCCTGTCCTCCTGCATGCCCTGCAGCATCACTCTTGTTAGATGGACACCGCCAGCATTAAAAGCAAGGAGTATGTGATGAGGGAGCTTTCAGGCTTTAAAAAACATCTCCCAGAGGAAACTGAGTGCTCCTGAGGGCTAGCGAACAGGTTTTGCTTTCTCTTTTCTGCAGCCTGGTACCAGCGTGCTAGGTAGCACATAGGAAGCTACTTCCCGTATTTGTTCTTCCAAGACTGACCAGATTAGTCTCCTCATCCAATATGCTGAAAGAAAGTAATTTATGTAACAGCTCTTGGGTTCAGCCTTTTACTCATCCCTAAAATGATTTAACCCTGATCTTACTGAATCTATATCCTGACCTGTCCGAGAGCCCCATCCAGGCTGGTAACAATTGCAAACAACGTTGCCAGAACATCTTCACAGTTAGAGCTATTTTCATGTTTTCTATGCTTTCTGGTACTGTACCTGTTACAGGATTAAGTGGTTCAGCCTTGAACACAAGTTGCCTAAAATTTTAAACACGGGAATCAAATAAGATATAATCTGAGAAAGGAATATAAGGGTTCAATTTTCAACCAATGGAAGATATCTCCGCGATCCTTGGTGAAAATGCCCCTTCTGGTGTGGCCCTACCCACATTTTTGTGTAGCAACAAGCCCTTTTTCTCCCTAGATGAGCAGAGCAGGGAGGGTACTAAAGAGGCAAGACACCAGAAGAATGCAGAGCAGTCCCCAAAGAGCTGTGGCCAGAAAATTAGTCAGAAGACATCTTGTAGCATTGTTTGTTTTGTATGGCTGCTGGGTTTCCCTTCGCTGCAGGGCTTGTAGAGGCTTTTCATTTAGCACAACCAGCAAGGAGCATCTGGGGCAGTGGCCATGCCAGTTAGCAGTCCCCGAAATAAAAAGCTCCATACATTTATGTTGACTGCTTTAGCTAACAGAAATCATGACTTGCAATTTATTTATACCCTTGTCATAAGATGACCACTGCCTCTTCCCAGGCAGCAAGCTATAAAAGAGTCATTCAGTGATTGTTTGGTATTTAGGATAGCAAAGTAAGTCAGTTCCAAGTTGATGATACTAAACTATCATAGAAATGAGAACAAACTCATGTTATTATGCTTAAGTGACATCTCTAAAATGAACAGAGGGATCTCAAGCTTTTAAGCCTGAAATTGTGAAATGGAAAACATATATTTGGCTGCTTAATCCTAAAGACCCATAACTGAAAATCTTTAGGCACCCAGCTTCAACATGTCCCTGTGGGGGTAGTGAACCCTTATCACAGACCTTAAGTGAGATACCTAAACCCCCTAGGGGTGTGGGGAGGTGGTGGATTAGGGTTTGGATGCACCTTCTGCGAGTGCTTTTGGCTCATAGGCAACAAGAAGGGATCTTTGGACTGTACTTTGGAAGCACATCATCCTTCCTCATGATATGTTCAGTTTTAACCCCCAGTGCCGCATTCTGGGTTCTGCCACTACTACCTACTACATGCACTTGGGGGCACCTAGTCCTGGATGATTGTTAAGGTTTGTTAATTGCACTGAGTGAACACTATACCACAAAGGCATTTTTAAAATAACTTTATTCGATTGTATTTTGTATCTCCCCATTATTGATTTATTGCAAATGATCTCCTGGCAGGCAGAAGGATGTTGTAAGGCAGAAGAACACGTAGTAAGACTGCATTGCAGTTCATTCATACCACAATTCACATGCTATTCCAGTGAGCCCGAGGGCAGGGTGGGGGAGGCAGAGTGGTGGTGGGGTGGGAGGGGGGTAGGGGGTGGCAAGGAAAATCTACTGCAGTAGGATGCTGGGAAACTGTCCTTTATTCACTGTTAACTTCAGTGAGGGTAAGGCAGTCTGAGAGGCTGAAGATAAGTCTTGTGACATGTGGGTAACATTCCCTGCTGCTCGCTGGAAAAAAGTCTGTGCTTGTTAGAAGGAGTAAGGGGTTCCTGACTGATGGAAGAACATGAGTCTGCTCTCTGCTGAACTTTCAGTATTGCAACTGGTCTGCTTTAGAGAATCAAAAATAACTGAGACATACATTTCTTACTGCCACATTACCCTACATCAGGAACCATGGATTGCCTTTCTCCCTCACTTTGTTCTCTCCAATCCTGACTTTCCCGAGAAACTAAGAAGCTGTGGTTATTTCCATTTGCCCCATCTATCAGACTATTAACAGTTAAAAGCATTTAAAGCCATTAGTGTTTCTGTTTTTTACTGTAACAAACAGCTAACTTAAATACTAAATTAATTTTAGAGACTAATAATGGCAGATACAGTGCATGTTATTTTTACTGAAGGAAAGCTGTCAAATTCTAGGCTTACTGGTGGTGCTTATGTCTGAGCTGAGCCTGGGCCACAGCCTCTGGATGCTGGTGAGGTTCCTCTGATGCCATGCCAGTCTTTCCCCAGGGGAAATTTGTTCCTCCTTTTAGGTACAGGCATTTGCCTAATGTGCTATTTATAACATATTTCTTTCACAGAATCTAGTTTAGAGCTGCTATTGCATTCAGAAATGCAATGAAATTAACATATTTCTGCAAATAATTTAAATGCTCTGGGAATGATTAAAATATGAAGAAGGGGATCCTTGAATACATTGCTGAAATTAAGTCAGCATAAACAAGATCACATACAAATTCACTGGTTCCAGTGGCATTCTGGTTTCAGTGGCATTCAGACTGTGATATTGATACTGGTATAAACAAGGAACAGAAACAGGTACTCAATGTTTTCCAAGGTTTGGAAGAACACCATGCATAAAACTTAATGCTTTTCAGACTTTGTAGTTGTGTACACTCGCCTGAATTCTTCTTTTATGATGGCCAAACCATTAAAAGGAGACCTTTCCTACCCCTCTAGCTTGTAGCAGCATTAATAAATCAAGTGATTTCTTGCTGGCCAAAGTAAGTTGGCCTGAAAAAACTTTGTATAATATGCAGGTTATATAGCTGTGATCTTCTTTATCTAGTAATATGCTCCTTTATACTGCACGTGTAATAGTTGTTTTAAAAAACATAAAATTAATATTCTTTTAGAAGACAACTTATGGTTGAAAAGATGTAGCAATAGCCATGCATGTAATATGGTTTAACAATCTTAAATATTCCAGACAGGAAAAGTTTTTTGTCAAAGTCTCTGACAGTTTAAACTTTAAAGCTTCAGCAAAACTTTTAAACTTTTAAACTTTGAACCTGTTTGAACTTCATTTGATTTATGAATTATTAAATGTACCACTGAAATTCACCGTCTTTATTTTCATCTAGTAAAGATTTTTTGTTTAAAAGCTACAGATGAAGAGTGGGAACTAAGGAAATGCAGCCTGAGGAGATTATAGCCCTGTTTTATCAGAACAGCATTCCTCTCAGCTGTATAAAACAAAACCCCAGTAAAATATTTAGAAGAGGGAGAGATAAAGGGCTGAAACTGGTATATACAAAGGGTGGGGAAAATGAATGCTAAACTGGAAAGCTGGATTAGGCAAGACTTGGAAAATTAGATACCTCTAAATTAATTATTTAACTCTTCCTTCACGTCCTGCTCCGTTTTTCTACATCAGGATTAAGAGAAGGGCAGCACCAGGTTAACAGTGTCTTTAACATGAAGTCGAGGGCAGTGGGAAGGCATTACTTTAGCGAGTTGTTCTGGAGGAAACAAATCTCTGGAAAGGGAAATGCCCTGAATGGCTCCCAGAGTCCTGTGCCAGAGTGCTGGCTGTAATTTACGTCCCAGTTGACAGGGAACCTACTTACATCACAGCACTGACACCACATAGGTATAAAATGGAGAAGGTAAGCTGTTGGTGCCTCTGCCATAGCAGAATTCACACACTGCTAATCACAGCTCTCAGGTCTTTTCCCAGCATGGTCTGGGCACTGCACAAGGGTCTTTCCAAAAACTTTTTGGAAAGTCTGCCCTGGAAGAGGCACCCAGGGAGCGTGGCGGCAGTCTGTGCACAGGCGGCGGGTATTTATAGCCGGTGTCTGAATGAGCCTGTACAGATGCAGTTTATCTGGGAGTGTTAGATACTGTCTGCATGTTGATGATCTCTCACTAGCAGGATAAAAGGAGAAATAAATAGAAGACAAACCTGCCCATTTGCTATTCAACAAAATGCAAAACTCTGCTTTGGAGTATCCCTAGCAGGGCCAGCTGAGTTCCCCAAAGAAGACACACATCTCCTTGCCAGAAGCAGAGCTGCACAGGCTCTCCTGCTCTCTCCTGCTGGGGTATGGTACCAGTGGGAAGGCAGCGCTCATTCAGCAGCCACCGGGAAACACGGGTTGCTCCAGCTCTTCTGTACGTCTTCCAGCAACTGTTGTCACAGGGCAATCACATTAATAGGGCCAAAGATAAAAGGGATAAAGCACACAGGGAAAACTGAATGAAACTGAAGCTGCAGGAGTGCTGTAATACCCAAACTTGGCAAACATGTAATGTCAACAATGTAAGTTACAATCAAGCTTCTGAACTTGCAGTGAAAGAAATAGAAGACAAGAGTAAAAATGGGGGGAAATTGGGGAAGAGGGAGGGCAGAAACAAAGTACTCCTCAGCCTTGCATGTAGCCATTACAATAATCCAAGCAGCATGCTGCATCAGATTACGCACTGAAAACAAGTCCTAAATGGGAGAGAAACTTGATAGGTGAGTATTTTTCTCTAATAAGGAGCTTTTTGTCTGTTTGTTTCCTTATACCTCATTCATAATGATGTCATCTTACACGAGAAAAGGTATAGCGATTTTACCTGCTTCCAAGTGGAGCACAGAATCAAGGCTATTCACCGGTGAGGTGAACAACACCGGGACACTGCACATGAACATATGCTCCATGGTTTGTCAAAGGAAGGGAGAATCAGGAGCCTTGGGAGCTGATTTAAATCTGAGTACTTCAAATTATCTGATGTTGAGTGGGTTTTACTGATGGGCTGCCTTCAAAATAGGACTACTTGACATTTTTTTACTCTGGAGTGTATTTGCTTAGAAATCTGAAAAACTGGAAGGCTTATGGATAAGGGGAACTGTAGAGAAGTGCAAAACCCAGCTACGGGACACTAAATCACAGACAGAGGTCTGAACACCAGTAACCACACTATTTCTGTAATGGCGTTCATGAGTATAATGCTTACAAACACAGCGCTGGGTATTTGGCACATATTTGCTTACATCTCCCAAGCAGAAAAATAATAGTTCCATTCTTTTGCTTTTGTCAGATGAGTTTGCTCTTTTGTCCCGAGCCAGGGTCTAGAGGCTTTTTCTTAACAAATACGTGCAGAGGCACTGGCTCTGGGAAATTAGAGAAAGTACTGGACAGCCTACTAAAGGTGCCATGATTGCATCCCCTACACACTTGAAACTCAACACCCCATGATTCTGTGATGTTTCAGAATTAAGTGACTATATGTGGTTTCCAGCATTCAACAATGCTGTTTTAAAAACATAATACAAGTTTGAATGCTGAGAAGAGTTTCTTGATTTCAGAGAAAATCAAATCATTCAGCCTTATCCTGAAAATTAGATGAATTGGGCAATACTTTTTTCCCCTCAATAACTATTTTCACAGCCGCTTGCATCTGGCCATATGAGAGGACTGACTTGGTACACCATGGCAAGATTCTGTATGGCCATTTGTTCCATCATATTTCACTTGTCCTATCTTTAGGGATGCACCAAGACAAGAATAACTCAAGACAGAGACTGGGTTTAAAATCTGTGTTTTCTATAGAAGCTGAGAGAGAGAAAAAAATTAACTAACGTCTGGCTCCAAAGCTCAGGAGACTGGAAACCTTTACAGTCCCCAGTGTGGAAAAGCAGCTATCTCTCACACACACTACAATGCATTCTGTGAGTAGGCTCAGATAGAAGGGGCTTTCCAGACAAAATCATCATGGCTTTGGGTATAAACACATCCCCTCCAATCCCCAGCTGCTCTGGGATCAATTTGTCTGCTAGCAGCACCATTCAAAAGGTGAGCCTGTGAATAGTGACAGAGGCTTACAAACTGATCAGTGCAATCTTAGGCATGTAAGGGTTTGGCAGTTCCACAGCTGAGGACCTACTCCACACAGTTCTACCTATAGAGCTGTTTTAAAAATAAATTGTCACTTTGGCTTCCCTGCAGCCTTGCTGTTTTGTGCACAGTCTGAAATTTCCATTGGTGCCCTGACCCAGCCAGGGTCTTCGAATTAGCTCGGAGGGAAATAGGTCAGTCCAGAGCAACTGGTCTGTTGCTGGAAGCAAGCCTGTACTTCAGGAAATGACCAGACTGGGGGAAAAAAACCCCACAAAAACACAAACTAGAAAGCCAGAAAAAAGGGCTTTCCTATTAGGATTTCTTTTTTTTTTTTTGTGAAATCTGTGGCACATTATAGTCATTATAAAAGAAATATTTAACAGTGGAATGTGTGATTAATGGAAATCCATTTTAATAGTTCTTCTCCAAGACAAAGACAGAGGAAAACACACAGTCAGGGCAGGTAGATAGCTGCTGCTGCTGCTGCTGGACTCAGCCACTCCGGCTTGACAGCAGCAGAAACACGGACAGCAGGCAATCGACAACACTGCAGCAACTTGGAACTAGCAAGGCTGAAAGACTGACAATGTGAAAATTTGACTCATAGAGGACGTTTTTTTAAAGCTCTGAGACCTTTCACCTTCTGTTTCCTTCGCCTTTTCTAACCACGTATGGTTTTCCAGGGACCCCTTCCCATGCTCCTTGCCCAAGGAAGCTGGCAGCCGCTGGGGTGTGCTCCCAGCAGAGATGATCTAATGCACACCCATGGGTGCACGGAAGGCTGAAGGGACGGGAACGTAAAGGGACCAGTGGCACCCACAGCTTCTGATCCCCAGGGTGCGCCACCCAGCCCACCCAAATATTCGTGAATTTGGACTTCAGAAGGGTGCGGGGGATGGGGTGGCCTGGCGGGAGGGGCTGAAGGGACCGGGCGGGGGGGGGTGTCTCTCCCCCATCTCCATCCCACGAAGCATTTGAAATATTTCCACCCTGAAGTGGACCCGGTTCTCCCGCCACTTGTAGTGCTTGGCAAACAGCGGCGGCGGCGCAGCACCCCGGCCCGGCCCGGCGGGACGGGGAAGGTGGGTGCCGGCCCCCCGCGTCCCTCCCCGGCCCCGAAGCCCCCCCGAAGCTTGGCGTGGGCGTGCGCCTCCCCCAAGTGTGTGTTTTGGATGAGGCGGCGCATCAGCTGCCTGGTATCAGCGCTGCGGCTCCGGCGGGGCGGGATGGAGGCTGAGCAGAGCCAGGCTCGGGAGGGTCAAGTACAGGTTGCTGCGCAGGAAAGAGCCGGGGGAGGGGAGCCTGGGTCACTCCTCTCTCCGCTGTCTCTCCCTTTCTCTTTTTCCTTTTCCCCCCCTCCTTTTTTTTCCCTCACCCCCCCCCCCTTTTTTTTTTCCCCTCCCCACCTCCCAGAGAAGGGGATGTTGGGACTATTCCATCAGTGTGGTATGTCTGTGTAAACATCATTAGCTCCTATGAGCTGACACGCTGGAGATTTTCATTTCTTCTTACAAATCGCTCCCTTTCACAATAAAAATACCACGCATATTAGGCTGGATATGTTCGGAGGGAAGATGGAGATGTTTATTCTCCTTTGATCTCTCACAAAGCGAAAAACAGCCTTGGCAGAAGGATACCACTGGAGACGGGAGAGGGCGAGAGTCTCCCAGCGGGCACTGGGCAGCCTGGGGGCTGCGGTGTGAGGGCAGATCCAGTGGCCCCACCGTGGGCACAATGGGAGGATGAGACAGAGGTGTGAGGCACAGCACAGCCTCGGGGCACCCTTCCGAACTCCTGCCAGGAAAGCTGGAAGGCCCTGGCCTTCAGCAGGACTCTCCAGAGGAGCCCAGATGGTCCGAGTGAGGCAAGGCTGTTTGTGAAAAAACTCGTCTCCGGAGTACGTCTGGGAAAAATCGCTATGATTTTTTTCCCCTTAAATTCTCTGGGGTGCCGAGCTGCCAGTGGGGTTACCGCACGCAAGGGGCTGTGCACGCGCTGAGCTTGGCCGGGCTCCGTACGACAGAGCAGAGCCCAGCAGAGCCCAGCAGAGCCGAGCCAAGCGTGCTATCTCCCTTGATCCACTTCTTATCTCCGGGAGCAGTTGTAGCGAGCAGGGAGCTCCAGCAGAGAAACTTCCCTCGTCCACTTCCCCCTTCTGTCTGTTTGCCCTGGCAGAAAAACAGCACTTTAGTAACCAAGAGATGTCCACACCCTTCTTCCCTCCCCATTTTGCTTGCTTTGATGCCTCGAAAGGTATTACTTGCTTCCCTCTCCTTAGTCAGTTTTTGCACGGTGGGAGGAGGAACCTTAGTGGGAGATTCTCTGTGAGCAGTAATAAAATCAGTGAGGACCTTGCAACTGATTTTAGCATTACAGGTTTGTAGATTTTTTTACACAAAGCATAAAAATGCATAATGTTAAGGGCATGGAAAGTCTGAGAGAGCCAGGTCTTTCAGAACAAGACTGTCAGCTGTGCTGGGATCGTTTCTCCAGCTGTGCTTTGCCCAGCTCACCAGGAGAAGGCAGCAATCTCTGCGCAGCATGTGGGAATTCTCACAAACCTTTGTGGTGAGACTTCAGCCAATTTTGCTAAGTCCTAGGTCCCAAAGGCAGTTTTGGTTCAGAGATCCAGCCAAATCCCAGGCTTCCCAAGCTTTCTCTATTTGTCTTTGGTAACATTTGCTTTTGTCTCTTTCTAGTGGTGTCTGTGTACCAAGCCACTGGAGCAGCCGTAGCCTGTGTAATTAGAGCTATTCACAGAGGCCATGTGCGTGGAGGCTGGTCTGGACTCTTTTGTTCCCACCTGAGCCCCCTGTGGGAACACGCAGCCCTGCTGCCAGGCCACTGGGCTGAGTGGTGCTGGCTTAGTTGCTAACACAAAGCTGAAAAACACCAAACATCAGCCTCTTCTCCTCTGCAAGAGCAGAGCATGTGTGCATGTGCTACAGTGCAAACCCATTAGTCAGACTGCACTGGGTAATCTTTCCTATTTGTCCAGCATTTTCTTTTGGTGCCTCAAACCTCCTCTCCATAAATCTCCAGGATGAGGGTTTGGGCAGGAACCCTCTTGTTCCCTGCCCAGTTCCCCCAGTTCATCTCTTCTGTAGCTGGGTAGGGTTGTGTCAAAGCATTCAGCTCCTTCCTCCCACACGCTCTTGCAGTGATTAATCACTGAGGGCTCAATCAGAGAGCTTTGTTCATCTCAGATGCTGTCATTTCCCAGGCAAACTGAAGTAATTTGTATTAAGAGCAAATCATGAGAGGTTTTTCACAGATCTCCATACATAATATGGTTGTGTGAAGTGGAATATCCATGGCTGTGGGATAGCAGGCTACTACTGCAAAGGAGTCGTGCTTTCAGCTCTACCTGTGTATCTGGAGTTACTTCATGGCCTTCAAGATCTCTGTTTTAGGGAGTTGGGTGTTAACTAAGGAGAGCGTTTTACTTAATACGTGTCAAAAGTCAGAGGTCAAATGAAGTTATCATTTTTCCAGTGTCTGAGAATCTAGCCCTCATTCTTTGAATACATTTATATGCGGCGTGATTGCAGTCATGGGACCAATAGGCCTGGAACCCAAATCATGACCGAATAGTGAAGGAGTTAGGAACTCACATTTCTCAGCCCAAGATGAAAAGCTGGAGGCTTTCAATCCACATAGAAAACTAAATGATGAAAAAAATTCATCAATTAGGCAGAACAAAGTCATAAATCTGAAAGTCTTTACTGAATTCCTTTTATTCAAATAAGTACAAATGGATATCTCAAAATGTATTTCTTTAACTGTACAGTAGGAAATGCCCATTTCCAAGTTTGGAGGATCTGTCTTTATGTGGCCAAACATGTGATTCCTTTGGTGTAAGATTTTCTTAAAGGATAAACATAGTCATTCCAGCATCCCTAATACATTAATTGTGCAGTTAATGCTGAAGTTTCTAGATTGTATAATTTTAAGATATCTGTTTTATAAGACCAGATGGCTGTTTTCCCTGCTAGGGCACAGAGACTGACTTTACTAACCTGGCTACTGCACATCGCACTGTTGGTGTCAGACTGTTCAACCCACTGGGTTATCCCACAGTCCAAATACCTTTACAGTGGTGATAACATGTCAGTTTTTCGGTGCTGGGCATCCATAAATGACATAGTGCAGAAACAATGTGCACTCTTTTATCACCAGAGATGCCTGAATACCTAAAAATTATCTTGAGTAAATAAGAAGTGTTCACCTTTTTTTGTGGTTTTTGCATTTATTCAATGTTAATAGCTTAACAAGTAGTTAATTAGTAGAAGTCTGAAAGAGTAATTTTTTTAAGATACTGTTGATGGAAAGACAATTTTAAATTTACTGATGATGACCATCACAAGAAAATATGATAATATTTAGTTTTTTCTGACCTAGGCTCAGAGAAATCAGTTGCAAATCTCTAGCTAGAAGTAATGAGATCTAATCTCAGATCTGCAGTAGAATCACATATAAGTAACTGTTTGCTAATATTTGTATAGACCAAAGTTTCTTTAAAACATACAGAAAATAATTTTGAAAAAAGTTCATAAAAATATCAAACCTCACAAACAGAATTAACCATGCCCTCTAGAAAAATTATTTGCAATAAATTCTTTCCTCAGATCTAGTACTCGTTGTCCTCCTCCTCCTCCAGCAGTATTTTTAAAGTGAACAGCCACAGACTTGTTGTATTTTTCATCTCCAGAGGTTTGGAAAGAGAGTTCACATAAATGAGTGCTTTTTTTCTCCTCTTAATTTGTACATTATTGTGAATACCAGTATAATAAATTGTGATTGAACAGGGCTCATCAGGCAGATCATCTGTCACTTCTGTCCTTAGGTTAGGAACCGCTGGCTGTTTCTCCTGAAAGGGTCACTAGTGTGAACTCTTCAGGCAGTGGAAAGTCCTGTGGGCAGACTTATTGTGCTGGCCACAAAGCAAATTGTAAAGAACTAAGAAGGCTTTTCCCAAGGCTAGCTACCAGCACATAGCTTATGGAACACAAAAATTATGGGACAGTCAAAAATTGAAATGGAACACTTTAGACGTGATTTTCCCCAAAAAATTATATGAACATATGTCAAATATGAAATATGATAAACTTTTCAATGCATATGTGAAAAACTAGAAACTCTCATTTAGAGAGTTGCCTTCCAGTAACACATTCCTTTACATCAATGCCAGATGCAGAGGGGCTCTCATACCATTTCCCCTTTATGTTCTTTGAATATATTCTTTGGTAATTGCAAAATCACCAGCTACCTTGAGGTTTGTTGTTTGTACATTTTGTTTTAATGTTTCCTGAATACAACTAAATAAACTGTTTGGTTTCAGGTTGTTTTTTCTTGGCACAAAGCTATTCAATACAACTACTGGCTTGGAACTGCTATTCACATTGTTTGGAGTGTTTCACAGTAACCCAACAAAATAACAGTTTTAACCTTGTAAACAATCCAATGGCTTCACTAAGCTTTGTTAAGATGAACTGCTGAGCATCCCCACCACTGCCAGCCATACCTACACTGTGATCCCACCTCCCCCTTTTTCCTTTGTGTTGCTTCAAGTGGGGTCTGTCCATAAGCAGCCTCAGTTCTACCAGCATGTGTGCTCTAGCCCAGAAAGTCAAATCATGTGCTGTTTAATAGCTCGCTTGGCATGGCAAGGTCAGTGGAAGCATTCATTTATGGACAGAAAACCTCTCCCTTTTTCTATTGCCCCGGATGCTCTAACATAAGCTCCCTGAGGATGCCGAAGTGTTTGTGTCCCCTTGCATCTGCACTTCTTGGCATCCAGATGTGGGGGGTGCCTCCAGGCCAGGGTCCCCAGCGCTGTGTATCCTGTGGCTTTAGAGCTGGCAGAGTAAGCCCAGGCCAGCACCGTGCTTCCTTGGAGCAGTGCTGTGGCACAACCACAGACCTGCCAGTGCCATGTGAAATACAGATGCCACAGGACTAAAGGCCTGACTCAACGACTGATGAGGTGCAGCCAAAAGTGATTAGGAAATGTATGCTTTGAAGACTCCGAGAGCATTTCCTTCCTAACAGAGGAGGAGACAATGCAATTCAAGCTCTGTATAGGACAGAAGAAACCACACAGCAAGACACTGATAGGCTATGTGATATGTAACATCATCATATGCAATCAGCACTGGTGATAATGGCCTTTCATGTTGCTGAAATAACATCACTGTGTTGTGTTTACTGAGCAGATATCGAAAGCAAATCTCAGAAATATGGTGCAGCATATCTCACTTGTAAGGTAAAAACCCACAAATGATAGGGAGAGAAAAATTGCACTTTTCCACATCTGCCTACCAACATCTCAGAGCAGCAGCTGAGATAAAGTATGTTCTGCTGTGAGCAGGAGGAAACAGCATCCACAATACCAGTGTGTATTGGTACCTTTGCACATCTGGGTGAGAGATTTTTTCTGTGTTTCTGCAGATGCGCAGCCAGTTTGGGTGCTCAGCTGGAAGGTGGGGAAGCTCGCTGTTGCACACAGATCCCTTGAAATGACAGTCACATGGTCCATGCTCAGCTCTCTGCAGAGATCATATCCCACAAATGGGGGTGTTTTCCTCACAGGTAGACGTGCTTACTTGCTCCTGCTTTCAAAAGATGCTGAGAAGCATGCTCAGGTATTAAGTTCAGTTTTACTTTTTGGTGAATTGATGAATTCACTGCTTTGGTGCAATTGCTAAGTACAATTTTCTTTGTACCATTTACACTTTGTCTTTCCTCTGAATGACTCTCTGCTCTGGTATCAGACTCGTCAGGCTCAGAATGGAAATGCAAGGTGGTGGTACCATTGTCAGTGATGACAAAACTCCTGTGCACTTTGGAGGTGGCAAACGGGTTGCTTTTATTTTCATTAGCAACATTTGTCAGGGCAATCATTATTTCGGATTGCTGACAGCATTGTCTGAAGTCAGTCCTTTGGGTCCTGGTCTGGGTCTTCTGCTTGGAAATGTCTGGCAAGACCCAATCACTGGTGCAGCATTTTTTAGACGCCCCAGATTTCCCCATTAAATGGTGAAAATTAGTAGTTTTCAGGGCAGGCAGCTCTCAGTCATCTAGAAAAACAGCTGCTGGCTGATACCCTCTGTGTGTGGTGATTCTCATGTCCACAACAGCCCCAGACAGTACTGCACCCGGTGCTGCCTCTGTCTGAACAACAGCCCTGCTTGAAGAGGTGTGACTTTTGATTTAGCTGCCCTGCCAGAAATGGTAGATTTACTCACTGAAAGTGCTCCTACCCAGATTTCTCTTCCGAGTTGTTATCTGGGCTGCTGGCTGCAAATGTCAGCACATGGAGCATGGCATCCTTATTCTCCAAAGCTCATCAATTTTTCCGTGCAAAATTTTGCTCATATATAAAGCTGCTTTTCACATTTTAACTGGCTAAAATGTTTTCAGTCATGGGAAACAAGTAAAAATCGTATGCCAGCTGTATTCTGAGGTGATGGCTCCTGCTAGTGAACTTCCCAGACATGGCACGTGGTCTGAGCAGGAGAATGAATCTACAGCCGCGGGAGGCAGCAAAATGCCCCAGAACTGGCTCTGGGGCCCTTTCCTACCAAACTGAAAGCTCCTCTCACTTCTTCACATCTTGGTTGTTTAGTTGCAAACAACCTTGCACTTCAAGCAAGCTGGCAAAAATTGAGGTCTGATGGAAACATGGCACACTGCTGCTTCTCTGTGTGGTGTGACAGAGGAGACAGGTGGGAATTTAGACTTATACTTAGTTTTTGGTAATGTTCAGTGACTTATAGTGATTGTAATGACAGTCTGTTTGATTTGAACTCATCATTCCCTGGGTTTTCCTTTTGAGAAACATGGAAATTACTCTTCCAGTGAGGACAGAATAATTGTTGTTAGAAGCAGCACTAGAGGATGGCACATAGCAGCTGCTTTTTCTCCCTCCTCCATCAGCTTCCTTCTGTGGTCTTAATGATGGCAACTTAATGTTTCTTAAAATATTATTACTTGGATGGTTCCAAATATCATTTCCCGGGGGAAGAAATACTAAAATAAATAGAAAACGCTTATTTAAAAAAAAAACAAACAACATTTTTAGGCAAACAAACACTAAAATCTGCCACATTCATTACACAGATGATTACACAGAAAAAGGAAATGAAACAAAAGTATATACTTAATTTTAAGGAAAAAAGTAGTCCCGTAGAAGGGCTGTAAGCTGTAAAACCGCAGGGTATCTCGCAGTGTAGCAAGTGAAGCCCAGGCCCAAGCGGATTCTTTGCAAAGGGTGTAAAATGCCTCTGCAGTTAGGATGGTCATTTTTTTTTCCACAGCACAGACCAGGCAATAGCCCTTCATGTTAAATTTTTCTAAATTCTTCCAAACAATTTTATTGCAAGTACAACACAACCTTGAGAGCTGTCCTGGAAGATATCTGAATGTCCAGTTCTCAAAACAAGATTTCAGCATGCGTCATGTCCCTCCTTGGACTATTTTGGCCAAGGGTGAAGGGATCAACCAGAATTCCAGGTTACAGTTCATTAGTACGTGACAGCTAGATTATGTCTGTCTGCAAGTGAGGCAGTTCTGGCCATACACATTAGGATCATTTAAACATTTCCAAAGGTACTTATCTTGATGTCATTTTTGTGCCCCTGGACAAGAATAGAAGCAATTAGACCTGAGCTGTAGGTGTAATCAACTAGTTACGAAGCTGACAATTTAAAAATGATAAAGTATGCCTCAAATGCAAAATTTCAGATGTTCAAGAGAAGAATAAAGTCAGGCCTCAGAAATGCACCTTCACATAGAGCTGGACTATTACATACAATTTGACTTGATTATGTGCAAGGTTGGGAAATCAGGAAAAAAAAAAAAAGTGCTTTAAAATCATCCTGAGTTAGTGAAACAAATTATCAAGAGCATGGATGAGTAGTCACTGGGAATGCTTTACTCTGGGAAATGGGGAGTACTCCAAAGCTTGATGTCATCAGATCAAGGCTGAACATTTTTTCAGGAAGGTTTTCTGTCAGACAAGAGAAGTTATTGAGCTCAGCTTGTGATTGTTTCTACATTCAAATTGGGAATGGTTGACAAGGAACATGAAAACGTGATGACAGTCTGCGAAAGCAGGTTAGTGTGATTCCTTATTTCACCTCTCGGTGTAATAGAATGGTTCTGGGGCCAAAAATGAATTGAGGGTTGCCTGAAGAGTGTCTGAGTCAGTACAGCTATCAACTCACTCTCTCAGCGCTGCATTGATTCAGTAGTGCTGACAGCAGTAAAAAACTTGTTTATTGGTTGTCAATGAAGTATGATTTGAAAATGCAGTCTTCAGAAAGAAGAGTAAAGAGATGATTTTATATCATCATCTGTCTGGCTAGCACCTTGTGTAGCTGCACTGAGCTGATCCAATTATCTCTTCTGTTGTTGTTAAAGTTGTTTTATTTTTAAGGCAAACTATTCCCATCTTGGAAGAACTAAATCTAATCCTGTAAAATAAAATATTGACTCATATAAGGAAAAAGTCTGCTGGAAAGAACATAGAAAGTAAATTCTGCCTTTTATTTAACTCTTTCATCCACATTCCCATGGGAAATGTGTAAAGATGAGAGGCAAAAATAAGGAACCATACACAGAAACTGAAAAAGAAGTGAAAAGAGAATAGAAGTGATGTGTCATTGAAAAATACCCTGAAACGTTGGAAGAAACAAATCTTTTACCCAGCATTATCCACAGGCATTATTCTGCAAAAAACAATACAAAAATATTTCAGCCTGTTCTAGTGATGACTTTGTAGGATTGACCCCCATGCAGAAAGCCAAAGCAATGTCTGGGGCTCAGATAAGACACAAGTCCTGTTTTGAAGGCAGCCTTTTGCAATGGATGAATTGTGTTTAAATAGATGCGGGTATCCCTATCTAAGATGAGACAGACATTATAGTGTCATCTTAGCAGAAGTGCTATGTCTGAAGATGCTCTTTCCTATTTTTGGGTGCATATCACAGGTTTGATTTGGGGCCCATTGGGCTGGGTACAGTATCAATTATACCAACAAGACAAAGCTTTGCTTCCAGGTTTTTAGTGACCTTTAAATTTATAAAGTTTTAAACATGTGAACAGTATAGAAGAATGCCATTTCCTTTTAGTGTCATTTTCTGTAAAAACAGGGCAGTCAGTATTGTATGAGGGAATAAAAAAATGCAGAGTTAGACAATAGGTGACACATGGAATTTGTTTTATTTGGTGTAACTCCTGAACTGTGTTCCAGAAGTTTCTGAATTCTCCCAGTCTTAGTAGCTCATGCTGAGAAATATGCTTGGCACATGGGAAAAGATGTGATTTAGAGTTACATCTCTGTTGCCACGTCTCCAAGCACATCAGCTGTCACAGGTGGACTCATGTCTTCATTTCCCATATGCAGACAGGTTACATGAGCAAGACAGAACCCAGGGTTCTGCTCCACTGAAAAGCGTCCCAGATTCTGTGATCAAAGGTGCAGGAGCTTCGTGGGCGGTCTGACTTCAGGCAGAGGAACTCCCTGCATGTACTGGAAGCATTCAGAGGAATACACAGCTCTCAGAATAGGCCAGGTTTCCAGGGGGGTGTGACACATATGTCCACTCCAGGGGAGATTTAGCGTATCTGTTGATTCTAAGGAGGTCTCGGTCTAGTCCTTCTTCACTGCTTTATAGCACATTGCAAAAGCCCACAGGACTTCCCTGTGTTTCTTAAATTGTGTGTTTTCTTCATGGTCTTTGCAAATTCTGCCATCAACCCTGCCCAGAAGAGCATTACCAGTTAGATGGTTGCCTGCAGACAGTGGGTTTGTCTTGTCTTCCATTTATCACCACAGTTGATTCTACAGACTCAGAAGGGCATTTGCAGATGTACTGCACTTGCACAGATCATGTTAATTCATGGGGTTTTTGAGAGTTTGTATGTCTGAATGGAGTCAGAAAATTCAAAATCTGGGGTACAGTCATCATTTCATGGATGGAAAATACATTTTAGGTCTCAAGTGGAATCTAATACTATAATGAAGCTCTCAGAACCGTGCTAACAGAAAACTCATATGTATATCCTGCTAGGGCAACATTCTTTGCACAGCATTTGTCTGCAACTGTATTTTAAAGCATGGTGGGAAATTATGGACTATCTCAGGTTCTTATTCCCATCCTTCGAAATGTGCATGCAGATCCCAACACATGGAATGGACATTGCATGAGACCTACACAACAGAACCACATCACAGAGGGTTGCACAGAGCAAGGCCAGGGTGCTGCTTGCTGTTAGCACTCCCCTAAATTCATTTTTCTCTTTCCTTTTTATTTTAGCGTTTCTCCTCCCACAACTTTGCCCTCTTTGCTTTCTGAACTCTCAAAGATATTTAAACATTAGCTTTGGTACTGAAACTGGGCCCAGACCTTATGTGAAAAAGAAGGGAAACCTTCTAAAGCAATAACCAAAATGTAACACCAGATAAATTAGAAGTGCTCTCTGCTGTCATTCAGCAAAGCCATGTGCAGACAGAGAACTTTCACAGCTATTAAAAAAAAATGTGCTATTCAGTGCAAACTTGCCATCTGGCTCCTAGTGCTGGATTCCACTACAGTGCGCTTCTTGAGATTACACTCATCTGCCAGCCTCCCCCTCTCCTCCCAAGGCACTTAGGGAAAATCTTCTGGGAATTGAAAGTGAATTATTTTATTCCAATCGCCATGCAGCTAACTATACATGGTAATTAAACAAGGAGACATTCATCTTCTGCGATTGGAGGCAAAGGTTTTCCTGCTAGTCATAAACAACAAGTGCTCATAAAAGATATTTACTGAATAAACTGGTATACTGTTATCATACTGACAACCAGGCAAAGATGATCAAGTATTTAAATAGCAAACGAGGTGACAATATTCAAAGCTGAGGCTTCTTATTCCATCTTTAATGGATGCAGTTGTTCTGGATGATCACAAGCATCTTTAAAAACGCAAGAGAGAGGGCACATTTATCTCTAATTTAAACAGCCATGAAGCCAGCACAGTCCACCAGGAATGCATGTGGTTTGTTGGGAGAACTCACCTCCTATAGACAAGGGAGTAGCTTTATGAATCCCAGCAGCCTCAGTAAACAGTGACTTTGATATAAATGTTTGCAGGATGAAGTCCTAAGAACTGGCAAGGTGAGGAGCTCTTCTGTGCAGTTCCTATTGTGTGTCTGGGAAATATTAACATTCAGGCAGAGGAAAGTGCTCTTGCTTGTACCAAGCACCGCTGAGTTCAGCTGTGGGAGACCTGCAAAATGCAAACCTCCCCAGGGGCACCCACTCACTTGGCAGCTGCCCTCTCCTGTCTGCAGTCCCAGATGACTCACACTCTCCTCACGCCCTCTCTGCTGCCGGCCCGATACTCCCTCCAGGCTCCAGACAGTTTGCTGAGCTAGAAATTCCCAACAACACGCCACGGTTCATGCAGTTCTGACCCCAAATCTGAAATTCCCAGATGGCTTAAGCTCTTCTTTTTTTTCTGACACGAAAGTTTAGCTCCCTGATGACTCAAATGCACCCAGTCTCTTTTTAGCATGCATTTGAAAAGCTTTGATAATTTTCATTCACCTGCAGCTCCTGTCTCAATGTTACGACTGTCAGCTCTGAATGACAAAGAAATATTATGATGTGCATGCTCCCAGCTGTGTTCCACTCTGTAGTCATGACGTTTACTGGATGAATACAATGAGCTTTTAATTTAATGTTTTGGAGCTTTAGAAAAAACCAAAGGTATGCTTCCAGGACCTTAAAAAAACCCCAAAGAAACCCCAAACAAAAGAAACTAGAGATTCTGAGAAATCCTCAGGACTCCTGGAGGTTAGCATCTAGTTAACCATTCAGTTAACAAGAAATTTGAATTTCTTCTTGGCTCAGCTGCTTATTCTTCAAGCTTAAAAGTACACAAAAGTTTGGTGACTCCAACCTGCTTTCCTGGAGACCTTTCAAGGCTTTCTGGATCTAAAATTTTGTATGCATAGATCCTAATGGAACAATTCCTCACTGAGTCCTAAGCTCTTACTTGGGTTCTCAATTGGCTCGGCTTCTTGCCCCCCAGACTGAGTTTATCTTATCTCACATATGGAGGTCTCTACTGGCTCCTGCTCATTGGTTGCTTTTCCTTGAGAGCTGACACTCCCCCATGGTTTTGCACTCTGCTTCCTAATCTGCCAAGTAATATATAGCATGTTATTCGTAACTCCATAAATGTGTTTTGATAGACCAGTTCATTGAATATCTTTGGTCCTGCTGATGTCACAGGTCTGGTAGTTTGTCAGGCAAACAATCTTCCATTTGCCAAGACTTTAAAGTTTAGTGATTAAAAACACATTAGGAGAACTATATATCCTTGTATCATTTTGAAACTCCTCCCCATCTGGAGGATACAGAGTTTTATGGATTCACACCAGCTATAATATTGGTCCCTGGCAAAATAAACTGCCAGAACATGTTCCTCTTGTTAGCTTGCTGTGTTTCTAAACTCATTCACAATATCAGATTCAACCAGCCTTAGCATTCTGAGTCTTCAGGATTATGCTAAGAAACTACCAATTTTCAAAGTCCACACTAGAGAAAGCCCAAGTCTCCTTGATGTATTAGGGATGGAATTACCCCTTTCTCAAACAGCTTAGCTCCATCAGACTTTACAGCCTAGTCCTCAACTGCTGCTAAGCCCAGTAAAATGCAGTGACATGGAGTGGACCCAGGCTACAGACAGCAACAAGAATGAAAAGCAAGCGGGTATGACAAGCTCTGGCTTCTGCTGAAGTCTACCCTCACCCCTTCTACAGCTGACACTTTTCAGTGTCCCTAGCTGTCAGCATCACTCTTTCGGTGATACCCCTGCCTACATGACTATGTTGGGGTAGGGCAGAAACTTAGAGCAGAGACTAGACTGCTGATAGTCCAAACTTGGCCCTTGTCTGGTGCCCTATGATTCACTCCCTCACTACTGTTGCCTATTAGTAATATGCTTTTTCCAAGACACAGAAAATGAATTACTCATAGATAAGACACTGAAAATAAAATCTTGTCAGACTGTATATTTAGAAAGTGACTGTGGGACAAATACAGGTCAGTCCTCCCTTCAGTATAGAGTTAACACCTGAAAGGATTTGCTTGCTGCGGGGGACAGTACCTGGAAGTACTCACCACCTTTCCTTCTTGCCATACACTGGCTATCTGGACCCATGGCTACAATTTCATATATAATTCCACCACATGGAATTATAACAAAGCGGACAGGTGAGATACCAACACTTTTGATGTTTTCATTCTGACCATGGACAGTGAGTTTCCTACCATAAGGCAGGAGTTTCTGAAGTTTACTGAAGCTTTCCTGGTCTTCTATTCACCTCTCTTCCTTCCTCCAATGCTCTCATGTTCCTTCTCTCCTCCTCCAGGAGGACAGAGAGGGAAACAGGATTTCTACATCTTCAGCACCAGATGTCTAACTTAACGGATGATTTTCATCAAAGTGGATGTAAAAGTTGCCTTTCAAATGCAGCATCTAAAGGAGTGTTTTAGTGATGTCTCATGAGGCAATTCTACTTCAGTGTTTTCAAGACTGAAAATGAATAGATGTGAGAAAACAAAGTATGTGTATGTTCCAGAAATCAGCTCTTGGGACTTACACTTGCAGAAATCAGAAATTACCTGGTTTTGTTTTCCACTAATGTCACCATATCATCTTTGCTTCTCCAGTCTATGAAGGATCCTTCTTTACATATTCAAAAGCTCACTAGCATGATGCTTCTAGTCCCATAGACTCCACTGGACATCAGATTATGGGCCCTCAGTATGGTTTCATCTTCTAACAGCTTGCTTAAAGAATTTTCCACTAGGTAGACAACACTTCCAAACAGCCTTAACAAAACATAGATCAGGTTAATATGCTCTTTCCCATCTTTCCTCACCTTTCAGTACTGGTGGGTACTGAAGCCATGAGTAATTTTCAGTCAATCGTGACATCTCCTCCATGTGCTCCTGAAGACCTCACAGTGAATGGATGCATCCTGAAAGGGAATATGACTCATCAGCTTTTCCAGGGAAAAATGCTTTGATCTTGGAAATTAAAATTTGCTTTTTGAATGATCTGGTGGTCTGACCAGGTACTTATGCAGAAGGAAGAAAAGCTACCCACAGAATTACTGATAAAGATGGATATTCAGAGGACTCTAGAATTTCTATCAGAATCCTTACTGGGGATCACAACTCTATTTTCATATCAAGGTAGAAAATTATCTGAATTCACCTATACTCTGCTAACTTTTGCATCATGCCAAGATGTATCCAGGATTAAGCGGAATTTCTGAAAAGTCTGAGATCGGCATAAAGTCTATGCATCAAGGCAAAGAGTATGTGAGCAGATGTAGTGCCCATGCTGATAGATTTTCTGGGGTGATGATGCATTGAGATTGTGGTGGAGATGTGAAAATATCAACTGCCCCTCTAGATTGCAACGGGGGACATTTTTCAAGTCAAGATAGTAAGTATGAACTAAAATTAACTTTTGCCTATTATTGAACAAGCCATTTGTAGGACTTCAATGAAAAGTCCTTTCTTATGTGTTTTGCCTCTCCTAGCCCAGGATGATGAACAGAAAATAAAGAAGGTAAAGAAAGGCAAGGAGAACAATCAGGGAATAGAGGGAAGACTGAAAAAAACCTGCTTAGACAAGCAGAACTCTGAGAAGAGGATCATCTGCATATAAATGCATAAAGTAAGTTCCATTAAAGAGAAACACCTATTTAGAATAAGTGGTATTGCTACTCCCGATGGCTTTCCCTGCAGTAGTACCAGATCATGAGTGTCTCAGACTAGGCAAACATGATGGGGTCAGCTTCAGAGTCATTGCTAAGTCCAGATGTGCTGGATGCTTGAGTCTCAGCTGAACCTCCCAGTATGAAGTGACTCCTGCTTCTCCTCACTTCCCAGTCTGCCCATCCTTCTCTGTGTATGGTAGATTTTACGCACAGAAGACCCATCAGCAGAAGCCAACAGCTCTCTTCTCCTGACTTCTGGCCCTTCAGCATCTCATTTCTTCCTTTCAGCATGAGTGATGGTAACTGATCATGACCTCACTAAGCTTTTATATCCTGAATAAATACATGGCTTCCAGACTAACCAATGCAGCCTGCTGTTGTGTTCTAGATATGGCACTGAGGACAACTGATCACACTGCTTCTTCAGCCTTAGATGTAAATGCTCCTGTCACATCCCATTTGTAAAACCCAATGTTAAAAGGCTTCTTTCAAGTATCCCTTCATGAACTACCCAGGTAGATGGTGGACTGCTCAGCAAACAGTGTTACATCAATACTATTCCATAGTTACCCTTTGTACATGATGAGAAATTGATGGTGTTTTGGCATTATAGATTGTTATTGTGACAACACCTAAAAATGACAGCTTGGTTTGTCTCCCAAACAATTTACAAACATTAATTGCAGGATCATACAAGAATGATGTGCTATGTTTACCAGAAAATGTGTAGAATCCTTCTAAGATCAACATGCTATGAGTAACAGATCTCTTCATAAACAACCACAGAGTGTAACAAGGAGTGTTTCTGACAGAAATGCAACCCCTGGCAGTTGTGTCCATAGAAAGCAATGGAGCAAGGCTGGGAATTTGTTTATTTATGAGTGAAGTGTCTTTCCAGTAATAGTGGAAACACTGCAACTTAAAAATAAAAACTACACACAGAGACACCTTACTGGAATGTATTTTAATTTAACTTGAACTAAACTGGGAATTCATTCCTGCTACTTCTTTGATGTGGCAATAGGCAAGTGAAAGAATGTTCACAGTTTATGCATTTATCTCTGGAAGAGGCAACCCTGAATTCCTTGTCAAAAAAGTCTGGTTTTGCAGTGGGAGTTCCTTTTTCTCCAAACAACTATTAAATTTTCTTTGCTTGGATTTTCTGTCCATCTCATGCACACAAAGGTGTAACATTCATATAGAATAGAGGCACTTTCACCTACTCATGGCCAGTTATATATATACATGTGCCATGTCAATTCCAGACGTTGAGCTTTGGTGCTTTGGGAAGAAAGGATATGCACACCTAGTGCTTGTGAACTGACAGGGAGTGGAGAGCCAGGGCAATCCCAAGAAGTAAGTCATACTAGGAACACAGACTTGTCGTAAGCAGATATGAGCTCTTTCTGTGACAGAATTATTATTGGAGTCCTTACATGGAAAGTTAAGACCCTGAGCTGCAAAAGTATTGAAACAGTCACCTGCCTCTTCAATGGGCAATACCTTGGCACTTCAACAGACATCCCAGCTGCTGTGTCTGGATCCCTTAGATGCCCTGATGACCCTTATGTCCCCTGTCTTGCTCCATTTCAGGTGACACAAAAGCACCTTCATGCAAAAGCCATCCTAAAAAAACCTCTAAGGAATTGATGGTGATTGCTGTATTCTCAGCCAGTGCATGCCAGTCACACTAGCCCTTCCATTTCTATTTTGCAGAGTGGAAAAGAGGGATGTCCTATGCAAGCAGCTGACTAGAGTTAGACTGCAGCAGGATTTCTGCCTTGGAAATTCAGTATGGAGTAGGTGCCATCTCTGGCTAGGTAAACCACATCACACTCTCAGGTCCTGCTTCTTGCTTCACTTTACTCCTTGCTTAGGTCCACACTCACATCTGTTCCAAAACCTCTTTATTGCATGCATGTGTGCCTCCCTTTTTACACAGGGACACTGAACCCTGATTCATGACTCAAGTGTAAACAGGCACTGTAGTGGCCCTGAATCCACACCAATTTCCTTTGTTTTCATGTCATCCAAGGCACACACCATACTTTTCACACCTGACATGTGACCTTAAATCAGTGTTGATCAACTTTTCCACATGGAGTGGCAGAGGAGGGCAGAGATCCTGTCCAGGCCTCCATCCTGCGAACAGTACAATAGCCTGCCCCCATGCTGTAGACCCAACATACCTTGGAAACGTTGACCTTACCCTGGACATATGGTAGGGCACAGGCATCGCTGTCTTGCCTGCAGCCTGAGTTGCTGTGTGGGTCTGAGGAGCAGCCAAGCAAAGGTGACAGGAACAAGTTGCTCCTGTCTTTCCCTAAATCTCCTGGGGGCTCAGCAAGGAGCAAATGAGTATGAACAGTCTCTGTTGACATAGAAAGCTTTTATTACTATACCCAGGTATAACTAATACTCACCTGGAAGGATGTCTGGTCAGATGATGTTGTGGTCCCTTGGCAGCAATGAGACAAATGCCCTGCTTTACAATATCCCACCTGAGCCCCTTGGGCAGTGGGCACAAGAACCATTTTTAGTACTTGCTCTCAGTTGTCGGTGCTACTTCAGGTTACCCAGATTTACCCAGATTACTTCAGATTCTGATTTAGGCAGACTTTAGGCTTCTGTACAAGAGACAAACAATAGGGCAATTTTAAGCCTTACAACACAGAACCAATTTGTTCAATGTCTTCCTTTTCCATGTAACCTCCTCTTTCTATCCCAGGCTGCTCCAATATTTTCTCTGAAAAAACCCTCGGACAGAATGTCAGGTTTCTACTCTGTAGATTCGCAACAACCTCCAGCTGTAGATTCTCCACCAACCTCCCCATGTGTTTTGGTGAGAGGTCCGTGGTTTTAGGGTGCTAATGATTGCTCATGAAGTGGAGCCCAATGCCGTGCTTCCCCAGGGGAGCCCTCAGGCTGTGGTACAACCCAGGGGAGAGAGTGGCAGGGGATGGCCGTTACAAACCTGCAGTTTCATCAAAGGCAGAACAGAAAAAAAACCCAAACAAACAACCCAGAATAAAAAACTTCTGTAGTGCTCCCTCTTCAAGTTCTCACTGCCACCAGTAAATTATTAACCTCGATGATTAAATTAATATTTAAAAGAGTGCACTAAAGCAGTAAAGATGGGCTAGTTGTTGGACTACAGTTTCCTCATTGCGCATCCCTTCCTTCCCCCGAGTTTCCTTATTGCGCATCCCCTCCTTCCCCCAGTGCCGGCCCTGAGCGCCGAAATCCCGGTGAAGCCCTTTGGTGCGTACGGGCAGGGATGAAGGTCCGGCTCGTTTCGGCACTTCCAGCTGCATTTATCCCGGATAGCAGCCCAACTTTATCAGTTGCTTTAAAGCTTTTAGACTTCAAGAGGCGGACTATTATTTCACTTCCCATCCGAAGTCGTCGGTGGCAGAGAAGCGCGGCGGGTCCGCCGTGGAAAGCCGGGGCCGGAGCGGTGCCGGGCGATGCCGGGCGATGCCGGGCGATGCCGGGCGATGCCGGGCGATGCCGGGCGATGCCGGGCGATGCCGGGGCCGAGCGCCCTCGTGTGCCGGCGGGGCCGCCCCGCCGCTCCTCGCCCGCCGCGCCCCCGGCGCCTCCGCTCCTCGGCTCTTTCGGGTGCTCTCCCGAGGGGCAACTTTGGTCTTCCGACGGGGCGAAAGAGTTGGTGATTTGTGTCTGGGCAAGGAAAATGAAATTAGTAAAGGATAAAGGCAAAATAAAGCGGCAATAAAGCCGGTCCTCCCTTCAGGGTAAAGGAACAAACCAAAGAGCATCTTGATCTGCTTACAAACTCCTCTCCTGGTCCTGTGAAGAGTATCCTCACGATAAGGTGGTCTTAATAGATTCATTTAGTTAGAGCAAAACTCCGTTTCATTAACACCTCAGCCCCAGCCTTCTCAGTGTCCGTGGCTTTGTTTCCAGAATAAGAATACAGGCTGTGATTATTTTTCCTAGGTTCGTTTGGATTTTTTCACCTTGAGTAAAGTTTATTCCATCTGAGCACAGATCTGCCAGCACACCCATCCAACAGAAAAAGGTAGGAATTTTTATTCTTATTAGCAGCTTTCATACTAAAATCACATAAAGTCAAACACAAACACAAGATACGAAATATAAATAACAAACAATACCCAGATTGGAAACTTTCTAGAGATTACATTAGACCCTGGAACAGGGCCCCTGACTCTGTCAGAGAAGTGTTATCTTGAGATTGTCAATGCATGCTTCAGGGTAAGAGTGACTTTGTCCTCAGAGACCCAAGGGAACATAACGAGTGACATCAGTCATATTTTGGAGACTGCAGAGCCTAGTGCCACTAAATGTCAACTAAATCTCTGTACATGGCTCTCTTCAAAGAGTCATTCCTGAAGTGTTGAAAGGTGAGAGGGGCTAACTAAGCCAATTAAAGAAACATTTACTAAGTAGGGAAAGGACACAATGATCTACAGGCCAGGTATATACCAATCTATTTTGTTTTCCTTCGGCTTCCATCAAGACCAAAGTGGGTGGGAAAAAATGCCCTTTTACCAGAGGTAGGACATTAGCTGACGAAAGGCAGGAGGCTTCTGCCACAGCAATGGCCATTTCTTTTTCCCCTGGAGCTGATGTTCTGTCTGTTTCACCTCAGCATTCGTCAACCAAGCCAGAGACAACACCTCAGTCTGCCCAAACACAAAAATAAAGCACTAGGCAGGCTTCTTTGGGAAAAGCAGTGTTACAAGTGAAAAAGAAATTGCAACTTGAATTTACAGGAATGCTAGCAGTCATTCCATCAGGTCACATCCTGATCTTACCCGCTTAATTGTAAATAAAGAGCAGTCTCAGGGACACACCAGCTATGGCAGCTCCTTATTAGGTCCTTTATTCATAAGTCTGAGCTCTTCAGAAATAATTAAGTGGAGAGACATTTTATGGTATTGAAAACAAACTTTTGTATTTTCTTGGTGAAACCAGTGTTTTTCCTTCAACAGAAACTGACTCATGTAAAAAGTATCCACAAAGGAACCATGAGAATATACTTAGGGATACAAATAGACTGGGCTTTGTCAATCAGTCCCGTCGGCTGCAGTCGGGACAAAATTCTGCTTTGGAGTAAGTCAGCAGCATAGTTTTGAGCACCATGGGGGCAGAGGTGTTCTTACAGGTCTAGCTGAAGCAGTTAACGAAACAAGCCCTTATCCTCTGCCCCTGTACTCGGGATTACCCTTTGCACATCAGCATCCAGTCGGGCAAATGAAAAGCACATCTGGGAAAACCACCAGCTTGGCTCAACTAACCTTCTGCAGCAGCTCAAAGTGACTTTGCTGACTTTGCACCGAAGCCGATTAGCACCACGTCTGTTTGCCAGGCTCAACTGAGGACATGACAACCTCCCACCCAAAAGCACTTGGAAAGAGGAGATAGGAAGTAACATCTAAATTTAGGAAAGCCCCTTTTTGAAAAGATCATGAATCTGAGCTTTTAGGGAAGAATTTGCACACAACGTTATTGTCTGGGATCTGAGTTCAAGGATGTTTGTGTCTTGGGTGTTGGTTCAGTTCAGTGTGGAGATAAGTCCAAGCTGTGAAGTTTGAATCTGGACCAAATTGTTCCATGATTTGAAAGTGTTTGGCTCCATCATTTTGGAAGGGACCTGTCACTGCTACTAAGTCCTTGAACCTTAACAGCAGATATAGACACAATTAAAAGAGAAATGAACATTAGGAAGTCACTGTAGCTGCATCAGGCTGAATCCCCAACACTTTCAGAGTCACTAATTTATAAAGAAAGAAGAAATAGTAAAACATAAACAATAACTGAAGCATATCCAGCATTTCAATCAGCACAGTGCACTTATTACATAGCCACTATAAATATATTCTGCTAACACAGGAAGTTTGGGGGAAAAACAAGAGCAAAGGCAATTAGCTATACTAGTCACAATTATAAGACATTTGACAAAATATTACTCAATGTTTGTACATACATAGTAAAAAAAGATCTCTCTCAAAACTGCTTGTTTAGTACAATGAATTTGACAGCAAGTATACATTCTGTATATATATAAATATATATCTGTGGCAACACCACTCCACATCATTGAGGTATAAACTATAGATTATGCAAGATCAGGTAACCCAAGAGACAACAGAACTGAGCTAGAAAGTAAAAAATATGAAGAGAGATGGAAGCCAGTGGCAGCTCTGTTTAGTCAGCACACTGTGAAAATAAAATATAGGTCTCACAGTTGGAGTCATCCTTTCAAAGGGCCCTTCCTGCTTGGGCCTATGGAATGGGAGCCCTTTGGGTCAGCAATGTGGATATTCTTTGGGAACACTCATAGAAAATTTGGCTTCTTGTGATAAACACCTGAGAAGTTTGGCCTCAAGCCTACAAATGTTAGGCAAAGGCAAAAAAAATTAAAAACTTATGTTCCTGAGCCTATTGAATTTCATGGAAGACTTTATCAACATCGCCTGGCTTTTGTTCAGGCTTAGAGTCATTATTACAATTACTGACAATAATGTAATACCACAAAGCAAGGTTTTGCTGGTGAACAAGTGCAGCTAATCTTTTCACTGCCTCTCAGCCTTGGTGCGTCTTCTAGGGATAACTTTTCTGTGCCATCATCTTGTTTCTCTTGGTTGAAAAAAAATCAGCTATTGGACATACACCGTATTACACTCCTTATCACGTTCATGTTACACATACTCTGACATCATCCAAACTAGGTAGGCAAGTGTCTGGCTTCATTTTAAGAAATGTTAAAGTGTTAAAGCACAGATGAAACTGAAAGTATCCAGACTGGGTTTTTTTTGGTTTTTTTTGACAGTTTGACAGAGGATGAAAACATGAATGTGAACTGTAGTGAAATTAGTTAGCAAAATGGAGATCTTAGGAGAGGAATACAGTAGCAAACTGATCTCCAGTACTACAAGCTTCTCAGGACCATAATATTTCAGCATCTCATGAGCTTTAAACTATTTATCCTCTCAACATGCCTAGGAGGTAGGTGAATAAAAGACATGCAAGTGGCAGGCTTTGCCCAGGATGTTTGTGGTTGAACCCTGGCCTCCAAAGCCCCCAAGCAAGGCTCTGATCCAGAACTGGGAAGTGCAGGTCCTGGAAGAAGTGAAGACTGCCTCCCACTGCTTCTTTTTACTTTAGGTTAAGGCCAAGGGAGAGGGAGCTTGCAAGGCAGGACGCGACCAAGGCCAGGAGGGCAAACATTATGGAAAAAGAACTGTTGGGAAGCTTAGAGAAAACCTAACACAAGTATGCAATATTTTTCTTTCTGTGTTGCCCGCCTACATTTGAAACAAGCTTGAGTGTTTCAGCCCTCTACGCTCAGAGCCCTCCCCACACTGTACTTTCCTCCGCTGTGATTTACAAGCTGCTCTCCTGTACTTCATTCTCCTTCTTGGGGAGATTGCCAGTCCTGTCAGCATTATCCTCTCTGACACTTTGCTCTGGAAATATTTCAGGATCAGACATGCTTTCCTTGTTTTCGCTGCCTATATTTCTGGAAGGTCCATCAACCAGACAATGCTTTGCACCCGAGTCTGATGCCAATGCCAGAACAGGAATGAGTTAGCAGCCACTTAGTCTGAAAAGTCTAGTACCAGCCTCATTCTACAAACAGTAGCAAACTTGAAAATCCAGGGAAACAGGAAGCCTATTGAAGTGCAAACCTTTCCCTTATTCGGACCTTCTGGCTGTAGTTGCTGATGGAAAGGAATTTGCAGCGGGAATTGCAGATCAACCAAAATCTCCAACTAAATATAGGCTTGCAGTGGTGGGGGGAAGGAGGGGAAATACGGATGGGAGGGGGGGAGCCAGGAATACTCTTTTGACACACAAAACTTGTGTTGAGAGTAGTTAGGCATAATTAATTAATAAATGATGAGTTTTAATAGCAGGGTTTACATGTTTAGATTCTGTCTAAGTAAAACTGAAACAAAGGAGATTGTGTGCTCAAAAGTCATGTTACAAAGCTGTGCATGCTACAAAAAGAAAACACATGTAAGTACCAAATATTACTCATTGAACAAAAATAAAGTGAATGAGTCATATAAAACAACTCCATAAACAAAAGTTGCAAAATGCCTGGGAAGACTTAACTAATTCAATTGCTAGGCATTATGTTCCACTCATGTGATCTTTCTCTAGCAGGCTTGAAAAACTAATGGGATGCCAGTGGGACCTTAGTGTGAACTGTAGAGGAAGAGCATGCAATGTAAGCATGCACAATAATGTCATCTTTTCCCCACAGAACAAGATACAGCCGAATGAAATGGCTTCAGCTCTCTTGTCCCCTAGACAAACTTACTTTGCAAGGAGATGTAACCAAAATAATGGATTTCCTGAAGATCTTGGTCAGGAACAGGCTCCAGGAAAGACTGGAGGGTTTTGGATTTTCATTTTAGCTTGTGTCAAAAGAATCAGGAACATAAAAACTGCTTTCATTGCAGTAAAATAACAGAGTACCACCTGAAATAATTTTGAAGAGATGTGATTTATGATTGATGTCATCTTGACAGGACTCAGTTCTGTCTAATCTGTGCAATCATTTGAAGCTACTTCCGGTGTCAGTGTAGGGTTTGGAGAGTGCTCAGAAGGTAGTGAAGGTCTCAGGCAAGCCTGAACCTGGGATGGCACAGTTTCAGGACTGGAAGACTTCCATACTCTCAATGGTTTTCACTGTCTCACTTAGGGTATCTTCATACATCTCCCCTCTGGTGTGACCTCATTGACTCTCTAAAACCACCATGTCCTCCTGATTAGTGGTAGATTCATCCTGTGAGAGGTTTTAATGGAGCTGCTAGGGAGAGCTCTAACATCAAACCATGCTTTGATATGTGCATGAGTGCTAAAAGTTACTTTCACCTCTACCATTTCCATGCCCATTTAGAAGAAGGAAAGATCCTTCAGATGTCTCATGAAGTCTAGGGGACTTGAAAGGTGAATTTTAAAGGTCTGAGCTAGTAGGGGTGGGTTGAACTCAGAACCAGTCTGACTCATGCATTGCTTCAGTGTTCCAGCTTGTCTTCTTCATGTCACACAAACATAAACCCTAAAAATGTGGTGAGAATTACACTGTAATTGAGACTGACTAAATTTCAAATGTCAGAAACTACAAGTCTGAAGTTCTACCTTACACAAGTAATTTTGCTTGCAATGTGATGCTCAGTATCTGCTGCTGAAGACTGGTTAATGCGAGGCTTAGTTTGACACAGTGGTATGAAATATAGTAGAGGTGACGAAGTTATCTCTGCCCTTGTTTATTGCCTGAATTCAGTTCCAGTGTTTATAAGACAAAGAGCAGTATTCCAAAAGCAGAAAAAGAAAAATATATTTAATTCAGTAGTGCATATGAATAATACTTGAAAAGACAAATAGTGTTTGGTTTAGTTAATATATTGCTCATTAGTGAACCACAATACAGACATTTTTTAAGAGACTGCAATCACCATGACAACCTGATGACATTTAGTCACATCATTTCCGCATATGATTATCCTCCTTAAAAATGTTTCTCTTTTATGAAAAGAGAGGGCAGATTTCAAGTCTGTGGTCTGTTCTTAAGATAACCTGTAAGTTCCCTCTTTGAAAAGCACTCAAATACACCGGGAAAATGCAAGGAAAAATGAAAGAAAGATACAACTGGCAGAGAGGGGATGCATATTAAAATCGTAATCCCAAACTCAAGGAAAATCATGCTTTTCTACACTGTAAAATCCATACAGAGGGAGTGATTGTCACAGAGAACTTAGACTTTATGTGTTAATTTCAGTAGGATCTTCATCATGGGTTGTGATCCCACAATGGAGTTGGAGGATCCGCAGCAAGCAGATGAATGTCACTTCAGGACAAAAGAAGATGGAGATCAAGACCTTTGGGGATGTTTATCCTCGCAGTCCTTCAGTAGCACAGCAGGGAAGCCAGTTTCTAGAGCAAACCTACAGGATGTTCCTGGGCAGAACTGTCTGGTCTCCATACTGACTTGTCCCTGAAATTCGGGAAGACTCAAAATGCCCCAGGGTGCTGGGCAACAAGACATGTCAGGGAGGTACAAAATGTGTTGCTATAATGGAAGGAGTGGGGGGGATGTCTGCTTTACCTGTGTTGGGCTGTAGCTGGTCCAGGTGATGGTCACATACATAAGGCAATGTAGCTGTGGTTCAGCCCCAGCGTGCAATGCTAACACAACAGAGGCAGGTCAGCCCTCAGTAATTCCCTCCTGAGATGAAGAGCAGTCATGTTTCCCTTTTTTTTCTGAGAACATTACCTACTTCGTTTTCTGAAACAAACTACTTTAAGAGCACAGTAGCCTATGTCTGCTTGCAGCTAACATAGCTAAATGACATGACTTGATAAATAGGTTGAATTTTATCGGTAACCTCTGCTGTCTTACACTGATTTACTATCATCATCTCAGGCACTGCCAAATTATTATTTTATTGGGAAGGAAAAAAGAGGTACCGCAAAGTGACACTTATTCCTAAGAAGAATTTGGCAGGCAGCCGTGATAAGAAGGACTCAGTGGCCCGAGTCTGATCCTCCCAGTGGGACTGCTGCAGTGTGAGGATTCCCTTACTAGGATACCGCGGGAGTGGAGCCTGCAGCCCCCTTTGGCAGGCGTCCGTGGCATCTTGTTAGGTTAACACTTTTTGGATGAAATGTTTGCAAACTTCAAATGTGTGCAAAGTTGCAATCGCCCGCGTAATTAATTGTGATTTCCTGACAGAAACAGTTACAATTAGTTGGTTAAGCACTTGTGCTTCTGGTCCAGGCAAGATGACTGCTGGCAAAGTTACTGGTCAGGAATTTGCAGAAAGCCAAGGAGAAAGCATACAAAAGCTGTAGAAATAAATTTGGTCTAGGAGTCTGAATTAATTGAATTAATATTCAGGGGGGAAATAATGCACTTATATTGTCCTAGTGAACATAGATGAAGGACCCAAACACTTTAATTCAGAAAGCTCTGGATTTAGAGATTTGGCTTGATTTATGAAGACATTGAGCCAGTCATCTTGAATATATTTAACAGTGAAGTTTTTCATCATTATTTCTGACCTCTCTTGTGTCTCACAGAGCAAAAAACACCCCCAGACCTTGTTTTTATGGGATTCCAGGGTGTGATTCTCCCCTGAAGTCATTCGACATTGGTGCAGGACTGACCAGCCTCTCCAAACTGCCACCCTGCTTCGTGCCTACTCTGGTTCCTGATTTTACACAGGAATGTGTGGGATGGGGAGACTTCACAAGAACTATTAATAATGGAGGGGATATATTAGACCTTCACCATTATTATCCTGACTGCAAAACAACCTGATCGAGAGATTGAACACAGAAAGGAGAGCAGGCAAGTGGTCTTGAGCAAGACAGCACTGTCAGGCTGAGAAGGGTCTCTGGGGAGCCCAGTCTGAAAGGCACAGATATCCAACAGGTTTGGTGGGTGCTCTGCAGTGCTGCAGGTGATTTGCGGGTGCTGGCCATTGCTCCCAGACCAAACATTGCTGGCATAACAAAGTATCCCATGTCTCAAAGCCTTTTAGCAAGTTGCCAGTGCACCAGGTTTCTGTGACCAGAAGAAAACACATGCAAATAATCATCTTACTGCTGTCTGTGCTTTGTGGAGAGAGCGTGGCTCCACTCAGAGGGTTGTTGTTCAAGCACAGGAGCACCTGTGGCACAGGACCAGGCCACAATGAGCTTTTGCAGAGCCTTTGCCTTGGGATTAGCTGGGGAGACACCATGAAAGGCTGCACACATCCAGGTCCTAGTGCCTTTGGTGCGCCCACAGGTTTTCTCAGTGGGATCACGCTGCAGTATGAGCACAGTTAAACCATAGCACTTTGGTGTTTGTTGGAGATGGTGGCAGAAGGCAAGCAGCAAACAATGTGATCTTTCTACATCAGCCTTCCTCATGGGCCCTGGCAAGCTGCTGAAGTGAGTTTCCTCCCTGGCACTGCACTAGGATGGTATTTGGGAGTGTGTGATCTAAGGCACTGCAGCTCCGCACCAGGTACCAGCCTCCTACCTCTCGAAGAGATGCTGAGCTCCACTTGGCCCTCTGCACAGGAAAAAGGGCTGAGGTTTCTTATCTCTTATTTCATAATTTTATTGAAATATTGTGGCTGATTAAGTACTTGAGAATGACTCTTCATGCAATTTTGGTTTTGCAAGCTCCTTAGGGGCAAGTCCTTGTAGCCTGTGTTCTCCATTTCAGTATGAATAAAGGAAGCTATTTTAAATGACCTTCAGGAATTACAATTATGAAAACCCCATAAAATTACTCAGAATTCCCCTCCATACACTCTTAATGCCATCATGCCAACCTTCTTTTGTTTTTAAATGATAAAAATCTTTTTTCCTTAACTAAAGACAAGCATCCAGCCCAGAACTAGCCATTTCACAGGAGTTATAAACTCCTCAAGACAAGTGGCTCTAATGGAAACAAAAACAACTCTGTAATGGTAGCAGGTGCAAAATGAAGCAGTACATTAAAAATAGCCTGGCTGCATTCTCCGGTGGCATGAGTTCTGCATGCATATCACTCCAAAATAATCCATTTATCCTTTCTCCCCATGGTTGCAAGAAGCTGTGCTGTGTATCCTAGGACTCTGTGGGCACGGCTGTGAGAATTGAAGCAAAACCACAGCCCGCCAGCCAGGCGCTCCCCTCTGCCTTCCTTATAGCATCAAAACTTTTTCCCTGCCTTCTCCCTGCTGCAGGTGGGGAAAGGACTTTGACAAGCCAATGCATCTCGTCAGTCTCTGATAAGTGCTGACTTTATTCTTAAGAGTATAAGGTTAAGTTAATTTGCATTTTGTTAAGCATGAATTTGGCTCTGGAACTGATTCTGTTGCAGTGTTTAGTGATCATGAGCCACCCTGGAGTTTTGAGGGCTGAGTAGCTTCCTGTGGAAAAAGAAGCAAATTTCTCCTTTAAACTGACAGCATTTCAGGAGTGTAACCCAGCTTTCACAGACTCCATCCAGCCTCTTCTCCAGGCCCAAACCCTCACTCCATCCTAGGCTTTCTTTCTTTTCTTTAGGACTGATTTTTGGTGTCATCTAGTGACCTCACAGGATACTTTTTAAGAATTCCTCTCTATGTTTGCATATGCCAGTCAGGTATTCGGGCCAGCTGACTCACAAGCAACGATGAATGTAAATGCTGCCATGGTGCTAAAATCATGAAAAACAGTCTTGGAACCTCTGGATCCACACTGTAGGCAGTCACCCAGCTTCATCCAAGTGAAACTTTTGTTTGCTCTCTTTGCTGAGGATTCCTCTGGTTCTTGCTTGACTGCAAAGATATTCACTTTGCTAATTTTTGCTAATTTGCCAGTTTGCTACTTGGAAGTATTTGAGTCAAAAATTTCCAAGCAAAATTAAAACTTTCAAGTAGTTCATCCTCACACTAGTTGTTAGGCAGTGGGAAGAGCTAAAAGATACCCTTTTAATATTGTTAATAAAAGCAGTCTTTGGAAGTTGAGTTGTTGGTCATATATTTATTCCTTTTTCTCTGGATTGCTTCTCATGCCAACCTATTGATCTCAGCAGACAAGATTGTGATATCAGAGTAGATCCAGAGTAATCCAACTGAACCATAGTCCTAGTAATTTTGGCGGCGGCAGAGTTTGTCTATAGACTTCAGCCTCTTAACAAGCCAACTTGTGTCGCTGCTGCTCAGTACAAGGTCTGTCAGGCTGTGGATTCAGAAGATGTCAATGAAGTTCTTCTGCTGACACTTGAACATTATTTTATCTGGATAAATGTTTCATAGGGCATTTCCCACTAGCTTCTGAGCTGCAGTCACTGAACCTGGAGATATGAGGCCCTTATTGCAGTTCGTTTATATCACCCATCATAAATCAACTCTTCTAGTATAAATCAGTTTGTCACAGCTTAGTATTGTCATGTATGCAGACCTGGATAACTTGATGTCACAGGGACTCATCCATGAGAACGCAAATGTTCCTGGTGCCTGGGGACCTATTCCTGTCCCAAGGGTGCTTGCAGCAGAGCTCAGCTCTGGCAGCCCCCAGTGAGCTGCCTCTCTCTTCCAGGGGCTGGCTGATGTCCTGGCCAGTGTGAGCAAGTCACTTGTGGAGCTGCATGAGGGGACACTTTCACAAGCTGTGGTTTCCTCATAAGCAGCAAACGTAGCTAATGTGCCTAAAATAATAGCTGCCTTTCAAGATATGGCTTTCCCAAGCTGTTTGGAAGAGCAGGTTTTACTCCATGAGTGAACACTAGGTATTAATCTTTGTTTTAACCTGGAAGATGGTTCACTGAGGAGAATAATGTATATTTTTCTTAATGTCATGTACTAGTTCACAAGCTTGTAGGAGGGCAAACATGCCAAACCCTGTGGGAAGGGGGGTAATCAACTCTCTCCCTTGTGGGGCTATTCTCCTCTGATGGCTGGACTTTGCCTGGTGAACTCAATGTTTATGATACCCTATAGGAGAGAAGAGAAAAGGCTTTACCTGCTCACCTGCTCTGGTCAGCCAACCTCACCTGAAATACATACTCTTTAAATGCTCAGATACTCCACAGACTCTAAATCAAGAATTTCACTTGTAGCACCAGTCTTGCCTATCAGCATTTGTAGCCTTCTGGAGACACTTGGTTAGCAAGGCTCTATTGGCAGACAGTTAGCATAGCATAGCCCGTCCCCATGGCTGCAGATTTCTGTGAGCTTGGAGGCCTTGCTCATATTCCAGATCCATGGTCTGTTTATATTTTCTTTGTCCTGAACAAAAATTGGCCCCATTGTGTGGGAGCAACACTGGAAAAGAAAAACAAGAAACATCCACTGAGAGAAAATGGATATTGTGGGAGCTGAGGAAATGCACATACTTTGCTGATTCCATTTTCTGATGATGTCAGAGTCAAAGAATATCTCTTAAAAAAACCCACCAAAAACCTCTGCAACTTGGAATCAAAAGCTCTGTTCATCACAGTCTCTTGTTAAAAGAAGAAATGTAAACACTCTCCCTTGCCACCCCCTTCTTCCCCCCAACCTCCAAGAAATTAAATCTGGCTCCATTTGGATGGACCCTCAGAAGGAATCAAGAGTATGTCTCCAGGGAGGGAGGCGTTAATGTACCGGGGGAGGGATGGAGCAGTGGGGGACAGAAAAATTTGATTGTGCTATGTGAAATGCAGGGATTCAAGCTGCTGCTTTTCATGGAGGCTGAAGAAGGGCAGCCTGACACTTTACAGATTGGGTGTAATACACAGGAAATTTGTCCTTTCTGCCAGAGCAGTCTAGGGATAGGGCTACCCACACCCCTCCCCAGCCACTTTGCTTGGCTGGTAAAAGCTCAGGAGAAAAGGGTTAAATAAATGTTTGTGATATGATAAGGTGCTTGTTTATTCAAGGGATGACAGATTATTGGCTCCCAAGGCAGGGTTGAAAAATAGTACAAAGGAGCTGGCGTTCCCTTCACTGATGTGATTTCCTCCTAAGGTTTTGCTCTTTGGTAGGAACAATATGCGCTGGGAATTAAGAGGGATGACTTTATTTCAGACTGGAACAGACAGACTAAGAGCTGTTTTCTGGAGTGACTGACTCTGTTTTTGTTTTTATGGGTTGGGTTTTGGGTTTGCTTTTTTTGGTTTTTTTAGGGTTTTTTTTCCTCTCTGCTGAACAACTTCTCCCAAACTCTTTGGAAATGGGGTTATCTCTGATCCGGGAGGAACACCCAGCATGGCAAGCTGACCAGAACACTTCAGATTAGGGGTTTGACCCTTTTACTTTGTACATAATTTTCTATTTTATCACCAAGTCCCTAAAGCTAACTTCTGCTTTGCTGCCCTTGGATAAGAGATCAGGTCCTTGCTGAGTGCTGCACGTAAGTGAGTAAAAGCTGGGCATTACAGCAGAGCTGATGGCTGCCAGAGGACTACATGCATATCTTGCAGACCAAATTCTCCTTTCACAAAAATGCTGGTGAAATCTAAAGCAGCCTTCTTTGATTCAAGGGCAGCAGACACACACTGAGCCACAGGGTACACCTGTCCAGGTGCCTCTGTGCTGTACCTCTGCGAGTGATGTTGCACTGGGAGTGTGGGGCCAAGGCCCATGCAGTTAAACCTGAGGATTGGAGCTTTGAGCTGATCCTGGACACAATTTATAGATAAAGATAGAAAAGGTGCCACTTCATGCCAGTTTCAGATGCCCTAAAACTGTCTTTCATTGCTCCTCAGGTATGGGTTGGGGTGAGCTTCCCCCTCCACCATGAAATGCATTATTCCAAGGGGCTGAGGAGGATATCAGGGAGAAAGGTACTGCACAGGGTCAGGGTCCTCCTCTCTAACCATGGAGCTTCTTGGGGCCAGTGGTGATGGCAGTAAAGGCTTGATCCACTGTGAGAGCTTCTGCACACCACAGGGAGGTGGGGATTTGGGTGGCATCAAGTGTTTCTCATCACTTATATCACCCTGAAAACAATTTTCCTGACAAATACCTGAAGCACCAGGATAATGCTCCATCAGTGCCATCTGCCATGGGAGCTCTTCACACTGAAACTTCACATTATTAGGACAAATACACATTGTCTGGTCACAACATATCCAAAGGTGAGGGGAGGATTTCTCACCAGCACAAGAGAGATGTGCGTGACAGCTCATCAGCAGGAATAGCAGCAAAGATGTGACTCTGCTGATATCAGCACTCAGGCTGTCACCCAGAGGCACAGAAGTGCTGTTCAAGCAGCACCAAGCTGGTCAGGTCAGTGTGCTGCATATACTGTGGAATGAGCTAGTGGCTGCTCATTTGGAAAACCAGGCAGCCGTTCCCATGATCCCGGAGTAAATGACAGTTAAGCCACACATTTGTTTTCAATGCTTGGATCTGGCACTGGATTCCTTTTTGAATGAAAACTATGCCAAACATCTTTTATAATTTTTTTTTTCCCTCAAGCAAATATGCAAGCAATCCAGCAGTGGAGTGCCAGAAACATTTGCTTTCCTTCCTAAGAAGTGGGGTAAAGGAAAAAAACCCAACCACACACATACACCAAATTTTATTTAAAAGCTTAAAAGAGGCCAACTTGCTTTAGACACTGGGAGAACTGGGCTGTTGAACTCTGCTCCTCTGTGTGTGTGCATGTGTAAGGGGAAAGTAAACATGTATGTGTTGGGGGTATGCATGGAAAGATTTTCACACTGTCTAGTCCTTTCAGGTACTGCACTGTCTTGCAAATAAATATATATGCATTAAAAAAAGAGAAAAAGAAAGAAAAAGAGAAAAAAAGAAAAAGAAAAAGAAAAAGAAAAAGAAAAAGAAAAAGAAAAAGAAAAAGAAAAAAGAAAAAAAGAAAAAGAAAAAGAAAAAGAAAAAGAAAAAGAAAAAGAAAAAGAAAAAGAAAAAGAAAAAGAAAAAGAAAAAGAAGAAAGAAAACCAGTCTGAATCAAAGACTGAAACCAGAACTTGGCTCTTGGAATGAAAACTCTGACTCATTCCATGGGTAAACCCAGGAGTAAGCTATGGGAGCTGGCACATCCACATGTGTCTTTAGTGCTCCAACAGCATGGGCCCAAGAACCGAAGGCAGTATTCCTAAAATCCTTGGAGCCATGCGCATTCATGGCAAACAAAGATCAAGCGGGGTGCAGGCTGCACTAGAAGGTGGATTAGTGTTCAAAGGCCGAGTCAAAGGAGAAAGGAGATAAGGTGAACGGCTTCATACCAAAGACAGCTATTATATGTAGTGGTAATCTGCTGAGCCACAGCCAAACAGAGCCTTTTCGCCTTGTTGGACGTGAATAACTCAGGGACAGATGGGGGCTGGGGGTGGGGAGGAGGTGGGCAGGTTACGGAGGGGTGAAGGTCTGTCTCAAGGCTTGTTCCTCAGCATTTCTAGGTACACAAAGTTCCTTTCTCCTCTACTCAGGCTGGTCCTGATAGACCTCCTGTGGTACCTGAGCCCCTCACCTTGCAGGGGACTTAGCTTAGCATTTAATTTGGAAGGCACTCACTGCTCCCTGGTCACTTATGTATGGAGTGGGGGCCCCTTCCCAGCCCAAAACCCTAGGGAAAAGGAGTCTGTAAGTCTTGTCTCCCCTACAGCTCCTCACTGCAGCTTCTGCAAATTTAACCTTCCTGTTCCTAACAGCATTTTGTCATGAATGTTTAAATAATTTGTACAGACTTAAACCTGCTTTGACCATCCTATCAAGATATTTCTTCTTCATTAATATTCGGTTGTTAATATCTTTGTCATGTTTCTGTTACAATATTGGATCAGCCTCTGTTTGGATCTTGTTTTTTCATGTAACCTTACTAGTGCTTGTGATTCCATGACATGTCTTAATGGCATTTCAATACACTCTAGGCTTTCATTGTCTCTATATTTCTCCAATGCTGCTGCAGCATTTACTAGTAGTAGAAATCCAGGTCATTGTAAAACCAAGTCCTGTGCTTACTCCCACATCAATAAAAAAGACATTACTATCATTTTAGCTATACAGAATCCATATATACCCTTTGAAATGCCACTTGCCCCCCTGCAACCCATGGCCATGATGTTTTCACAGGCAGTTTACTGTCTGGTGTGCTGTGGGCTGAGTGCTTACGTATCCCAGACAATTGTGTTTGGCAATTTACAGTGGATATTTCTAAGATCTTTTTGAGAGTTATCCCTAGTGCTCTGAACCTGAGTGGGGGTAACGCTTCAACAATTGGGGTGCAGTTCTGTCCCTGTCTGTGGAGTGAAGTCAGTTCACACCAGGGGCTGAACTGGTTTGAACAAACATTTTAAAATATCCAGCTCTGCAATGTGTCAGTAATCTCTGCCAATAGAAATAGTCTTACACATGTCCTTCAGTCCTTCAGCTGCCATTTATGTTTATCCACAAAAAAAAAAGAGGAGAAGGGGGGGGGAGGGTGTGGTAGGAAATTTATTACATGCACATGCTCTTCCCCCTACCTTTATGAACAAATTATCCCAACCCAAAAAGCAACAGCTCAGGATGCAAACAATTTCTTCTGTACAGGGAGAAAAATAGTGCATCAATGGGATTGCATATTTTTAGTTCCAGCTTTTGTTTTCGGGATGCTCTTTGAATTTGTGGGTCAGGTTAAGTCAAATATTTCCATTCAGTGTTTTGCCGAGAACAGACACCCCTCTGGCTGCTCAGCCATTTCTCTTCTTGGACATGAAGTTGGTCTTCAACCAAGCCTGGGTAACAGGTTAACAAAAAGTCAGGAGAAGGTCTTGTAGGATGCAATAATTCTTCTCTAAGAGACTATGTGGAACCAGAGGAGAAGGAGGTTACATCCTGAGGCTGTGTCTTTGCACAGGCCATGCTGTCTGCCGGCGGGACCATTGGCTGAGGAGGAACATTAGGCCCCTCACCAAGGCTACTGCTATTTGGCATTGAGTGGATTCTGAAACCAGGGTGGTTTCATTGGTGGATTCTGCTTGCTAGGTTTGCACAGGTCACAGAAAATACTGGGCTCTAAAACCCAACACCCAGGCACATCGAGGGCTGTTTCATTACATGGGACCAGGACTTAAGGGAGCTCTTTACCCAGTCAGTCACCATACCTCTATAGGCCAATTTTTCCAGCCCCAAGGACAGTTTCACTACCATCCTGCTCCAAAACCATGCCATTGATTGTGGTATGTTCCCTGTCTGCCTCTGCTGACTATAGCACACAGCCAGAAAGTTCTTTGCTCCAATCACTGTGACGGCTGATAGACCTTCCTCCTTCCTCATGCTCCCTGCCCCAAGGGATCACAGGCTGGAAGCAATGATAATTTGATTTTTGATGCAGCTCTGCAATGATAGGGATCACAACCAGTGAGACTTTGATTACTGCCTTTTGAAGATGAGACAAAGGCTTCTGTTTACTGCATCCCCCAATTGCCACCAGTTGCCCGGCTTCCTGGCACTGCCTCTGGAGTGAGGCACAGCCTCTGCTTCCCCAGCACGGCTTCATCCCGTGAGAGGTGTCATTTTGCGCAGCACAGGGGTAATTCCTTCAGTAGCAGGGAAGGAATCGATCACAGAAGCAGCCTGCCTGTTGCTTGGTGGCACTATCCCAGCCTGGAACACCCCCAGGCCCCCTCCCTGTCAGATGAGAACAGTGCTTCAGGAGAACTAATGATCCCATAGCAGCCCCAACTTCTGGTATTTCCTGGCTTTTCATAATCTTAACATCTCATTAGCTTTTATGTGCAGATGCATATCCTTGTTCTCTTCTCACACGGGCTGCTGTAAATCACCGCTGCTTCTGCTGCAATCATTGCAGTCACCTCAGAAAGAAAAGGCCAGTTCCCAGAGGCAGAGGGACTGCTGCAGAAGCAGCGTCTTCATCAGCATGACCTGAACTGCGCCACCTTCAGAGACCAAAGTCAAAGCCAACTCCTCATTTGAACTTTTTTCTCATCATGTTTTCAAGCACTGGAACAGGCTGCCCAGGTGAGTGGTTGAGTTGCCATCCTTGGAGTTATTTAATAGATGTGGAACGGGGACATGGTTTAGTGGTGGATTTGGCAATGCTAGGTTAACAGTCGGACTTGATGATCTCAGAGGTCTTTTTCAATCTAGAGGATTCTATAATTCTATGATCTCAACTAACCACACTCACAGAACTTCATGGGCATGCTCTTTGCTAGCTCCAGCTTGGAAGAAGAGCCACCATATCACCTTTCATTGGAGCAATGGATTTTGCTAGCCTTTTGATAAATGCAAGAGGTTTTGGCAAACATGCTTTGAGTAAGAAAATGCTTTATCTGAATGTAGAAAGCGATTGTTAGTATAGTATGCACTAGAAAAGGGTGTAGCTTTATTTCTGGCTGAGTAGGAAATACTGAGGTTAGCATGGTTATTCCAAGGTTGAAGATCAAGTGGCAAACTAGCTAAAGTGTAATCTGTACTGGAAAGAGACAAATCAGGGAACATCTGTCTTCTCCTTATTTGTTCGTGGTGGTCACTTATAGGCAATGTTTTTGCTATTATGATAAAGCTGCATTTTTGTTCGTGTTTGCTGAATTCATCTCCAGTTATTGTTAAGAGCACAATGATGTTCACTTATAGCACACAGTGTTGACTATCACACCCAAAAGTAGATTATCAAAATGACACACCAATCTCTTCTGCTGCAAAAAAAACCCAAAAAATGCTTTCATACAATTTCATCTTCTCTTCAGCAGGAAGCCCAAAGGGAGGAGAGAGGCAGAGGTAGAAGAAGAACCACAGGTGGTCCCCATTGCCCAGCTCCACATTCAGACTTTCTAAAGCAAAAGTCTGTAGGCCAAGCTGCATCCTTTCCCCTATGCTGCTGCTCAAGCTTCCCATGGTTTTGCCAATCCATCCCCTCAAGTTCCTCTTGGAAGGTGGTCCAGGTGCCTGGTGACTGGCTCACCACCATCCCATCATCTCTCCCCATGGCGTTGCCAAAGCTGCCTCTCAAAGAGGCACCAGTACACAGAGATGCATCAGCCATCCCTGCTGCCAGCATTGGTCAGGGATGCAGACCTTCACGTTACAACCAAGGCCTTGCTGCTGAAAACTGAAGCTCCAGAAGACCCTTTTCTGCTCCACAGAACTCTGCCCTCCCTCTCCCTCTCTCCATTCTCCAGGCCTTCCTCAAGTGATTGTAGTCCCACCCCGAGGTGGAAAACTGGGATAGAACTTCACCTTTGTGGCAGGTGGCTAAAGCACAGCTATGGGAAGGAGTGACCACAGTGAGGTGGCCACTCACCCTCCCTGTCCCTGCACCCCTGAAAGCAGGACAGACAGGATGTTTCACTGCAGAGCACTACGGAGGCATGGGACCCCTACTCTGAACCTGCATCCACCATGAGATACCATGCTCTGGAGAGAAAGCTTAGTCAGGGACATCCAAGCAGTCCCTGTGACCATGCTGTCTGTCCCCAAGAGCCAGTGTGTGCTGCACAGTTGCCTGGCACAGTGTCCCAGCTGCTGCATCCAGCCCATCCCGGCAGAGAATATTTGCCTCTCATGCTTCTTGGAGAACATTCCTCAGATAAAACTGGGCTCATAACTCATAAAAATATACTAAATTGCAGGAAAGCTGTAAAAAAAGAAACCTAGAAACTGTATGCAGATACAAGATACACTGAAAGATGTAACCATAAATCAATATACACATAATAAGAAATCTTGCTATACTTAATGTGTACAAAATATAAAGCAAATAATTATATGTCATTGTATATTTCTACAGGCTGTTTAAGTTTGGGTTTTTTTTTGTCTCAGCCTGAGATTAAAGCTAGCATCACAGATTTATTCTAGTGGAAATGCTGATATTTTTGTGAAGTGAACTTCTCTATTTATGTAACCGCAGATTTTCAGCTACTTTATCAAAGAAATACCTCTTCATATTTACTGGCTGGCAGAAAACCTTAGCTTTGTTCCACAGCTCTAGTTAAGGTCAGGATGATACAACAAGCACACGGTTAAGGGGATATTAAAGCAGTTAAAATGTCCTGTGAGGGTTCCTATCTCTAAAGGTGGCAAACTGTGATGTTGGTCTGTGGGATAAATCTCCCACAAAGGAGGAAGGGGGAAGGTGGTAGTTCAAGAGTCTCATTTGTATGATGCTTTCTCTCTGAGAAGACAATTCTTTTAATAATATGCTTTACTTTTGGTCCTCGTTGAAGTGGTCTGGCAGTTGGACTAGATAAAGGTTGCATGTCGCTTCCAGCTGAGCTGTTCTGTTCTATTTACCATCTTGTCTCTAACTTGTGGCATGACATGACCTCCTGAAGCAGAAGACTTTTTACTTTCATACTTTTGCAGAGGCTGAGGAGAAGACTTTGCTTTCCATTGTCACTGTGTCACTTAGGTACTAGAAAGGAGGACCACTGAGTACAAGCAGAACACCAGTGTTGCTGAAGGTGATCCAAAACACTGTTTATCCTCCCAAGATTACTCCCTATGTAGGTTGTCCCGTCACACTGTGTTCAGAATCCTACTGGATTCAGGCCAGTGTGGACCCATAATTAAGGATGGGATGTGTGTCGTGGGCAAAGACATGGAAGAGATATTCTGAGTGCAGGGAGCATTTCTGGTTTGCACTGCCCACCTAGCTAACAACACATGTCCTTTCCATTCATATTACAAAGGAAAGTCTTACAGAATTAGAGCCTGATTTTTCTATGCAACAATTGCTATTCCTGCAGAATTCTGCAGCCCATTTTAAACAAGGGATTAGCAAGCACTGTCAGGGCAATCTTGCACCATTTTTTATCAACATTTCTGTAAAACCACATTCCATGTGTATATATCTCTAATTGCTACTTACTGCCCCACTCATTCAAAAGTACTTTTGTCTCTGATTTTAACATAATTTTACATTCCCCCCCCCCCTTAGAAGTTTCCTTTTTAACAGGTTACCTATTAAAAAAAAAAAAAAAAATTTTTTTTCCACACCTTGCCAAAAGTTGTCCAAAATGAAGCAGTGACAGGGTCATGCAAATCCAGATATGTCATGGCTGTAAGGGTAGTGGGGAGAGAAGGCTGTCTGTAAGCAGGGGGTATGATTCATTTGGATAACAATAGAGTCCACTGCCCTTTTCTACCAAATGTTTTTAGTTTGCCTCAAATAAGTCATTGTCTAACTTGTATAAATCTTTCCATCGTTTCTTGAATTATTGTTGGATATTTGGGAAAAATACTTTTTGGTTTTTATAATGCAAAAAAAAGAAAAAAAAAAAAGCTGCCCGCAATCACTTCCAAATAACACTTAACTCCTTGACACGAGGTCAGCGGGAGGGTTCGTGCATGTGTGTGTGTGTGAGAGAGTGTGTGTGTGTGTGTGTGTGTTTTCTTTCTAATCTGCGAGCTGTTCCCTGAGAGACACATTGAGAACTGGGGCTTGTCTGCTGACATGTTTTACACAGCTGATCCATTAGGATCCTGCTCTTCCTAGCCTCCCTGGCACCGCTTTGATCAGCGACATGTTTAAAAAAAAAAAAAAAAAAAAGTTAAAAAAAAAGTAAAAGGCACTTCTCTGATCAGGAATCCCTCCCCTCCACTAAATCATCCCGGGCACTTTTAAGCCACAGGAACCACTGAGGGACCCTTCAGCTCTGCGAGGCTTCACGACAGCTCTACGCTAAAACATCCAGACGTGAGCCAGCAACATCTTTTGCCCAGTGGCCTCCTCTGCCCTGCTCTGTGATTAACCTTTTCCCAGCCCATCGGGAAGAAGTTAATCACAGGGCTCCCTGCCAGCCCCCTCTGCCATGTCTGCCTTCCCAACAGGATGCATCCAGAGGGGCTCAGTGCCCATCACACACACCAGGCATGAAGAACAAATGCCTGCACTGCTTCATCTCCCTGCCTGCTTGCAAAAACTTGCCTTGCCTGGAAAATTTGCCTGCTGCAGGATGCTGAATTTGCCTTTTCATTGAGGATGGAGATTTTTATTTCATTTTGTTGAGCACCTTTACAGTGGTTGGTCAGAGAAGCATATGGCTTGCTTCTGTGGGAGACCATGGAGAGGGAAAAAGGAGAGAGAGGACAATATGAACAGGGATGGGTGCAGATGTGTGTGCGTAGCCTGCCACTGGTGTCCAGGCCAGATATGTATGAAAATGCAATTGTAGAGACAAACTCACAGTATATCTCAACCAGACTAACAGATGACATGAGGCATGAGGGGCCCAGAGATTATGGATAGGCTGTGGGTGAATGATGCTTTATCCATGTGGAAACATCCTCTGAGAATACATAGGGCAGACACAGCCAGGCTGTGGCCATGTCCATACCATAACCCCTTAAAGCACACACAGTGCCAGGCAAGACCTCACCAAGGGGTGAATGAACCCTTGTGGATTAATCCCAGTGGCCAATGCCAGGACTTTCCAGGTCCAGCTGAGCATGGCATCTTGTGGGACAACCCGTCCTGTTGCACTGCAAGGCACCAGATGCAGCAGTGGTCTGAGACTGCTATCAGATGTCACCATTTTACTTTGTGACAAACCCTCTATGATAGAGACCATTTCTTTAGCTGCTTGGTACCACTTTGGAGTATTAAAATCCGAACATCTTCTTTGGAAAGAGGAAAGGGAGACCAGTTGTAGGGAGGCTCCAGGGTCCCTGGAAGTGAGTGGGGAGGTGAGGGCAGCCAGCCGTGCTGCCACTGCTGTGCTCATCCAGACTGCCTTCCTCATCCTTCATATTTAGTATCCCTGAGCCTGGTGGGATCTTCACCTTGATCACTTGCTGGGCAACTAGCCAGTAATAACCATCCTAAGGCAGGGAGAGAGGAACAACGAACAAAATATTCATTGCTGCTTTCCAAGATAAAAGGAAAAGTCGTTGTTGTGCTTGGTCCTTGCCACATTGACAACTCAGTGAGATGGAGAGCCAATGAACCCAGGATAATGGTGGTGGTTTGAACCCTATATAAGTACTCTGGGGTGTTCAGTAGCAGCAGGTATAGTGCCATGGTGGTACTAGCACATGGTGATGCTGATTGCTCCCCATTGTTTGGGTCTTCAAAATCACTGCAGTTTTCAGAAGATGGAGCACATACCAGACATTGCAGAGATCCAGATGAGTTGTCCACTGCTCGAGGAAATCCCCTAAACCACATTTCTAGCAGCTTCCCTTCTCCTCACCCATTTCACCCCCCGCGTGCCCCCCTCCCCCCCATTAATTCCTTGCCTTTTTTGAGCATTTTTCACTGCTTGATGAGAGGGACTTTTTGCCCTGAATGTCCAGTGTTCCCTCTTTATTTGGTTTACAGAACAAACAGGGATAGTGTGATGGAAGATCTCCTCTTGACAGGCTTCTTGAGATTCATATTTTGGCAGCACAGATGTTGAGGAATCACTGAAATGTACTTTCTTTTTTTTTCCATACTCCTGCTGCTGGCTCATACATAGCTCTGTGATTGCCACATCCAACTCTGCAAAACATCCGGGTACAGCAGCTTGTCTTTAAGGCAGATTTGAGAGCATACACCTTTGTCGTGAGGCCTTCAAAAGAGTTTGAAGGTGCTGTCATTTACCTACCCTGTTTCAGGGAGTCTTTAACATGTCAAATAGTGGTATTAAGATCCCCCCTATTATCATTTCACCTCAAAGTTCCTGCAGCCTGGAGGGCACCCCTAATCTGGGTCCCCACCATTCTGTTTTTATTTGCCCTCTCTGACATGGCACTTGTGTGGTTTGTTAAGCAGGACAGGCTTAGCAGAGAATTAAAAGAAAGCACAAATACAGTCTCAGTTCACTTACACTTCAGTTTAGACTGTGGCTGGAGGAGGATCTCTTCAGCTCTAGGTTTTCCTCACAGTATAAATCCCTGTGACTGCATCCCATAAAACAGTCTCATAAGCTCCCTAAGAATTTGTCGGGATGCCAGATCTGGCGGGCCTAGCCCTCACAAAATGGGGTAGCTGAAAGCAGCAGAGTGAAAAGAAGCCAAACACCTTAGTAAAAGCAAGGATTAAGGTTGGGGGGGGGGGGGAGCAGGGGGAGAAAGCCACATTAAAACAACATCCATTTTTTTTCAGGCCATTTGCAGAAAAATGACCTCCATTCTTCTAATTAAAGAAAATGTGCAATTAGCTTAATCAGATCTGTGGGAAGAAAAGCAGTCACTGAGTCCCAAAAGGCAGGTTCTGAGAAACTGCAGCCAACTTTTCCCGGGGCCGACTGGAGACACTACATCAGAAACAGCATGAGCCCTGCCAAGGCCTTCTTCCTGTGAAAAATGATGTTTCAATTTAGGCTCCTGTATATTGTTTTCGTTAATCTCCCTCTCACTTGCTTACTTGCTTGATCTCTCTTGGACTTTGACACTCTAAACAGAGGCATGAAGAGGTTTTGCCTTGTACTGATAGGGGCATTGCATCCTAATTTCCCAATGAAACAAAATTGAGTTTATCATCTCAGTTCCCTATCAGCCTTCATGTTCTTTGTACCTTGTGACAATGGGCTATTTCATGATGCCACACAAGGGCCAAAAGCATTCAGGTGCTAGAAAATAGAACCTTCCTTCAGGAAAGGCAAATAGGACTTGTGCAATGGGGAAGGGTCTCAAAGTCCTTAGAAATTATGGGGGGTGAAGGTCCTGAAAGCCTATTGGAAATCCTGGTGAGGAAGCCGGGCTCAGAGATGAATCTCTCCTCTCTAAAGATAAAGTGGGAATTCGTGCAAACTGCAGGGCCAGTGCCCTTAACCCTTTACTGGGAGTGTTTGTCAGTAACTTCCTCTGGCTTATTCCACAGGCATTCAAAGAACAGAAAGCAGGGAAGGAAGAAACACATCACATTAGAAAAAAAAATGTGATTTAAATGTGTTTTAAAGCATTAGCCATGCAAATAGTTTTAAAGTCCAATCTTCTCCTGAAAGTTGGGAAAATCCTTTTTAGTCAGGCACAGTAAAGGGCCAGCCCTACAACAATCTTGCCAAACCTACAAATTGGGCTGCAACTGGACAAATGGGGCACAACTAATTATCAGAACAAATAATCCTTGTTCTGTCCATTCCTTACCATGCATTTTGTAAGGGTGTTTTCAATCTTGTTGTGAGCCATCTCTGCAACCAAGCAGGCATTTTGCACTTCTCTGAATGTTGCTCCTGAGAAGTGGGGGAGGGATGCGAAGTCCCCTCCCTCATTTAACTATGGAGGGTAGTGTTGGAATCAGGGTTTGCTGGCTCTGCTGCAAGAAATGAAGACCACATTAGTGACTACGGCTCCTGTTTCACGCTCTCCTTCCAGGACAATTGTTCTTCAGTGTCTGGCCAGCAACCACCACTTACAAATGCTTGCTCTTCTTCATGCCCACCTGTGGTTCAGCTTGTTGTTACCGTCCCTCATAAGACTTGGGCTGGTATTTCCTATGGGAGTTTTTCCTGTCACAGCAGTTGGGATGTCCAGTTCAGACATCCCTCTTTCATCCCATGGGAACGACCTCTACTCTTCAGAGAGTGACTGGGTTTTGCAGAAAGCACAATTCTTTACACCCATACGTGCAGGTGCAGTTATGAACTGAAGATGTTGTGCCTGATAAAGTGTCTCCATGACTTCTATGTGCCGGCAAAACTCTAGTTGCTCATATGCAGGCAGTAAACACTCCCAAACACAGAATATTTTTTTTTCCTGATTGTTCGAGCATCTTTTTTTTCTAAACCTATCTGCTCCCAAGATTTTCAGTCTTTCTTTTTGACATTTTTTAGAAAACACTTTGATTTTGAAATGTTCATGTGATCTTTTTTTCTTTGCTGTTTGAGATTATGTTTTTCTTTAACATGTGAATGCTTGGTTTTTCAGCTTTGGCCTGGGTTTTGGTTTTGTTTGTTTGTTTACAATTTTCCACCTAGAGAAAAGGAAATGTGCTGTTGCCTGTGCTTTCTTGTTGAATCCTAATTTTTTGCCACAACTGGGTAAGGGAAAAAAGTCAGGGTTAAAAATAAAGATGGGGCCATAAAATATCTCCAAACCAACAATAGGAAACGGATGTGTTTAATTTTTGGTTGGTTTCCAAAAATCCGAAGGAGGTAATACTTTTTGTTAAAAATATTTATTAGCTTGGGTAATGAACACATTCAGATAAAGAGCCTGTTGCCTGAAGTGTGAGGCAACAAATAAGCTAAACCTTGACGATTTTACATCATGTAATGAATGTTTTGGTGCAAAATCAGAACCTCTTGACCAGTCTGGAGTGAATAATGTGCAAGTTTGTGTCACACAACTCTACGTGCTGGAGATCAGATGGGAAAAGCACTGCCATCCCACAGGATGGATTCAGCTTTGCTTTCACCCCCAGGTTCATTTCAGGGAGTTATGGGGTACATAGCAGGGGCTGCAACCACCAATTTCTAGCAGCCACCAGCCTATGAGGTGGCCTGAGAGAGCAGGGTTTTCGACTTCATCCACAGGTCCCAGCGGACCCCTGGGTATTTGCTTGGAGCAGCCGGGGCCAGCAGGCTCCCTGCCAGCAGCTCCAAAATGTTGAGAGCTGGAGGCTGGACTGAGTTTCTGAAAAACCCCATCAGTAACATTTCTGACAAGATAAATTGCATTTTGAATGTGGAGATGACCTTGGTAATCAGAAATAATTCAGCAGGATAGTCAAAATTGATGGGTAAGTCAAATCTAGAATATTTATGTACTGGAGCCCTATAGAATACCTTGGAAATCCCCATAAGTCGGGTCCTGACTGAAATTTTGGTCCCTTTGCTCCAGTAATTTAAACTTTTCTATTTACTTTGGCACTCCTCAGTTCAGTGACTTGGCCTGATCAAAATGCTTTGATACGTCCAGCAAGAATAAAAAATATAAAAGTCGAAGGGTAGTATCTTGGTTTAGGACAACTGTGAACACGAAATTTAATCCTGGACCTTGGAAGAGGGACTGTCTAGAACATACTGGGAGGGAAAGCAATTAATACTGCATTAGAAAAAAATAATGGTCCTTCCTTTTCACTTTGCTTTTCAATGTCCCGTAATTTGGGCCAAAGCAAACAGTGCTTACGCCACTACTGATGTTACAAGTTCATGTACCACTGCTGATGTTACGTACATTAACACAGCAGTCACTGGAAAGGAAAAGCAAGTGTAATTTGCCCAGAACATGGACAAAAGGAGAGTACAGAATGAAGCTGATCCTCACATTACTTTATTTTATTCCCTGCTGTTATTTGAGTTCCTGGTACACCATTGCTTTTGTCCTTTTGACACACAGACTACCACCACACTGCACAACTACCAGAGCCGAAATTGCTCCAAGACTCACTATCCCTTAAACACTCTCAAATCTCCAGGCACTGCTCTGACACTCTTCTAAAACCTACTTACTGGCTACAGGGTAGTTAGTCCTGCTTCATATCAGTAAAAGGAAAGTAGAGTCAGGCCAACTCTCTGATCCACTCGAGCCTGACATGCGGCTCACACTGCTTTTATATCAATCAAGAATTTGGCCTTAAGATCTCCACACTCTTGGTTTGACCCAGAGTTTAAAAAAAATCAAAACACTTCCAAATCTGTGCCTCTCATTTCTGCCTTTCCTTCATCCTTTCCAGACCCTACTGCATACACGTCACATCTGCAAAGTCAACCAAAAGTCCTGGACCTCTTACAGGCCATTTGTTGCTTTCTACTATACTTGGTACTTGAGTTTACACATATCTGTCTTCTTAAAAGCATTTTGGAGAGAAGCATCGCATTTGTTTTCTTGTAGCACTGGTAAATATTTTTCCACTGAAACTGCTCTGAAGTAAAGTTGGTTTTAGCTAACAAGAAAAGATGTTCTTCATAAAGGATGCCAGGAAACACTTTCTGCTTTCCATTGGTAAAACACCAGTGCCTGAGAACTTTGTATTGAGATTTCAGTGTCTGCAGTTGTCATTTTGGTGTCCAATGTTTCTGTTTTCTTCCAGGGGTCTGTTCAATGCTTGAGTCATATCTCCAATGCTGTAACCTCACCTCACAATCTTCTTTCAAAAGCACTTTCTGACAACTTGCTACCACAGGATACCCACAAGGAATTTGACAAGGCATAACACGACAACTCCTTCAGAAGTTCTCTGATGGAGTTTCCATCTCATTCTTCCTTGTTTGGGACAATAAAATTTAATAATCAGCATGACCAGTCTACTTGCAAGTTTTTTAAGCCCTTAAACATATAAAGGTAACAGTGCTTAATTTGTGCAGCTGACAAACGATACCACCAGTATTAACCAGCGCTGATAGAGAAGATAGTCAGGCAATGAGGTGAAGGCTTGGGAGAAGGATATCAGAAGAATTACAAACTATATTTTCAGCATGTGTATTGAAAATTGAAGAGTATTGAAAATCAATTTTGAGGGGTCATGTAGGTGCTAGGTATGATGTGTCAAAGGAAAGGAACTAAGTTCATCAAAAAGTGTTGAAGATGGAAGTTTAATGGTTAACAAAGAAGCTGGAAAACAGCTCAGGAAGAATCTAAGAGAGGTATGGTGGCACATCAGGGGAAAAAAAACCCTTTGCTTCCATAGCATGAATTGCTTTTATTCCCTGCTGTCCTAATGTGGAAGACCTCAAGAAACAAGCTGTGCTAGTGGGGAATGACACAGCTATATGAGCATGCTGCATCCAGGCCTGAGCCATCTAACCGTCCTTCTCTGGGATGGGGAAAGACCTTTCGGATGGCACTTTAGGGAGGACACATCAGGCACAGCCTCAGCCAGAGGTCTAGCATAGGGATCATGGAGCAAGGAAGAGGCAGTGACACATCTGCTGCTGCTGAAGAAGATACAGGCTTTTGGGAAATGTGATGGGAGAGTCAGATGTACAAGACTTCAGCTGCCCAATGTGGAGGACTTGATGACGATGATTATTATTGTTATGCCAATAAATATTATTGCAGGAGGACCCCTGCAAAGGGGTCTTCTTGCATAGAGACCACATATGGGTTCAACCCCTGGACATGCAAGGATTTGGAATCATCTCAGTCTGCTATCTCCGGAAACAACTTCTGCCTCCAAACAACCAACTAACAGACTCTCTGCTTATGATTTAATAATTTGTATTCTAACCTTTTAAAATCATTGATCAAGAGTTACATTTTACCATCTTCTTACTGGTTTCTTTCTCTCTTATTACTCTTCCCCATGTGAACTACATTTTGATGTCATATCATGTTTTTCTGCACTGAAAAAAATATGAAGGCATTTTTGGGTTACTGGTTTTATCTTCTAGACACTTATCACTGGTTTAGGGGGAAAAAAAGTAACGACAGCTCCGGATTTCAAGCAACCCCCTTCCCCACAGCAATACCCAGAACTATAAATGCAGCTTATTTGAAAATAGAGTGTACAGCAATGCACAAATATTAAGCAGTTCAAATTCTGGTCATGCTCAGACAGCAGTTACTGCCATAATTTTCTGGCTTTGCATTTATTCATTGAGCAGGAGCCTTGGCTTGGTCATAGCATTTTTTCTTGTCTGAAAGATGATCTGGTTAATAGAGGACAATCACTGGAGCTCCTCTTTTCTTTCCTCTTCCCTCTTGCACATACATATACACATATTTCATGCCTATATGTCTGTTATGGATAGATGCAACACACACAAATATATAGAACACTCACATATACAATACATATATATAGGCACACAAATGAATCCTCATACTCTTTTTTAGAGCCAGTGTGTGTGTGAAGACTTGAAGGGGCAGTTTGTTCCTCTGCTGTAGTCTTTTGTGTTTTCATTTCCAATAATCCAGCAGATGCCCTTAGATCATGTGCAGGGTAAATAGCTTCATCAGCTGCTTCTGGACAAACAAAACAGGCTTTTGTGGCTATAATACAATGCTTTCCTTGGAATACATGTTGTGCCATAGGAAGAGGTGACATGCCAGGCTCTTGAAGAAACATACTTTTTCTTGGAGTTCAGGTAGAGTATTATCTATCAAAAACCTAAAAATTATCATCAGCGAAAGGAAGGAATTAGGCAAATGGAAATAAAAACAGTCAAAAGTCTGGCTCTTACCCAGGAGACGACTGATTTCTGCTCCTTTTAGGAGTTATGCACTGACAGTGACACTGTCAGTTCACACATGATAACAGAACTCCAGCCCTAAGTGGCTTTCCAAACTATGGTAGGTCTTCACTGTTTGGCTGCAGGTATGTTGGGCTGGAAGGATATTGGGCCAGCTTTGGTGCAAGAGGCTGCACTCATAGCAAACCTTCTGTCTCTACGTGGGAAATGCCAGAGGACCCAGAGAGCAGGGTGAGGTACCAACCACATCTGCTCCTACAGCACGATAGAGTTGACCAGGCTCTTAGGACCAGACCATGACAGCAACATCATGCATATAGTTGGTGCTTCGCTGAGACACTCTGGCAGCCTCTTTGCTGCCATGTTACACTAGTTAAATGAAATTATTTAAATGTTGTTACAGTTGTGCCATGCAGGAGTGCCTTATATCCCAAATTTGGGCTGAAAATAAACTTGGGGGATATGATTTTCTGAGACTCAAGCTATAAGGTTCAGGAATAGTCTAAAACTGTTCAAGCCATCACTGAAAATCACAGAAATCAGAACTTGCTCATGACCTCAGTAGAAGTTTACACTGCTACAATCAGGGTAAAACAGATCTAAAACACCTGACAGTATTGTAAAATGACTGCACAAGCTGTGAAGCAACTGAGGCGTAGTACCTAGTGGTGCTGATGAAGGTGGAGCCGGTGATGTATTTGTAAGAGTATTTGGAGAATGCAGAGAGATGATTTCAAAGACAAAAAATCAGAGAGGTTCCAACTGTCCCAGCTCTCTAGGGATGGCAAGAAGGCTTCAGAGTTTTTGCACACCGCTGCTCTGGGAGTGTGTTTTAGGTATGATATAGACTGCTATCCTCAAAGTAAGAAAGAAAATCCATGAAGAAAACTGGAGTGTCCCTGCATGAGAAGGCGAGGAAAGCTTGGAACAGTAAAATCTTCTTTACTAATGACAGTTCTGAGAATTAAAGAAAAAATGAAGTGGAAAAAACCCAAACACTCTATGAAACACTGATTAGATGCCAGTTCACATAGCTCTCCTTGGCTACTTTGTATTATTATTATTTCTTTTAAAGAGGAATAGATCCTATTCTTGACAAGCGCAAAGCCAGGAGGTGGGATCTTATCCAGTATTTTCATTTTTTAGGCCACAAGAGGCAATGATTGTATCAGAATATTATTTGTCTGCCCAAATCACATTCATTGTGTGAACCTCTACAGAAGACTTCCATTCTTAGGAAAAGCTTCTCTGTCAGACAAGTGTAGAAAAAACACTCGTCATTCTAGTTAAGCCAGCTCAGTTAGGACAGAATCTCTTTTCCTGTGCTAAATTTCCAGGGCTAATTTTTAAATTTGCATTTACAGTTTTTACCTGAAAACCCCCACCCACAGAGCAGTTTGGATCTGGGATACAGGAAAAAGCTGGGTGCTGGAACAGCTGAGTTATGTATGAAGTGGTTAACATCATAAGGTGAGGATCAGGAGAAGGCTGATGCAACAGAGATGTGGTGGAACCCATCTGATTTCCCCTCACCACACGGGAATCATGGCTTTCAATGAATGGGTTTTGGAGCAACCAAAAGTCAACTCACATGTCAAAAGAGCTTTGACTGTTTTAGTACGGAGGTGTTTTACAAAATATCTTAAGGGGGAGATCTGCTGGACAGATTGGGTTCAAAACTTCCATCCCAGTCATCCTATAAAGCCCTAGGGACTTCCAGACCAGTAATAGGAACCCACAGAGGTCTTCATGTTCTCAACTTGTCTTCTGGATGACATGAAAGCAGAGGCAGTCCCAGAAGGCAGGCACTATCCTTAGCCTTGCGCTTATCTGTTTGCGCACATTTTCTCCAGCACTTAGCGTTACCAGATCCTGACTCATAAGACTGCCTTTGCTTTTTTATGAAGCTACCAAAGGGTCCTGGCACTAGCATGTGTGTGAGTGTCCTGATAAGGGTATGACAGCGTGTGGGAGGCCAGAGGTGGGTAATGCCACTGGTATGTTGAGTAGGGAATTAGTTGTGTGCGTGGAATGATCTCTTCTTCCAAAACCTCTCCAAGACAAGGGTCAAGGAGAAAAAGCAGCAATGACAGTTCAGGGTTCAGTCCACACTACCAAAACTTCCCATCCTCATGAATGGAGCCATTCACTGGATTCTGCTTCCCATTTTGCTCCTGTATCTTTTTCATCTTAAAATAGAGAACTTGCTCTCAGAGGAATAACTTCTGCCGTAGCACAGTCCCGGTGATGTCAGTGGAATTACATCAAGGCTGATGTTGGTCCCGATGTTTCATTGCCAGCAGGTTTTTTGGAGTTAGACATTGGGTAGCGCAACTCAGAGAGGCATTTGTACTGTTTTGGTCTCAGCCTGTTTCCTCCAAGAGCACAGAAAAGGATTGAAAAATAAGGGGAAGAACCCATGAAAATATTGCCATTTTTTCTGCACAGAAGAGTTTGAAATGGAAGCATATTTTATGGAATGTTTCACACACATCCTCCCTCTCCCTGAAATTTCAATGTTCCCTTTTCTTCTTTTCTCCCTGTTTTTGACATATTGCCACTGAGTGAAATGAAATGAGAAATAGCCAGGGGCTTGCTTTGTCATTTTCTTCCCCACCCCATCCCTCTGTCCACCCAGGCTCTTCTCAGCTTTATTTTTTAATTTTTTTAGTAGTATGGAATGGTGAATGGGAACTGTAGGCTGTGTGTACTCATTTGCTATAACCCACCCATTCTGCTGCTCCTTGCCACCTTTCTTAGCATTCCTTCAACACTTTTTTGGACAACCTGAAGCTGAAAAAAAAAAAATCCCTCGCCTGCAGATTCACTCTAAATTGACAGGGAGGGAAAGCTCTGGCCCCAACATCTGAGATCAAGAGCTTTATGGCCTAGTCCTGCCTAATTTTAAGGGATTTTATACAGCAGAATTGGAAAGAACCAAGAGACACTTAGAGCAAATGTTCTGAAATACCAAGAATAACAAAGCACAGGCTTAATGAGTTCCAATGTGTATGTCTGCTGTGAGTAATGATGCTTAATCCTGCTGCAAAATAATTCCTTTATATGTTCTTCTGTTTTTAAAAAAATGCATCATTGCTGCACTGGGGTCATAAAAATTACGAATATGTTTTCCCATGGCATGAAGCCATAGCATACTGTAAGGCATTGTGCTGGGCCATTATACACAGCCTGTAATCAGAAACAAATGTATTAAGTGAGATGATGTGATATTACATGAGAAAAGTGAAAATAGAGCAGGGAAGTGTGATAGACAGTGACTTGGACCACAACATCAGCTCTGAACAGCCCCTTTCTCTTCAGAAATCAGAGGCTGTGCCAAAAGAAGTTGCATTTCTAGATACTGGTCTAGAAAACAGAGACATACTTCTTGGAAGAGGGGGGAAATAAAGCCTGTCTGTGAGCTGGAGTAAGCAAAAAAACCCCTGAATTTCCTGTTCAGAAAGAGAAATACTGGTATGCTGGGGAGGGGGATTCTCTGCCATGTGCATTAGCACAGGCTTGGTAGTGGTCTTGGAAAAGCAAAGAAGCCCATCTCTCCACTCCTCCAACTAACAATTGTTGGCTGTGACACGGTGAGATCTATCACTGAAGAAAGTGCTCTTTTTATTTTGTAGTTTATGTTTCTGAGACTTTGCACCAGCATTGCCACTATAAGCTTAAATATGAAACTTGACTCAGATTAGGAAAAATAGAGCAACTCATTTGTCTCTTTCCTACTGTTTATTTCCCCCCCAAAAATTAAAAAAAAAAAAAAATCTGTTTGTGACAGCTGCTTTCCTTTTCAGGAGTATACCACAATTTTTCAACATTTTTTCTTCTGAAATGTGCAAAATACTGATAAAATCAGGAGAATTATAAAGGCAGAGCCTTTTCTTCCTAGTTTATGGATCTTGGATGAGAAATTAATATCTTTGCAATGAAAGAAAATTTTCTCAATATTTGATGTTTTTTGACTGTGCAGTACAAATGTGTATTTATGAACCACATCAGTGAGCCAGGTGACTTTATTGTAAATTCTTATGTAGCAGCATTAGCTTCTTTTCTTTCCCTGTTTCTCCCTTATGACACAGTATGGCTACTTAAAACCATAAATAGACACTGTTAGGGATTTACTGTAAAGGAAATCTGAAAGACACTCTTTACTGATTCCAGTTAACTACCCCTTTACATGAATAAATCCCCTTGGTGGATGGGGATTGATGCACCTAAATCTCTTGCACCTAAAGCACTTGAAACTCCCAAACACAGGAGTAAACCATATGCATTGTGTTTGTTTGCTTTAATGAAATGATTGATTTATGGGTCACAAATTCCTCAAAAATGTTTGTTTTTATTCCCTGGATTCTTATCAGAGAGCTCCCAACATCAGTCAAAATCACGGCTGTCATTCACTGCCATGCAGTGCAACTTAAAGGCCTTCACAGGGCTCCCCATTAGCAGGGAGCCTTCCCTTACCCTCCAAGCATGTTCTCTGCGAGGGCACTGATATCCCCCTCGTCCTGCAGTTGTTTGCTTCCCAGAATAGCTAGGTTTGAGGACGAAAGCCTTCCTAATGGAGCTCGAGTGCATTTGTGGCACAATAGGTCATTTCTGGCTCACTTGCTTTCTTTTCAGCTCATGGGACAAAAAGGGACATGCTTACACCATTTGCTTACATTGGTAGGTAAAGAAAACTTTAAATGTCACATGAGTCACTTGCACTCAATTAATTTCTGCTTGTGTTATTTATCCACGTTTAAGATATGACTTTTATTCTATATGTGACCTTCAGCAATGGAACTGATAACAAGAACATTACTTTGGAAAAGTGAAAGGTTAAACATTAACCAGAAAAATAGTTCTAAGACAAACATTTTGAATGTTTTTTTCCTTCATATTTGGAAGTAACTTGTCACTTCCCCTCTTACCACCGTCCCTCCCCCCATATTACTGTTGTGCTGCTGTTCCTGATACTTGGTAGATGCAGTAAGCACTGTACCACCACATGATGGACTCCTCTTCACCTACAACAAATCACATGGATCTTTGAGCTGGCTACTAGCTCTTGCCTGATTAGCTTTTCATTAACAAGTTCTAAGCTTTCTCCTTTCCCAACAAGTGAACCACAGAGAAGAGCCCCCAGAATCACGCTCTGAGACAGGGGATCAGCTCTGTGCTCTCTGTTTTACTCTTTGTCACATGTGGGGGAGAATAAAAAGAAAAAAAAATTAGATTAACACAGTAATAGTGTTAGGGATGGCCTGAGCTTTAAAAAACACTGTATGAGTTTGAAGCACTGATTTTAGCAGATGTCTTTTTCCTCCATGACCCACAAACTTCACTCAGGCACAACCACTCTTCCCAGGAATTTGAAATTTATTCTACAGTGTGAGTCAGCTGGGGTGGGAGATGGTTTTCTGCAGTTTTGGTAATTGAAAAGTCTTCATTAAAGTCTTCAGTTAAGAAATGACTGAAAAATGAAAAATAGTCTTTGCCTTCAAAGCGGAGTGCCTATTTGATCTGTGTATCTTTTTTATGCAGAGACACACTTGTGAAATGCAAGTCTCTTCTGAATTTACTTCAGCTTTTCTGCTTCAAGGCAGTTATCCAACCTCAGTCACAACAACATCAATCGTTAAAAAAAAAAAATCTATAAATCAATAATGTTACTTCTGCTCTCCCTCATTTCTGGAAGTCCAGAACATGGGACATGCATATATTTTACTCATTAAAACAGCCTAATTGCCTGTTGTTTGGTTAATTTGGGTAGCAAAAATAAACCACCAAAAGTAAAGATGAATGTAACAGCTAAGATAAAACCAAGGCCAAACAAAACATTGACAACAACAAACTAGGTGTCTGGCAAAGGGTAACTCCTGCTCCAGGAGTCATTCTGGGTGGTCGAGGCTCTGTCTCAGCCCATAGCAGGGCAGCAGTCCCAGGGCATGGGGCTGCTGGACTGCAGGACAGTGGAGCAATCTCCAGCCCCCTCTCCTGCTGCCTTGCCTCTGCCCTCGCTGCACAACTGATGCCTCCCAATACGTCTTGGAGTAGTTCCATCTCCCTTTCTTAGTGCAAACATTTCTCTGCTGACAATATTTTGATCTATCCAGGAGAAAAATAAAGCAGCAAAAACTATAACAAACCCTCAGACAATCCCATCCCCTTTACTGATCTTTAATACAACAGACACATAAAACCTTGCTACTTGTCCATATAACTCACTTTCTATTCAATCCCTCAAGACTCATAGACAAAGTGATGTCTGGTACCAAAGAACGACACCAGGTTAGACTATGCTGTATGAATATGGATTTCCTTTCATCAGTTCTTACTTTGCCATATTTTAGTATTTTATTAAATGTCCTCTTTGCCATGAAATAAAGTGAATAGAAACCTTCTGGTCTTCTTTTTTGGGACCATTTATTATTTCATAAGATTTTGTCATGTCTCCACTTACTTATGTCTCCCACAAGGTAATCTGTGCTGAAATAACAGACTGCCCCACCAGTGTTGTTGATGTAGCCATTGCCAGAGAGTACCAGAAGTCTCCTATCATAATTCCTTTGCACAAGATTTGCAGCCAAACCTTTGAGGCAGGCTTGGCTTAAGGCAACTGGGGCCCGAACCTACCACAGTGTGCCTTCTGCCAGCCCTCCCAGTCTGGTTTGCACCCTTCCCCCTCATTCATCTCCCTCACTCAGCTCCTCATGGAGCCCTTCTTCCCCAGACAGACAATCCCTTCCTGTCATTTCCCTGGGATGGACTTCTTCATTTTTCCTTAGCCAGTTCCCCTGGACAGACTCTTGGTTTCTCACTGACTTGTGTTGTTGAGGTTTCTTGGCCTGGGTCCCAGAGTTCCTGCCTTAATCCGTCGCTTCAAAGACATTTGGATAAGTCTGGATAAGCTTCCAAGCCTCTGGATGCTTATTCAAAGAGCAAGGCTGGGGCAAAGGGGGAGAATCCCTGAAGGAAGCCAGAGGCCATCTATGTAAAGTCAAGGAACCATTTGTTTTTTTTAAAAATCAGAGATACCTCCTCAAATCCCTCAGCACCTGTGTGTCAAAATCTGCATTTACATTAGTGAAAGAATAAACCCTGGCCTGTGCATCCTGAAGCAACGTGCCAGGGCATTTAGACATACAGATGGGCCAGCATCTCAGCTGCAGTGTTAAAAACTGGGATTCCTTCTTTCAGGAGCTTGGGCATGTTTACATACCATTGGGTATTTTAGGGGTGACTCACTGCAGAAGTCCCATTTGAAACTAAGAAAGATGAGGGTTTTGAAATGAAGTGCACTGAAAAGGTATGGACACAGCAACAGAACACAAAAAAATGTGAGACTGGATTCTCCAGCCTGCAGGAGTGCTGCTGGGCTGCAGTATGGGGGAGGGAAGGTCCTCTGCTGCAGCCAGCCACTGAACACGGGAGAAAGGGTGAAGCAGCTGTGGGAGCTGGGCCCAAAAGGAAACCTCTTCCATACTATCTGTCCTCCTCCTTGCTTCTGATGTCCTGGATGGACTGAGAAAGTGCCATTTGGAGATATCTCTGCGTGTGTTTTGTGTGGCTACAGTCCTGGTTTGGTGTTGCTGGCACGTGCCATGAAACTAGGCATTTTCATGCAAATTAGAATCAGATTTTAACCCCTCTGGAATCAAAACCAGCATTTGCTTGAACCACAATTACTCCAGTTCTTCCCATTAGCCTCTCAGCATTCAAGATACATTCATTCATAGCTTAGTTTCCTGCTCCAAACATGTTTTCTTTCAGAAAACTGATCTTTATTTTGCATCCAAATGAAGCCCAGTTGTGTCGTGTCCACCAAAAGAACAATCTGGCTTAAAGCAGCTTTAAGAAAACCACTATCTGATGTAAGTAAATCTCTGTCTATGCTATAACTGCTTTAAGTCAGGAAGCAGTGGGTGTGCTCAAAACAACACATAAAGATAAAAGATTTCCAGTGCCAGGAACGTGTATGTATTTTGGAAGAAAACACGAGGGGCATTCTGTGCGGGAAGAGATGAAAACATGCATCACTTTGCAGAGCCTGCCAGTGCCACAGCACACATAGGCCAATGCTCTGGGGAAGCCAGATGGACAGAAGGAGGCACTGGAGAGTCCTGTCCTTGGCACACACAGAGAATGGCTTCTGCTATTATTTGTTTCATTGTCTTGCAGCAGGGCAGTATGTATTCCTCTGTTCTCTATGAGCTAAAGGAACGCATCAGAAGACAGACACTAGCCCCTTCTCCTTTGCAGGGATGGATGTTGAACAGTTTCTGGAGGCAGGAAAGGATTTGGCTATTCAGCCACGTTGCACTTCTAGACTCCCACAGGGACCTACTTTCACCTTCTCCTGAGCAGAAAGGGTGTTGCCACAACCAAACCCTTACACACTGGTCACACTTTGACCCTATAGCAATCATAGAAAAGGCATTATAACATGTGATACTGGAATAATTCCATCAAGGCCAAGGATATTTCTATCCTTTGCCCAGCATGTGTAAGTTGGAAGGGAAGAGAGGTCATTGCTCTCTGTTAAATGTATACCTGGTTGTCAACCTACTTGTTTGTCTTATTGCTAGTTTTCCTTTTATTTACAAGGCAGAAAAAAACTCCTCGCAAACAAAACAAAACAAAACAAAAAACCTCACACAACAAAACAACAAAAAAAAACAAACAAAAAAAAAGGAAGCCAATTTGTCCACTTTGTTACTGGAACACTCTTCTTTTCCAAGAGATATAATCTGGTTCACAGGGCATCACACCTATAGGAAAAAGAATCAGTCCTCTGACTCGTTCCTTACTTAAAAGCCATAACTGTTTTCAAGCCATGAAGATACACATGGCAGTAAATAACCAGTTTAGAGGGTATTTTGTCTTGGCATAGTAGGCACATCTCCTGCATCTGTTACTAACAATGCTACTTACACAGCTTATTTCTTCCCAGAGCATCAGAAAGCTAGTCATATAGTAAAGTGCTAGCAACCTGAGTTCCCCTGACCATGTATTTTATTTGCCATTAGCCTTCCTCAGACAATTTTTGTTGTTCTTCATAGTTTTTTTGGGAGGGAAGCAGAAGGCACATGGAGGGCTGCAGGTCTCCTGTCTCCCCTTGCAAGAAGGGAAAAGGCAATGGCAGAGAGCCACAACAAAGGGCATTGCTTTAGCTTGGAGAGTCTGTGTCCCATGTTGTGTCTTTGAGAGGTTGTGTCATGTTAGCAGGACTGTGGTGGCAGAGTGGGAGAGACTGCACCTTCTCATGCTCTGGGGAAACAGATGTCCTAGAAATGTTCCCAGGTCACTCCTTAGGACACAGCCAAGATCACACACAGCTCTGCCTTTCAAAAAGTGGATAGGAATGGTAGTACTTACAGGAAGCCACTGGAAATCCTATTGACAGTAAATGTATTTTTTAAAAAAATCTAATTATCGGAATAACCATGTTATTGTGTGACCTCTGTACATACTTATTGTCTCTAACATAGGTTGTCAAGGCTTTGGGCAAGAGCCCTCTGTGCTTGCTCTCTACTACTTCATATTCAGACATTCCATATCCAGAAACCAACTGCATAAAATTATTAGGGAATTACAGAGGTCTGGTCCCAGAGCATTACACTGTAGCCACCATCTCCAGGGGAAAACTAAAGAGCAAAAAGGTCCTTCTGGGTGCAACACCTGCTCTCTGGGCTCCATAAAGTTACTCATTCCTTGCTGAAATGCAATTGCCTTTGCAAAGCTAGAGAAAACAACTTATGCGTTTAGGGACACTTATGAAACATAAACAATCCAGCATAATTCTAGTGAGCTCAGCCACAGCAATGGGCTGCTGCCAGGTGTCCAAACGGAGCAAACAGTTAACACAAGAGAGCAGAGCTCATGGAAGCCAGGGCAAGCAGTATGTTAAGATACAGAAGTTAATCTGACTAAGCCTGGGTTTTCCCTAAGAGGAGAGCAAAGCACTGTCCCCTGGAGCCTTCTAATGCTGTAGCTTACAATAATAATGAAATCTCCATGGGCCCAAATGAGCCTCCCACACACATTTTGGGTAGGAGCTTACCACACAAGGAGTTCTGCTGAAATTAATGGGCTGTGTGTGGATTAAAAGATGCTATTTGGAATAACTCAGGGTGACCTTACAGACATTTTCCCATTGTTGTTTCCATTGTCTTTTCAGTATACCTGGCTTCAAGTTTAACTGCATTTCTTCATGGAGGACACAAAACATAGGTAGGGAGAGGAAACCGTATTTATATGGAGAAGCATGGTGTCAGGGCTGAAGTAGAAGACAGAAAGACTGGTGTCCAGCCTTGGCCTTCCCACTGACTGCTTCAGTTATCTAGGTACAGCCACTCTATCTCGGCTCCACACATCTGCCAAATGGAGCCCTTATCAGTCAGGCAATCTTGCGTGATTTCAGGTCACTTCGGTGACACGGGGCCGCAGAGAGGACCCTCCAGGATCCCACTGCCCGTGCATCACTCTGGATGGGTACAGGCCCTGAAGGAGGTGATGTGGTCGTAGCTGCAAACGAGGCAACAGCAGTGGCCTTTTCCTGTTTGCTTTATTCCCAGGGGTTATTTCTGGGCTGGAAGGAGGCTGCAGTGTGATGTCAGTGTGTAAACAGGGAGGTGAGTGTCGTCAGGGCTCAGGGGGTGGAGATGAAGGCACGTCTGGCTCCCCGGAGCGGGGAGCAGGAAAAAAAATCATCTCAGATAAAGAAACATAAGGGAAATGGCAGTGGAGCCACAGAGGAGGCGGCAGAGGGGAGACGGGGGGAAAAGGCTGCCGTCCCCATGCAAATCGTTTGGGAATACAGTGCACCGCCCTCCGTTAATTCCCCTGATTAAAACCGCATTAGTTTGTAGGTGTCAGGGACAGGCAGCTGTTTCCAGGGGAGCCCTGGCTCCACCAGGTCCTTCCTCGGCTCGCAGCCGCGGCTCTATCTGGAGGTAAATGTCAGCGAGGCGCGGAGCCTGCCGACGCTTGTCCTCCTCCTGACAGCCCCTGGCCAATGTCCTGCTGCGGAGGGTCGTGGTAATTTACGTCCCTTCTGTGTACATTAACTTATCTGCAGCAGAGCCGGCGGGGCTCTTTCAGCCAGGCTGTCTCCTCCGCGGGCTGGGAGGCTTTTCCTGCCTGTGGGACCCGGAGCGGGGACGGGCTGCGCGTCCCTGCCAAGTCCCTGCCCGGGGCGGCAGCGCCGCCGAGCCGGGGCCGCCCGCACAGACCCTCCGGCATCTCCATCGCCATCACCATCGCCATCGCCATCGCCATCGGCATCTCCATCGCCATCGCCATCGCCCCGCGGTCCCCGAGGGTGCCCCGGGGAGAGGGCAGACAGGCGCCCGCTGGGAAACAGGCGCTTGGTTGTAAAGCCCCCCCGGCCCCGACTCCCCTCCCCGGGTCTGTTCTGCTGTTGCTGCAGCAGCTCAGATGGTTATTTATTATTTTCAGCTTCCCCGGGGCTCTTTTCCCATCCCTCCTCCCCTGCCTCCCGTGGAAATAAGCAGCGTTCTCACGCAGGAGGCAGATACTTCCCACTGAGCTGCGAATTTTGGTGTCCTGGCTGGGGTGACTGTTTCCTTATGCTTCGGCCAGGATGTAAACATCCAGGTACACCGTTGTCAATGGCAAATTCACTCCTTGATGAGAAGTATCCACCAGTGGCAGGCATGGAGACACCATTCGAGCTTTCCTCTGGGCAACACTTTTTCCCATCAGCAGGGTATTTCCTCACATCCACGTAATTAGCTTCTCTGTCATCCCAACACACACCACTGAACACATTTTATCATGCACCAACTCTAAGAAGGTTGCCCTGATTTGGAAATTATGGGGGCCATTGCATTCAGACTCACTTTTTGTGCGGTTATTCCCTTGTGAATCCCTAAGGCCTTATTGGAAACCAGAAAAGATGAAGCAAACTCTGCCTGTCTTTTGACTGGGTTAGGCAAGGTTGTCCATCACCATTATGAAGCTCATATAAATATTGAGAGCAGAAAGCATCAGTGGCAAAGGACACATGGTCCAGCAGCCTGAACCCAGTTCACCCAGAAAGCATTGATCTGCCAACATAATTGCTGCTACTCGGACCGACGGGGGAGGGGGGGGAGAAAGTTCATATTTTTAACAATATCAGAAAATGTTCCCCTCGCACAGTCTTTCAAGATCTCCTGCACGACTCCCGTCAGATGGCTTGCTTTACTACCTGCAAAGAGATGCTGTTGTATCAGGTTGTATCAGAAAGCCACCTACAAACTCTCAAAATTACCTTTCTTCTTCACAAGGATTGCAAACTGTGTCTTCTTTGTAGCTATTGGCTTGATCTTCCTGCCATATGCTTTACACACACATCTCAGCCTAGTGGTATCTGGTGTAGCTGTCAGGTACAATACTGACTGTGAGGAAGATGATGGATAGTTGTGTTACGTTCCCAAAGCTCTTGGTGAGGATTAAGAGACTCAAAATAGAATAATTTAAAAAAGAAAACAAAAGTTATCAGGATTGGTGGTTACAGTCTGTATATAATTGCTTTTTTTCTCTCCAGAATCTGCAGATCCCCCTTTAGCAGCTTGAAGCTGTGACAGCCTCCAATCAAGTGACAGGACCCACAGCAGTAACTGTGAAATACAAGACCTGTATTTACTGCTGAATAGTCAAATACCATGGATCTAAGACCCTTGCTGGGAGACAGCAACAAGGTGGCTGATGGCTTAGCTGGTGCCTATGAATCCACTGACTTTTTAGGCATCCTGCTGCCTGGGAAGATATATAACCCAAAGTCAGGCACCTTCCAGCATCTATATGAGGCTTGCAGAGAGTTAAGCACCTCAGTTCAGGAGCCACCTCAGCTAGTTAGGAAAAATACTCAGGAAATGGCTTTGATTTAAGCTCTACACATTTAGAGAATTTAAGCCATGGTTTAAAAGGGAAGATCCTGTTAATCTGAAAGATTAAGGCCATTTTTTGAAGACAGTCCTTTTTTAGCAAGTGTAATGGCAGTGACAAGAGCAGGTGAACCATTTTTTGAGACATCACTCTGGATATTTAGGCATTTTTATGTTGAATATTTCTTGTGTCAAGCGCCGAACTCTGGTTTTGCTTCCTCAAGCCAACTCCATAACCACTGAGCAAATATCCCTTTTTTCTCCTCACCTCTATACTGTGAAAGTGGCTAAATTTTCCTTCTTATTTAGGTCCCTCGCTAGTTATACAAATAAAAAATTATTAAGAAGTTCATCAACAGATGTTTCATTAAATATCAAAAGAAAGATTGTCATGTTACCATTTCTCCAGCTACAGTCTTTTCTCTCCTGACAGTATTTTTCCTCCACTTCCCATGATGATTTGGTCTCAGTCTTGCTGGAACGAACAAGTAACTCAGTCATTTGCATAGATAGGGAAGAATTCCTTTGGATATTCCCAGAAAAGCTTCATTACCCCTCAGTTTTCACATTGGTAATAAATACTGTAAGTATAGATAAATAAATTAGGATGGAATTCATCTACCTCTATCTTCCCAGGTATAAGTGTGAAGAAATTTTACTTGGAAAGGTAAGTGACTGGCATAGCTCTGCACCCCTAGTTGACTGTACTTTCTCGCAAGAATCTTTCTTTAAGTGCTGTATTTTCATTTGCAGTGTAGGGTAGCACCTGTCCAAGGCACTCAGCTTTCAAATAGGTACCTGCACAGGAGAACATGCATGCACCAAGGATATCCTTCATGATTTTTTTTTCTGTAACTTCATGAGGAAAAAAAAAAAAAAAAAAAGAAAAAAAGATTGTAGTGTAGCAAGTTCTATTCAGCAGAACTACTTATTGTTTGGTGAAGGTCCTAAAGCTCAATGTGATATTTGTGAAGTTCACTGTGCTGCAGAATGTGGTGTTTGCCCCATTTTGACTGAAAGCTCACTAATCTCTTACAAATTTGGGCTTTGCTTGTAGGCTTGAATTTTCAAGTATGGCTTCTTCAACGCACTGAGGCGAAACCTCCCCAAGGTTTTCTACATTTTGTTCTAAGGGTGGTAACACAAGAGATTTGGATTTTCTGTGGAAAGGCTGACAGCTTTTTTCCATGTGTAAGACTCTCATTGTTGGTGTTTTCTGCTGAGGACAACACAAACACTTGAGTCATGAAGCACATCCCTTCCTTCAAGCACTTCCAAGTCATCATTTGCCTGCATACTTTACTGTGTTTAAATATGGCTTTATGAGTTTTACAGATGGGCAGGAACAAGGGGTCGGGGGGGATGGAGAGCCAGAGCCAGAATAGAAATAGAAGGAAATGGTCATCTTGTATCCCAAGCAGACATGGATACGTGTTTTTCCCTGGAAATCACTAGATCTCATTAAAGAACAGATTTTATCACGTACAACAGTTTGAACAAGTGTCACTTGGATGCTCCTTTCCTGAAACTCCAGAAAAAATTCCAAAACAACATCACACAGTCCTTCTGCCTGTCTTTCTCAAGCCAAAAATCACTGCCAAGCTGTAGACACAATGTTATGCGTAGGACATAACTTTGCAGCCACTTGATGCAAATAATTGTCATTAAGAAAGAGCAATAGAAAAGAGCTAACAACCTTGCCTCTTTGACAAAGATGTTTCCATGTATTTAAGTTTTACAATGAGCTTTAGAAGAAGAGCAACTAGGATCAATTAGAAATGTATATAAATATATATAGAGATGTCTCTGCATTCAATATAAGGCAAGTATAAACATTACTGCAAACATGCAGTGCAAATTCTCTTTATTCCTCCAGTTAAATCAGAACTCCCGTTAGATTCTGGTTTTAGTTCTTACAGCTGTGCCTCACAGAAACTTGTGATTATATGACAATCTCAACTTTTCCAACCTTGTGTTTGCAATGGAAATCTTGAAAATAATGTGCCCGTGGGCTACTGCATCAGGATGCAGGGGCACGTGCCCATTCTAACAGCACTTAAAAATCTCCTGATGTTTAAGAGAATGTCATAATTTGAGGTCAGAAGTATTGTGATGCCTAGCACTACTTTTTGTTAAATCGTGAGTGTCCATGAAAGTTCATCTCATGCCTACAGGCAGCAGCAAGGGAATAAACTGAGCAACCCACACATTCCCTTCTCATCCTGTCTGTGGTGCTAGGAGTCATGAATATCCCTTGATCAAGTCCCACACAGGATAAGATACTGGAAGACTGATTCCTTGTTTTCATTTTACTATAAAAGACCCTTATCTTTGTGAACCAAGAGCAGGAGTTCTTCTGCTGGCACACATGCAGCAGAGATCTGGTTCTGACAGGGTCTTGTAAGCTTTTCCCACCTGTCAATCTTAACCCGGAGGTATTTGCACAGATCTGTTGATTTTGTGTGCAGTACCAGTTGAAATTTGAAACTTTCCAAAAATCATACAAAGAAAAGAACATTTCTGTCTGAAGTACTTTTATGGCAAGTTTCACAAACCCTTCCAATAGTGTTTGTAGTTGAAACACTGGCAGCTGGTTTTTTTGTTGTTTTCTTTTCTCTGTCTCTCTCTTTCTTCTAGTGACATTGGCAAGCTGTGTTCTAATCTGGTGGGCACTGGGAAAATGAAACAAAAAATAATTGAAAGGCTTCTGGTAAACTTGAATTTCTTTGAGGCAAGGACTTGTGCTGTGAAGCAGTCAGAAATCCAAGAGCTCTCTCCCAGTGCGTGCACTTTGCCATCAAGGGGGCTATGTCATTTCTTTGAAGCAGGCTCTATTTTGATGGGCAGAACACCAGAGGATGACGTAAACCTCTAAGGATGATTACTTGGGTCCTGTGTCCGGCTTAGTCTCAAAAAAAAATGCCCTGAAAAATCTTTGGATCTGCTGCTCTTTTGTCTGTCAGCAATGAAAACAGGGGAGACGTTACTAGTCACAGAGCAACTGAATGACAAACAAATGACAACAAATGACAGGCACTGTGCTAGGGAAGAGTTCCCTATGACGTTTGGTCATCCTCTCCACAATTAGTTGTCCCTTTTTTTCTGGGGAGGTCTTCAGATAGAAGTGCCAGCTTGGAGAACACTACGCAAGATCTTGACAACATGGTGTGCAGTTTGGCTTGATCTGACACTGTGAGTTCATTGCACTCCCCAAAGTGCCAGGGTTCCTCAGGGCTGTCACCCACATGGAGTGGGTGACATGGAGCTGGCTGTGCAGGCTTGTGGCTGGGCTTTGTAGCTGATAATGCACATTTGGGAATGACAGTGATGCTGTATGCTTTCCCTCAGCATCTGCAGGCACAGAAACCAAGGGAAGGTCTGCTGCAGCCCTCTGCACAAACTGTGTTGCAACAGTCTCAAGATTTTGACAGTCACATAATGAAGTTCTTAGTGCTCTTGTCATTTTGATAATGACCAAAAAAAAAAAAATAGAGAAACTGAAGCATGTCCGAGATTCATCATGTCATAAACCTCTAATCTTAATATCTGTCTTTTCACCCAATAAGGCCTTGATTTCCTCATAATATCCTCCTACGCCTGCCCACCATTCCCAGAACAAGCCCCCTAATTCCCATTGGTCTTGTGGCAAAGTACCAAGATCAAACTAATAATCTGAGAATTTTTTCACTTTCCCAAAGTTGTTCACAATGTGACAATTGCTGTACATAACAAAAACGGAGTCATACTCATGCTAAAATGCTGGGGTTAAGGTTTATTTATCCAATTTGATTCTGTACACACTCTGAGGTTACATTTGTCATGAGAGTGACTGAGCTTCTTGCAGTGATACATTAAGAAACATCTTCCTCTTCCAGCAGCAGAAAGAGTTCAGGGGAAGGTAATATAGAAGTAGAACACAAACACAGATGCAGTACAGGAAGTGTCACTGGTGCCAACAGCGTAGAACAGTAAGATCACCTTTTGGAGAGGTAATTTAATTCCCTGCTACTATTCAAGGCATGAAAAGTCCCTGATTACTGTACAGACAGTTTTTCTTTTCTTCTCAAGGGTCCTGTTAGACGCTTGTAAAAGACATTTGACCACAACTCTTGTCCCAGAACTCAAATGCAAGCTTTTTAGATTCTTCACTGAGGCCAAGAGGAGATGGAGATAATTAAGAAGACCATAAACTTGATCCAAATCCTGATGGGATGCCATTCAAAAGAGTAGAAGACAAATATGTCAAATCTGGAGTAGTCTCAGCTGTTGAGAAAACACAGGACCAGTTTCTGCACACGCAGGACAAGTTCCTGATTCACTGAAGGCTTTCTACTTTGCTGTAGACTGGCCAGGAAATGGCAGAGGCATGAATTACTGGAGCCAGACCAATGACTGTCAAAGTAGGAGAAAATATCTTGACCAGCTCCAGACAGAACCGGTTATAACTCTTGCTAAACTTCTTTGATAACCCTATATACGAGAACAAAAAAAGAAATTAAATTACATGGCACATTACTGAAGATATCTATAAGGAGTATCACCTGCTACAGAAAGAAAATCAAAAATGTTGAGGCAAAGCACAGCTTCCTAGGAATGTAAAATACTAATGAGACATTACTCTGCAAGAATATTGATCGATTTTTTATTTTATTTTTTTTATTTCAGTCTTCACTACAAAGAACGGTGAACAAAAGCTGAATGCAGTTAACACTACAGGCATAAAACTAATCTGTCAAAAGTTTTTAGTACACCATTAGTCAGGGGTAAAGTGGAAAATGCCAGACTGATACCTGTTATGGAGTTAGATATTTTCAAATGAGTTTCACGTGATGAAATTCACTCCAACAAATTTAGAGTCAATCTCAGTTAGCTGAAAAATCCAGGTAGACAGAAGAAGTTGTAGAGTACTGGCAAAGAGCAAATACAGTACTGCAGGATAGTGTGTAGTGTAGTATAGTATAGCCATATATACAGCCAGAAGATCAGATAACAATCAAACTACTTGGGAGATAATAGCTGCACAGGAACATGGTTTTGTCAAATTTTAGCTTTCTTAAGCCTGACTTAATTTTCCTCTCTAGTGGGATATGGAGTTGATGTCACATATCTGGATGCTAGTAAGGCTTTTGACACTGTCTTATGTGACAGTTTCCTAAGGAAATTATAAGAAGGCATGAACTAGTCAAAACTATTGTAAGGCAGGTGCTCAGCTACTTGGAAAACTGTAGCTGAACAATAGGTGATTGCAAGTAGCTGCAAATAGGTTATTGCCAGACTGGAAAGTTTTTTTGACTGCAGTTCCACAGGAGGTCCATCTTGGGTCAACATTTTTATTAAAAACTTGGAAAATATCAGAAAGGATTTCTCACTTCTTGGAAGAGGCTGGAAACATTTGGGAGGCTGGATAAGAATTCAGAAGAGCTTTACACATTGAAGAAACAGTGTTTAAAATAGTATTATGGGTAAGGACTAAAGTACTACAGCTAGAAAGACATTCTCAGCTATCAAAATGCAAGTGCACGGAAGAACTGACTAGGCAACAGCTCTTTCAAAAATGAACTAGGAAATGTGGGAGACCACACATTAAGGGTGAGTCAATTTTATGATACCAATGCAAAAAAAATCATCTAAATTATGGGGATTTTTAAAAGGGATTTTTAAATTTTATTTAAGACTCAAAGAAATCCTTCCACTCAGCTCAGCACCTAGAAAGCATGTGCTAAAGAACTGTGCCCATATTGAACAGACATTTCATCAAAGACTTGGACAAAATGAACACAGTCATGAATAACCAGAGGTTTAGACAACATGACTTATAGAGAAAGAATGACAAAAAGATGGGCATGTTTAGTCCAGAGGGAAGATGTGATAATACTTTTCAAATATGTAAAACGCAGCAGCAAAGAAAATAGTAAAAATGAAAGGCCTTTCTCTCCATTGCAGATGGAATGAAAAAATGTGAGCTGAAAGTGCAGTGGGGAATATTTTTCAAAGATAAAATGGAAAATTTCAAATGGGAAGGACAGTTAAAACCTGGCACAGATAGCTAAAACTACTGTCATGGTCAAGAGTATTGTGTGTTCTTCTCTTGCAGTGAAATCACAAAGTTGATATCTTTCAGTTTAGTGGTCCCTACGGTTCTGAAAACAGTGAGGAACACAAAAGCACTCATAGTCCATGGGAGTTACTGACCAACTCTGGTTCATGCCTCCCAGCAAGAGGAGCACATCTCATGCCAGCTCTTCAAAAAAACTTTCTTCTCTCAGTATCTTCTGGATTGTGACTGGTTTTAACTTTCAGCAAATAGCTTTAGTCTGTGTACTGCTGAAACGAGAAAAGGTCACCTTGGTCACATTAGCCAAACAGTAGGACTGTACAACAAGAGGGTGGATCAGAATCCTCTGAGTGTGCCCAGAGTGCACATCATCAGACTGGCAGGAAGATACTGAAGAGCAGAAAAGAGAATTGATCCTTGTGGGACTTTATAACTGCTGTTGTCTTCCATGAGCAGAAACATAGCTTTCTACATCCAGTAGTCACTGGCATCCCTTCAAGAGGGACTTGGCCATTTAGTACATTACATTGGCCCCCTGTTAACACTCCCAAGTGAAATAGGAGTATCTTCAGGTCAAAAGCGTAAAATGTTGAAGAAACATCCAGGACGATGAAAATGGAAGGCTGTTTTCTATCTATTTACGTGGAGAGATTGTCCATCAGTGCCAATAAAGTGGCTTCACTTCAGTGTCTTGCCCTCAATCCAAGTTGTGCCATCTCTCATACAATTAATATCCCTGTTACACACAAATGGACAGGCCAAATTTCATCTTCCCATCAGATACAGGCCTGAGCAAAAGAACATCTATTCTGGTCTACAGTATGTCTACAGTCATTATATTTTTGATACTTCTTTGTCCCCTTCAGGTGTCTGGTTTTTTATGCAGCAAATGTGCTAACACACCTTATTTCTGAAGCAACATTTCTCTCAGTTCAAGAATGAAATTGAAATATCCCATTGGAAATAAAGATGAATAAAGTTATCCAATAAGACTATCAGCAAACTGTCCAATAAGTGAATGCCAAGGCTGAAATCTTAGTAAGCACTCTTAGGTAATTCCTTAAAAAAAGATAGATCCATTATGCCCCGACCTGCATTTTGTCACCAGTGTTGTTCCACTGTCAAGGTAAAGAACTGAGGAATGTCCGCAGACTTGTTATGACATTAATCATACTAAACAAGTCATGTGAACAACAACTGCAATTAAACTGTAGCCATCAAAGGCATAGGAAGCATTTACATTTTGGAAGACCATAAAGTTCTATGTTTTACTTAGAAATCACAAAGATTGTGTCAATCTGTAAGACAGGAACTATATACACAAACTTCCTGAAAACTATCCGTATCTTGGGCAGAATTTGTCTGCATCTCCAATGAAGAGTCAGAGAGTTCAACAAGGAACTGAAAACTTTACCCTGGTACACAGTGGTATTACCTCTTCAGACTGTAATGAAGTATAAACAATCCAGACATATCTCCTAGCATCCACTTCTCATATGGCTACCAGAAAAATGCCCAGCAAATAGCCAAGGAAAATAATTTTTAGACTCTTTGTACAGAACTATAATGCCTCCCAAACTGCTATTTCACCTCTGGGAATAATGATGAGCTGACATGAATCACTGACTGTAAACATATCTGCACTGAGGAATTAGGCTTTTTTCCCCCTCAAAGGGTTTCACGTTTCTACATGAGAAGTCTGAATGGTGAAGTCAAGGTTCCTATGCTAATCTGGGATTGCTTGGGAGCTCCAGAGAGCTCAGGTTTGTACTGAGGGCAAATCAGAAAATGATACTATGCCACCCTTCCTAGACCCTGTTGACAACCAAATTCTCCCAGATTTCTAAAGCATTCAGCCCTTCACCATAGCATAAGAATATTTTAAAAAGAAACCTTCAGTAACTACACAGAGCAAAATCATTGTCAGAATACTGGACCTCTAGCTGCCGGCCATAAAAGTGATCACTGAGTTTGACTGAAAAGTGCTTCACATACTCTACTTTGCAACATGCTTTCCAGGAGTAATAGTATGAGAACCAACATGTTCATGTACTCCTTTGGGCAACAAGTGACATCCTTACAAGCGGGGAAATGCATCAAGTGCATTTGGCTACACTTAGGCATGCAAAGCATCCGTACAAGTCACTATTGAAATAGGAAGATTCATTAACTTCATTACTGGCATTTGATCTAGGAAGGCTGCCCATTGCTCCAGGATTTGGCAAATTCAGGAGCTGAGCATCAGAATTTCATCTGCTGTGGCCTCCTCTCATCAAAGCTTAGTTATTTTCTTTAGTACAATAAATAAAAGCAAAGTTTGAACATACAGAGCAGTTGCTAGCAATATTCCAGAGATGGTAATAACTTCCCTTAGCTCTCCAAAGCTTAAAAAGCACACAGTGCTGTAGGTATTGATGTGGTGATTACAGCTGCCTTTCAGTGGCAGGTCAGACAGACCTGCTCAGTGGAGTCACTGCTCTCTGGTTCCCCAGCTTCAAGGACACTACTAACAATCTTTTTTCCTCTGAGCTTAAGCTGGCCTACTGCCACTGTAAACACAAAATCTCACTTACATGGTTGAAAGATTAAATATCTGATTAAAATTTCTGGCCGCTAATTTGTTGAACTTGGCCATAGGGGTAAATTTGAACTACATGATATTCAATGCTATGTGCTCAGGCATAAGGGGAGAAGAGAAGGGGGATGTCGTATTTCATGAAGCAGCAAGCCAGTTACTTTTCAGCTGGAAAAGATGGAGAATATGATTCAGCCTTGTCCAAAACAAGAGGCAAACTGAGTTTGGGCAGGTTGTTCTCCTTGGAGCAGCTTTTATAGGATTGGGACTCCATGTAACCAAACCATGGTCTGAAGTCACTGCAGGTACCTAATGCATCCTTTTGAGATGCAGTGCCTGATTCCAGCAACATGGCTGTAAAACCTTGCCAGAGGCAGAGTTTAGGGATAGTTGGTATTTGAGGCTGAATTCAGCAAAGGGTGTCAGTGGGTTGGATGAGGATCTTCTCAGCCTCCATGACTAATTTAAAGTACCACCTGAGTCCTGTCTAATCACACTTAGGAAATTACACTGGTGTTTCTGAAGGTAGATATATCAGTCTCCCTACCCAGTTTGTTCAGGATTTGTCCTTAGTAAAGAGGCCTGGGTGGCCCATTCCCTTGGTTAGAGTCCTTGAAGGGGCTGGGATGTTCTCAGCCAGTATCACATGCTCAGAAACTTCAAACAACTTCTATGAGTTATAATAAAATACAGAGAATGGGTTTGATTTTTTATATTGTAGGGCCCAGGCAATTCTGAACAATTTTATTTATTTTTTAGACACAGCAAGCAAACTCCTTCCTAACTGCAAATCTGACCCTTGCCAAATCTCTGCAAAAGAAAAATTATTGAAGGTTTTTATAAGGTGAAAAGTTAGGCAACATTAATATATAAACTCGTGTTGCTCCTGTACTAACTCTTTATTGTTGTGGCTTAATTTTACATGGTGGCCCCAGCCTTGAACCTCCTGTTCTTTCCTTGGAGCTGTTCTTACCAGACAGGAGCCTCAATCAAGCATATTTCCCATCAGATGTTATCATTCACATAGTAAGTATCAGAAAAAAATCACAATCTACTTATAACAAGGACTGCAAGGCCCTCATCATTTCAGCAGCCAAAATTCATTAAGTGGGTATGTTTAGAAAAGTACCAATTATAAGCCATGGGTTTGTCCTAATAGTTCTGGTCTGTTTTACCCATACACCTGTGAAGACCTAGTATGGCATGTGACTCCTCAAACATGAATTTTCAGCATTATTTTTAGCATGTTCTTAATAGTCATGTTCTTTTTGAAGACTCTCTTTTAACTGCAGCCTTTGTAGAGACTTAACACTGCAACAGTTACTCATACCAAGCGTATTGCCTCGTTCTTGTTCTGTGCAGACGTGATAGAGCTATGTTTTTCCCAAATGTGTGCAAACCCCTGGCATGTGTTTTATCTCTTCAGGTTCAGTACAGTGAAGATAGATCCTGAACAATCTTAACTCAGGCTGGGCAATGACCAATTTGTCTTAATTGGTGAGTGAAAGCTCATGGCATTGCTTCTGTTCCCAGCGTCAGGTTTCATTCAACAAAGTCAATGAGACACATCCATGTACTTAAAGTTAGTAAGTATGTTTTTGAATTGGGGTCTGGTTGTTCTTCAGAGCAAATATTGACATTTCTCCCTGAACTGGCTTTCCATAGCACATTTGTGGCAATAAATGTCACTGATCAAATGGTTAACAAATACACAAAGGTGCAAATACAGTCAAAGCAAATTAATTCAAGTATATACCCCTGGGCAACATTTTACTGTGCCATCAAATGGCTGCAGGCAGTGACTGGGAGGGAGCCCGCTGTGCAACTTAATGGCAAGAAAATTTCTAAATACTCAGGAGCTGGGAGCACTGGGGAGCTCTTTGCAACCCTTCCACCACTGGCAAGACATGAGACTTGACCTCTCCAGGGTTCATGCACACAGAAAGACTCAGATAAAATGGAGACTATAGAGGACACCCACGGAGGCAACCAGCACACCCTTAATGTTTGCCACTCACAATTAAATCTCCCCTGCAAATGGGAGAAAACCAGGGCAAATCCCAGCAGACAAGTCAGGGGTCTGAGCTTCTACCTCTGCTGCTTCATAAAATTAATTATCAAAGTGTGGCCCATGAAGCCCTTGTAGCCTGTAAAGGCTTTTGCAATGGCAACCCAAGAGATAGTTTCCACTGTGGTAATCCTACAAAACAGAAAGTCCTGATTTTGCTATGGAGGCCTCAGCAGAGCATCCTACTGCTTAGGTGAATATTCATCAGCAAATCTCGGAGGCTCCGATTCAGATAAGGTTTTCTTGTTTGTTTGTTTTTCATTCGTCCACATTCTTTCATAATACTGTCATATCCTGTTATATTTATCCCAGCAGTTGCCCTACCCCAGCATGGCTGAACTAGCCTGGTCTTCTTTGTGTCCCAGAGATGAAAAAGATGCTGGACTGTGCTGTTCGGACCTCTCTGCACAAGGGGAAACCTGCAATGCAGAGGAAAAGCAGAGCAGCAGACTCAGTATCACACTTCTGAGCAAAATATGCAATTTGATAGCCAGAAAATGTCATTGGCTGGAAGGCAGCCATTTACCTTTAAGAGTATTTAAAGTATGTTAACTACAGACCAAAGAATACATTGTAAACACAACATAATAACTCCTCTAACAGAGGAGAGAGGTTTTTTTATTTACCTACCAGAGACATTTGATTATCAAGCAAAATTGCCTTATGAAAAGCACTCCATCACCTCACAGCTTTGAGTGCCAGCATACCACATATAACTTCAATGTGGTCAGTACCTGTTTGGAGGTCACTTAAAAGGTAACTGTTTCAAAAATGCATTCATAAAAATGTAAGTTTTACTGCTTTTTGTGTGAAATGCAGAAGTTGAGTCTTGAATGCCTGTGCTTGTGAAAGATCATGTAGTATTTTTAGCAAGATTAAAGGGGTTAATCCTGGTTAAATTCCACTTTGAATACTTACACTCAGCCTACTTTAATTCTCCTGAAATTTCAACTGTACGTTGTGTTCTCCTTGGCTTTTACCCCAGCATGTCAGCATTACCTAGATATGATTGCATTTCAGTAGCACGCCCAGTTGCAGGGCTCTCCACCCCAGCCCTCTCCTTGCTGCTCAGCAATGCACTGCTTCTTTTCCCTCTCCTGACACAATTACTGGGTCCTTGTGGACCTTTTCACCAGGACCTGTGAAAGGTCCCTGAACAAAACAGGCTTAGCTAGGCCTGATGTGCAACAAGGGAGGACATTTTGCCTTTATATTTTTTCTGTTGTTAAGATACCCAGGGAAAAAAAAAAGCTATGCAAGTAGGAAGGATCATTGCAGTTAATAGCAACAAGTAATAGTTATATCTAATGCCTTCCTTTTCACTTAACATTTTTGGTGATAAAAGGATTCTAATTAAAAATATAAGCAGGTCTTTCACTTTTTGTTTTATACTTATCTTCCACATGTGCTTGTAATAATCTGCCTTCTTGCCAACACCATCTTGTAAATGAGATCCATATCTCAAGGGTTTATCCTGGTTAAATAAACTGAATTCAATAAAACCCATCTTCAGATATTTCACATGTGAGAGTTATTACTACACTAACATGCTACTGTTGCTTCTGTTACCTAGTGTTACAGATGCATTAACTTCTCCCCTTTGCTTGAGTTATGCTCCACTGTATATCTAAGATAAGAAAATGGAGTGCCTGGAGTCTGTTCAGTGTTATCGTATAACAAACAGTGACTTTTTTATTGAAGGAGCTCCACGAGCGATGCACGTTTTATTGAAACTAATTCAGAGGGAAAAAAAATGTTTAAAGATAAACGTTGAACTAAAACCAAAGTAAGTAATGATGTTATTTGTCCCCTTTCTCTCCCCTTCCCTCCTCTTTGCCCCCAGCTCGTAAGCTTTGTGATAGTGTCGCACAGGGCTGCACAACATTTCTTCACAGTCAAAGCTCAAAGGTTACAGTGCAGTCTTATAGCTGCACCCAGTAAAGTTAGCATCAGTGTTTCCTGCCCCCTGAAATTCATTCATTTATCAAACTCCTTTCTATGAGCACCTCTCTGGAGCCTGCAAGCTGGACTGTGCTCAGCACAATCCTCAGAGCAAAACAAACATTTGTATTTGAGCTCCACAGTGCTTTTTTTTTTTTTTTTCCTGGATGACTTCTTCTAGCTGACTAGCTTGAACTTCCTGCCTTGTTACTGAAAAACTATCTGATCCGCTGTGAGACAGCAAGCCCTCCGTGTGTTTTCATGACAGTATTTCTTTCTCAAAAGCACCCCAGGCCATTCATTTATCCAAGCAAAGTTAGATACCCGTTAAAAAGTAGCTGCGTTTCTTCCAAAATCCTTCTGTTGTTGTCTGGAAAAAAGTGCAGTGAACAACTGGGGTTTCTTCCAAAATTAGGGTACAGACCCCTCTTTGAGCAGGATCCCAGAAGAGCACAAGGAAAAGATCAGATACAGCCACTCTTCCTGGGTTCCTATGGCCAAGCGTCCCTTCATCTCCATTTCTATTTGTTTTTTTAAACTCTTTTTCCTGTTGCCTTCCCAGCAAGGAATCTGCTGCGTTGCATCACAACCATCAGATGGAAATCTTCAGTTGAGTTTGCAGGGACACAGACAGACTGAAGGCCCAACCCTGAGATACACAATTGTTTTGGCTGGCAGCGAGAGCTTGATGTCCAGAATGATTCCAAATGATGCATTAGAAATACAGAACCAAGGCTCTCCCAAGATGGCCACAAGGCAACTCTTGGCCCATCAGAAAAGTAATTAGAACGGCATTGCAGATAGCCAGGCTTCTTTTGCAACATTTATAGCAAGCGGAGGCCTCTCAGGAAAGATTTCCAGGAGCAGAGCCAAATTCAAAATAAAAGCCAACAAAAGGAAGATTTACACTTCCCTCGAGAAGACAGCCAATAAGATTTCAAGGTGGATTTTGAGACTTTGGCTGCTGAACTACATTTCTCAGATTTTTCTCTTTGATTTTAATGAGGTGAATTAATGTGTTTGCTTACTTAAAGGAATAATAATAATAACAGAAACAAATACCAAAGAAACATCTTTTCTGAGCATCAAGGCCCGATTTCAGCATTTCATCTCCAACTACCCTCTCCTATTGCTTTATATTTGCCAAAGCACATCCTGGTGATGGGGTCAGGGACACTCTGTGCTAGGAACTGTTTAAGCAGCAGAGCATAAAGTCTTTGCCCCAGAAAGTTCACAATGTCTGGTTTGGGTATGGGAATAAAAATGAAAAAAAAAAAAAGACAAACTGGAACTAATGCAACATTAGAGTCCAGTGTGCTGGTATAAATCATACCTGAGACCCAGATGAGCATAATGTGTAGAAATTATTGCTATGCTCTCTTGCTCTAGTTCTCTTAGAGAATTTTGCCTCCCAGGAACTACTTCTTGCATTTTTCTTCAGGAAAACTGTCTCCTTTTTGCCCTCTTTGTGCCCTCAGCTAACTTTTCTTTGCTTCTTGGCTTGGAGTGCCCCAGCTACACCTTGTTTCATTCACTGGTCACATGAGGAAGTGGAAGATTCAATGAATAAGTCTGTTAATCAGGTAATCACCTTTATTCCTCCTGGGATTCCTCCTTATCTTAAGTAAATACTAAATCCAATGTCAGGAAGAAAAGCTTTCACACGTCTGAAATGAAAAAAAAAAGGACATTACAATGTCTTTTTTTTCTTGAGACTTTATCTATTAAACAAGAAATTACCTCAGACCTTTGTTTCTTGCATTTGTAACCCTGGTACATAAATATGACATGTTCAACAAATGTTAATTAGTGGTTGTGTAAACAGAGAAGGCTTCCTACATATAGGCCATGACATGATTTTGGAAAAAGTTCAGCTTAGAAGTTTTTAAGTGGAAATATCACATGGGGAATTTTTATCCAGACTCAACAGCTTGTTGTTCGAGGAGGAGCTGGGACCTGAGTGGCACCCCTGTACCATGCCACTGCTGTCCTCTGAGATGCTATGCTGGGTTTCAGAGTAACTGCGGTTCAGGATAACAGGGTTTCGGACCAGTGACTAGGACTAAGAAAGAAAATTATCTGAAGACAGGCTACTAAAACCCACCCTATTTTGTCTGAAACCAGTACTCGATAGATTGGTTGGATGTGAGGTCTCAATCAGCCTGTCTATTTCCCCTTGCCCCATTACGAAGCCTTGTTTAGACTCTGGCTCCAGCTCTCCCTTACTGATTTCTTTTCCAAGCTGAAAAGCCTTGCTTACACACTCATGTGGAAACCTCTTCCACTGCTTTAGCCACCTTCACCACCCCTGTTGGGACTTGCTTCTCTTCTCCTGCAGAGTTGGAGCGAGGATTCAGACCTGCATGCTGCTTTAGACACAAGGGAACCAGGGGTCTATACAGTGGTGGCACCATCATAGTCACTGTTTTGTTCCGTATGTTTTTCCTAATACTCCCTAGCATCTGATTTGCTTTTTTAATTGCTGCTGAGCACAGGGCTGCCTTTCTCATGCAACTATTACAGTCTTGTTCATGAGTGATAGCAACCTGGTCCTTAGCATTTGACTTGCAATTTACAGATAATTTTCTCCAGTGTGCATCACCTTATGTTTATTTACATGGAAATTCATCTACCGTTTTACCATCTGGTTACTCAGTCTTGTAAAAGCCTCCGCACTTATTCACAACCAGCCATCATCTTGCTATCCTGAATAATCTAATAATGCCCCCAGTGTTATCTCACTATTGAGCATCTTACCAGATCTGATATAAATATTTTGATCAAGAGTTTTGGCACAGATCTTCTGGAACTCCACTGGCAAAAACCAACCATAAAACAGCCCATGTCTTTTACTCTCTCCTTCCCATCTTCTAAGCCATTTATGCATAAAGGAACTTCTATCCCAGGATTTTTCTGTTTCTCTATGAGTGACTTGTCGTCTTGCAGGAAGATTTTTAAGAATTCAATAGATTGAATCAATGGAAGATTCCTACACATCTGCTGAGTCCCTCAGAGAAATAGTATTTAATAAATAAGATTTTAATGGAATTTCAATAATAGACCTCCCTTTACAAACATCATGTTGGCGTTTGTACAGTAGGGCATATTTATCCGTATTTATTCATTCCTGTCTTCATTATGGTTTCTATTACTTTGCCCAAGCACAGACGTCAGGGTTACTGGCCTGTAGTTTCCCTGAAATTCCCTTGAACAAAGTTCTTTCATAGCTAACACAATAAAAATTTAGTATTAGTTTGCCAGCTACCAGTCTTCAGCAGCCACACTAGTTTTCAGTGTGAGTTTAAACACTGCAGTTCTGTTATTTCATCCTTGGGTTCCTCTACAGCCATTGGGTAAACACCATCTGGTCCTCATGGCTAAATACCATCTGGTTCTGATGACTTGGCATTGTTCATTATGCATATGGAGTCCATAACCTCTTCCACCGGCACTTCTCTTAGAGACAGGTCCTCTGATGAGTTCCTCATAAATTAAGATCCCATTGTGGAAACCTCCCCAGATCTTTCCACACCTTCTTTTTCAGATGAAGTCTTGCATTCCTGATCTTAAGTAATATACTACACTTGTGCAAGACTTTCAATGACAAAGGGTCCTAAATTTTGTTTAAAAGCTTGCAAAACAATAAATTTCATTGTGACTGAAAAGGAAGAAGGGATGCAAAACTAATTTCCAATGTCATCTACCTACCAAAAGAGCTGCTGCTACAGTGAATCTGGATAGGAAAAAGTTTTGGTATGTATAGTAATTTTATCTTGAATATATGTCATGGACCAAATGCTTTCTGTACTGTATGCAGACTGTGGGATCAGTCAGCCTAGTACACAAGGTTTTCAAAGCTGACAAAATCATTGTGATTTAAAGGCTAGTATAAGTTTTACTTAGAGATTTTTGTTTGCTCAAGTTACACCCCTTCATGGATCATGACTGCAACAACAACTAAACTGATACTGTTCCATTAAAATGTCAAGAAAATCCCTCCTTCAAAGAAAACAAAATTTAAAAAGAAAAAAACCCTAAAACAAAAAAAAAAGGTTGTCAGCTTTCCCGAATAAGTGTAGAAATGATCTGGTTTGGAGCAGAAAGAAAGAAGGGAGTAACTGTTAGACAGCTCATGGTCCCTTATGCAGAAGTTTCTGAATTGCTCATGATAAGATGGTATGCAAAGGGTGTGAATCATAAAAAATATCTAACACAGTTTCTAAGGAAAAAAATTAAATGTTTATCATTGTTAAAACACATGAAATCATAGGAAAAAAACAGGATGGCTGCTAAGAAAACAACAAATTTTTACAAAAATGCTACCCGTGCCCACTTTGGAAGGTGAATTGATTGTGAACAGTTTATTCTTTTGAGAAATATTTTCTACTGATGATTCATGAGCATTTGTGTACATACCGTAAGACTTTTGCACAAAGAAATGGTGAAAATGAGATTGTGTGATTCACTCAGAGCTGAAATCACATATCTTTGTAGGATAAAAGCTTCTGTGTGTTGACAATACCAAATGCTGCCACTCGTATAGCTTTGTTCAAATAACATAAAAATTAAAGCACTGATAAAAAGAACAGATTTTAGTGTGTGGCCAAGGACTCCTCCACCACTGTAATATCAAAATGTTTCAAATAGCTATTGCTCACTAAACAGAAAGAGAGGAAATAGCTGTTGTCTGCTGCACTGCTTTCAGTGAGGTACTGAGACTGCATTAGAATATCCCATACGAGCAAAACACATCCTATAATCACAAAGATCCTTGGCTCCATATCACTGTTTGCACTGATAATGTTTATGATAATTGTGCAAGACACATCTCTAACTATAAAGTAATGAAAAATGAAAAGGATTATCGACTTGCAGAGAACTGGTGAGCTTATGTAATGCATAATACAGTAATGTATCGTTTAGATAAGTTACCATTTGGTCTGGAAAATTGTGAAACTCAGTATTTCAACACTTTTCCTCTCCTGCCAAGAGAGCTTCAGAATCGCAGAAGACAGTTTATTTTGAACATACGGAAAAAGTGAGGAATGTCCTCCCAGAGATAACCATCTCTATAACCTGCATTTGAAAGGATCTTCAGACCTTTTCTGGCTATGAGACATTACTTTTGTATATTAGGTGAGCATTTCCCACTTGCACTTTTTTATGGTCAGAGGGAATGGAGAGACATTTAAATGACTGAATACGTCTTCCATGTCTCATGCAAAACAGGCTTAATGTTTTTATGATGGTCTTAAAACTGGAAAAATCTGATTTTGGATGTACTAACATTTATGGTGCAAATGTACAGGGGAAACTGCAACAATTGATGGCAAATTACTTGTTCAGAAATATAACCTCCATCTGATATCATAGCAAAGGATAAAAAATGGAAAAGAATTTACTTGATAACAGTACTTTAGCTATAAAATACCTGACTTTACTTTCCACCTCCATGAACTTGCTCCATCCTGATTAAGGCTTGATTCTTTGGAAATGGTGCTGATTTTTCAGGAAACTGCAGACTTTGGTAAAGGAGTAAGACTTGACAAGAGGTTGGGTACCGAATATTTTTATGAGAAATACTTTGAGACATTCACAAGTATGTGTGTACATACTCTAAAGAGTTGTGCACAAAGAAGTGGCGAAATGTTCTATTTTGCTTACTCCTACTCTCAGTTTCTTAAAACTTACACAATTTATTATACCAGTTCCACCTCAAATTCAACAGTGACAGGAAAATTTTGTCTCCTTTAACAGACCAGGAGAGACTGCAGAAGCCTGTTGAATGTGTGCTTTTAGCCTGAATTTAAGATTAAACCTAATTACAGTTGTATAGATAAATAATTTTCTTTAATTGATTTAGATCTTAACTAATAAATAAGCTACATGGAAATTTTAAAAATATGTAACAGCACTTTAAATAACATACTGCAGCTTTATGATAATCACTATGAATCATTGATGGGGGTGCACTACGCTGGTGCTATTTCCCTCAGCTACAAATATGGGTAGAGCTACCTGGAGTTCCATGGAGACTGTAAAAAACAGGCTACAAGGTGAATAAAAGCAGTTTTCCTGCCTGGAGGTCAGTGACGCTGTGAGCTGACTGCTAGCAATGTCCAAATGAGGCGGTGTAAAACTTGGCTGGCGACATTTGCATGACCTGGTGCCAGAACTATACCCGGCACCAAGGTGCTCTGCAAAGTCTCCTCAAGGGCTGTGCCCAAGCAGCACAATGGCACTAATGTTTTTCCAGTGAAATGTCCTGGTTAGACACACCAGGTACAAGAAGCAGGGCATACATCTGCAAAGCATTGTGTGAAGTTAGCTAAGCAAGCTATGGCTCTGTGAGCTCCACTTTGCCCAGTCTGAGTGTCTGTAAGATCTGGCCCTTGGCACTGTATTGCCCCATGCCATGGTATTTCAGTTTCTTTTTGTTCATGAAGAGCTAAAGACCCCTACAGTGCTGTATAAATAATATGCATTTTAACTTGCCAAGGACAAATCAAGTGTTTTAATTTCGCACTCTAACTTAAGATAAGAAAATAAACATGAGCTGCTGGGGAGTTCAGTAAACTTGCTCACGAACTGGAGGGGTGGAGTGGAGGAGGGGCAACAGTATGTGAAAAACTTCCATTCAGTGGGAATTGATAGAAAAGCAAATAAAAAGTTATATGGCATATGAAAAAGTCTAGGAAACAATACAGAAAGTATCTGGGTATCACTGTACAAACCAGGAATACACTCCGACATACAAAATTGTGTTTTGTATTCCTAATCCAAAAAGCTCCAACTATCAAACTACAATAAAGCTGATTCAAACGTAAGAAGAAAACTTCTTTCACTCCATCTTCAGGCTCTTCTAGCAATTTTTTTTATATTAAGCCTGGTGTTGAGGACAAATCTGGTTGACAACACTGTGGCAGTTGTAGAGTTTTTAGGAGGAACTGCAGATTTGTACACTCTGACAGGGATTGTGATGCAAGAGCACTGGCTGGGTAACAACATATTAGAAAGACATTTATTGCATTGGCAACTTTTCTCTCTTTTTTTGGCAATTCACAAGAACTTTGGAACTCTTCAAGAGAAATAAGTTCTTCTTTTCAGTCTTGTTTCTTCTCAATATTCTTCTCAATATTTCAGGGACTCAGAGCAACTCTTCAGCAACCATATCTATAACACCTACTTCTCTGGCCCATAGGGCAGTGAACTGCGTCTCCAGCAACTGGGCAAGCCGGATCTCAGAAAGCAGGATGCTTAGAATCATGGAATCACAAAATGGCTTGGGTTGGAAGGAAATGTCAGATATTATTTAGATCAACTCCTCTGCGAGGCGCAGAATCACCTCCCTCAACCTGCTTGCCACACTGCTTTCAGTGTAGCTGAGGACGTGGTTGGCCTTCTGGATTGTGAGCACATATTGTTAACTCATGTCTGGTTTTACATCCACCCAAGTCCTTCTCTGCAGGGCTGCTCTCAAATCAATTTTCTAATCAATCAATCAAACAAACAAACAAACAATATTTTAATCAATGAATACTTTTTGCTGCCTAATTCTTTGTTTCTCAGAGTTGCTTTTGTGTAAGATACCCAGCTATGGCACAATTACTAGCCTAAGTGTAGTTCCAGTTTTGCTTAACTATTAATCAAAGCAAAGGTGCATCCCTCATTTTTTGTGCATACCAATCACAAGTAACATGTGTTATTCAGTGGAACCTGGGGAGCAAAATGTCAGTGGAACAGGAGGATCAGCCTCCTTGATTTCCATCATATCACTTCTGAGATAAATTGCTGGGCTTTCAGAGGTAGACCTGGTGTCCTGATATCTAATACAAGTAAGAATTGAACAAAAAGCCTGTTTCACTGTGAGCAGGCCAAAAATGATGAATAGTTTGGATTGCTTCAGGATGTTGTGCTCATCAAACAGAACAGGCATGCAGACCCTCCATTTTTTGCACATTTCAGGAACATGATGGCATGATCAAAAGACCAAGACTTTCAGAAATGATGGCAGGAAGTGGTGATCTGTTAGCTAATAAATTCTGGGGGCAGGTAAAACCATGAGGATGTGAATTCCTCTGGAAGTGCCTTTTCATGACATTGCAGTATCGTCTGGTCCTGTCTGTGGGTGTCTGCAGTAGAAGTGCTGTTCAGGAAGCAAGAACAATCTTTTAAAGCCTCTTCTGTACATTCCTGTTTTATAGAGTCCAGAAGAAAACTCTGGAGGCATGAACACTAAGGCTTTGTTTTCCTGGAGAAAAGATTCTGAGAAAAGCAACAGTTTGGGACTGTATTCGGTCATATTATTGTGGGAAGTTTCATTAGCTCTGATTCTAGGACATGATGCATTACACTGTAAATTTTTACAACTGGACCAGATTGGCTTGCAATTTGGGAAACAGATGCTATAAAGTATTTTCTCTAGTCACACAAAAAAAAGGGCAAAAGAGGAAAGGAGTTCATTGCCTGTCTTGCTTTTCAGATTTTCTATGAATATGCTAGAAGTCTTCAGATAAACTAATGCATCTAAATGATGCAGAAGCGCCTCACTACAAAAAGACATAATCACGGGGCTACCTTCCTTGGCCATTAGGTATAAATCATACCTAATAAATAGAGAAAGTATTTTTCTCCTCCTCTATGTAATGACAGAGCAGAAGCTGTTCCTCAGTCTGTAAGAGAACAGGACTCATTCTCCCTAACACTAAACCTAGTTTTCATATTGCATTCATCTGGTATGAGCCGTCACCTAGGAGTCTCACCGAAGCCGACTGATTTAAGTCAGCTTGAAACCATCCACATGAGGTAGTTCTGGACTATATAGCACAGGGGCACTGTCCTCCTGAATTAAGTTTGCCCGGTGACACCACAGAGCAACTGAAGAATAGAGGGTATGGCTAACATAACCAAGAGAACCTGTGGAAGATAGGCATGGCTGGCTGCATTTGCCGCTCGGTTAGTTTCTTGGGACCACATTGGTTTTTCCTGAGAAAATGCAGATCTGGTTTAAGGTTCATGTGAGAGGCAGCACCAGAGCACCATGGTCCCTCTGAATGATGTGCCAAACCAGTTATTTGTTCAGCACTGACTCAGAAAAAAATGTAAAAATCACCTTCTGAGTAATCAACCCCACATCCTGAAAGATGTAAGTGTATAAATCCTCTGATGTTTCTCAGGGGCTTTTTTTTCTCACTTTTCAGATGTGAAAAGGTGTCCCTACCCTGAGGAATGGCATGTCTTAGCCTGGCAGGTGGCCTGCAGACAAGGTGATGAAGATTGGCAAGAGCACAAGGACTTGGACCCATCCTGCAGCAGCATCCACAGGATATGACAGGCTCTGCCTTGGCCCCAGCCTGGGCAGCAAACCCCATTGCCTCACGGGGAGCCCAGTGGTGAGTCAGGAGAGGCAGGTGGAGTGGCTGAAAGCTCCTGGCCTACAGATGGGACTGCAGATGCTTGAAGGAGAATGTAAAATTTTTTTACACTTTGGTAAGTCCTGAGGCATCAGAGGTGACATGCTCTGAAATTGTCATATATATCTGTGAAAAAGGTGATACCCAGAATGACCCTGGGGAGAGGGAGGTCTGAGGACAGACCATTTGTTACATGGATGGCATGGCTTTTGGTATATTCTTCTTAGCTGGATTGCCTTACATGTCCTGCCTCCTTACTTCCTGCCTCTCCAGTCATCTCATTGCTATTCAAGTACCTGGTGGCCAGAAAACACCAAACGCCCTTCTGTTCACCTTGCACACTAAATGTCAGGGGGGATGGGGGGGGAGGGGGTGGGTTTGGTTTGGTTTCATTTTGTTTTGGGTTTTTTGCCCCTTTTTATTTTTTTTTTGGTAGATGAAAAGGGCAGGTGTCACTGTCACATTCATGCCAAACTACTTCTTCCACTAAAGGAAATGATAGCAAATGGGAGTTTCATATATTGAGGGAAGACCTCATTGTGGTCTTCAACATCCTCGCAAGGGGAGGTGAAAGGGCAGGTGCCAATCTCTTCACTCTCATGACTAGGGATAGGACTCAAGGAAATGGCATGAGGGTGAGCCAGGGAAGGCTTAGATTATATATCAGGAAAAGGTTTTCCACCCAAACTGACTGAGCACTGGAACAGGTTCCCTAAAGAAGTGATTACAGCACCAAGCCTGCCTGAGTTCAAGAAGCATTTGGACAACACTCTCAGGCACATGGTGTGTGACTTATGGGGTGTCCTGAACAGAGCCAGGAGCTGGACTCAATGATCCTGATGGGTCTCTTCCAGCTCAGTATATTCTACAATTACAGGATTCTATGATTCTATGAATCTATGATTCTATGATAATAAACAACTCTTCATTTTCTCTTTCAGAATATGGCAATCTTTTTTTTTTAGGTTTATATGAAAAAACTTTAATGTAATAGAAAAAAAGTTAATAAAGAAACACGCTCTCATCAGTTTCTAGTCCGTAACAGCAGTATGAATTAAAGACCTTACATAAAAGCAAATAATCAGTAGTATAGAAAGGAGGAGAAAATTTGAAATAATCTCTCTAAAATCTGGAACTACACATTTGACAAAGACCACTTGTTACATGGTTGATCAATTAGGGGTTTTAAGATCTTTATCTCCCAAGAATCCCTACAGTTTCTGTAGTTAGAAACAAGTCCTATTTTAAGAAATAATTAACTATGAGACAACTGTAAAACTGATGCAGTTCCCTGTTCAGTTCACAAATAGACTTTATTCAATTCTCAAAATATAAGATGAATTTATTTTCCTGTGGACATCTTAGATGATACCATAATGATCATTATATTTTTTTATTGTATTAATAGAGGACTAGTTTCTAAGACTGAAACCCCCTGACAGCACTACTGCTGCTTTAGTAATTCTCTGTGTTGTTACAGATGATTAACTGGTTATGGGAGAAACACTAAGGCGGCACAAAGGAGACAGGAGGATACCCAAGCAGTGTTGCAGGTTAGGTACTGTCTGTACATTTTGTCACAGTTTCTAGCACTGCAGAGCAATACCTGCCCTTACTGGCCATGATAGACATTACTCAGGAGGATTAAAGATGATGAGTACATGAGCAGTTCCCTCTCCCCTGGGGATGCTGCTCTGATGGTTCTCCCTTCCATTTCAGTCTCACTGCCAGAAGCATTTCCATGAGAAAATGCTGGTTCGTCCAACTGCTTCAATTCCACCAAAAACACTGAGAGCCCACGGTGGTCATCCATCCCCACTGGCATGCAGCCTGCCTGCCTCCATGCAGTCCCAGTGTCAGACCAGCTCCTTGGCTTCATAGTGCTTCTAAATTTCAATTTTCTGAACCCGTTGCATTACTGGGCTAAAATGTGAAAATACAAAATTTCAGTAGGGCAAAGGAATATTTCTCTTGCATTTTTGTTTCTAAACATTGCGTTTGGGGTGTTCAGTTAATTAGAAGAGGAAGACTTGAACTTGACAACAAGTATCAAGATGCCTAGCCACTTGGCAAACAACAGGAATTTCAACATTGTCACAGCAGTAAGACCAGTGATAATTCTCTAAGTCACCAGCTGATTGTTTCGTGAAAACCACTGTATCATAGAATCATAAAATTCTTTAGGTTGGAAAAAATCTCTGAGATCATCGAGTACATAGATACACAAGGTGTACAACAAGCTGTGCATTACAAAAAGGCATGCTGGTTATTCTAAGAGAAATAAATCTGTTTAGCTTTGCTGTTTTGAGAATGTTTCAACCATACTCTGGTGTGTAGATGATTCCTTTGTGAATCTGTTTCCACACTAGAATTACTAAATTAAAAACTGAGTTCCTTCCCCACTTACACTCTATGGATTCTTTTCTTTTTCTTAATTCCACTGGCTGTTCACTGTAGTCTGAAACTGCATCTCCCAACTGCCTCACTGAGACTAACTGAATTTATTATATAATCTCATCTCCCTTTCCAAAAAATTCGAGATCAATCTCAGAGAGCAGTCCTCTGGACTTGGCAGACACTCGTGTGGGAAAGTCTTTAAACAAAAACAAAATTGTTTATGTGCTGGGAGAAGGAGCTCCGCAAGAAGATAACATGTGCCATGAGCCAACAGTGCCCTCCGCAGCGGAGCTGGGGTGGCTCTCACAGAGCCGGTGCTGCTGTCGAGCTGCAGCCCCTCCACCAGCTGCCCCCACCACAGCCAGCCCTTCCCCAGACCCTGTGGGGCAGACTGGCACTGTTTTTTCATTGGGGAAGATGCAAACTGAGCACAAAACGGGCAGTCAAGAATGCCTGAAGGGTGAAATGGTTTTGCACAAAGTCCATTTGAATTTGTGGACTTTGGAGACATTTATTTGGGATTTATTTTTTTCCCTCAAAAATTATTTAAGTATGTAGCACTCCTGGCTTCCCGCGAGGGTTAATCACAAACCTGGGGAATTTTCCCACTTGCAATGTAATCTCAGTTCTGACAGGCCACACAGTCAAATTTTTTGGATGGAAAAAAAACCCTACACCTACTTGAGTTGCCAGCAAAAGAAGAAATCCCCCAGTCAATTCCCACTTAAGTGGTGTTTAAGGACTTTCAAAGTGTGTCTGTATGATCCACTACACTGAATGAGTTAGTCCTAGAGATCTAAATTATAGGTATTTTCCCAAATATGTGCATTATTACCTTTTCTGCAATGAGAAAATTAAAGAAGTGTACTCTTGTGACACGGGTGAGAAAAGACGACCATGTCCTGTGCCAGCAGGACCTTTTGTACCAAAACCATGTTCACCAGGTACCCAGTGCTGAGTTGTAGCACAGACCACCAATACAGGAGTCATGCACATACCTAGTTAGTGAGGTAAAGGGAAGGGCTACCCAAGGTAGTTTTGCTTACTTGAAACAGGGGAATAGTGTAAGAAGGTAGTAAGGGATTTGCTAGATACATAAGGGCTTTTTTAGCTGTTTGTATGCAGGTGTCAAAATGCACTGCAGTTTCAGGGCTGTGGAGATATCTCAGGTATACAGATGCCACAGCAGGCACTGCTGTGATTGCAGGGCAGAGATATCCTCTGTCCCACAGGTTGGGTTTCCAAGCTGACCAGCAGCAGGAGAGGCATAACTTCTGAGTGAGTGCAATGGTGAGAGCTTAGCATGAGTAAGAATTCTAAGAATCTAAACCTAAATTATCTAAACAGTCAAAATTTTTATCTCAGGGGACAACAGCTGAACGTTTTCCAAAAATCCACATCTTCTTTGATTAGATTTAGCTCCCATCTTCGTTGGTCTTCAGTGGGAAGAAACACTGATCTTTTCAGAGTGCTGTGCCATCTTGAAAGACGTGTTTGTCTGATGAAAGACCTGCACATATCTGGCCATTTGAGGCTATGTCACTCAGTGAGCCCAAGAACATTTTGGTGAGAAAAAAAGGAACTTTAACATGTACAAATGCAGATGTCTCCCAAATTCAGCTATCCATTAGCACATTTGTCCCGGACCTTTGGAAGGAATCCAATTCAACTGCAAAGGCAGTTCTCTAAATATGAATCCATCAGAGACAAAAGTGGAGCTGATAAGCAGTGGAAGGTATGAAAGAAGGGGAAGCACTTTCTTGGAAGAAAACAGTGTCCAAGAAACTCCATTTAGTCTGTTGTCCAAACAACCATAACTAAGTTCAGATTCTCTGGACATGACACAGAGGAATGACACAGCCAGGCTGCCTGTCAATGACAGAAGTTTTCAAAATATCCAGTTTTCCAAGCCTCTCACGATCATCACTAGTCGAGATACTCTCGAGATTGCCCCTGCATGAGTGCTCCAGAGCCATAATCTCACAGGAAGCAAACACATGCATGTGCTAGGATCCTTTGGACAGCATCACCTGAGGATGGTCCCATCTGCAAGGAAGGAGATTAATTAATTAATGAATTAATAAAGCATGAGACTGACACAGAAAAAAAAGAGCCAGAGACACCTTGTGTTGTCAGTTGACTAATGTACAGAACCTGGACTGTCACATGGACACTGAGGGAGCAGGTGGAAATCACAGTGCACTTTGAATTCGCTGCTCAGGCTATGGGTTTTGTGGGGAGCTGTGCCAAAGGTTGTTGCATTGTGAAGCCCTTACCCCAAGGTGCTGCCTTCTACCATGATCTGTGTTTAGTTTGTGCTTCAGGCAGAATAAAATGGAGCGTAGTTTCCCACTTACCTTCCCCTGGATGCTAAACACCATGACCTGTGTCACATTCTCAACACACTTCATGGTTATGGGACCAACATGGCTGGGGTCATGTGCGGCACCAAGTATAAAAGTGGAAAAAAAGTTTCTTTCCTGTGGAGCGAGGGGAAACCCAGCAGAGGGATCACGAGGGCGTGAGTCACCGTGTGCCTTCTGCATGACTCTGGGGACAGGGCGGCCTCTTGTTCCGGGGCTGGGGCAAAGTCACAGCTTCGCCTGTTATTATTGTTAGTCACAACTCCAGCTATACAAAGTCCAGCAGAAACCACACTTGCAAATGCCTCAACCTGAAATGTAAAATAAACACTAGGAAAAGAGCTGCTACTTGCTTTCTCTAAACATACCCTGAGGCCAGATCTACTTCCACTAAAGTCAAGTCCAGTTTTGCAATCAGCAGCAGAGGAAGTGAGATCCAGCGCTTTATTTGGAAAGATGTTAATAATCAAATTGCAGTTTTAATTTGTCACCAAGACAGGGGTGTGATAAGACATTTTGGTTGCTGCTATAAGTAGCTCTGAGAATTTTCAGGGGTCGTTGTAGGTGCTAAAGACTTTATGACATCCTGTCATGGTGAGGAAGGGACTCTGTGACTCTGGCATATGTCCTTGCTACAGGGAGGTGAAGAAATCCCTCTGGTCCCCCTCTGAACACCAAGGAGGGGCATAGTGAGTATGTGAAACTGCAAGAGGAGTGGGCATAGAAAAACAGGATGGCTGGAAGATATGGATCAGCTTCATTCAGTGATCTTATCAATATTTTCAGTGACTCATCTATGACTTTTTCCCCTCTGAAGTTTTCATGATGTATTCACTTCCTTCACTACCATATAAAGAGAGGGAGTTTAAGTAGAAAAGGTGAAAAAGAAAGTCAAGGCAGTTAAATAAACATAAAGGTTTTTAGATTTTGCAAAGAGCTGGGCCAAATTCTCCCTCATTCAGGAACTTCTCCAATGTCATGAACTTCATGGTGGTATGTGCTGGATTGTGCTGGTAGAATAGACAATGCTTGCTCTAGACAGTCGTTTTCCGAGAACTATGTATCTGTGACAAGCACACTTCAAATGCACCACGTCATCCACTGTGTATGTGGCACACTTTTTAATCACTGTGGTGTCACAGCCAGGGCAGCACTAGCATTTGCAGTTGTTACTGGACTTCACCTTTGCAAAGCAGGGCCATTCTGTGCAGAGAAAGAGAGGGAGTGAGGGACTGCTACATTTCCAGGTTTCAACTCAATATGTGCTTGGGATAGACTCTGGGAGGTATCCAGAGCTGGAAGTGCAGTGTCACTCCCAAGAACATGGTTTAAACATGGCCTGTGTATCTTCCAGCACATTGCACATATTGAAAGTGAAGACTGGTCAGCTTTATGATTGACTCCAGACAGAGTCAACCTAAGTTTAGCCAGACTTATTAGCTCTAATTCGTCCCTGGCTTTGCCAGATACAACCTGCTGTCTTCACAATCTCTTAGGTATTTCTGCACTCTGCTCCAAGAGGGTGTATTAGCTAATGTGCAACCCAAGGTATGTTTGCAACATTGCAACCACGAGGATAAATTTTGCTGGAGCCAGGGCATAGTGAGGTGTTGCCACACAAAGTTCACTAAAGCTTTGGACTGAATCCTGGAACATTGTGCTTGAGCACATGAGCACAGATGGACCCCCTTGCATGGTGCCAGCAAAGTGTCAGGGCCTTTGCGGCACAGTTAATCCACAACCTGGATAAACTGCTTGTGAATAATTGAGAATTCATAGTACACCCATCTAGCACCCCTCTTTTATGGCAGGATAAACACTTCTCCATAAAAGTACTTGTAAAAGCGAATTCTACCATTAAGAACACGCAGATTTAATTCACATTTCCTTGATGTTTGGGAGTTTTTTTTAACTGTAACATGAATCATGCCTTTTACTGCAATTGACAGTACAAATTCCAAACACTGTAGGAGCAAAAGCATTTCACCTGAAGAGCTGAGTTTGCAGTGCAGGGCACACCCAGGCAAGTAAGCAGTAGGATGCAAATCACAGCTTTTCAAAATCTAATCACAGGAGAGTAAGTTCAGTTAAGTGAAGGCTTAATTTTCTGCCCTTGGGCACTGACCGCCTGATCTCGTGTCATTTAGCCGTCAGATATTGCTGTTGGGACCTGGACAGTTGTATGTGGTGATTTACAGTTATGCGTCTGTCCACTGAGAAACAATCTACTGTATATGAAAATACAAAATTAACAGCCTCAGAGGTAAAGGCTTTCCTTCTTTGCCCATCCAATAGCTTTGAACTAAATTCTTTGTTGGAAATGTTCCAGCACTCTGGAAAATAAAGCTCAAAACCAGTTTGAAATCTTCACTTGGTTTGTAGAGCAAGTAGAATCTGCAGTCCCTGGGTTTCCAGCACTTCCAGAGTCAGTGACTTTGACTCCTTAGCTGCAACCATATCAGCTGAGATTTCTTATCATTGCCCATGCAAGGACCAAAATGGACCACTCAACTTACTTTTCAAGTTTAGAAAAGATGAGGAAATTCAGCCCAGAACGACCTGGTGACCAAATCTCTCACAATACTAGGCACTAGGACACAGCAGCACAGTCACACACCCTCTTGCCCTCTCTCTCAAAGCTGTGAGACTTCAGTAATTTCCATAAGGACCAGGAATTTCCAACTGCAATGATGACGTTGGATGGGTGACTTTGGTGAGCATTTTATGATAGTCTTTGTAGTCAGTAACAACCTGACTGAGCATTATTTGCCCACGGCTCAAATACACACCCCTGAAGAATTAAAAAAAAGGCACTATGAACTCTTGCTAATGGATTTAACTGGGAACAAAACACCAGTTAGAGGAATATGTCATTAAAAAAAAAGTTAGAGAAAAATTTCAGCAAAGTTGTGAAGGCATCCATAGTTGTATCCCCTGATACAGCTGTGAAAATGAGTTAAGAATGGAAAGGGGGAGCAAGATGCAGCCTGTGGCAGTTAACATCGTTTAAGTGGTTACCCTCAGTCTTCACAATGTTCTGCTTCCTTTTATTTAATGTAAAAATTTGCTCATATACCCATGGCTTCTTGCAGTGAGGATGAGGTAAGGGAAGTAGAGGTAAGCCAACTTTCCTGGAGTTCAAATTGTTGCAAAAAGCTCTGAAAGATACCGGCAGTGGTGACAGCGAAGGGCATGCCACTGCCTGTTTGCAGCAACATGGTGGTTTTAATTCCTTCTGTTTACTCTCACCACTGTTCCCATCCCCACAGAAAAAAAAATAAAATGAATGCCTTTGTTATTTACAGTCTGCACTGAGGGCAGGCATCAAGGTTGATCGTGGGTTTATGGTTGCCAGCCAGCCTCCCTGCTCCAGCAGGTGCCAGGCACCCTGAATTACTCCCATCCTGCCCTGTTTGGCAAGGCAGTGAGTAAGTTGATGAATTCTGCTTATTTTGTCTGGGAGGCAACCACCTCCCCCTCTCCACAAGGAACATCCCACGTATAATAAAGGTTTATAGTCAACCAGAACAAGACTTCAAATTCATTCCTTCCAGATTCATTCATGACAAGGGTGGGGATGCTAGACTGCTCAGCAACATTTAACTCAATAAATACTAAAATCTCTAGTGCAATGGCCTTTTATCACACCTGCTTTCTTTAGATACAGAATCAAAGACCTAGCAAGCATGTCCAGTCAGCTTATGGTTACCAGAATTAAAACTGAATGCTAGGTATTTAGTAAAACTCATGCTAGGAAATAAACGCTATATGTTTAAAAGAATTACCCTGGCCACCTAACAAACTTGGGAGACCTATCACAACAAAATCCAAGTACCACTTTGTGTTATATAAAGAGAATTGTCACCTAAAAGACATAGAAAGTGATTGCCAGGAATAGTATGTTGAGTTTGGGGTGTTACAATCAAAGGAAAATATGGAACGACTCTGGAAAGTGCAAGAATGAGAATGGTCAGAGATACTGAAAACATGAACCAGCCAAGGAAAAGCTGCATGAACTGAGGAGGAAACAAAGATCAGCGAGGTGAGAAAGAAGGGCGACCATCTTCAAACATATACACAAAAAGGAAGCTGTAAAGGGAAAGGGAATATTATATTACCTTATTATATGCAAGTAATGGGCTCAAACTGTCACCAAGAAGATTCAAACTGGACATGATGTGGGATAGTGGCAATGAGAACAGACTGTCAGGAGAGTCTGCAAAGTCTCAGTGATTAGAGACCTCTCAAGACACACAAAATCTGTCAGCCAACTTCACAAATCTAAAGGAGTATACCATCATCCAAGCTTTTAGGTGACAACCTTAGTTTTCAATCAAAATATAATAGCACACAATAGAGCTACTGCAAGATGCTGGAGGGGGGCTTCCACCTCTGCATGGAAAGAAAGGCAGCCTTTACCCAAAAAGTTGATTTTTAATTAGTTGCATGAAATATAGTACTTCATCCATGAGAATAGCATCACATGCCCTACTCCACAAGGTGAGGAGACATCCAGGGAAATGTTAAGCAGAGTGTTGTTTTAATGCATCAGACTCAAGCATCTGTATCTTGCAGATAATAGACACAGTAAGAGCCATTATTGCCTATTACTGGCTATGAGTAAAAAGGAGTATCTTATTTCTTCAAACAAAACAGAAAGTAAGGCTATCTTATTGCACCTGAGCAAGATCAAGGACTCCCCATTGCAGAGGACCATTTCCCATGGACATTTCCCATGTCCTCCAGAGAGGACTTGCATCCCTAAATGTCAGTGCAAATAGTCAAACAAACCTTTGCACTATCCTAATTCACACACCTGATGTAGCTACAGTATGAATAATTTCTCTAAGTATGACTTTGGAGATCACAAACAGCAGAACAGGTTAAACAGAAGTGAAATTATTAGGTTTTTAGGTCTGGATGGAGAAGAACCACACAGAACTGAAATAACACCTTTCATAAACATTTTCAGAATTTTCTGCTTTTGACTACTCACAGAAATACTAAAGAACAAGAGGTGGCACGATTGCCTCTGGTACACATTCTCCAGGATTTTGAAAGCTGAAAAGACTCACTAGGTGAACAGGGATTTAAGCAACCCACATGAGAGTACATCTGGGGAAGGGGGAGAGACTGTCTTGTACTATTTTTTATGTTTCAAGTGAAAAACTGGTTCACAGCTTTTAGGGAAATTTTTGACAATTTGGGGTTTTGAGCCCAGAAACAACTAGTCTCAGTATTTTCCCCTTGCAGATATTGGCCTTTCTTGTCTCCTAAAACACTCCTGCATATTTGATACAGAAAAATTACGAATCACAAACAGCATCATGATATGGACTAACACATGGCAAGGCCCCAGCACATTTTCCATCTCAATACTTACTAATTTTGCACATTAGACATAACTGAAAACCACAAACTGAATTTTACAAATAAATGGGAAGTTCTGAATTTTGGGCTTCTGGCATGGAATACAAGGAGCGCCTTGAAGATGTGTCAAGAGACAGTCACTTACCCTAAAACTGCCTAGAGTCAGGGGAACTGGACTGTGGTGTAGGAGAGAACCATATTCCAAAAACCTTACATGCAGCAGGTTTCTTGAAGTCTTGAACCTGTTTCTGTCAGATTCTAGAAGAGAGCCCTAAGGAAGATGTGAGCTTTATGTACTCAACAAAAGTTATTGAGATGGACACATCTGCAAAACACGCCAGGGTATCTGAATCAAGACTTTATTTCAATAGAAAAGGTGCCATTAGAAAATTAACTTGGTTCCAATAGGAATCTCACTGACACAAAATGACAAGCAAACCAAGGTTCTTGGTGAATTCATGAAATGGCAGAATACCTCTCAACACCTCTTGGAAATCGTTCAAAACCATTCCCTTTACATAAGTTGGACTTGCATCAAACTTTCCACTGTTTTCATGAAGGGCCATATAGGAAGGGATCAGGCTGGAATGAAAGATTTGCTGACATATTTGGGGAGCTTTGTACCAAGAGCAGTAGGATGTGGCATCTGGTCTCTTAAATGACAAAAGTGCTCAGCACTGTGTGGGCTTGCAAGATGAAAGACTGTCTTAGGTACTCATTTGTGTGCTTTCAATTGCTTTTAACTTCACAGTGCATTTTCAAATCACAGTTTACAACTACCAGAAAGGGGGGAAAAAAAAAAGATAATTTTTTTTTAAATTGGCAGCTGTGCAAGTAGGAGAAAGCGTTACCCACCCCACCTTGCATTGCTTCGTACCTGGCTCTGGGAAGATCCTGGCTCATTCCAAAGGAAAGAGTCAAGGAGCGTGGCATTACCTAGCATAGCTACCCAGGCTGAGCCTGGGAGAGCAGTACTGCCTGGCATGGACCTCTAAAGAAAGAAATACTGACGCATTTTTTTTTTTCAAGAAGTCCCAGAGTTTGTTAATTTTCATTTGCAGAGCATCAGGAAACCATTCCTGCCAAAACTAATCAGCAGCTATCACCCAGTGTTGAAGGATACCTCTAGTCTCCTTTGGACTTGGCACCCTCCAGACTGGTTTGTCAGATCCCATAAATTTAAAAGAAATTAAAAAAAAAAAAAAAAGAGAGAAAGAAAAAAAAAAAGAAAGGAAAATAAAATAATATCCTGCTGAACTTTTCTGTTTTGCTGTTCTTGTAACATATATGAAACAGATCTGACAGGAAAGTTTCCTTCAGCTCATATCTCAGCAGTAAGGGTATGAGCTTTTTTTTTTCAACAACCTTTACTAAAAATAACTCCTTTAAGACTATGGAAGGAGATTTCCAGCCGTGTAAGTTCAGATGTGCCTGCATTCGTTCAGAAGGTTGATCTGGATTTAATATGCACAGCCCTGTCAATACCGTGTTAAGCCCTCTGGCACCAGAGGGTCCAGGCAGTCTCTCTGTATTGTATCCCAATCCCAAGCATCAAGAGGGATGTAATCTATCACATCAGCTCTTGAACCAAAACTGCTGCAATTATATGCTCTCAAAATGGGCCCATTAACCTATCAAAAAGCATTTGAGAAGGAGTGTAATGTTGTCAGTTATTGTTCACGGGGGAGGAGTGAAGATAATTCTTATCTCGCAAATAGATTCATGCAAAACCAATTGCAGTTTGGGTTGCTCTAATTGATTTAGCCCTTTTTCTATTCTATGAAAATTCCAGGGTGGGGTGTTCACACATGCACACAAAAAGGGTAATGCCATTTCCCAAGAGTGGATTAGAGGGACAGCCTGTGCCTGGCCCACTATGGGAGTGCAGAGTCGTGTCAACCACAAAAAGCAGAGCATGTTCCCAAAGAGGGCAGGAAACAGTAAAGGACACAGAAAAAGTATCAAACTACTCATTATAAACAGTAATGGATACGACAGTGTTAAATTCACACCTCATTTAGGTGCTTCTCTGCAACAACAGCTACTTATAGGTACCTTGAGCTAAGCTGCGCCCACGGCACTTTTTGTTTCCACGAAGTGAGGCTGGAGAGTTCAAAAGCCTTCAATAACCTAGCCAGTCTCTGCAAACAGGATGACTCCCTGGCACTTAAAGCGGTTCTCCATAGGGAAATAATTGCTACAAGTAAGAATAGTAGTTTGCTAAGCTTCGCTGAAACAAAGACAAAGGGCTCCAAATCAGGTAAGCCTGGATACAAAAAGTTCAGAAAATTTCCTGCGCTGTTAATAAAGGGGGAAGTATGACCTGTAAGCCCCCACTTCAGTGGAGATCTGGAAGAGGAGATAACTGTGATGGTGACACTCCTTATGCTTTCTGACTACTCAAGAGAGAGAGCTTCCATATAACTCAAATCTCTAACATGACGAGATAGGAAAGCTTAGTGGAAAAGCCCTCCTTAAACAGAGACAATAGTTCTCCTAAATTAGTCACCCAAATGACTGTCAGCAGTTAAGCAATGTGCAAGCCTATCATCTGCACGATCCCAGGTAATCCAGGGCTCTCTAAAGTTTTGCCAGTGCTGGCTCTGAGATGATCAAAGCACTGAGGGGCCTGGGTCACCCTTTCCCAAGAGGCGCAGGAGAAGGGCTGTCCTGCACAAAGCCAAGGGATGGCACAGCCATTTCCATGTTCCCTACACAACAGAGAGACCTTGGGAGAGTTCAGCTGCTCACCAACAGAAGCACCCAGACCTTCAGCATCTCTGTATCCCACAGAGAAAACATGAGGTCCACTGGGTCATTTTGGGCAACCCAGAGGAGTGTCTTGTAAACGGACATGACACATTCAAGTCTCTGTCTCTTTCTCCATTGGCACACCATTCTGCACAACCTCTTCCCAGGTGACAATTCAGCCTCTGCCATGACTGCCAGCAGAGAGCACATGACACAGCCTATGTTCCCAAAAATAAGGTCCTGCCCCTCCTCGTGATTCCTCCCAAAACAAATCTCCTGATGACTTTTCATTGCTGAAAATAATCTTCACTGGATTCATCCTGTTCTGATGACTTACTCATACCAGAAAGGATGCTGCCCCAAGAAAAATAGGACAGATTCTTCTTCTAATATTTGCAGTCCTGCAAGCCATGTCCTCAGTTTAAATAGTGGAGCAGTAAAGCTGTGTTCACCTTGAACTTTCCCCCAAAGCAGCTTATACTGACCACTGCTGGAGGCCTCCTGGGCTGCTGGAGGGCAGATCAGACCTACCAGAGTAAGCCTTGTCTCCATTCTTCTGTCACTCCATCCTTTCTTGCTGATGGTCTAGCCATGAAGGATTGCATTTTGTTCTTTTTGGTTTTTTTTTAATCCAGTGAAAGAAAAAAAAATTGCCACCCTTAAGATATTTCCATTTTCTGTAGAAAAGGACTAGAAATACACACATTTGGGAAATGAAAGCTTGGAATCTCTCTAAGTTCATAGTTCCCTCAGATGAGTGGGGCTGGTGGCTGCAGACTGCATGGAGCCTAGAGGCCAGCTCCGTACAAAAGGGCAGAGGCAGTTCCTGTATGCTCTCCATAACAGCATGACACATAGCAGGACTTTTGGAAGAAGGGATGTATTTTTTATGTGAAATTGTTCCTTAGCTGTATATTTCTTTGTCCTCTGCCCATGGGAATAATGCTATCAGGCCAAGAATGAAAGACTCCTTTAAACTTCACCATGCAAATAGGTTTGCTGTTAATATTTCTTCCTGACTGGAGAGGCTGACAGGTTGAAGCCATACTAAAACCTTCATGGTAATGAAGAAGGGTACCTGAAATCCTAATGTTTTTAAACACACA
>JAWWEW010000078.1:103347356-103357842 GCA_035583185.1 Anabacerthia variegaticeps
TGACAGGTTGAAGCCATACTAAAACCTTCATGGTAATGAAGAAGGGTACCTGAAATCCTAATGTTTTTAAACACACACAAATACACACTCTGTAGAGAGCCACCTTTTTCAAAATGGGGAGGAGAGGAGGAGGGGAGTGTGTTCAGGTAAAATTACTTCAGTAATTCCTCCCTGTCCTATAAACGAAATCGATAAGATTTAAGCTAACATTTCTTCTTGACATTACTAATACATGTGTGTGAGCATTCAGTTTACACTTTCAATACAGCCTGTCAGATTAGATCTGTATACCTGCTACCGAACAACAAGGGTACTATTGATTTTTCGTTATTTTCAAGTATTTGTTTTCCCTCAGTTGAGCACATTCTATTTATTTTGGCACAGGTAACAGAGAAAGCAAAGCAACTTAACCTCTTTTCAGAAAGATTTAAGACTTGACAGGCATCAGATCTTTGACAAACTGTTTGTACCCATGGTGGTCTGTAGCAGAGTATTATCCTGCTTATTACTTTATTCACTGTTTATTCACTTAATTTTATAACCAAATCTCCAGAGCAGAATACAGGCAGAGGTGGTGTGCAGGTTATGCAGCAACACTTTTCTTCCAGAAAGACTTGAAAAGTACCTGAAATGTGGGTATTTTGTGGTCTTAAGTCTCGGTTCGCAGGCTCAGTTGGGTACCCAGCAGGCATCTTTCATCTTAAGTGTCATGTTGCTTTCTCCTGCAAATGCACTTACAGTGAAGTGCAAAAGCAGTTTATGAAATTATTTATACTCAGTAGGAGTTTACCTATGTTTGTCACCAGGTGGATTAAAAAAAAAAAAAAAGGTCCCAAACCTGTTTGTAGTTTTCTGATAAAACCCACAATTTGGCAATTAAATATTTTTCCACCAGCAAGTACTGTCAGGTCATCAGGTTGTTTTCCAGTTGAATGGAAGCAGAGAGGCTCTGTCTGTGACAACCCGTTTGGGGTTTCCACTGCCCACGGGCAGTGTGAGACTACCCGACAGCTAAGGCAGCCAGGTACCACTCTGTCCTGCTGCATCTAACAATTTACCAGCAATGTTGCCCATGGGGATGCCTTTAGACACCACTGGTGATCCCATGCTTATTGTATACTCAGAATTAAGTATAAACTCAGAACACTACAAACACATTAATATTTTACAACACACGTTCAAACACATGTATGTTTGCAAAGCCCTAACCATGCCTTTCCCTCCCTCCCCGAAGCATATGTGCAGTGGTGTGCTCCTATACTGGCACCTAGTGGGGAGCGCACGGCTGATGGGCAAATGTTAGAGGGCAGGCTGTGCCGGCATGCGAGCTCACCGCACCAAATACCTGGTACACCTTTTTTTTTATCCTGGTTCTTCGAAAGCCCTTCCAGATTGGCAAACTTTTAGCAAGCTTTCTGTGTGCTGCTGCTCTCACAGCCTTCCCCCTCTATCTGGTAGATATGCCGATGTGACCCTCCTGTTGAGGCTCACATCACTCTTGCCTGAAAGGCTTCACAATGCCGAGCCATCTGCTTCCAGCTTGTGCACCAATCCTCTGACCCTGCACCCTCCTTCATGTGAGCTGGGATTCCTACCTGTGCCCCCCTACTCCTGCATTTTCCTGCTGGATCACCTCGTAGTGGCCAGTCCACTTTTCCTCCTCCAGGTCACCCTGCCTTGACCTGGGTCTGACAGGTCTCTCAGGAAAGCAGGCAACCACTGGTGTTGCTTCCTGCCTTGTAGCTTGTGCTCCTGCTTTGGCCTCAGAGGAAAGGGCTGCCTCTTACCCAGAGAAGGACTTCCTCCACTAGTTCCCATCACCCTCAGGAGTTTTGTGTCCCACAATTGTCCCATTTTAGCTGAAACAGCAAAAGGTTTAACCTATCACTTCTCCCAAGGTCCACCCTGTGTCATTACAGCATCTCAAAGGAAATACTGAAAAGACGTGACGTTCTGCCAAAAAGCATTTATCTTCTTCTTACCATCTATACAAAAAGGATGACTCTCCTGAGAAGTCTACAAGGTTGGTCTCAAATACTGCAACCCAAATTAGATCTCCTGAGCAACTCAGTGATACAAACAGATCTTGCATGTTCTGTAGTCCTCCTGACTTACAGCAGTTAAGCTGAGTATTTTCCAGCTCAGCTGCTTCTAGCAAGGAACTGGATAGCAGTGAGTTGATCTGTATTGCCAATCCTACAGGAGGGCTGATCCCCAGATAGATGTGCTTCCCTTGCATGGCCTTATGCACTGCACTGTTTTGCTTCTAAATTCAACAAGGGCCAACAACCTGCTGGATCCATAGGGATATTTCTTGTCTCACTAAGGATTTCCTAAAATTCTCTCACTCAAGCTACAAGACTAGTCCCAGGGTGAGGTCCTTTTGTCTACCTATGCATTTTTCATTGTGGATGAAGTCTTTCTTCCATCCTGAAGGAATCTTGCTATTGGTGAGGTTGTTAAACAGCCCTCCACACCATATGGCCTCTAGCCATGATTTACAACCCATTTCTAGCTGCACCGTGATTCAGCTGACTGTTCCATTGAGCAGTTGATGTGAATGCTAAACCTATTCAAGGCTAGCAGCATTTCTGTGATTCATTCAACTTGAGGAAACACTGGAAATTTATTAGGATGTTTTCCAGTCCCGGAAATTGCTATGGGACTCTATCACTAACAAAGGAACAGAAATGGCTCATGATTTTATTGTGCTTTCTCATACGCATTAGGTAATGCAGGCCTTTGTCATTTATTTGGTTTTTAAGTCAAACTCTGTCAATGGCTGAGACTCTGTGAGACTTCCTGATCTTGCAATTTTATCACAAGTTTCACCTGTATTTGGCGCTTTCCATAAAGGAGTCACTTGATTTGTCTACCTGAGAACCTGAGCTTTATGAAGAAACCAAAATAACTCCATCCCTTAAAACTGTGAAGGGCAGACACAAAACATTAACTATAAAGCTACTCACAAGCCAGATGGCAAAGGAAAGCTAGAGCCTGTGCTTAAGTTCCAGGACATTTTTACACTACTGATTTTGGGTCTTGATTTCTACATCTCTGAGTGCTGTTATCTCTGAGGGATGTTATCTGGAAGAAGGGGAGAGAGACAAGAAGACATTTACAGCTCTTTGTCCCTCTATTTGCAATAGTCTCAAGCCATCTTAGCACACCAGCTGAAATCAGTGAGCGGTGAGCAAGTTTGGCCTAATTTTTTCCTTTCAGACTCAATCCTTGCCAGCCTACAGAGGCAGGTGTCAGCAGAGTCAGCTACTCTGGTGTCGGCAGCTGGGGACTCTGCCTTTCCTGCAATGGGTCACATGGGACTCCTCAACACTGATGACTGCCAGAGGGTCTTGAGATTGAGGTAGACATTTTTTTCATAGTTTGAAAAAGAAGAGCCTGGCTTATGCAGGTGGCTGCATCCAAGCCACAGAGTACTGTGGCCCCAGGGCGGTACCTGGAACTCTACCACGGGGGCTGTTGCCCTTATGTTGCCCTGACAGCACAGTGCTGGGTGTCAGTCACACCAACAACAAAGACCCTCCTGACACCCAGGGACACATGTAGGGAGCTGTGAGCAATGGCCATGCTGCAGCAGACAAGACACAGCAGAGGGCTCATGTTTGACCTTGCTGAATTCCCACATCTACTCCAACAAATGCCCTAATGGGGAGCATAACCTTGCATTTAGCCAGAAAAGGAAGCGTGGGTCCCATCATCACCTTTCCCTTCCTCCCTCTCACTAGGAGCTGGCCTACACCAGAGTGTTCCTGCCAAGTCCACGCAGTGGATAAGCAGGCTGTGCTTTCCCTGCATGTGCATGGTGAATGCAACATCCCGCCTCATCATGAATTTCTTCTCTGTACAGTGGAGTTCATTTAAGCATGGCACACAGTGAGTGGAAGAATGTGAAGTAGCCGTAGCAGCCATGGCAGGGAACTACATCATTTACAACACTGAGTCAACCAAGTGCTCAGGAGAATGGTACAAACCATATGCCGGTTCCGGGAAGGGCATCCTTTCTGGTGACTGGTCTCTTTCCAAAATACTCATAGCAGTGATATCAGGTCCAGCAGTGCTTTAGTTAGGGCAAAAAATTCTTCTAGAGCCATGCATAGTAGCCCACAGTCCTGGCCCAAAGCACTTGCTGTAATTTAATGCAAGATATAACAAATTGGTGTTACACACAGAGGGAGGGAGCAGCAGAGATAACAGGATCACGCCTTGGGTACTTATGTCATGAGCTCTATGGCTATGAATCCTTCAGGCTGAAATCTTCAAATAGCCTTAGGTAGTTGGACTTACAAAACGATGGGCTAAGAAAAAAAGTATTACTCTGTTTTTCCCTTAGCATTTGTACAATATCCATAACCTTCTGAACTCTTTACTCACATCTGTGACTGCTTACTGCAACAAGGAGTGATGTTATGTGCAGAAGACTGCTTGCTTTTAAGATGTGTGGTTGTGTTTCAAAATAGCATAAAATCTTCTTAGTTGCTGATAGAGAGAGGCCACAGTCAAACAAAAAGACTGATGGATTGGAGCTCAAAGGAAAACCCAGCCTTTAGGGATACCAAACATTGTTCACACAGCGCTGTTATGAAGCGCTGTTATGAAGACTTTATTATGTACCAATTTAAGTTTATACATACCAAATGGTCTTGAGTCAGCAAAACAAGCAAGACTGCCTCATTCCAACAGAACTTTTTTCCACCCTTATAATGGATTTTTTTAAAATAAAGAATCATCAATAACCATGACAGGATTCCCTCACTGGACAGACATCCCAGCATGCCATGAAGTTGTTTCTCCTGAGAAGCATTTCCACAGGCTTGAGGGAAATCATAAACTATTTAGAAGGAATAAGATTCATAAAGTTCTCCCAGCCAGCTGCATCACTGCTTGTGAGCAGGTCCTGGAGGACAGCTAATGACTCAAGAGTCCATCAAGGAAAGTCAGCAACAAAGAACCTTGTCCAGCTGTGAACAGATGGGAAAGCAAGAGGAGGAATCAGAAGATAAAAAGGGAGAGTGGGGAAGTTAAAACTTCTCATGGTCCCTAAACATTGACTTTGGGAATACACCCTATGTATATATATTTTGCTTATGATATAACAATACTTCTGTCCAAAGCTTACAGAGGCAGTCAATGAATAAATTGAAGGAAATTTCAAAAAAACCTACAAACTTGCAGCACTGAGAAGCTTTTGCTGGGGAGCTGCACGAGTTATGGGTGGTTAATATCTTTTACAGGCACTGCTATGCTGCGTTAGTTATTGCACCCCACCATCAGCTGTGACACTTGCCAAAGTTTGTCCAAAGGCTTGACAAGAGAGTAAAACAAATGAACTCCTCTAGACTGGGATAGCCACAGGTTTAAAGGCTGAAGAGTTTGTCCTTCTGATTTTGAAAGTAGAGAGGATTCACTTATATGTGTGTGTATATATATCTATGTGGATGGATAGGTAGATACATATATATGTATAAATAGTCCAGGTAGATACATATATATGTATAAATAGTCCAGAATTGTTTTGCAGCTGGGAAAAGGACTGTGCTCAGATAAGGGGAGTCTGGCAGAGACAACTCTCAAAAGAAGAGAGGAGTTGTGCCTCTGTACAGATTAAAATTACGGTGGAAATAGGCAGCCCTGAACCACAAAGTCTGACTCGTCACATACAACAGCCTTTTAAAGTGAATTGTGGCAGTCCCTTCCTCCAGCTGCCTCCACACTTTGCCCTTTGGGGCTCTCCACTATTCCCTTTGGGGAAGTGTCTGTGCCCACCTCTCTCTACAGCTGATCCCTCTTCTCACATAAACAGTAACAGATCACTGATAAGATAATCAAAACAAATGGCTTGTATTAGGCAGCAGCTTGGTGATTTTTTTAAAGAAAGCCACTGAGTTAGGCACAAAAACTAGCATCCAAACAAGCAGCCTGCTTTTCAAGAACTACTAAGCACCATGTATAGATCCAGCACATGAAAACATTTATTTATTTATTTATTTATTTATACACCCCAGGTATATGCTGTTTAATTTTAGAGGAGCAGTTGCTCCTCCCTTTTGCAAAAGAGGTCCTGAGGTACCTAAGAATATAGTTGGGAAACTAACTTCAGGCTTTTTTTTTTCCCTTTTTTTTCTTAATCTTGGCCATAAATTCTATCACTTGTGAGTCAAAACCCCATCTGCTCTAAATTTACACTTGATTTCATGCACAAATAGGGTTCACACATGTAAGTTCTGTCATTTGTGTGCTCCCAGAGGCAGTGCATAAATTAACTATGCACAAAACAAGAGGTCGGTCAGCTTTACCTCCTGTTCTGCTGAGTAAATGCACATCAAAGAGCATATTGTGTTTCTGGAATGAGAATGAGGAGTCCTGACATGGGTCTCCAACTCCATGCAGAAATGTTGCTTTCCTTGGGCACATAAAAAGCTCTAACAACTTTTTAAAAATCTGCCAGAATTAATCAACCAGTGGAAGGTTCAGAAGGAGCCAGGGTTTGGGTTAGCACTATCAACTAAGACTGGTTTTGATCTTAGAACACACAGTAGTAGGTCTTCATTAGAAATTATGCCCATTTTATAACACAGTTGTGAGAAGCAAGCACTAAGTATGAAGTTAAAATATTTCTATAAGATCAGTATAAAAGGAGGTAAAACATATTCAAAACCAGTTAGATGGAGACTATCAAACTCTGTAGAAATCATAGGGTTAATGCAGATCAGGCAATGCGAAGTCAAATAGAGAATGCTCCTGCAAAAGTCCTAACTGCAAGTGTGTTCAGCATCACACTGTGTGATGTTACTCCTTCGGTCCCTCTTCTAGGTGAATTTTCATTGGAAGACAAGTGCTTCAAAAAATTGGACATCTCACTTTGTCTACGTTGTACTCCAGTCGTAATCTGTACAAAAGTAGGATTTTAGTGAGAATTGAGGGAGAAAAGACACTGACTCTGAGTGGATCTTTACCAGATAAATAAATTAAAAGCACAGTAAAACACAATGACCACCACAGCTTGTAAATTAAGGGAGGAACTGGTGCATAGTGAGGCACTGATGTATAGCCTGGAGGAGGAACAACTTCATCGGAACTACAAACAATTAATTTAAAAAAAACAAAACACTTTGAAGAAAAAATTGTCTCCAGACCAGCTTGTGAATAAAGCATACCAAAAGGCAACTCTGATACTCCATTAGCAGCATAAAAATGGAACTGTCCCCTGTGTCTGGCTTAAAAATTAATTTCTTTTCATTAAAAATATAGCTGTTTTGACATCTCAAGTTAACTGCTCTAGTGCTGCTCGGACAAGCATGGCTCAGGACAGCACACTACTCTGCACCAAAAAATACAGTGCCCTTCACAGGTATCTGAAATTGTTGTGAATGGAGCTGAGGTCAGGCCCTGCTCCAAGCCCTGAGGTGCAGGGGGCACCAGCCTGCACCACACTTCTGCTGCCTGAACTGAGCAATCCCAACCATCACCTAGATTCTCTAAACTGAGGCACCTCAGTTTTGTCAGAGCCACCTGATTGTCTCTGAGTGGTGATACTCTGAGGTGTACATCATGTCATCTAGCCTTGTGAAAGAAAGAAATTTTTTTGTCTTAATTTTGTCCATCTTTCCATCCCCAAGTCTAAAGACAAAGCCATTACCTTTAAGCCAGCCTAGCAGCATCCCTCTGGTGACCCCATGGAAATGTGAGCCTTGGCTTCAGTGAGCAGAGAGTCTCAATTAGAAAGTGTGCAGATATCAGAGCTACACCTTCACTAGATTAAAGCGAGGGAAATGAATGCAATGTCTCTTCCTCCAAACTGGCCACAGCAATTTGGGTTAAAGCAACAGTGAAGTTTTCAGAGCAGTCATGAGAGGCTAAGCACACCCCTGAAGGCCTCCAAAAATATCTGTTTCTGGATGTGTTTTTGGGAAGTAGTTTTTTTATTTCCCTACTTCACAGATGTTCTTTTCCAAAATCCTGGGGAATATTTTTATCTTTTTTTCCTTCTTCACGAGGATAACAAACAGTCCCATTTGCAGTTTCCTGTTACATTTTACATTTGTTACTTCTAAAAGATAGGGGAAAACTGTCTTCAAGTCTTACTCAGGATCTGGACAAAGTTTCAACTCTTTTAAAAAAGTAGATTTTGGCCTAAACTTACTTCACATTAAGAGTCAGACTGGTGATTATTTAACCTTAAGTCTCTTGCTTCCTTTTTGAGCAGAATTTTGTGAGAGCTACTTTAACATCCAAATGGGAAAAAGCATGAAAGTCCATTAAGCCAAGCAGATTTTACAGGAATAAGCTCTAAAAGTATCTGTCCTGAAAGGACTTTTTAGATGTCCAAGAGATGCACACATCTACATACAAGTGCAGCATACAGTTAGGTGGTAGAGTCAAAGTCTACATCTCAGTCTTACTCAGAAATAAAAATCAGAATATAATAGGCAGAACTTGGCCAGACATCTTACAGAGTTCAAGTAAGGAAGACTTTTGACAAAGAATGCTTCAGTAAAGACATGTCTCGGGACTTTTTTTTCCCCTCTACCAAAATACCAATAGCAAATCATTTTTTAATCACTTCCTTGACTTTGTAATACACTGCTAACTTACACTGTCTCTGTGCTAGGAGCTCCACGTACAAAAATGATTGATTCCACAGTCATTAAGAAAACATGCGGTACCAGCATTAGCTTGTAACTTTTCAAATCTTGGCAGAGCTTGCACTCAACCTTTCAGCTTCCACTCAACCTTCTTGTCTTGTTTTTAAGTTTGTTTCTTTTAGGCACAACTAAAGGAATCCGCTCTCCCCCCACTCCTCCTCAAAACTAGACTTGCATCAATCAGTCTCACTGGCACCTTCACCACTAGGCTTCATATATTTCTGTGCTGTGATTGCAGATAAGTTCTTTAAAACAAAAACTTTTAAAAATCTAAAGTTAACAGCATCTGAAGGTTAAATATTGTGCAAAGCGAGAGAAGACAGTGACAGGAGAGCACTCAATCACCATATAGTTTCTCATCCCAATGAATGCATCCTTTGAGGGCCTGCCTAGGTGTTGTCTAGCTTACATGATACAGTGCAGTGCCCATCAGCACTTCTGTTTGGAAGTTTGCTGCTTAGAAATCACCAGCAGGCTCATTACTCATAAATCAGAAGAAGGCTTTCAACCAGGCCTGGGAATCTGGAGACACTGCATGAAGAGGGAGTTCTGTCTGCTCCGTGGGTTTCAGACTGCAGTGGGGGTTGGCTTGGCTTCCTATCCTTGTGCATTCAATCAAGCGAATTGCACAACCATGCTGCTTGGCTCTATTTAATGTAATGTTTCCTGAAATGTCATTTGTGAATAGTACAAGTTAAGGTTGTTGGAGGGCGTGAAGGGGTCCACAGTTTAATAATGTAAAACAAGCTATCCAAGGCAGAAGGGAAGACAGGAAGACATTCTTTTCATTAGATAGATCAAAAAGTGCCTATGTAATTAAAATGTATTTTTTGTCCCTACAACACCAGGTGGGAAGTAGCTCCTTGCATCTAGATGGGTTCCCCCTGATTTTAAGAGTTGTGGGACATCCTCTTGCTGCAGTCTGATTTTGCAAATCTTGACTGTAGGATTTGAATCTAGGTATTCTTCTTTGTTAATATTTAATTAAGTCTGACCTAAACTGAAACACACCCAAGAGAAGAAAATTTGGAGAGAAAATTCTTGTTCTCAGAGACTCTGGATATTCCTCATCCCATCTCCTTTGACAGGACACAGATTGAACAATATAGATTGCTGAGGGTCTCTCTTTAAATATGATTTTCAAAACAAGAATTTCTGCAGATGGAGAAGATATCATTAGTAACAATCTCCTCACAGGGTCAGGACTTTAGACTCCAAAGTTGTTGTTCCAAAGAGAAAGGTCAAGGCAAATGTATATTGGTCCATTTTGGAAATGTATGTGTAGAGACCAAAGATAAAGTCTCTAAGTCAATCAGTACACAAGTAATTTTACTGTGTGGGCTCTGTATGTCAACCATCCAAGAGGTTCCAAAAAACTGCGGAGGCCAGTGGGACTTTTCCAATGACATCTGTGCATTTTGGAGCAGGGCATTCACCTAGGAATCCAAGGATAAGAAACTTTCTTGTTCTTCTCTTATCTGCCAAGGAAGACAAGGTCCATTTTAGTGTTAGTGTAAACAGAGATGCACATAGTCGAGGAGCATCAGTAATTTAAAATACCAAATAACTGACTTCCACCTGGGAGGATTATTATATGAAATACACTACTCATGTCTCCAACCTTTCTTGCTATGGAAATGTTGAATAAGTAAAATGTTGTAAGTTGGGTAATAGCATATTCCAGAGGGGGAAAAAAGCACTATTATTTATTCAAATCGATTAACTGTGTTAAGAAAGAAGAAGGTGATTGTTATAGTTTCAAACCTTTTGAATTCCTTCCACAAGCTTGGAGGCAATGCATTAGCATAACTACAGAGGTTAAC
>JAWWEW010000078.1:103357942-103375460 GCA_035583185.1 Anabacerthia variegaticeps
TTCTAAATTTAAGAAGAGCGATTATTTTATTTCTTAGCCAATAAAATATCTTAGTTTCCCTTCAAACTAAGACAGTGATTCATCCCAACTCTTCTCTACTTCAGTACAAAGCAGCTGGTTTTTAATCATCAGAGATGTTGTGTCACTGAAATAAAGACTGCTAACTGGATTTCCACGAAAACCTGCCAATTAATTAACTGTGCTCCATACAGCCAAAAATAATAGCACTTAAAAGCAGCTTGGCCTATTTCTGTTGAGAACGGACATCTGTCTGCTCTCATAACTATGAAGAACTAGAACCTCAAAGACAAGGAATGTAATCTATTGACTGATATGTGCTCATTTTGGAAAGTTCACTGGCTGTTCTTTATATTCTTTAAGTGTTGACTTTTTCTGCCTTTCAGTCTGTACTTATATAAGACTCTCATGTAGACTTAGGTTCAGTAAGCTGCGTTATTAGGGCCACCCCCAGGTACAGTTACTGTCAGCAATTGGCAGTTGAGGCAAACACAGCTTTACTTTAGAGCAGCATAAAAAACACCATTGCCATCATCATAGCATCAACACCATAGGTTACAGAGTGTAAGCACAAACAAGACAACCTCTGTATTGTATGCCCCATTCATAAGGCAAAGCAGTATTCTCAGAGGATGGCAAAGATGATGCTGGGTATTTGACTGCTCAACAGCTGCACCACTCAAGTCATTTTAAGTCTCTGTGTCCAGCAATCTGTCATGTTTCAAAAGTGTTCTGCTAGGAAAGCAGGGATATTAGCAATTATTTTTCAGCAAATTACACAGAACTGGGACTACAACTTCATCATTGTTTATTTAAAACTAAATGCTTTGACTCTGACTCAGTTTCTGAGGATTATTAGTGATACTACAGAAAAAAGTCAAATGTCATTTTAGTTGACACTATTTCTATAAGTCTAAAAGGAGGCTATGCTTGTTTGGGCTGGGATAGAATTATTTTTTTTCATAGTGCTGGTAAGGGACTATGGTTCGGATTTGTGCTGAAAACAGTGTTGATAACACAGAGATGTTTTAGTTATTGCTGAGCAGCACTCGCACAGCATCAAGGCTTTTTTTGCTTCTCATCCTTTTTCACCAGTGAGGGAGCTGGGAGTGTCCAAGGACTTGGGTGGGGACACAGCCAGGACAGCTGAGTTCAACTGCCCAAGGGGATATTCCATACCATAAGGCATCATGCTTGGCATATAAAGCTGAGGGAAGAAGAAAAAAGAGGGGACATTTTGGAGTGATGGCCTTTGTGTTTGCAAGTCACCGGTACACGTGATGGAGTCCAACTTTCCCAAAGATGTCTGACTACCCACCTGCCCATGGGAAGTGGTGAATTAATTCCTTGTTTTCATTTGTTTGTGCATGGCTTTTGCTTTACTTATTAAACTGTTTTTATCTCAAGCCACAAGTTTTTTCACTTTCACCCTTCCAACCTTCTCTTCTCCATTCCACTCTGAAGGGAGCAAGCTAGTGGCTGCTTGGGGGTTGGTTGCTGGCTGGGGTTAAACCATGACAGAGGCAAAGATTTGTTTTGTTCCTTGGGTACTTTTTTGGGTAAGTTTTTATTTACTGTCTCGTGACTTCTTTGCTACTGAAACTTCCTTTGATTCCATACCTGGGAGAGAATAAACATCAGTCCCTACAGCAAAATCATTTGTGTGTACAAGAGACAGTCAAACAATAAACTCAATGGGTTTTGCCTCTATTACCATGGCCAATAGTTCTTAGAGATCTTACTCAGATCAAAAGGAGATCTGCACTGGATTTTTAAATTTTTTTAGTGAAAAGAGTTTAAACAATTTGGATGCCAGATGAAGGAAATGATTGCTGTCCAGGTTCACTGGTTTCTCTGAACAAGAACTGTCTTCAGTGTGCTGAAGAGAAACAATGCCAGGGTAAGAGAGAGTAAATCTTGCTTAGTCAGTGTCTTCCTGATACGTTTTATAGCAAAATAGAGTGCATGCTACCTTCAGCTTGTTTTAAAAGCACAGTTCTGGTCAAGTCTGGTTTGAAGTTTTCTTGAATCATAGTGTGCTCTTTGGAGCTAACTTTTGCTTGAAGTTCATCCATTTGATTAATAGAGTGTGTTTATACCCCATCCCTCTTGTTTGTGGATGGAAACAGATCTGATGAACAATATGGGAAAATGGTTTCATCAGGGACTAATATTATAGGGAAAAAAAGTGTGTATGAGAGAGAGTGTTTGAGTGGGAAAAAAGCTCCCTTCTATTTCATGTCAAGTCAATGGTGAGACTGGAGAAGACCCAGTTCCTCCAGGGAGTTTGTTTAAACTGTGACACAAAAGATATTCTGAAAAGACAGAGTAACCTCTGACAGCATTCAGCTGCTTTATTGACTGCAGCAACAAATTTGCTCTTGGTTTGAACCCCCAGCCTGAAAGGTAGCTTGAATGAAGAAGCTGAGCTTGAGGTGATGCTAGAATTTGGGTAAGGATGGGGAAAGCTGCAGTTGACATGAAGTTCAGTGCTGCCCACTGGTTAAGCTTGCCGTATTTTGCAGTATGGGCACAGTGGAACTGAGTTTCTCAATATGGGGTGTGGTTTGCAGGTATGTGCTTCATCACACTGTTCTTCACATAGACCTTGAGGAGGGGCAGAAGTACAGTTTTACCCCTAGCAGGTGCAGGAGAAATGCAAAGTCAAAAGGAAGCTTAGCTGTGAGTTTGTGGATTGTCCTTTTGCTGTGAGTGATGAGTGATTTTTTACTGAATCTCCATCACCATGAGGACTTAGAGCTATGTCTTTAGTAGCCAGTAAAGAAGACCAACCCACAGCTGTGGTCTGGCCTGGCCTTTGGGTCAAGCTGTCTTTGCCCCTGACACTCACACCCCATTTCAGGAAAGCTCGGCCTTGCCCATATGTCCTCTGATGGGAATGGTCTTGTCCCACAACCTTGAATGAGGCCTGCACAACCATCAGGGCCAAAACCACACAGGGACTGTGGCAGGGGCTAATCACTATAGTCAGGGATGTGCCAGTGCTGCACTTCTGCCCAGAACCTGTTCCATTTACTAACATGGATGTAACCCAACAGATGTCATGCAGGGTGACTGATGTACAAGATTCATCAGGAGAGTGGCCCAAAATAAGCAGTTTAGCCTCATATCTGAAAGAAGTTCATATGTTTTGTACATAGCCTGTACCCCTTCCATGTAAATCATGGATATGTTGACCAGCAGCTTAGAGATGACTAACACAGTTAATTCCCAGAATCTTCATGACAAAGAGAAAAGCAAGAAGGAGCAATGCAAACACTTAAATCAGGGTTCCCACTGTGATGAGACCATGACCTCAGCCTTGTTAGGAGCTAGAGGGTCTTCCAGCAAAAACATCTTACACCTGTCCTATTGTTTAAGCTCAAACTCCAGCCTTCAACCAGCAAGTTGCAATCATTCCAGGATGAAACTGTGTCGAAACTATATGTACTTAATCCCAAGTCTCACATAAATATGTATTATCTTAGGTGTGCACAATTGCAGGGAGGGGTTGTGTTGTGTTGCTGCAAACTCAAAGTTCTCTCTCCATGTGGGAGTAGAAACCCCTTAAGGTGGTGACCATCTGAATAACTGTGATATGGAAGAGCTTGAGGTGCTTGTTTCCAGCTACAAGTTTCCCAAAGAATTATCAAGGTTATAATTGCAATACAGCTTCAGAGATTGGCAGGATTAAGTTACAGACAGAAGACATGAAAAAGTGTCTCAAAAGGTTGTTTCCAGGTGAGAACCCATTTTCATTTTGAAATGGATTTTTTCTGATAGCAGTCTGGAGTGAAGAAGTCAAGCACATGAAGGACTATATTGTAGCCATTTCTTTTGTTCAGGATTTAGAAGCTTGTGATTTTGCACAAAAAGCAACAAGAAATTTGATGTTTCCTGAATTCAGTTTTAGGTGGGGTTGTACTAGCTATTGCAGCTGGTTGGTAGAGTTTATGATAGTATTAGGAATACAATGTATTTAAAATTACCATACAAAATTTCCAGGTACGTACTGCAACTCTCTTTCATGGTATTTAGGGATTCTTATGGTCTGAGAACCGCAGTTATTTTGCCCATGGTCCTTCCAGGCACTTTGGAGTTAGGTGTGAGATGAGGAAAATCCATACATCAGGGACACTATAAAGAGTAGCAGAGACTTGCATTTTGTGAAACATGGACAGGAGGGGAGATCCTTTCTAAGTATGGAGTTACAAATCAGTTGGGAGGGAAAATCTTGATGGTCATTGTCCTGCAGTGCTGTGTATCGGGGAATAAATTTAGGAGGTGGGAAATGACTGAAAGGAAATGGATAATGGGCAATTCTAGTAGATTACACAGGACCGTCTGACACAGGAGGTAAGGCTGAGGATAAGTCAGACACCCCAGCTGAAGGAAGGTTTTAGCATGCCCAAATTAAGTGTGCTTTGAAAGCACCAAGGAAAAGGAGGTTTCTAAGGAAAATACTTGAGCTGTGGTAACACAGAGGGCTCTGCACAAGTCTGAAGATGTTTGTATAAAGCTGAATTACTTTGTCTGTCCTCAGCAAATGCCGTCAGCAGGTGGAAAACTGTGCTAACAAGGGCTAGCAGGAATCTGGGAAAGAGCTCTGTGTCCTTGAGATGGCACTTGGGGACCTCAGAGCAATGGAAAGTTTATTTTTGTTCACCAGGCCAGACTATTCTCAGGCAATGAGGTTTGTATACTCTACACATCCGTTATTGGTGGGCAAGGCAGCACAACCTGCACTGCTGACAGATTCCTGCTCTTCTAGTGGGATGGACAAGAGATGACCAAAGAGGTTTCTACAAGTACAGGTATTTATTAGCATATCGACAACTATTTGATAGAAACGAGCAAGGTCAGTTAATGAAGTGCTAATGAAATCAGAGTTGAATAATTTGAAGCTATTTATTCCCATGTGATGGCATGGGATTGCAGGATATTTTGTACCATTTCTGAAAGAAAGCCACAGAACTAATCATCTAGGAGAATATTTGGCATCTGATCAGCAAGGACAAATGGAAAATTCAATATAATAAGTTGAGAGTGGGCAACCTAGTCTCTGGTCCTGACATAGTTTAAGTCCCATAACTAAAGGACAGAAACTTGTGTTTAGCACTACTGGAAATTGAGACTATTCTTTGATAAGTAGTACAGTGGCATTTCTGGATTCACACAGGGTGAGAAAAAGAGTTTCAAACCCCACACTTTCACGTTCTCTCCATGCTTTCTGTGGCATTTTATAACCTTTCAGTGATCCCTTATATACAGGCTCATTCAGGTCATCATTTCACCAAATCTTTTTAATCAAAGAGAAAGATAGGTAGGACAAGGGGAACTAGAAACACGTTGTCCTGAAAACAGACTGCAAAACATCAGCCTCCATTTTCACCAAGAGACAAGAGGAAATACCAAGAAAAAGCAGTTAAAGGTCATGGAATGGCACATTTTTTGTGTAGTTTACCAGAAGTATATGAAAACAGATGTAGAAAGAATGGATAAGTTATGGTTTAACTTTGGACTGAACTCAGAATTTTGAATAAAAAGTATCTACCTACCCTATTTATAGCTAGTTCTGTCACAATATTGTATGCTATTGCAAATTTATTAGCTGGCAATGTTTTCTAATAAATCAGTGTGCAAAGCATCCTTGTAATAAAGATGCTATAATGAGAAAGATTTTCACTTGTGTTCCTTGTCGTTTTTTCCTTGGGACTGTTTATCTCCTGTCCCATTAGGAAATGTCTAAGTTTATATGTCCATTTGCTGAGAGAATGAAACACCAGCATGCCAATGGAAAGTTTTTGTTCATGTGGACAGTGTTACAGTGTTGGTGGCCTCTGCAGAAGATAGAGCCATATTTTTTTGGCATGCAATTACTCAGCTGCCACCAGAGCATGAAACAATAAAGAATTATTATATATTATGTATGGCAAAACAGCTTTTAGTCAGACACAGACTTAGTCACATGAAGATTTAGCTTAGAAGCAGTTTTGCATTCATTCTTGGGCCAGTAATGTTTGAGAGAAAATAAAATGTTACTAAAAACATTTTAATTGTAAAACCAATACATCTGTAAAAAAAAGGACTTGCAAATTTATAAATGAGCAAATTTGAGTACTCCCTTTTGTCACTATGATTTTTCATTAATATTAAAAGATTTAATAATCCTATGGAGAAAGAAATCACCTTGCCGTTCAATGCAAATATTTAAAGAATGTAAGGCCATGAACAGGCTCATCAGTAAGTTTAACTTTTAATTTGAACTATTTTATAAAATCTTAGAAATCCTATTACAAGAATAGGCTCCGGAAAATGCTAATATTTGAATCCAAATTCAGATTTAAATTCAAATATTTTCACAGATACATTGCCTTTTGTTTCTAATAATACTGCCTTCTTTTTTCTCCTTTTCGGAATCCTATGAAAAAATGAGTATTAAATTTGAACATGCCACTGGCAAACAGGGTACATGGACTATCAGCTAAAATTCACGGTTCAAAAGCCCTGCTTTCTTTCATACTTTTTCCATCCCTTCTACCAGACTAACTTACATAATTAATGAACATTGATCGCATGCAGAGTTTCACTATTGAATAGGGACCATTCATTGTTGGCAAACCACCTATCAGGCAGGCAGTTTCATGAAGATGTTCTACAAATAATTTCAAATTTCCTAGAAGGGAGATGTGAATCTTAACAAATGAATTTTCTCAAATGGTTTGCTCAGATACATGGGGGAGATTTCAGATTATAAAAACTGGGTACTATCACATTTCTTATTGCCTTTTTCTTCTTTGATTATCAAGATGACAGAGCTCTCAAGTTCAAACGATACAGTGGCTAATGGAGCCCAGCAGGGCACAGTCTTGTTGTACAAGATGTGAAAGACTCCAGGCTTCTCACAGCAGGATCTTGATTTTGGTTCCCAGTCAGTTCACAGAAAAGGAACTCACTCCACTTCATTACAGAAACATCAGTATGTTTATTTCATTTCTTACAGGCTGGCAAGTCAATAAAATCCCATCCATACACAGAATTGGATCCAATTAACCAGAAATCCATTGCGTGCATCCAGGAAAGGCAAGTAACTGTAAAGTGCATTAAATTTCAAAGTAATGATTACTTGCACTAAACCCAAATCTTCATGAGCAGAGCTCCACTGATGACAATAATTGCTTCAGTTTTACAGCCAAGATCAGAACTAGACCTGGGCTGGCCTAATTCTGCAGAGTACCATACAGTCCTAAAGTGGGTAACTGAGAGCAAGAGGTGAGGTAGACAAAGGGGGCCAGGTCAGCTCCTTGTGAAGGTGAGAACAATAAATGGTTTCAACTGCAGTGGTGAAAGGGTTAATGTTTCCCTGCCCGTGTACTATCAACAACTTTATTAACTTGTTTTCATTCCTTTTTTTTTCTGTTTTCATTCCCTTCTAATGTTGTTGTTCATTTTCAGATTCCATTTTTAATATTTTCATGTCAGTTTTAATATTCTCCACAGGAATTTAAAAACAATCTACTCTTTAAAACTTAATTGTAGCATTTGTTATGCCATAAAAATATATTTTACATTTTCAGAGTCAATTTTATGAAGTAATTGGATAATAAATGAATAACGAGAACAACAAGACCCTTATTAACTTTTTAGTCATTAAACTGACTTAACATTTTAGAAAAAACAATAACTTTTCCAATAACATTCCAGAATACTGATTTTAATTATAATGCACCAAAACAAATGCATAAAATGATGCTGTCTTTCTTGGACGGTAGGATGGAAATTTGTAATTATTTACATTTTTTCCCAAGCAGCATAAATTACTGTGCCCCCTCCCACTGTAAGGAACACAAACAATCATCTCAGCATTAATAAGGCTGATCACTGAGTAGCACTGCCACTCAGTCCCCCTGCAATGAACCTCCTTCTCCTGAGCAAGTGGGTGAGGCCCTGCTCAGTAATCCGGGAGCCTACTCTGGGGTCAGCCCAGGACACAGATGGTCAATCCAAATCCCCCACCCATTTCTGCTATTAGAATAAGGTCCCAAAAAAGCTCAGGAGATGCTACGAGCTCCATCATCAGCAGTCCTTTAGCAGCATCCCTGCACCAAGCTAGAAGGGCAGCCTTCCCACAGTTTCACTGGTGCCAGGCCAGGATAAGAGGAGATGCTCAAAGTGATGCTGGGCATCCTCCACCACTTTCCTTCTAAGAAAGATCCCCCACGCAGGCACTTGGCCTGAGCCAGGGTGAGGGCTGAGGCATGGCAGGGCTCTTGGTGCCCAGAGGAGTCTGGACAGCTGATGCTGGAGGACACCCACACTCCTTCCTGAGGTAAGATGTTAGCAGAGTGGTCCCACGCTCAAGTGACCTCCCACACAAATTAATACAGTTTATTGTGATATGTTCAGTCCTGGCTCTGCACTCATCTGGTGCAGAACAGAGCAGCCCTGCCTGGCAGTGGCTGTGCCACCTGCAGAATGGCCACAGGTGGGACCAAGAGGACATACGGCTGTGTGATTAAGTCCAGCCCCTAGTACTGTCCAAAGTACCACTTTGGCACATCACTTTACAAGTTATTCAGACCTGTCAATCCATCCTCCCAATCACCTAATGCTCTCTCCTTAATTCAAAAAAATCCAGGTGAAATCTGGACAGCAAGAGACTTGAACCTCCAAATTATTTGTAACACTTTAGAACAAAACATCAGTGGGTGCTCTGATGATGTGTTGACTAAACTTTTCCTGCCACCTAATTAGCTGGAAATCTATCAGTACAAAACATCTTCTGTCTAAGGGCTGTTTTTCAGCTCCCTCAAGCAGCCCATGATGACTGTGCTTCAGCCTGGTTTCTCATCCCAGTTCTCATCCCAGTTCTCATCCCTCATGCTGCCAATGCAGTTCAGGAGGAGACTTTAAATGCCTTTGAAATGACAGAGGACTTAATTTTAAACACTTATCTCCCACAGTTCTAAAACAGCCACTGATACAATGAGCACCAAGTGACCATGGTGTTTCTCCAGCAGCAGCAAGTACACTGGTTGTGTCTTTGGAGAAGTTTGTTTTCAATGGGAGAAAGAGCATTGGCCTGGCTGCACAGAGCAGAACTTTGGTTTTTAACATCAAGTAAATGCAATTTGTCTTTTTCTTAAAAATAAAAAAAAAAAAAAAAAAAAGGAGCAGTTGTCCATGGGCTTTCCCATTCATGCTTAGGTGTAGTAGGTTGAAAACCAAGAGACAAAAAAGGACAGGTGACAACAATCTCAGCCCAGGACTATTGTGTTTGGCCCAGCTCTGCTGCCCCAGCCATAACACTTGGAGGAAGTGCCACACAAACAGAGGAAGCAGGATTCGGGCTGAGAAGGATTTAGTAACTGCATTACTACGCTCTCAGCACTGATGCCTGTAAAAGATAAAACCTGGGAAAAGACCTCGGGTTCCTACTCCTTATTGTTGCTGCCTGGGATTTGACTTGTATGTCTGAACTATGTACATATTTCACTGATTTAGGTGGGGCGCCATGAACGTATTTGTACAGGCTGAGACAGTGACAGGACTGCTGATGTTTACAGTAACAGGTTAGAGAGACTTTGCCAAAGCATTCTTAGCTTTTAAAAGGATTGGTCCGACCCAGCCCCCTTCCCCCTCTCCATTGTTATTTTGTCTGCTGGATTTACGGAAGAAGGAAATGGTAAATTACAAGAAAAAAATAGCATTTATCTTGCCAGGACGTGTTGCTTTGAACTTGGATGATATTAACATATCAATCAGATTCAGTGATATGTTAAACAAGGTTGTCGCTGGTTTATGGTTCACCAAAGCCGGGAGTTGAACCATGGCTTTGTCTGCATGGTAGGCAGGAAGCCTAACTCCACCAGTCCAAACCCTTCACAGGGGCACACGGCTCTGACACTGGGCACAGGGAGCCACTTATTTCATCTGAGTTATGCTGACCCAGGATAAAGTCCAGTTTACAATTTAGCTCAGACCAAAAATGTGCCCAGATGAAGCAATTTTGATACAGTGCCTACAGCTGAAAATCCTCGAAGGAATTAAACACAGAACAGGGAATATAATGACAGACTACGGTCACTCTGTTTAGAGTAGTCTTCTAAGAGGAAATATTTTTGGATGACATTTCCAGTTCCCAATCAGAGCTTGGCCAATTAGATGGAAAATGAATTCAGAAAGGAAACATTAATTAGATCTTGATACAGATGCTAATTCCAAAATTTCATGAGGCTTCGAAGATTTGCCTTCTCTACTCTGCCATTTCCTGACTATGGAATATTCATTATTTCACAATAACTCTTCAGGCTGGGGACAACTGAATTTAACTACATTGCGTCCTTTGGGGACAACTAAGAACTTGTTGTTTAAGTGTTAAATGGCAGTACTGAACTGGACAGTGATTTGAACTGGACTGAATTGGATTTACCATACAAGGAAGCATGTCATGCACAACCTATTGGCTACAAGGAATTCAAAAACAGAAGAGAGAGTGAGTAAATTAAGTAATCCTCACAGTTAATACCTTGGAAAGAAGTCTTACCCTCTTTCTTCTTGCTTCTTTTAGGAAATAACAGACAGTGAAAAGAAAAAAAAACCACATATGAATAATATTTAATCTTGCTCGGTTTGCTTTTGAAATTACACTTGTCCTCCCATATGTAAGCCAATAGCTAAAACAGAGCTCACAAACTAAATAATATAAAAATCAAATAAATAATTTAATAAACAATAACAATGCCCCAAGAGTAAATTAATCCTCAGGGCTTTAAATAAATATAGACAATTAAACTCAAAAGTACAATTTTTTCCTCAAGGAATTGTAAGTTGAGAGCTACAGTGAAATCTTGATGCACTCATAACCATAGCATCTACTATAAATAAGTTGCACACACATTATTGTTTGGAAAATTAAATCAGCCCTTGGAAAAGTACTTTTACTTCTTATGTTTACAAATAGTGAAACTCTACAGTTAATCAGCAGACAGACATCACAAATACATGTTTAATACTCAGACTAGTTTTACACAATTAACTTTTACATTCATGAGGTATTACAAACTAATAGAAAATAAGCTGCAGTTAAAAAATAAAGATGCTATAAGTAAGCCCAGTATCATAGCACAGTAATAATTCTCTCGAATTGAAGGGAGAGGAAAACCCCAAATATTCTGATTTAAGAGAAGTAGCTACAGAAAATGAAGTCCATTTTCCTGTGGCTTTGTGTCTTGTGGTTGGATTATCTTGTGTCTACTACAATGCAAACTCTGATTGAAAATTTTCCTGAGGTTTAGGCATCTATCAGCTCCTTTTCTCTCCCACGAGGATTTTCTGATGTCCAGTAAAAATGTTTTGTTCATAATGAAGTCCTTCCCTCAGCAGAAAAAATAAGTTACACCCCTCAACTCTGCTTGGCTACTAATTTTCACTAAACACAGAAGAAATAAATGTTAATTTTCCTTCATCAAATAAACTGAAATTAGTCAGCAGATTCGAAGATTGCACCAGGGGAGGTTCAGATTAGATATGAGAAAAAAAAAAATTCACTGCAAGAGTGGTTAGGCATTGGAATAAATTGCCCAGGGAAGTGGTAAAGTCACCCCTTCTGGAAGCGTTCAAGAGACATCTCAATGTGGCCCCTGGAGATATGGTTTAGGGATGATTATAGCAGTGATAGCTTGACAACTGGACTAGATGATCCTGAACGTCTCTTCTGACCTTGATGATCCTGTGATTCTGTGAAATTTAAAAGGTATAGAGGATTGAAAGGTAGCCACACAGGCAGCATGGCAGTAATTTACATTTTTGTATGAAGCAGGTTAAAAGTGCAAGTATCTTGGGTGTACTTGCTTTTGTCTCAGATGAAGTTTTCCATCTCTAAATACCAAGTTTTCCCTCCTATGCCAATTTAATACAGACAAAGGTGTGTGTTCTTTTTATAAGTAAGAAAAACTGTAGTAATAATAGGGAAAAGGAATCCAGTGCAGGCAGGTCAAGAGAGAAGGGTAACATATCTGGTGAAACTGGTACTCAGTATAGGTAATTATGGTAACAAGATTAAGACAACATTTTTATAAGATATTCTGATGTGCTTTATTACGAGCAGGAAATCAGTGTTCTGAGAGGAGTAGAGTAGTGGGTTGATGGTTTATGCACAATATGAAAACATTCTGTTTTCCCTATATGAACAATGAGGCCTGTCTCTGTCTCAGGCATCACTGTACCACATTTCTAGCCTCCTATTAATTACATATTCTGGTATAATTTATATCAACAAAAATCAGGACTTGACTAAATAAATCTTAATTCCACAAGCTTTAGGAGCTTAAAGTGAAAAACAAGGTTTCTAAAGCTAGGCCAAAAAGCATAAAGAAGGACATATCCTCTGCTTTATTTATGTCTATATTCAAGTAAACAGTTATCACTTCAGCATTTTTGTCTTGGGAAAAAAATTTTTCCTTGCTCTGCTTTTGTCTAAAATGTAGATACATCCTTTACTGAGAGGAGCATGCAAAAGGACAAATGGCTACTTTTGCTTCTTAAAGTGCTGTAATAAAACATCTCTACAGTAGGAGTAAAGGCTGTAGAGCCAAGCCTTGCCAGCAACTCCCTTGCTGTTGCAGGGCAGCAATGGCACTGCCCCTCCTGCTTCCCTCTATGCCAGATCACCCAGAGGGTGAATGTGAATTTACTGTTGAGTGTGGATGAGGCCTCAAAGACCTTCCATGACAAGACAAAGCAACACCAGGGTCTTATTTGCTTACTCAAACAATAACTTAGTGTATGCTTTTAAAATTAAAGTCATCTGATGAATTTAAAGATGTGTTTCTTCTGGTAAAACAAACTTTTACAATGGGGAAGGATTAGCAAACTTGTAAGAATATCTTTGTCACAAGAGTTTCCACTACTAACTGAGTCTAACAGATTTTGGCTATGTTCTCCAGAAAAAGCACTAGAGGTCGTGCATATTACAACTATGGTTTACCTCAGCCAGTAAAGCCAATTATTCTTTGCATCCCTCTCTTCATTTTTTCCTAGGGACATCATTTCTTCTGGTACTGTTCACTCATAGCATCTGGCTGGAAGGTAAGGATATATTTGAAAGTCTTTAATAGGAATTCTTAAGTCAGCATTAGCTTACACAGGGTATGCAGAAGTATCTCACCAAAACCTAAGCAAAAATGCTTTAGTTATCAGTTCAACCCTGTTAACAACACTTTTCTGCTCAGCCTTCTTTGAGAAGAAGGAATCTAATTATTTAAGGCAAGTATACCACAAGTTTGAGACCTAGGGTTCCAAAACTGGGCACTGTTCCTGAGAAGTATACTCAGGAACATACATTTAGGCATGCACATCCTCCCTCTAATGAATCTCAAGTAGCACTTGGGTCTCCATTCAGGAACTTCTGAAAAACATGTTATGGCATTTTATCCTTTCTGAGACAACTACATCTTCAGGTACCTTCATTGGCAAAGGCCAAATGGGACATTTTAAATATCACCTACTTAAACCTATTGCCTCTAGTGGCCCAGAAAGGTCATGGGATAAAATTTAAATCTTTCACATACTTTTTGTTAAGGTTTTGAAACCAGTTGTTGGAAATGAGCACCTTAAAGACTCTCTTTTTCGTGTGCTGTCTGCAAAGAACCAGCAACTACCAGTGCCAACTTTTCATAGGCTTTGATGGCCCTCATCTGACTAGAAGTTCCTATCTCTTTTCCCATGTTTGATCCATTTGGACTACTCAAGTCATGAGAGGAATCAGTCAGCACAGATTTTCCATATAATTTACCCAGGATTTTAATTACCAGCCAAACCAAACAGCGGAAGGTTCAGGCAACACACAATTCCCTTGGGAATTCACCACCTGCCTGGTTCAAAAATCACAAGCAAAACCATACTGTTTTATATGTTTCAAAAAGAGGAGGATGAAAAACAGCAATCATATGATTCCTTTTGCTTCCAGAAATATTAATTTCTTCTGCAGCTGGATTTTAATAGAACTACTATAGCAAACTGCAACTTTTCAGTGGCCCAGACTGAAGCTTTGGGTCCATCCTCTTGCACTTTCCCAGAGATGAGACTGACAGAGCTTGATTTGTTCTGAGAATGTAGTCCATCCTATGCAGTTAAGGACCCTGTGGGAAAAAAACATGTAAATGTCGTGAACACAGAAGGAAGAGAAAAATTAATGTCATACAGACAACTTATTTCTGATATTTTGCTATTTTGTAGTGCTTGACTTGCAAGCTAAATAATGTAGTTTTTACATGGAATTCCATTAAAGGAAAAAAATGAGGGCGAGAGTACTGGAAAACCTCATGAGTAGTCATCAGGTCCCAAAAACTTAGATCCACAGCACAGCCTATGATTGTCCTAATCTTCTTGAGCATTTGGTGACACAGTAGAGGACTATTGTCTGTGTCCAGCCACGGGAGGGAGATGAAGCAGAACTTTAATGAGTATATTCAAAGCTATTTGTTAGACAGCAAATGAAAGATGAAAGTTGGGAAAGCACAGTTCAATCACAGAAGAAAAATGTATTTTCTTTTTGGAAAACTCTGCTGTTCTTGTTCTCCCTGGCTTCTCTCTCCACCCCCACATCTGTTCCCACTTACTCTGCCCCCATTTTCTCACTGGGAAGCATCAGGCAATCTTTACTGCAGGCACAAGTATCCGTTCCAAGTGTCTTCGAGGGAATACATTCTTAGTCATGCTTCTACTCTACTGGGTGTCCTTGCCTTACATGCAAGTCTGAGTCCACATGTGTCCCAGGCTTCAACTCAGCAAAATAGTTAAGCGGAGATCTTGCAGTACTGAAGTGCTTAATCCCCTGACTGTTTAGCATGCATTTAATTTTGAGAACTCATTCCACCGAAGCTAGCAGGAGTGCAGTGTTTGCCACTGTTTTCTCCTAAACCTGGGCCTCACACTTGCACATGGCACGCACTTGTGACATTGACAGCCAAAATATGCATATTAATTATATAACAAATAGCACATTTCTGCTTTTAAAAAATATATGTTGGCAAGAAAGACTGTTATTCTCGGCATGCTTTCTCTAGATCAGCTAATTAAGAGTTCTCTTCCTCATTTTGTTATACACTCAAAACCAGACCGTTGTCAATTCTCTGTGTGTCCTTTGCATGTCTTCCAGGGAGAACCACTGAGGTCCTGGGGGGCTCTTTCTCCCTCCGTCACTGATCTTCTCCCAGGGAAGGCTCCTCACCCTCAGCCCTCTAGGTGGCTCAGGTGTCCTTTACAGACAAAGCACACCACAAACACTTTGATGAAGAGGGGAAAGATGCCCAAAAACACGACAACACCCATATTTGCCTATTCCTTGTCATTGATCATGACTGTGATCCATGAGAGGAACAGAGAAGTGGCACAGATGGGGTAAAAGCTTCATAAGGCAACAAACAGGTTGCTATGCAAAATAATGACTGTAATGCATTTGTTTGCCTGCAAGCATTTGTTGTATTAATAATTTGTAATTAACCTGTTTCAACTACTAGGAAGATTTTCATTCTGTTAGAAATGGCAAGTGTTCAGTGTGCAATGAAGTAGCCAAATGTAGAAAATCATTGCTCAGAAAATCATAGCTCTGCAAGAGAAGAATGTTGTTGCTGTATTTTTTTTTTTTTAATTTTTTTTTTTTTTTTTTTTTTTTTGGTAGGAGAAAAGGAGCTGACATAACAGGACAGGATATTTCCCACTCAGAAAACATGCATGCTCAGGCAGGCTGGAGGACTGTGTAAAGCAGGCAGCTGTGGAGAGATGAGTAAGTCACATCCATTCAGAGATAAAACAACTTTTTTTTTTTTTTAACATAGGATAGACTAATGTGGAAACTGCCAATCCTTCTCCTCTCACTACTTCTTTGATGTTCATTTGCTTTAAAATTTTTCCCCTGTGATGAACAACAGAGATTGCCACTAAGTATTTGCAAGCTCAGCAGCAAAGCAGAAGGAACCAAGGATTTGTTGCTCAAAATGAATCCTTGAAAATTACTGTCTACAGTAATTCTCTTCTGTTTTCTTCACTGTTACAGGATAAAGGGAAACAAACAAAGTATAATGGCAATAGCTATAATAATAATAACTAATTAATGTTTACAAAACCTCTGTTGGAGGCATGTAAGTGAGCAAAATACTACTCTGAAAGGGATATTTTCTCAAAGCCCACCTCTTTTTCCTTAACACGTTTTGGTTTCTGATAGCACTGACAAATTTCAGTGCTGGCAAAAGTACCACAAGAACAGCAAAAAGTGCATCTAAACCAGTATACTGTCCATGAGGGTGGGTTGCTTTGGGATGAGAGCAGGAGCAGAGACAGAGTATTAAAAGACAGTAATATTTCCTACAGACACACTCCGCTTCTCAAACCATTGCATATGTTGCAGATGTTGAACACAGAGAGCATAACTTGCTCCTCCAGAAGGCAGCCATTCTGAGGGCTCTCCTTGCCTTGAGATGTTACTTGCCCAAAGCAGGAGGCCGGGTGGCAGCACTAGGTGGCACTGGAAGCCCTGCGGTTAAGGCATTTTTGGGGTTATTTTGGACTTTAAGCGCCATCTGGCGTTATTGCCGACTTTTTCTTGAAAAGTCTGGTTATGTGACCCTGACCCTGGCAACCGCTTTTCACGTTTTACAATAAATATACATAAGTAGATATCAAAATACAGTGTCATCGAGTTTTTCTGAACTGGATAGTATTTCCCCTCCTTTCTCATTTTACTTTTGGAAAGGAATTCAATGTGCAATGTACTTACCAATTCTGATTTTTTGCCAAAAACATTTAATCAGAGAAAGTTTGGCTTAAATGAATGAATGTGGCGCCAGATGCACTCCTGCTGCTGGATGTAAGAGTGTTTCAATGTCCTTTCCTTCACAGCTCCTTGGCTTCTCCTCCTTTGGGCTTCCTCTTGAAACCTTAATCAAATAGGTAAGACAAACCAGAGACTGCCACGGGAGGCAAGAGAACAAAGACTGAATAAACAAAATCACACATCCATTTATTCTTCCAACTCCCCTCCACTTTGCCACACCAAAAAAACTAACAAAAAAAACCTCAAAAAAGCAACAGTAAAGGACTAGTCCTTAAAAATATTTCCCAAAGCCAGGAAAATATCTAATCATCCTTCAAAATGCTGCACAAGAATGCCGACCACCCAGTAAGAGTTTTCCTCCATGCAAGTTTGTTGCAAATCTGCTCATTCCTAACTCCGTTCTTAGCTTGTTTGGCCAAAATGCTCTAGTTAAAAAACCCCAACTTACACCCTAGAATATTTCTGCTGGATAGAAGAGTGTATTATTTGCATATGTAAAACTCTGCACCCTGCTTTGCCATTTTCTGGACAACATCCATTGCTGGGTCGAACGCAGTGTGCAACAGGTACACAATGAGCTTCCCAAAAGCAGGCATCCCTTTCACATTTTGAAAGACTTTTGCATTATTGTAAAGGCAGCAGGTGATGGAGAAGGGGGAGGGGGGG
>JAWWEW010000078.1:103375470-103398773 GCA_035583185.1 Anabacerthia variegaticeps
CCCCCCCCCCGGCCACAGGGGGAAGCTTCATTTCAGTCTTGCTCATGTTGGCTGAGCATAAATTATTGCTCATGAGGCTGACAGAGAAAGTTCCTTTTCACTTCCTTAAGTGCATACAGTGGATGTTGTCTTTTGCTTCTACTTGGTAGACTGATGCTAGAGCAAGAAATTGCCAACACAGTGAGACAAAGAGGAGCAGCTCTGGCCCTGGGAGCTTGTGGGTGACTGGTGCTGGGGTAGCATGACTAAACCACTGCAGACCCTGGCTACAGACAGGGCAGGGGACTCCAGTGGCTCCACCGTGAAAGGCAAAAGGGCTAACTTGTTCTTCCTGGAATTACCAACACTGGCACACCAAAGCCAACACTCATATTACCTTTGTATAAGTTGCCAACAATTCATTTACCCTGTTATTATCCTACATCCCGTCCCCTGGGGGCAGGGATGGAGCGGGGTGGTGGGTATACACCCAGGACATAGAGTGGGCATTTCTGCAAACTGCCAGACCAAGCAGGCTAGCCAGGGGAATTCAGAAAGGAGTGTAAAACAGTCGACCTACCTAAAAATGAATGCTTTCACACACATAATGAAGACGAAATTTGCATTAGAAATCCATACAGCTGTTTGGAAAGGGGAATGTTGCCCTCAGGGACAAATCCACTCCCTAACATCCAGCCTTAGCGTCTCCCTCATGCCTGGCCAAGGTCCTCCCCCTCATAAGGAAGAATCCTCCCCCTGAGGCGCCCAAGCAACAGTGGAGCAATCCCGCGGAGGCTGCTTTATTAAATTAAATGTCCTCGTGGGAGGATGCAATTCAAGGGTTTTTTTTTTTTCTTTTTTTCCCCCTTTCTTCCCCCCCCCCCCCCCCAAAATGAAGCTCTCTTCTCAGAAAAGAGAGCTTCATTTAGAAAAACAAATTCTGAGCATCAGAATTCAAACTGAACTTGTCTCCATGTTCTTTTTTTTAAAATCAGATCACACAAAAATTTAATAGATTTCCAAAATCAGATTGTCTCTTCCTTCAGATCCAATTACTTATTCCAAGTTCATCATTAGGACAGTGTAATGTGGGACCATGTTTTAAGCAGGACTCTCCAGCAAAAACAATGAGGAGTGTCCTACCTAAATTAATAACACAACATGTCCCATAGAAAATAACCAAAAGATAAATCAAGCCAAGTTAGTTTCATTTAGGTTTCATTTAGGCTAAATGTGGGAGTTTTGCCTTGAAGTAAGAACATAGTAATTTGGTGTTGTTCTGTTCGAAAAGAAATTAAGAAATATATCCTAATTAATCAAGACAGGCAAGCGTTTTGTATATAAGTAACCAGGACTACATGCTTGAAATACAGACAAAGATTCTTTGCAGCTTTAATTTCAGGTTTTCTATACAAAATACTGAGCATAAATTCTCAAATCCAATATTATTTACTTTTTACAATTAGATTTTTGGTTTTAGTTTTCGGGGTTTTTTCCTTTAGTCAGTATAACTCCTTAACAACACACTCCTATACTATTCTGCTGACAATAAGGTGACAAATATAAACCATTTTTGTAGAAGCACCTTAGAAGGCTTGTATTTTTGTTGGGTGAGTGCTTTACTCGGTGTATCTGCACCATAACTAAACAAAAGCAGAAGATCACATCATTGTGCCCCTATGCAGCTTCAGTAATGGGATTTTCACTATAGTCTGCATGGGTGTGGACACCACCATGGTTACTTTTAGACTGCATTTCAAACTTGTGTCCCAGCACATGCTTAGGTCAAACTTGTATCATGTCCAGGTAATTTCAATACTAACATCTAAAATGCAGGGGTTTCAAAAGAGGAGAGATTTGGAGCCATACTATTCTTTAATTGAGATTCAAACATGTGCCAACTCATAGACCATGTTAACTCATGTAAAATTATATGCACTTATCACCATGCACATGGTCAGTACAATGCAGACAAATCAGAGTACGAGCCTTCTAAAACTGCAGCAAGACACCTTAGGATATGTAGGCTGATGACCTGTACTTTAGGGTCAGAACTGCAAACATACAGATGGCTGCATTTAGTTTCAATCAACTTACTGGCCTGTTCTCTACCAAGTAAGGGAGATGAAACCTATGTGGCCCAACATTTCCTGATTCTTCTTAGAGCAAATGCAATTTTTCTGTCTTAGGTTACACACAGCAAAAAAAAAAAATGTACTTTTGTCAGAAACCTGACGTGTAAATATTCCTGATTGCAGCACAGGGAGCACATTTGTTGAGTAAATTCCACTTTTACCCAATGGCTAACTTCACCTCTGCAAGACAATCCCTATTCTATTTCACTCTTTTCACAAGACAGAAAAGACAGTCAGGATGTCAGAAGGGCCTTCCAACCTTCGTTTGTTCATTATTTCTTTCCAGCTCTTGAAAATGCTGAGCAAAATGACAACACTTGTCCTGAGAAGGCAGAGGGAATCAACAGATCACAGACAGAATGGACTCCTCTTCCTACTAATCTGTACTCACTACCTATGTTCTACCATCTTGCATTTATACTGTTCAGACATTTTACTATTACCAAGGGGTTTGTGTTGGTCTTCTCTAGTTATCTTCAAAACTTTCTATACAGAGCAAGTTCATGTAGAGCTACTTCATGATTCACCCTGTTGGGAGAGAGAGGTGTACAAGCAAAATTTGCATTGCACTATAGACTGGAAAATGAATGAGGTCAGACCTCATCTACTCGTACTGTACAAAGCTGTTATTCATGTAAGTAAGGTCACTGATGTAGACGAGGCTTTAAATTACTTGCTAAGATGATAATTGTATCAGAAAAGTAAAAAAATTTACAGATTTCTTTTCTCTCCAGCTTTGCTGAGACCCACAACCTCTTCCTCATGCCCTCCTCCAAACATAAAAGGCACCTTAACTTTCTCTCGCATGCAGAAATTCTCATCTATGTGAGACTCCAGTGACTTGTCTCACTGGCCATTTAGGGCATAAATATCTCTTCTTAAAAGAAGAAAAAGGTCAGATTCATTAGAGACTTCACAACTCTACTCATGACTACCAGGCTGTTGCAATGTAATGACTCCAAGAGATAGGTCTACAGTCCTAGTGTTAAGGAATGCAATTTGAGCCGTTGCCGGTACAGACATGTCACTGATGCTACTAAAACAAAACTTGAGCTAAAATTTGTTTCAAGTCTTTACTTGTTTGCAATGGAAAGTTTGCTGGCAGCTGTTGTCATCATTAGCCTTGTGGCAATGTTTTTTTCTGAAGTGTCTTGTGCCTTACTGAAGCTTAATGCTTGTTAAGATGGGAGGGGACTTTGGGTGATCTGCCAACAGCAGACAATAAAGTGTTCTTTTCTCCTGTTGTAACAGAGTAATAAGTTTTGGTTTATGGATAATGGCAGCTACACACAGTAAATTAAAACACACACAAAAAAGAGGAAAACACGAGGGCTTTTCTCTAAGTAGTCCATTTAGCCCATTACACGCTCCCCTCGGGTTTTAAATATGATTGTAAAAACACTCTAATTTTTCACCTTTAGCTATTTTCTTTTCCTAGTAGACTAAGAGTAGGCATTTTTACAACAATGTTCCTCTCCAGAGACCCCAGCTTTATAAGCTTTGAGCTGGATTCCTACCACCTCCATTTGCTGTAGCTCCCCAGTACCAGTAGGCAAAGCTATGATCTGGAGAACACCCCCTTCCCCCTGCCCAGCTCTCCGGGAAGGAGCTGAAATTCATCATCTGCTCATATGCTGTCCTCTGGTTTTGCCTTCTCACTATGGATTACTGGGATGCATGGTGGTCTAGTTTTTAAATATGGACCAGACACATAATTTTTATCCTGTAAACTGACAGAGCTGTATCTCAGAGCATGCCAGGAAGCCCAGAAAAGAACCACTGAAGCAAACCATGCAGCCCAAAGCAGATTCGAGTACAATGGTTCTATGCAGTGAAGCCTCACACATGGCTTGAGGAGCTCCGTCAGGGCCATGAGACCCACCACAGGACATTTGGCAATTTGTTGTCATAAAACACCAAATGCACCAGAACCACTTAACTTCACCAGCTTCTGTACAGATGGCCTGTAATGGGCCCTGCAAGCAGGTTGGGAGGTACTATATCACTCTGCAGAATCACACAGCAGCCTCAGACTGCGAAGTTTAGGTTCATTATCATAAAACAGATCCAGTGAAGGCTAATCAGATTAAGATAATTAAAATGCAACCAGGCACCTCCAGCAGAAAGAACAAGACTAGAAGTCCAAGCAAGGAGCAGCATGTTTTGCCCTTTGATTGTGGCTTTCCTTGTTTGCTCGAGGTGCCAGAGTCCTTGAAGTTAATGGAGAAGGCATGGCCAGGGACTGGCATTGTTTTACCAATATGAGGAAACTAAATTCTAAAAGAAATCTCTAAGGTTTTTTGTGATTTAACACAGAGCTCTGAGGGTAAGTCCTGCTATGGAGACGGAGTTTACATGCGGAATTCACTTCCTTACAGGGACTCCAGCTCCTCAGGGCGACCTCGGACCTGTCCCTTCACTTCTCTGTGTCTTTTCTCCTCCTCCATATTAGAGCCATGATAATGATACACTGGTGCCTTACCCTTTTCTGCCTCACCTCCTGGAACGGGAACTCCTGAGGCAGTGAGCTGCTGGCAGCTGCATGCAGGAGCACAGCCCAGCCCTGCGGGGCCGCCAGCACAGCTCGTCATGGCTTTAACAGCAGCAGGCAGGTGTGTGGTGCTGCTGTGTCACCACACAAGCACACACACAGCAAGATTCACTGCCCCTGCCATGGTGCAGGTAGAAAGACAGCAGGCAATAACCCCTTTCTGCCTGCTCAGCAGCTTAAAGGAGGTAATTGCCATACATAACTCAAACCTTATGGGTAATAGAGGAAAGTGGAATTAATTAACTATCTTGGCACTTGGTCTTGAGTCTACTGCTAGAATATATTATAAAGCACATAAACATCATGGAAGTGTTGCTCTATTTATCATGCTGTGTAACAAATTGGGGAAAGTACTGCTGAATGGGAAGCCAACATCTTTCCTCACATATGCTCTGCCGTAAGTAATCATCTCCTCCAGCAGAGTTCTGAGGCAACAACATTCCTGCTACTAGTCATCTTCCAGTTACACAGGAACAAGAAGTGCAAAAATAAAACTCCTACTTGTGGTGCATTTGTCTTTCCTAAGTGGCCAGTACTTGCTCAATTTAATTCTAGAATCTCAGACTCTGCCAGAAGCCGGCTCAGCCTCCCTGAGGTCACTCACCTGGCAGTCTTTTGCCAGGTTCTCTGCACTTGTATCTTCTCCTAGCTTTTTTTCATGGTGCTTGCGTGTCTTTTGATATTCCTGCATGATAAAACCAGGTAAACTAATTTTAAAAAATAAGAAAATAAACAGAAAAGCTGGTGTAGAATTTGTAACAACAATCTCATTGGAATTTCTCTGGAAGGCTTGTAGTCTGATCTTGCAAAGGCAAACTCCTCAGGCTGAGTCCTTCTTCCTGTTCTGATCCAAACATTTGCACAAAAATGGGCAGGTTTATCCCTTTTTTAACTCCTAGCATTGGGATATTTTCTTAAAGTATTTCACACATCCATTTGCACTTAGGTATTTAGATGGCTAGATGTCCTGGTGAAATTGCAGAGGTCCCAGTTGACCTCAGTGTCCCCTCAAAGTAAAAGTATGGTAATGGCTGCTCAAAATTAGGCATCTGTCATGTTCTCAGTGGCAAAACTTTATAAAGACACTAGACTGAGTGGCTGTGCCCAAAGTTTGAAGTGTCCCCAAAGTTCGGGTTGTTTTCCTCTGGTGCTAGAGCTCAGTAAGCAGCAGTAGCATATGTATTTCAGACATCAGTCACTGCTGAAAGACAATGAACAAAGGGCCATGCAAAAGGGAGGAAAGAACTCAGAGCCAAATTCTCTCAGGTCACATGCCAGGTGAGATGACACTAGTTCAGGCTGTTCACTTGTCCAAACGAGGCCCTACTGCCATCTGCCCACATATTTCTATCTTTCCGGTGGTGTTGTCACAGCAAGTCCTCCATTCTTCTAGGGGGGGAAAAAAAAAGTCCACCTGAACTATTGTATGTGTATTGATTTGGTTGATTTGCTGCCTGTGTAACTCAGAGCATCATTAATCTGATACAGAGAGCAGCATTTGAAAGGTTTTGACTAAGTACAATATCAAGTGTCACCCTGGGCTTTAGAGTACAAAAAGTACAGATAGTGCAAACAAAAGGGCCGTATTCACCCTGATTTAACTCTTCCAATCTTCCTAACAATTGCCATAAGGTGCTATTCTGGAGTTGAATCAGAGGAAAATCTGAATCAGAATAGAAATGGGAGCAAGTTGCCTAGATAAAGATGTTTTCTTGATTTCTTAAGCATGTTGTTTAATCAATACCACTGAAAATTATGCTGATGATTGAAAACACACATGTTACTCTTTTTCAGATGCTGGAATTGTCTGGTTTCTAGATTACAATATGCTTAGCAAATGTGCTAATCACTTCCTCCTCATAAACAAGATTAATTTCTCTTCAGGAGATGAATATGCAGGTTGCCTCTGACCAGTACTGGTGAACTGCTTCATAAGCAGTTGTGTAACACTATAAATCCCTGAGAATGAGCATATTTAGAGTAAGTAGCAGCAGGCATTTATTTTCACAAGAAGAAAACTTTCATATTCAAATGAAAATTTTGTTCTTAGTCAAATTCCTTCCCCCTACCTGCACTGACTCATACTTCTGTTGCTGTGTCAGCTGTGATCCTTGCTGTCCCCATGCCCTTCTTTTCTTATTTCACAACCTTAATATTACCATTGGTGTCAGATGCTGCCTTCTCCAATGCTGGCCTCAGCAAGACTTGTCAGCAACTACAGCACACGGTGTTGCTGTACAGGCTGCAGCTCACCAGCCAAGTGCTTTGGAGTGTGCTCTGTGATCCTAAATGGGATTTTCAATGTTCCCTCTGTCCCTACAATCCACACATCCAGAAGAAGAGGTGGAATGTTTCATTGGGCCATCTGAAAAAGAGAAGATGCCAAGCTTTCAGTGCAATAGGGCTGTCAGAACCCTGAAGCAAAACAAAACTTAGCACCCTGTCCAGCTTTCCCGCCCTTGACCACTCCTGGTATTACTCACATCCAGGGGCTCAGTCTTACCTTTATGTCATGCCTCTGGTTTTACTGAAGATAAAGCTTATTTGAATTCTTAGTTATTCTGGTGTCCTTTAAAAGAAACTTCACAAAACAATTCAATGACTTGACTTTTGTTCTACAAATAAATTCCTTTCTATATTAAAAAAGATATTTTGATCTAAATGACAGAAGCAGGGCTGGATCCTGCGTAGTTTTTAAGTCAACAAGGTGATGTCTGTTCAGGGCACACTTGCGCTTTCATGTTTTTTCACAGCCCACGAATGGGGAAAACATGGTCTAGAGAAACTTAAAATGAGGTGGGAAGGGGAAACTGAAGCAGCTGTTTTCAGTTTTTAAACCAGTTCCAGTACTAGTTGAGATCAACCACGTACCAGGAAATTGACTGAGACCACAATGTCCTTTTTTTGGTGCTATTCTTCTGTCTTAGCATTGCAATAATGTAAAAAAGAAAAAAATTATTTTCTGACGAAAATCCACCTGGTGTTGTTGATGACCCAAGCAGAGGACCTATGACAAGAAAACAACTTCTCTCTGTCACTGAATTATTGTTTCTCACTGATGTTAAGAAAACAACCTGAAGATTAGCCACTGATTAATGGTTTGCATTTCCTCAAAGGTAACTTTCCCGTTTTACGCTGCAATGCAGACAATTGAGCCTATGTCAGATTGTCAGTAACGCGTGACAATAGCTTCCTGTAACAAATAGGCCATGTTCCAGTATGCACATTCCAGTATGTATTAATCCTTGTACTGCTTTGTATTTAAAGTATAAAAGGCAAACACAAAAGGTATCATTTGAGCAGTAAGTATATAAGGGCACAGAATTCTTAGAAAACAGCATTACTGACGCTAGGCTGTCCTGGCACTTCTCAGCACATAGGGAAGATTGGATCTTGGCACCCTAAAAAAAAGGATAAAGTAACTCACATGTGCTGACAAAACACAGGAACTGAGAGTTTTACCCCTGATGCTGCACTGAAGAAAGTGGAAGCAGCAGATTACTCCTGCAAGGAGATATAATCTCTCCTTTCCCTCTGCTCTCCAAAATAGTCACCATCCATCCGTTTTGCTGGTCTGTTACTGAGGAGCAGCCACTGACTGCACAGAGGATGCAGCAATTGTCTGCATGGACAACAAGCACTCCCTGTCCCTTCCAGCACAGACACGTAGGGAACAGGATCCCTGCCAGACCAATTTATGAAACAGATGAACCCATTCCATCCCTTGGTTCTGTGTGCCCCCACAGAACAAACAGAGAGAAGTTTTTGAAGAATCCTAGAACATAAAACCTTAAAAGCAGCAAATCAATGAAAGGAGAAAGAACAAAAGAACAAATTCTCCATGCACCTACGCTGAGATCATCAGTCTCAGGATGAAAAATAAATTTATGCACTTCCTTAATGAAATAACAATCTCTTAATCTATAACAAGGAAGCCCGCTTAAACAGTAGCAGAGCCTAGATCAATACTTTAGATGTGGTTTCACACTACATGCTTTTGTTTCGGTGCCTTTTAAAGTATAACTCAAATATGAGTCCCTAATATTTGTTCTTAGAACTAATTATATTCCTGCATTTGCTTGAATAGGAGCCAAGAGTGAACTACAGACAGGAGTGTCAGAAAAAATATGTATGATGGAAGGTACATAGACACTGTTTGTTAACTATTCCATATGTACTTTAAATTGATGGGGAGGGGGAAGATGTTCTCTCAGATTTTCAGTTAGCTCACATATTTTCATTTACTGAATTCAAACAGGGTTTGTGAGACAGTATTCTTTGATGTCTTCTGGGTTCCTATTTGCTGCAATTTTACATAGAATACTGTCTGGTCTCGACTGTGTATGAGTCAGCCCAGTTGTAAGAAGGTAGGTGGAGAGTCTGTGTTTGGGCCAGATGAGAGTGATGGTTGTTACCCAGTCAGTTTTAGCTGGTTTTTTTAAAAGTAGTTGTGTTAATTCTAGAAGGTGCATCAGAGTTATTTTTCTCAGTGTTAGGCCAAAGAAAGAATGGTTTCATGTTGCTTAGGTAAGAAGAAAACCACATTGCTGATTTGCAAATAGAGACAACTCAAGGCCTCCATGCTGTACAAGTAAATCCTTTTTTTAACTCTAGATCTAATTCCAGTTATTTTACTTTCAAAAAACCATCTTGTTAAAATGTGATTTATTTTCTAAAGAAGAACATACTGCAAGAACTTGGACAAAGGGTATCCCTTTTAGATACCTGAATGACATAGCATCCAATTAATTTACACACTTTACCTGTACAATCACCTTTTTAGATGAGATGCTCCAGGACCGGCTTACTGACATTTCTGCACATTTGTGCTAAGCATGGAAGAATACAAATGAATTTCACACATGGGATATGAACAAGCTTCCGTATATTAACTTAAGTCCCAGCTGTACAAGGTAAGCATCACCAAGAGGACTAAGGAATGCCATCAGAGTTCACTAGTTAGTCCACTTTGGCAGTAGGATACACTTAGACTTACTACAAGTGTTTGTTCAAAGGGACTAGGGCAAAGTAGCCAGTGCTCCAAATTCACACTTTAGTTTACTTCTCTCTAATCTTCCCATGTCAGACACACTGATGAAAGAAGAGATTTTAAACTGATTGCACTGAGCAAATCAAAAAAGTTGTCTGATCAGTAAAGTTCACAGTCAAAACCAGACTTCCTGACATAGTTTAGGTGATATAGTCAGTATAAGTAGTTGCTGATGAATTTGGTCTAGCTTAAATGAATCATCCAAAAATCTCCTTTACACTGAAATCCTGTAGTATCTGTTTTCTTAGATAGCATGACTCAACCCTGAGCTATCAGCTGCATTCTGGCCTTGCCTTAGGTGGAGGCTCACATAAAGGCAGCCTGAGCCATCAGTCCTGATAACCCTACCTTCTGTCAGGAGCTTCTGGAAGTACTAGAAAAAATATGCTTTCCTTCAGGCAAATTACCATTGCCCTTGGAATTTTCAGAAGTTCGTAAGTACTTATGGAAACAATAATACTTTCACTGTGTCTGTATTGTACTTCTTTTTTTGATCACTAGAGCATTGAAAAGGCTGTGTTGTTATGCACAGCACAGTAAACACAGTGCAAAACAAAATCTGACCGACATCCTGTAACAAAGAATCACTGCAAAGTTTACATCTTTCCTGTGCAGGTGAAGAGTTTATGTTTTAGCCATACAGCTTTCCTGAGGGAGGAAAATAAATCTAACACAAAAGATACCATTAAATCACAATTACCTTTTCTGTGTTTGTTTTCTTTTGGTTGATCCCATCTTGTCATTGATAAATAAGGGAGGAATAAGGAAAATATATTGTGTGTCTTCTAGAATTAGTCCAGCAATATACTTACTTTGTAGCTGTCAGTCCATCATAGAGTTTCTTCATGAAATTAAAGCCTCTAAGGACATTCATATCATATTAAATAAAGTTTTGGTCACTCTGCATGTGCTAGTTTCCCAAAAGTTTGATGCCTTTCATGTATTAAAAGGGTCTGAGCAAGTGTCCCCTCAGACATGCTACCTCTGCTGTGTTTCAAAATGAAACATATGGGGGTTTAAAAATAAATAAATAAATAAATAAAATCCTGTGGGCCCATTGCTTTTGTCTATCCTGCCAATGTTTTCCAGTACTTCAGCTATCCTAATACAGGGTTTGTGGGGCTGTGCTATTACATTAATTATTTTGGTTTAAAAGTTTCTTTTGCCTAAATATAGAATTTTTAAAGCAGATGACTTCACTGATGCCTTTTACTAAGAAAAGCCACAAACACTTTCATTGGCACAATCTGGAGACAATGGCAAAGTTGGATTCTGGATAAATCAAGAAGGTGAGCGACAGCCTCTTCGCCATTCGTGATTGTCAGGGCTCCAGCTGTGTGTCTCAGAGGAAGGTGGACAGAAGCTCTGCAGGGACCTGTGCTGGGGGAAAGCACACCCACACCTTCCCCACCTCCCATTGCTCTCCCCTTCTCTCTGCCAAAAGCTACCTCCTCCTGGAATTGACCAGAAGGTAGCTAATCTACATTTTAACCAGTATAAAGAAGACATACTGGATGAGGCATAAAAACAACCCACTCTGCTCATCCAATTCCGGTACTGCTGCCAGACCACTGTGAACTTTTTCCTTTTAAAGTCCTAAGATTGCTGAAAACAGATTAAGCAATGAAGACATTACTGCTGTAGCTGGAGAATATAAACAATTGATCATAGATGACAGAAGTTGAAGAAATCACAGAATCACAGGATATTTTGGGCTGGAAGGGACCTGCAAGGATCACCGAGTCTAACTCTTAAGTGAATGGTCCATACAGGGATCAAACCTACAACCTTGGTGTTTCTAGCACCATGCTCTACTAACTGAGCTAATCTCATGAGAGAGGGAGAGGTGGAAGTCAGATGAAAGAAGTAGGCTGATTAATTTTCCTGTTAGTTACATTAATTTGAACGGGAAATAATTTAGTTTAGTTTGACTAAGTGAAGACATAAATATCTGCTCAGACACTTAAGTGAGGACAGTGGGTAGGTATCAGAGGTCACAAAACTAAATTTAATATGAGAATCAATGACAAACAAGACCAGAGAAAAGTGCTCTCAAAAGTCAGAAGTTCTTTTCTCTTTATCCTTCCAGTACATAAATATGGGTTACAAGAAGTCTGGAGAGAGACTTTTCACAAGGACATGCAGTGATAGAACAAGGAGGAATGGCATTAAGCTCAAGGAGGGTAGGTTTAGATTAGATATTAGGGAGAAATTCTTTACTGAGGGTAAGGCACTGGAACAGGTTACCCAGAGAGGTTGTGGACTCTCTGTCCCTGGAGGAGCTCAAGGTCAGGCTGGATGGGGCTCTGACTAACCTGGTCTTGTGGAAGGTGTCCCTGCCTATGGCAGAGGGGTTGGAATGAAATGAAGTTTAAGGTCCCTTCCAACCCAAACAATTCTATGCTTCTGCACAATGAGCACATAAAAGAAATATGGGACCATACCAATTTCTTTTTAGTTATGGATATCCCCAAGATACACAGAACACTGCTAAGGAATCAGCCATAGAAGCTATATAAACATCAGTTTCCCTAGGTTTTCTATAGGTTACTTGATTGTTCTGAAAGTAGTGGCTTTTGAAATGGCAGCAGTTAGCTTCAGATTCAGCACCCCTTCTCATAGCACCTTATAATTTCAATGTGTTGTAGCTTCCAAAATTGATTAAAGAGCTATTTTGGAGATACATCATTGAAGCAACGCTGGTCTTATTCTAGATATTCTAGATACACATCAGTAGCCCTTGACAAACTACTGTCATTTAGCTGTAGAAACACTAATTCTCAAAGAACCAGGAAGCAACAACTACATATTTTATTTTTTTAAAAAACAGACCTAGTGAAAATTTTAGAGAGCTTTTCTTCAGTAACAGGTTGATTTAAACTACTATTACATTTTGCAATATGAAACACAAGGAGAAAACTAATATGCTAAGAACATTTCAGCAAGCATCCTGAAATAGAAAACTGTAGCACCTTAAAAAAACTATCTGCTGTATTTTAAAATAGTAAAACAGCAGAGTAGTAGACAATCTACTTGGATTTTCTAACATCTTTGACCAAGAACTGCAGAACAGGTCATAAGTACAAGTTAAGGAGTGCAAAAGTAGTTCTCATATTTAAAATAACTGAAGATGTAGATGTCAAAATAGATAAATAAAATATCTAATTTCAGGATGTGAAAAGGTAATTGAGAAGCCCATGATATCCCATGCTTCCATGTCTCCATATAGAAAGCCTTTGCTTAATCCAATATCATCTGAAAAAGAAGACAACAGAAAATTATTATTCAGACCCCCAAACAATAACAGCAATGCCACTTCTTTTCCTGCTTTGTAACTCTCTTTATAGCAAATGCTGACTTTTCTGTAAAGATTAATCTTCATTAAAAAAAAAGGCAAAGTATTCTTAAATGTCTGCAAGCAGATAAAATGCAATGCTTTATGATAATAATTCAAACCTGTTCAAATATAAACAGACAAGAAGAAAATCCAGTGACAAAGGATACTTTAGTCTGTGGCAGTCTTGTCTGAAAAAAAAAGCAACAACAAATCACTCTTTATATGAGAAAGAGCTGGAAATTGCTATTTGTACCCCTACACTTTGAATTTGGCAAAAATGGATGTTCCAGCCATTTGTGCAATCTCATTCCAGAGTAATCATTCCTGTGTAATGGTTTCAGGTGCCTCAGTACTTTCTGATTGCAGTTCCTTTATTCCCTCCTCCTTTCCAGGAACAGAAGGGAATGCTAGAATTTCCAAGGAAATAATTCTTCTCTTAATTTCCTCACAACACTCCTGTAGCATTACAGCCCATAGTAAGACCTCTCTATACCTGAAAGTTCACAAAACTGATTATTCTTCTTGAATTACTGAACTGGGCCAACTGTTAAAGACAGTCTTGAGAACTGTGGAGAAAGAGCTAGACTGACATCAAAAATAGTAACATTTTAAGGCTTTTTCCTCTCAGAGGAAAATAGCCAAGCTTTTACATCAGGCTTACTCTTGTAGTTAGAAAAATGATAGTTCTCTTGTTATTTGTTTCTTATATCCTGCCAATATCCAGTCCTGTTGTCTCAGCTGAGGTAAATGAGACACGGTTGTCATCAATAAATTAGTTGCCGCAAGTTCTAAACCTGTTCTTGCTCAGAGAAGCATCAAAAAATGCTTTAGGTTGCATCCTTTGGCTCACTTGAAGCCAATTTTCTCTAGTTAGCTTCTAGGTCAGAAATTAACTGCTGCTATATCTCTCTCCTTTTCCAAAACAGGACTTTGCCTATTTTTCAATGTGCCCCTTATGTACCAACAGTTTCCTGTCCTTACACTGCTACACAGCTAGTCAAGAGGAGAGAGGTATTACCTAACTCTTATAGGGGGTGGGGGCATGTGTGTTATCTGAATTTGCTTGTGAAAGTACTGAACAGCTTTTGATAGCTACGGGAGGTATGTTGTAAACTCTCTGTAATGAATACTTGTAGACATGCATGTTTGTGCATACCTTCACTATAAGAACAAGTTGAAGCCTGCAACATTTATATTGTCTTACTTTTCAGAATTGCACCTCTCAGACTCTTCTCCTGAAGAAGACTTTATGGTCTCACTGTATAAATTGGTAGAGTTCACATATAAGCATTATGTGATTTTTCTTGATGGAAGCTAGAGATGACAAACAACATACAATTTATTCTCAATTGGAAAAGTATTTAATAATAGGTTTGATTTGAAAGAGAATGCATCTGTGACATCCATTTATTGCAAATTATATTTGAAATAAGAGAGGATTTGGTACTTCAGATAATTATACTGCCTTCTTCAGGAAGAAAAGCAATCTCTCTCACGGAGAACTCCAAGCAAGCCTGATACTATAATATTTATATCTGTGGTAAATGTACTTTTAGAACTGTCATGAGTTACAAGACTGAGAAAAAGAGCCAAGTGATGTTTATCCAAAAATGTATTGATAGATACAATAACTTCTTTGTCCTATGCCTTTGCCTTTGTACTTATGAAAAATTAAATTTCTGTAACTTGTGGAAGTGAATATAAAAGCTTAACTTAATGAATCAACCCTGCCAGCAACTCTGTGTGAGAAGCCCCTGCTGAATCTGTAAGATGTGTACATGGTGGTTTTGGTTTGGGGGAGCAAAAGTCTGCTTTAAGCTCTCAAGCCAAAGGAAGACATAATAGAGCTCCCTTTTATCCCTATACTTGTCAGACTCCAGTAAAAAGTTAAATAGCAAGCACAAAGTCTTTTAAAGGCCCACCAACAGGTTCACTATAAGACTCCAGGTTTAATAAGGAGCTCAGGATGCAGAAAGTAAAATTTCAGACAGTATCTCTTATGACACCAGCTGACACAACTGAAAGTAGACCAACTTTGAAGCACATCAGCCCTCTTGAAGCCTATTATGCAAGCAGAACCTTTTCCACTTTGCACAGTCTTACAGCTATTTTTGGCGGTAATTCACCTCTGTTAATCAGTTACACAGTTTATCCAGTTGCGTGACACTCATAAAAACAAACTGTAGGCAGACACATTTCATTCACATTGGACAGGGACTTACAGTTCAAGATGTAGTGCTTGTGGAAAGGGCTTTGCAGTCTTTAAAAAACTTCAGCATATGGCATCAAGACTGTGGCATATCCAGAACCCAATGTCTCCATCGCATTTGGCACTGATGCCCAATTATTCACTATAGCCTACTGAATCACCAAAACCACTTCCTGCAGCGGACTTTCTGTAAATCATTTATCCAAGTACTGACCAAGCCCAGCCCTGCTTAGCTGTATGAAATCATAGCCTAAGGTGGTGTGACTACAAGCACAAACAGCTTACATCTGTCATTTCAGCCTGGGTAGTTGTCCTCTTCAGAAGAGATCCTTCCTCTCAAGGCTGTCATAGGATATGGTCTTATAGGAAGGGTTACTTTTCTGTAGTAAAATAATCTGAGTATATTCAAATATCAGCATGTCTACTTTTTCATATTCTTGTCAATGATGAAAATACTGCCCATGCTGCACAATGCTCGTTGAATTTGATGGAAACTTCCTATTCTGATCACTAGTTGTCTAGTAAGCATTATTAAAATGGGTAAGTAAGCAAGGATGATCTAAAAAATTATAAATGCTACCACTGAGGATTCAGTTTATGAACAAACACAGCTTTCTGCAGTTACTCAGAGCCTTTGACAAAATTCAATATATCAAATTTTTGCAAGTCTCAGTGTTTAAATTTAGGTGCCTAAATAAAAAATAAGCAAATGTTTAGCAAACTGATTGTATGTACTCAGTCACATTCCAGAAGTCTTAGACATTTACAGCTCTTACTGATTTTACTCAACATCTCTGACAATCACAGCAGGAGATCTGAAAATTATGGTCTATATTTGTATTTGGAAAAAAAAAAAGTCATAAGTTTACACAGATGCAGGCTTCTGTTGGGGCACATCCTGATCTCTGCCTACAGCCTGAATACCTATGCAATATGCAGGACTGCTGTGCAAGTATTCTTGCCCTGCAGCCACGAACAAGAAGCAGCGCAGCTGCTGTGGCAGCCCATGTGCTATTGTAACAGGGCAGCTGCTGTAGTTAGCCACAGTTATGGAAGCATGTCCCATACACAACATATTCTCTGACCTGTTTCACCTTGAAATATCCTGTGCAGTAATTCAGCGTGAGCTTGCACAGACCTAGGTCTCCACCAAAGTCACAAGCTGGATATTCCACATTTGAGCTCCCGGTGTCCTGTCTCTCATGTGACAATAAAGCTATGCTGAATCCTATGTAGACAATAGGTATACTTTGGACTGGCAATAAATCTGAATTGGTGCATAATCTGGGGGGGTTTTTTAGCTCATCACACTAAAGATTTGGTGTTATTTGTAATAAGTCCGTATGGTTAGTGCTACCAAAAAAAAAAAAAGGTATTTTCTTTCCTGTTTGTCTTTACACTTATGCTGGGCAAGACCTCTAGCCCAGTGCATCTGCATATAAAATGAAAGAAAATTTATAACAATAAGATCTTGCTACACTTAACAAGGATGTATCACTCCCCCACCCCTCGGTAAATTATTTTGCTGGAGGCTACATCATTCTCTCTGAGTAGTATGTTGGGAGTTGACAGAGGCGTGAATAATTCACCGCGTATGAAGCCTCCCCAGCCGAGCTGGGCTGCAGCATGTTGGGCCGGCCTTTGATGCAGACTGGTTGGGCAGGTTCCTGGGCGCCCCAGGAACCGGTCTGACGGGCCTGTTATGCCAACAAATTCTGGTATGATTCCACGCTCTCCAGAATGCAGAAACCTGCCCAGCCAGTTAAATGAAAGGCATATTAGGTTATCCATTGCACATTGTATATATCTTAGCTGCAGCAGATCTCCTCTCGGCATTCTCTAGTGTGGTCCACACTGGCTTCCTCATCTTACTTACACTTGAGGTTATAGCTGGAGGGGAAGTCAATAGTAAATATTTATCACCCCGATCAAGAACAGAACTTTTCACAATTCAAACAGAAGGGTGAGTTTGAAAATCTTTCTTTAATATTAATTTAAGATAACCTTAAGCAAAAACTTTCTCTGATGCTTGAAGTGGTATAATGGCTATCTCCTTAATGTGTCTGAGTACTGCCAGTCTTTATGGTGTTTGTTGACAGGATTTTCGTGCTTGCAGCTTTTTGACCCTTCTGTGTGCAGCTCAACATCATCTGCTCTGTCTGCAACAGTGTTTACTGCAGAGACAGTTCAATGAACCTAGCACGGGAGTAATTAGCACTGCCAATGACTTAGTATTTTGAGCAAGTCACTTAAGTATTGCCCATTGGTCTTCTCTTTTATAGTGTTTTTATAATCCCTGTCTTATGACAGAACTGTCGTGACAAGGCATAGATGCATTCCAGAAAGATGTGCAGTTATTAATTCTTTCAGTTGTTCAATTTTGTAAAGAAATTAATTAAGCCTAGATTTACATATTCAGAATTAGCTTCATGGTAAGATAGGAAATGTACTTGTCATTCGTACTGCTTTCTTTCTACATACTTATTAGAATTTACCTGTTTGGAATGAGTAACGGTGGAGGCAATGGTAATAAAAAGCAGTCCTAATCATAAAGAGTAGGCTGACCTGAAAGTTCTACCTGTATCTGTGACTGAATCCATTCACAGGTTCTGTGTCAAATATGAAAAATTAAATAGTGTGAAAACAAAAGCTGTGGAATCTGGTAACTGATTAACTACTGCAGCACAGAAGTACTTGCTGAGCTGAATAGAAAGGAATGAAGACAGGTTTTGTCATGCCTGTTAGGACAAAATAACCCTTTAGCTTAAGTAAATGTGAATCTTCTTGCCATCTCTGTAGCTACATTTTTGAAAACCTTCACATTCCTACTTTCGTCTCCTGGGAAATTTAATTTTGTCTATCTTTACACGAAACAATTACCATTTTCTTTCATTATGTGAAAAAAAATCAGAATCAATTGATATAAACCATTAGATAGAAAGCTAGCTATACAGGATTATATAAGACTTTATGGTAGGCACACAACAGGAAGCTTTAATTATTAAGGCGTTTACTGCCAGGTATTTCCAGGCTGATGCTAAAATGAATATTATTCTTTTGTAGAGTGCCAAGAAAAAGGCCTCCTGAGCACCTTTAAAAAAAATCCATGAATTGAAATTACTTTCTCATTAGCAGCATTGTATATGTGTGTAAAGTTTTTTCTTCAAAGTGTGGGTAAACAGAAAAAAGCATAGAGAAAGTTTTGTATTCTCACAAAAGCTAATAATATTATCCAGGAAAAAAAAAGGTTTAATTTTCTTATCAACTCTGTTGATTCTGCTATTAAATACATAAGGAAAACTTGCTAAGGAATAAACTGTTTTCCAAAAAAGAAATTATAGCTGGCTGAACTGCATGGTTTGCACAGGAACTCTGTGTAGAGCCTATAAAATGCTACAAGAGAGCTTTGATTTCTAAAGCTATAGGATTTTAACACCTCATATTTTTAAAATTCAAACTAAATAAACCACTTTTTCAAAATACTCCTTGCCACCCTCTCTCTCTCTCCTGTTATATATGTTCTCTTTTATTCGGGTTTTCCTCAGCTGCCTTTTTTGGGGGGGCTGCAAGAGCAGGGGCCATTGTTTTGGGATTTTTTTTCTCTCAAATGGTAAGTAAAATATTATTTCCCATATGTTGTTTCTTTTTCGCTTGTTTTCTGGCCCTGAATTCATGTTGTTCACTACAGTAAGAGGTAGGTGGCACGATTTTGTGCACAGATCTGTAACCTTTTACTTCACCCTTCCAGGCCTGAAATAGCCCTCCACAGCTGAGAGAAATGTATAACTTCTCAAACTAGTCATGTTAACATAAGAAACACCAGCAGGAGCAAAACATTTCCACATGTAGCTAACACAAACAGGTGCTGCTGCTTAGAGCCTGAAGACCAGGAACACTGCCCTGGTGTCCTGCAAGAGAATCCCTCAGGTTGCTCTATTATTTTTTTTTTCCCCCCTCCATCAAGGCTCTCTAAGAGAGCTGAGAGTTTCAGTTGAATAAGCTCTGACTGTTTCTGACTACAGATGAGGAGCAGTGAAAGTACTTCAAAGAAGAGGGTTTCTTAAAGTGAACAGTGTTATTGGCATCAGGGAATTTGATCTTGGCTTGATTTCAAAAGTGGCTACGCAAGCAGCTTGAGAAGAATCAAATTCAGCTAGTGGGGGTGATGGAGTGGCTCCTCCCTATTTTTCCAGAGAAAGCAACTACCTGTGCCAGACAGCACTGGTGTTCTCTGTGTGCTCTCCCAGCTGTAAGAAATCATGCCATTCAGAGGACTGCCAGTTCCTACACTCCCAGTTCAAATCCCATTTAGGCAGCACCTGAACTGTGCCACATGCTCTTATATGCTGCATCAGCAGTTGGGCTCCTTTGACGTCCTTGTTGGCAACTGCAACATAAGTTTCATAATGACATGAGTAGAGAGTTAAACAATATATTTATTCCTCAGTTGAAGATCTGCAAGTCAAGGAGGTTGTGAACACACTGGCCATATGTGTGTATGTGCAATCCATTCAATCTCATGCAAATAAATAAGGACCTCACTATTTTATACACATATATAAATATATATGTATAAATATACATACATACAGGCAAAGAGTGATATAGTTACCATTGTGCTTGAAGCAAATAAAATATTTAAATTGTACTTCCCACTTTAATTCAAAGCTGGTTTTAATCTTTACATCTAAGTTTAAAGTAATAGAAGGGGAAAAGGAAAAAAAAAAGAAAAGAGTTAGCTTTCTGCTAATCTCTTTTAGCCCTAGCAGTGAGCTAGGCCACCTGCTGCTACCTGAATGGTTAGAAACACTGATGCAGCCTCTGTACTACCCTTGAAAAGGGTGGTGCACGTGTGTGAATTAAAGGCTGTTTTTTATTTTATCTGTGCTGCAACATTGCTGTACTCTTACAATAGAAATTCAGTCATTAGTTGATTTGCTGGTAAACAGTCCAGTCATCAAGAAGAAAGGCATTACCACTAAACTGTAACTGAAAATCAACAGCTCCTCATACTATTATAAGATTGAACATTTCAGACCAGCCAGGTCCAAAATGGGGTAGAATAAAATTAGATTCCCCTTCTGCAGAACTGCTCATGGATAAGTATTCTGTCACCTAGTTTAATGTGCCATATTAAGGGTTATTTTGAAATCTGGACATGATCCAGGACACCACAGGAAGTTTCGTATTTGTTCAAGTGCAACAACGGTGAAGCATTTTTCCCACAGTTTTATTGTCTAGGTGTGTGTTTACTCTTGTGAGGTCAATAAGATGCAGTTCCAGTCAGACTAGTCAGCTTGAGACATCCAGTATAAATGAATGTGGAACATCAGACTCTTCAGCAATTTTCTAGTACATTCAGTGAGCCAGGGATCTATTCAGTGACCAAGTATGTGATAATGGAACACATAAAATCAAATAAATCTGGAAGGGAGATAAGAGTAAAGTTCAACCGTTAGTCTTAATCCATTATCGCTTACTGTTGAGTAGATAAGAATAACGCTGTAGAAGTCAGTTAATTTATGTTGCTGTAAAGTTCAACATGAGAGGATATGAGAACAAACTGCTTACCCGGTTTATTGGGAAATAAAAGGGATGACATAATTATTTTCCAGAGTGCCTCCTATAAATAGAAAGAAAGGTATAGTTTACAGTAAAATATCTCATCAATCAGTAAGAGGGCTATTTTATTGCTACTTATCAGATCTGTGCATATATTTAAGACATCTCTTTCTCTTAACTCTGAGGAAATGATGACTTGCTTATATCACAAACTTTTAGATCATAGAAGCTTCAAAAGTAGAATGAAAACCTGCCAAAAGCATTATTTAGGAAGACAGGAGTGTCTATCACAACCTATTATGACATATGCCAACTTCTTCCAAATCATGTAGCTAATTTTAGTTTCACCGTATGTGTACTGATATGATAATGGGTCAAACTTACAATGCAAGCAGTCTGCTGCTGAGCTCCTGAACACCACATTTACTTTATTTGAGTTGAAAATTAAGTGATTAAACAATGGTGAGAAAGGAGCAGAATAGTTAAGTACAATATTTTTTCAAAATACTTCTGAATTCATGGTAAGTATTTGACGGGAAACCTGGAGTATTTTCAACAAAGGTGAACAACAGATTTGAAACCTGTTTAATCACAGGTCATCTTGGACTCCTGTTTGACAGTATTTCAAAACATTTCAAAAATGTTTAAATGGTATTTTAGATCCAGTCTTATTTACACCATAGCTCCATATTTGTGATACTTCCTTGAAATCTGAGTCATCTGAATATATAACAAGAGTTAGCTGGAACAGCTACTAACAATTATTAAATATCTGAAACCCTAACTTTTTAGACACTGCTATTAACAATCTAGAATGTATATGTTTGCAGCACTGGCCCTTGCAAACTGAGCATCACTGTATCTTCTAGTCATGGCACTAAGCTGTCTCCCCAAGTGTTCCTATACATACCAAAATGGTCCAGTAGAATCTTGTGAAGGCAGAGCAGTAATAGTGAAAAGCTCTTTTTTGTTTCTATTTCATCACTGAGAACTACAAATTTAAAATCAAGGAGTTTATCTCATTGCGGAGGGCAGGGTTCGTCCCAACGAATGAAGGAACATTAATCCACAATTTGGGCAAAAAAAATTATGTTGGAAGAAGTTTCAAAAGTGACACTGAAATTCAGTTGTCTTATGGCACAATGATTGTAAGAGCCCACCTGGTTTCATACTCACATAAAACATCAAAATGTGCCCTAGGCTGTTCTGCTACATGCTAAAATGACAAACCGTGGAAACCACTGAGATCAAGAAGGGAGGGCGAAGCACTGCAAATACATCTATGTGTAAACCCCAGCAATCAGCAGATTACAAATCCTGTGGAACAGACAGATTTAACAGCATAGCCTTAAATAGTAGCAAGGCCACTTCTGGCGCAGTTGTACATCCCAACAATCCCCTTTACATCTAAACTGGCAAGAACGTTTTTCAAGAAGGCCGCCCCTGTACGGGTAGCACTTGTTTCAACGCAGGCTCCCACACACACCCTTGCTTTTCCATAGCATTCCATGCCTGCTGCCACACCAGACCATGGCGCCAGCCGGGGCCTGGCTCATCCCCTTGGCTTTCTTCTGGCATCCCTCTGTGGAAACCCCAAGCACTGGGCCAGAGGAGGGGAGGGCTGGGACAATGCCCGATGACCTTGATGATTGAACATGAGCCAGCAGGGTGCCCAGAAAGGGCAGTGACATCCTGGCTTGTACCACAGATAGTCTGGCCACCAGGACCGTGTGCTCGGCGCCGGCCGGGCCGCACCTCCAGTGCCACATCCAGTTCTGGGCCCGCAGTTCAGGAAGGACATTGAAGGGCTGGAGCGGGTCCAGAGAAGGGCAGTGGAACTGGTGAAGGGTCTGGAGCGCAAAGTCCTACGAGACTGACCAAGATCTGGGGCTGTTTAGCCTGGGGAAGAGGAGGCTCGGGGAGGGCGGGAATCTTATTGCTCTCTACAATTACATGAAAGGAGGGCAAAGCCAGGTGGGGGTCGCCTCTTCTGCCAGGCAACAAGTGACAGAATGGGAAGAAATGGCCTCAGGTTCTGCCACGGGAAGTTTAGGTTGGACATTTGGAGGAATTTCTTCACAGAAAGCATGACTAAACACTGGAATGGGCTACCTAGCGAGGTGGTGGAGTCACCACGCCTGGGAGAGTGCAAGGAAAGACTGAAGGTGGCACTTCGTGCCATGGGCTAGTTGACAGAGTAGTGTCGGGTCCTACGTTGCCCTCGGTGGTCCCAGGGCTCCCCCCACCCTGGCTGACGGACCCACCCCGTGTCACCCCCGCCACGCCCTCCCTCCCCTGCCCGGGGGGCCGCCCGCCCTCACGGCCCGGCCCTCTCGCGAGATCGGGGCGCAGCCTCGCGAGAGCCCCCCGCGCGGGCCCCGGCCCCGCCCCCCCCCCGCCCCGGGCAGGGAGCGCGCTCTCCACGTCCCGCTTTTCCTTTTTTCCCGCCGCTGGCGCGCGGCGCCGCCGCCCGCCCACCA
>JAWWEW010000078.1:103398873-103465012 GCA_035583185.1 Anabacerthia variegaticeps
CCGCTGGCGCGCGGCGCCGCCGCCAGCCAACCAGGTAACGGCGCGCGCGCCGCTCCCACTCCCGCTGCCGCTCCCGCTCCGCCCTGCGGGGGGCGCGCCCAGCACTGCCCCGCCGGGCACCGCCACCGCCACCGTCCCCGTCCCATCCCCGGCAGCAAGCCCCGCTCCATCCCCCGCTCCCTGCTTCCCCCCGGGAGGCTCCGGCCGGCCCCGCCGCCGGGAACGGGCGTGTGCGACATGCCCGGCCCCTCCGCTGCCGGCCCGGCCGCTGGGCGTGACCCGCGCCGGGCGGGAAGCTCCCGCGGCAGGAATTCCCGGAGCATCCCGGCGCGCCTTTCCAGTGAGTCTGCTGTCCGTGCCGGAGGGAGAGCAGAGTAAAATCCGCGGCCGGGAGGCTCGGGCAGAGCGGAGTCTGTGGGGGCAGCCGGCCCCCAGGGGTGCTCGGGGTCCCCGGTGGGCGCCGTGCTCTCCCGGAGTCCCGAGGGGCGGCGAGTGCCTCCCGGCCGGATGGGGTATCCAGGGATGAGCCGTAGGAGCGGCCGTGAGGGGGGAGCAGGGCCGTGCTGAGGGGCGGTGTGGCAGCGCCGGCGGGCAGGGGGGGCAGCGGGACAGCCGGGAGGGGGCACGGCCTGGGCCCCCCATCCCCCTCAGGCACCCCCAGCTCTGCCCCTGCCCCTGCCCGCGGGTGGCTGTGCACCCAGCTCAGCCTGTCCGCCCCCAGAGCACTGGGAAGCCCTTTCCTAAGCCTTCGCTTTTACACCTGTGCATCTGGTCAGGCCCGTCACACCTGAGCACTGGTTGGGGGCCCTGTATTGTAAGGCAGGTTGAACACCTGTAGGAAGCAATGTATCATTTCAGGATCCCGAAGCAGGTTAGGCTGGGGAAAACACCGTGCTCTTTTTTTCCCCTGCTTGTCTTCACTTGATGTACTAATCATTTGCAGTAACTCCGAGCGAGGTTTGTGCATTTTTTTTCTTAAAGTCATCTTGAGGGGGAAAAAAACCCACAAAACCAAAACAAACACTAGGGACAGCATTTACTGTCTGGAGTCAGATGACCTGTCCTTGGAAGTGATTCATCTGACATACTCAAATCTTAAACAGTGAGTGAAAGCAAGTTTGTGGTTTTTACTACCCTAGCGCTTGACAGAGAAAAAGATTGATTCTGAAAAACAAGAGTTTAAAAGACATTCCTAATGTCACTAGGCAATTGAGTCCACAAAGAAGCATTGTGAGATGGCTTAATGTGGCTGCACACAAAGTGGAGCATTTCAGCTGCAAAGATGCAAGCAGATTACTGTTCAACTTCCACCGAAGAATTGTAGTAATTGCTAATTTGAAAAGGTAACTTCATTTTCTATTAACGGCTTATCTGAAGGCAACATTTGCTAACTTGAAACCAAGTACTGAAATAGGCACTGAATTTTCTATGGACAGAGCATGTTAAAGCAAATGTAAATTAAGCTGTCAGCTTAATTGCTGTAGCATTTAAGTGTCCTTATACTATAGAAAACATACAGTTCAAGTGTTTCTATGTCATTGAGAATGTTTTGTTCCATTATTTTTGTTCCATTGTAAAGACAGCCAGACTGAAAGAAAAGTGACTTGGAGACTGTGCACAGAGGTATGAAAAAGGAGAGCAGAACCAAAGCCTCCAGGCCCTACACTTCCTTACTGACCACTGGACCGAACCCTTTATAGTGGTGAACCTAGGGGACCAGCTAAACCAGTAGCTGCATGCAGATATTCTAAGTGGCTTGAAGGCTCTCAAGAAAGGAAATGCAGCTTCTTGAGTGATTGTAGACCTTGTATCATTTGAACTACAACTGTAACTTTTGCCTCAAAACTTTGGGAGCAAATTGTTTCTTTTACTCGTCTATATAGACATAGTGGTTTCCTTGCTGAGACTGCTAATTTAGGAATAGTACAAGATACCTAACATTTTTTTCTTACTGTATTTTATATTACAGAGTCATAGAGACAGCTGTGGCCACCTGGTAGTGACACAGTCCCTGTTCAAAAGTGTTAGTGTAAAATTGACCACATAAAAATGGTGAAAGCTTAAAATGGCCAGTTCCACACACAGGTGACTGAAGGACAGAGATTACAGGAGTATTTCAATATTGGACACACAGTGCCAATAGAATTCAATCTTACCTTGGCTCAGACCCAGATCTGAGGATCGTGCTTCCCTGGTAGTTTACCTGAGGGCATCATGTGTGCTGAAAAAGCCCTCAAAACAAATAAGCATTATGGGTAAGATTATCCTGAGTTGTGTAGGCAGTCACGCCTTTAAAACAGAGCTATCTGACTTTGATAGTTCTCCTCAAATATTAATGTTTTGGATATCTATAATTTTTGAGATTACTCTCCGATTTTCTTTTCATCAGGGAGTGGGAATCACTTCAGTGTAAAATTATCAGGACTTCAAGGAGATGTGAGCTTTTCTTTGCAAAAGGGTATAATTTGAATCCATGTTTATGTAAAGAACGTATATACACAAATACATTTCTGTTAAAACTTTTGGCAAATGCTTTTGCTGGCAGCCAGATTTTGGTTTACAGATTTGGGTTACTTTTGGGAAACAGGAATTCTGTTTAACTGTATCTTTACATAGGAAAAGCATAAAGACTCCTAAGTATCTCATCTAATTTTAAGGTGAAAAGTTTTAAAGGGGAGGGAAATTCTCTTAGTTTTAATTACTTGCAGCAAAATACTTAGCATCATCTACGCTTTCAGGGTGGCTGTCAGTATAAAAGTATGAAAGTATATCTCCTCAGCAAGGATAGACAGTAAACTTTGTATTGCATCCATGGCTACAAGTTATACTCTGATATATGCAAATGTAAGTGTTGTCATTCTGTTGTTACAGGCATACACCTGTCTTCAGAAACAGCTTCATAACTATGTAATTTAAAATATAAAGTTTGAGAGTGAGTGAATTCTGCAAATAAGCCAAAGAAGCTGGGAGCAGAAAAAAGCAAGATGAGTGCATCTGGAGGAAGCTGTGGGAGCCCTGGTTCTGCAGAACCTACAGGAGATTTCTTCAAGGAATTGTGGTCCAAACTGAAAGAGTGTCATGATAAAGAAGTACAAGGTAAATCCTTAAAGTTTGAGTTCATCAGGTTAAAGTTTGGGTTTGTCAGTTACCACAGGAGGACTTCGAACCAAAATACTCTGTGTGGAACTAAATAAATTTTTAATGTCCCAAGTTATGCAGAAAGCTGATTGGATGATTACAAACAATCCTTACAGATTGACCACCTAATCCTGATTTAACAGGATTAAACTATCAGCAAGTATAAATGATTTGCTAGGTCAGTGAAGAAAAAGTAATGTTACATAGAATCTGTGCTTGCTTAGGAAATATTTAAATGTTACTTTAATGGATTATGATTCAAAGGTTCTAAACCATGTTATTCAATGGGTTTTTTTTTTCTTTTGCCTTTGGCTTTAGTCACTTCAGGTAAATTAAAAGGATTTGCACTGTTTATTTTCCCTGACTTGTGCAAAACACCACTGCCGATTAACGTTACTGAAGTGAAAAGTATTCCTTCAATTTTTAGTGTTCTAAATTTTCTTAGCAAAATTTATAGTATTTTTATAATATGCTTATTCTTACATTGTATTTTGTGACCTGTGATAACAATTTTGCTACAGATTGACTGTTAGTGTCTGAACTTCAGTAGTTCAGGAAAGATGAATTATTGTACAGTAGGTGTTGCTATTTTAATATTGTTTTACAGGTAGTATTCATAAATTTTTTTTGCTAGAAATTTTTTATAAGAAGTTAATGCCTTTTTCTGCTAATCTAAAGTCACATGATTCATTCTTTTGGATGGAATTAGAGCAGTATTTGGCAACGTCTTTTAATGAGCACATCCTTATCCATGATCAGGCTGGAGTAAAAGCAGGTGAGGTTTTTTTACATTAAGACCTTTATCATGCAGATGGATCTTCACCTAGATCATTTCAGTGGCCCTGGTTGTTTCCACCAGCCTCAAAACCATTTCAGATCTGTCCATTTAGGTATAGTTATATCATCACTTCTTCATTTCAGAAACTCTGGGAGAAGAACATAGCTCCCACTGAAAGTCTCGATTCAATAATTTGCAGCATTGGGCTGTGACACTTTGTGTTATTAATTATTAAAAAAATAAAACAGGCAACCAACCTAAAAAGCACTTATTTTGGCAACTGAAAGGAAAGATATACCAGAAAGTAGCATCTTGTTACATTAAAGTATATGTAACCATATGAAATATAATTTTATTTTGTGTTCCAAAACGCACCAAAAAAAGGTAATTTTTTTATTAACTTTTTGATTGTTGATGGCTCTTTTTGGAGTGGGTGTGATGCCAACCACAGATAAATGCGGAAGTACTGACAGAATGGGATCTGGCAATCTATGGCATGTCTGAACAGCAAAAACTGAGCAAACAAAAAGCTCCAATGTAGAGAGTTACGTTAAGTGACCCTTTCTCTAGTTTCTTGAGATGTGCAGCACGTGATTTTAAAGTTTTGGTTTTCCTTATGCAGGTAAGATACTCTTTAGAATGCATGCTGGGTGTGGCCAGGTAATTTTGCCACTAGGCAGTCTTTTTCATGCCTAGCCCTTTGTCAGTATGTCCTGCACCGTGTTAGGTAAAATTAGGTCTTCCATGATAACATCAAAGACATGCCTGAAGGGTAGTTAATTTTTTCAGAAGGTGGGGATCCTCTTAGAGAAAATGGTACTGGAAGATATTTTAGAAACATCAAACACAGGCTTGCCTGGACTTTGCTTGTTCCTGAAGTCTATAAATAAGAATTAAAATTGACTCATGAGTTTCCAATCTAAATGTCAGCAAAAAATTATTTTATAGGTGGTGGAAGGTGGATTAAGGGAGAGTTAGTAGTTGGCGAACAATCTTTTTGCATGTACAACGCACAGTGTACTGAGCACTGAAATGGTGGAATTCTTATTATATGTTAAAAATTGGGGAAAAGTAGGATTTATGACACGTGAACTTGAAATGGTGAGACATATTATACAATTTATATCTTTAGAATATAGAGTAGAGAATACTTTAAACTCACACAGTTTTAAATGGATGTATACTGAATTTTGATATTGCTGTATTGTAAAGGGTGTGTTTTTCCACTGTTACCTAAAGAAATTCAGCTTCTTACTCTTTTAAACGGATGACTTGCAAAAAAATCCAAATTTTGGCCCCCTTTAGACAAAACAGCTATCATGTGGCTCAAATTTGTTATGAGACAGTGGGTAAGACACCTACAACCCAGTTTCCAAAGATGTTCAGCAAGGTGAGTGTCAGTTGACTTTTCTTGGAATTCAGAAGTGCTCAGCAACTCAGAATAATGGTGATTAAAATTTTATTTTCTTTTATTTCCTACCTGTAGAATTTGTGGGATACTTGCACAGTGTTCACAAAATTTAAAGGAATTTAATAATGCTCTTTATAAAGTGACTTATTTCTACAGGTGTTAATTCTTACCTCTAGCTCAAAATAAATATGCAAATACTTGCTGCATGTGGATCTTACCAGGATGGTTTCTGAGAATTAGTTCGAGTCTAAAGCTCTGTACTAAACATTTCATTTATATATATATAACAGTATAGAAATATGAGCAGAGTTTTGTGTACAAGAAATAGCCTACTTTTTTCCAATTATCCCTTACCTGTCAGAGATGCAGAGAAAATTATGAGGAAAGCAATCTCATTGACAGGTTGCTGTAGGAAAGGAAATAGCTGGGAGTTCCTCAAAAGTAAATAATTATAGAAAATGGAGCTGGAAGGGATTTTAGAAGGTCATCTAGTCCATCTCTATACCTTTAAGGTAGGATTATGTCTGTGTCATTGCTGACAGAAGCTTGTCCAACCTGTTTCAAGAAAACCTTAGTGATAAAGGTTCTGCAGTTTTCCCAGGCACTGTCCATTTTAGGGAAGTGCATTTAATGCAATTGAAAATTCATCAGAACAGAAATTGTTATAGCCATTAATGGAAATGTTACAGCTTTGTAGTCTAATCAAGCAGTGAGTTTCATAAAATGGTTCTCTGTGTTTAATTAATCTGCGTAATGATAGTTTAGAGAGTCTCCATTGCTTTAATGGGGATAGTGTGTAATTTATTAACACTCTTAGGAGCTTTAGGTAGTGTAGATTTATATGGTCTGCAGCTTGTCTATTCCATAAAAATATTGTGTGAAAGGTAAACTTGAATTGAGAAGGTACCTAGTGCAATTCCATATAGGTTTATGTGCTCACTAGAGTGTTAAATAAGGAAACCTGGAAAAGCAGAGCTTCTGTAGTGAGTGTGCTTAAAAACTCACAATGCCCTGGAAAACCAAAGGAAGAGATTACACCAGATGTAGTAATTCAATGCTCTTGGCTAAATGTAACAGACTGGTTTCCTGCCTTCTCATTGCAGTCATTGAACTAAGAAAAAATGCAACCTTTAAGTAACTAGTTTAGTTCCTCCTGAATTCAGGTGAGAGGGGAGATAGTGTTACCTGTAGCACAGTACTGGGCCTTTTGAGCCCTGCCTCTTCAATTGGTGGCTCAGGTTGCCAAAGTTACAATCCTAAATACTTGCTGAACAGACTACCTGTTCATACAGGAGATGCATTGTTGTGCAGCTTCATTCCTTCCAATGGGTGTGGAGCAGCATTAAAGCACACTTCATAGGGGTTCTAATTGCAGATGCCTAATTGACTTGATGAATAGCAACTACTTAAAAAAATAAACCCTCTTTCTGTGCTGATCTGCATGATAGAACATAACATCTCACAGGTGCTGAACACTTGGAGATAAAAGAAATTTTCCTGCATTTCCTAACAATTTTTGTAGGTAGTCTCTGCATTTTTATCTCATTGTCCCACTGGAATCTTGTAGCAAGCATGGGATCAGTGAGGCTGTGGCTGGCCTGACATTGTAAGGGGCCCAAAGAGTGAACCTTCTCAAGCAACTGGTTTTCCCCTTTGAGCTGTTCCCAGTTGAGTGTGGCAGGGGAGAAAAAAAAGTCTGTTAGCTGCCTTAACCTACATTTTCTGTAGTAGGATGTACTATCAGCTCCATGTTTTGGCTTAAATTCAAAGTTGTCAGAAGTTTTCTTATATGTGTTCTGGTTTCAGAAGTTTATCCTGTTATCCAAAATGCATAATGCTTTTTCAAGAATGCTTACAAGACACCAAATGTTCAACCTGAAATTGGTAACAACCTTTCATAGTTAAAAGAAAATAATGGCTCTGGGAAAAAATTGTTACGTTACTTTCTGATGTCATATGAAAATTCCTATTGGATTTGTATTTAAGAAAATGTTCTGTCATTGGAGTCTGATTATTTTGACCATTTGTTTGGAAGAGGAATGGCCAGCTTTTGTGTGGGTAATCATGTAAATTTCCATAGCACTGCGTCCAGCTTGTTAAAAACAAACGCTGCTGTACTTGAAGCACCTTTATCTTCCTGCCCCCGTGCACATACAAACACACACGAAACCTTGCAGCAGATTGGCTGGACCAGTTGTTCTGTCCCCTGGGCTGTCAGCTGGCCACGCCTACATAGAACATCAGTTGTATTTGCAAACCTTTTTATTTCTGCACAGAGTATATGTTTAGGAGTGTGGGAGTCTTAGTGAGAGAAAGGCCACAGGTGAAATACCATTCCTCAATTCACCTTAAGATCCTCCAAGGAAGTTTTGGCTGAGAGAGTCTTGTAGCTCATCTCCAGTGATGTTGTCCTTTTGTGCTTTAAAGCCTTGACTCACATATTTTTAATGTTTCCTTTATGTGTATACACTGTAATACATTTCAGAGTTCAGTGTTTGCTTACTTCATTTCCAGTGCAGTAGTATGCATTTATGGGCACACAGAATATATTTTATACTACTTATGTGGGCATAGTCAAAGAAAATATATTGACAGTACTAGCTATTCATGTGTAGGTTTTTTACAGAGGTCTTTTATACCTGTTTAAGTAGGGATCTGTGTGTTTGTTTAAGACGTCCCTATTTTCTAGAGACTGTAATAGCTGTATTTGTTTGCAAGATCCTGTAGAATACACTCAAAAAGTCCAGAATAAACCATTTGCTCAGTTGGTTAGAACACAGTACTAATAATGGCAAGGATGTGGGTTTGATGCCCGTAGGCATCTTTCACTTATGAGTTGATGATCCATTTGGTTCCCTTCTAACTCAGAATATTCTGTGATTTTTCTCTCCGTATTAGTGACAAATTTTGTCTCTTTGCAGATGTCATTGGCAAAAGGAAAGTTAATTTATTGTTTCACTCATTTTTTAATCAGAATTCTATAACATGTATTTACTTTTTTCTATTTTTCAGGCTTACAGCTGAAAATATCTAAGTTGAAAAAGGAAAGGTGCTTGTAAGTACTCATCCTAATGGTCTAATTTATTAAAGGAGAGTCAGACAGCCATTAAGTTATAATTTTTGTAAGATCAATTGAGGTTTCATGGATTCTTCCTTCAGATGTTACAGAACCCTACTCACTTTAATAATTCAGTTCAAGTCATCTGAAGATGTACATAACTCTTTATAAGGTGTGTAACCTGAACACTGGGTTTGCCTTCTTTGAACAAATGACTCCTACAGTTTTCTTATCTATAGTATTTCTAGGATGCCTGTCAAGATGTTGACTATTCTAACTATTCTAATATGAAAGATAATTAGGAAGATATTTCAAATCAGTGGTCAGAACTGTGAAAGAGAAGCAAGTGACAAGACAAAAAGCCCACTTTATTTAGATTTTTTTTTTTTTTGCTGCATTTGCCTTTACTATCAGGTATTGTGCATTAACTCAGCTTTCAGTCATTCAGTAAAAATTCTGGTAATAACCTTGCTAATTTTCACTGAATTCTTGTATTTTAAGACATACGCAACTTCTTTTGCAGTCATTATTTTTACTTATTTTTAGTTTGATTCATTAGAAGCAATTTGGGAAAAAATCTGAATTAGAAAATTTACGTGTGCAGTAGAACTGACTACAGCCATATTTAATTAAATGATAATAGATATGCTTATGTGATTCTTTATTTAAATTTTCACTTAAGATTTAATGGCATTAATATTATGGTACTATTACATATGACTTGTATTATGAGTTGCACTTTATAAAGTGCTGTGTAGGAGGAATAAGAAAAAATTATTTGATCTTTTTCCACTGTGGAAGAAATATAATTATATTAGATATATTAAATTAAACTCTTTTGAAAAGCAGCAAAAATACTCCAGATTTGCATTCCCAGCATTGCCATCTGCAGTCAAACATAATCTTAGAGTGCAGTATCACAAATAATATATTTATGTTGGTAGATGTTATAGTATTAGGTTATTATACAGCTTTCAGTTAGCAAATATTTGGTGCTATGTATTATTCTTAGAAACTACACTTACACTCCTGGAAAAAATCAATTTAACATCTTGTTATTTCTTAAATAGTAGTTGTTAATTTTTAATCTAAAAAAAATGAATTTATCTCCTGCTGTTATTGTTAGCCTGGGGTATCATAAGTTGCTTCCATGTTCTGAAATCTTAAATGATCAGTGAATTTTCTAGATGATGAATATTATCAGTGATGTGGCTGAACACATACCAAATTGTTTAATCGTTATTTGTTGGAATCTTTCTGCAACTCCCACACTGCAGATACAGTATTGTTACATAGGAGGTCTTGTTCCCCTTGATGCATCTGAATACCTGAGGTTTAGTATTTCAGACTTGGTAATCAGCTGACAATGTGTGCCTTATTTTGTATCCCACTCCAGCACTGGAGCTAATGACTTGTAAGCTCTAGGTCAGAGACCAGCCATTATGCAGAGTGCCTTCATGGCCAAAAATGTCTGTCACATTTATCAGGTGCACTGAAATTTTAAGGGGGGGAAAACCCAAACCACCGACAACCTCTCTCATTCTGTCATATTAGTGTCTTCATGGGACATTTTATAGGGTTTAGGTGGGAGGCATGTAGTATTACTGTATGTTGATGCCATTTTATTTATTAAAAATAATGCTATAGAATGACTTAAAGTTAGCTAGAGAAAGGATTTTAAAATTTGCTATTTTAGGCCTCCTGTAAATTGCATAAATTGGGAAAAAAATGAAATTTTTTTTTTATATGCCTAAACATCAGAAAAATACAGATTGCTTTTGTCAGACTTCAAATTTTACCATGATCTGGCTGTACTGTGTTAATGAAATGAGGTAACAGAACTTTAATGCGTTGTCCTCCCCAAGTGAAAGTACAAATCTTAAATGGTCCCTCATGCTGTTCGCTTGTAACTGTTTTATAGCTTGAATACGCAGTTGAAAATGCCAAAATTGGTCTGGATGGTAGTTCAGAAAAATAAAGCATCTGTATTTGAATTTCACAATTAATAAAACATGTTTGTGATTGTACACTGTAGAAGCTTTTGGCTGTTCCAGTCACTTTAGGGCCCATGATTTCTAATTTCTTGTATTACTGGAATGCCAGCAATATGAAAATGTGTTTGACAAAACATATGTTAAAGGGATTGTGCCAATATAAAAGTATGTTTGTGTAAAAGAACTGTATCAACAAGTTAGTAAATATGTTTTCATTTCCTATTATGTGTGTGCTTAACAGCTTTTTGTGAGCCAGTTTCATGGCTTCCTCAAATAATCCATCTCAGGCACACTGAAAACAAACAACTGCTTTCATGGATATGTAAAAAGGATTCCCTGGTAAAAAGAAGAGCTGGGAATGAATTCTCAGAAGTTAGTCATTGTCGTGTTACATAGATTCAGCTGCATAGCTTTTACTGAACGTTAATTTTCTTGTAGAAAAACTTTGTGCTTCTTGCTCATACTTTGTTCATATCTTGAAGGGGTCTTGTGATTCTTAAATAAAAGTGAAGGGAAGCTAAAATTCGGAATGTAATGTTACTGCTTTTCCTTACCTCTTTTAAGAAGGAAATACTCCTGTTAATTAACTAGCTCTGGCTTTTAGGGAAGGTATTTTCCCGAAGATCTTCTATTTCTGAGGGTTTTGGAAAGAGTTCTTTTCGCTGTATTCATGTTGTGAGAATATGCTGTAGACTCTTGAAAATAGCTTCTTGAAGAAGCAAACCTCTAATGGATCTAAAGACTTTTCAGACATTTCCAAACTTAATGTGGTTTGCCACACTGCAAGATTCACTGACTGCTAAGAAAAGACCAAAATGACCTGATTGTGAAAGCACCCATTAAATTCCCATCAGCGCAACGATACAGTAAAGTGTAAGAAAAGTGTTTGAGGTTATGTTCTCTGAAATTGTTGCTTGAATATTGTTAGCTTTTATGCCTTGACTGTCATCAACTCTAATTTTACCTGAGCAAAAATCAGATTTATCAATAGATCAACTGTAATATGAACTAGAAATGAGCTGCATCTTTCCTAATTCAGTCATTTCTAAATTACCATTCATCAGAAATGCTTGCTTTGTTTTATCTTCAACTTATTTGTTCTGAAGATAATCATGTTTTCCAAGAATATGAAAGAAACATCCCAGAGAGAATTCTCTATTGAAAAACTAATAGCTGTAATTTAACACTAGAACTGATTTTTTTTTTCTCTGTTTGATTTCAGGGATGCAGAGAGGCTTGAAGAGTTCTATACCAAGAACCAACAGCTCAGAGAACAGCAAAAAGCACTTCATGACACTATCAAGGTTTTAGAAGACAGGTGAAGTAGTGTCTTCTAGCTTTTGAGTTTGTTGTGCTTTGCTCTTACAGAGCAGCTCTGGACACTTTGCAAGTTGAGTTTATTATGTTTGAGTGGTTTTGTTATATTGTAATTTTCAAAGTGCTTAGCTTGCTTAGTTAAGATAAATAGCATAGAGCGGCTTGGGAGGCAGACAGACATTTTAAGGTGTATTTTTTGCATCTGTTTTTGTAGAGGTATATTTACATATTGATCAAAATGTAATACAAGTACAAAACCCAAAGACTATAGTATATTGTGAAACTCATTAAATAACTGACTAGGTAATCTTTCAAATTTGAAGGAGTCTTTTACCAGTTGTCTGGTTTACCTAAATTTAATCACAAGTTCCATCTTTTGCTTTCTTTTGAACTTATGTGTTCTCATTGTCTTTTGATCTGTTCTGCCTTTCCCTTACTTTCTGTTTCTGTTTAATCTGGTATAGCGAAACAAAACCAACAGACATGAAATTACAATGCATTTTTTCATCTTTAAAAATTATGCCTGTTTTAGAATGTGTATATTAAATGTGCCATTAATGGGCTCTCAGAAGCCTTCTGGGAACAGGAGATCATTACATGGTAAATTATTTTCTACCATTCCTGTGTTACCTCAAATTTTAGAGCTATGATACTCAAATTTTGCTTTCAATTCCATTTCTCTGTGAAAGGCTTTGGGAGTAAACTTGTAACTGTGCCGGTAATAAACTTTCACATCATGTGAGTAAAGAGACTACTCGTGGTGTGGATGGACTTTTCTAATCCCTTAGAAGATGAACTATTCACACTGCAGAAAACTAGAAGAGTCTTTAAAGTTATTTAATACAACGGGATTGCAATATGGTGTTTATTACACAATCAGATAAGTTGGTATGAAGAGACATTTCCGTATTTTTATTCATTCCATAATTCCACAATATTAGAATACCAATAAACCAATATGGCTTTTACTTCCAATATTCAACTGTGAAATTGGACACTTTGTTTTTTTTAATACTTCATGTGGTAGCAACAGCAGTGCAGAACTCTTGACTAACTGGTTTCTTATTTAGCGGGCAAAAGAAAGTCTGCTTTTCACTTTAGTAATATTGTTAGCTTTTTGTTGTGCACCAGAAACAAACATACTTCAGTTATCACTTATAAAATGAATATATATTTCATTGCATGAATGAATGTGTCAGGTAGGATGGAATGATTGTAACAAGTCCTTTTCTCGTCACGGATGTGCTTTAAACAGCGGATCTAAACCATGAGAGACAGTGAAGTCAGTGCCTCACATGAACTTTTGGATCCACTTCTAGTTATTGATGTCTACATAAAGATAAAGGATTTCACATTTGCTTGGCATTTGTTACAGAGTGAACTTAGTGTTTGTCCTTTTTATTTGATTATTTTGCTTAATGACAGTGCTGTGTCCTTCTTAGATAAAGTAATAATATTGAATACTTACTCAAATACTTTCTTAATATGTACCAAAATGATTTACTTATTTTTATTTTCTTGAATGAACTTTACTTACATTGAATGGTAATTTATATCTGACAGTATTCTTAGTAGGACATCTCACAAAGGCTTTCAGTGGCAGAATGTAGCATGCTCTATTTTACTTATTCAAGTAATGTGTGTTGCTTTGAAAGTATCCAGTATTTACAGTCATTTATGCAGATGTTAATGCATGCAGTATTAGATGGTTTGCTATATTGCTATGTCAACATATAAACCCACAGTACTTAGTGGTGTTCTGCATAGTTGTCAGTAATTTTCTGGGTCTCAAAATGTGTTAAGCGTGGGTATCTGCTTCATGTATGGCAATATTTTCTTAACAGAGCAACGTTTGTCTCTCAATTTTATTGCAGATTAAGAGCAGGATTATGTGATCGTTGTGCTGTAACCGAAGAACATATGAGAAAGAAGCAGCAGGAGTTTGAAAACATCCGGCAGCAGAATCTCAAACTTATCACTGAGCTTAGTGAGTTTTATCCACAAATCTGAACGCAAAACATACTATTTTCTAGACTAGTTCTTCATGAATTCCTGTAACTTGATGTAATTTATATGTGGTGTGTTTAGTAAGCCCAAAAATTTCAGTCAGGGGATACTTTAAGTCTACAGTCTTGAAAATATGTAACATACCATTTACTAGTCATTTGACCCACCTCCTTAGATTGAAGTGCTGATACTGAAAGTGAACTGACGTGGAAAATCTTACAGTGTAAAGTAGCTACTTTAGATAAAATGTGACTGCTTCTGTTTATTCCTACAGCCAGAATGACTGATTGCCAGCTTTCCTAAGGAAGCCCTGACTTCAAAAGGAACCGGTGATTGCAAAGTAGCAAATTCAGACCTAAGTGCTTGGGGTCCAGCTTGTGTCCTGTAGTTAGTTGGACTGGAACTTTAACTGCAGTAAACCCATAACTTTCACATAACCCAGTGAAGCCACAAAAGAAGCTACACCAGGCAGCTTGTAGACAGCACATTTTGAAATAGGAAAGTAGTACATAGGAGGCAGAATAAACTGTTCTAGGTTACATGCAGGCAGGACGAAAATGCATTAATAAAGAGAGTTTGGAAACATTGGTTCTATGAAGTGCTAAATAATACAGGATGGGTTTTAAAATGTTAGTCATATCTTTACCATTTATTACTTTATATCATTTAGTTGTCTTGTTTAATTAAGAGCAAGCAGACATTCAGTGGGATTTAAAATATGAGAAATGGCAGATACAAAAAGTAGCTTTTTAGTGCTTAATTAAGTTGTGGAAATACTATGTTCTGTACTAATACAAGATACATCAAATTTTCAAGAATTTTTATTGTTGGACATTTGTATAAGAATATTCTGTATTCTGAGTTTAGTGATTAACAACAAACAGGGTACAGCCAATCTTTAAATAAAGCTCTGAACCTTAAAAATCAAGGTGTGACCTATTAAGTGCATACGTTCCTGAACACTGTCTGACAGAACAGTAGGCTTCTTTGGATTAGGGTTGAGATTTGTATGACAGCCAGTGAAAAAGGTCAGTCAAGAGTAATCCAGAGGTAAAATATACAACAGAATAAGAACAAGAATATAAAAATTAAAGCAAACAGAAAAGTTGTGAGCTAATCAGTACGTTAGTTTGAGACAGCATGGAAAAAAAGGCAAAGGCTGAAGGGTGATGCTTGTGTGAAGTACAGACAGAGTAAATTAGAAATTAAGAAAAGTAAAATCAAAAAATTCTCACTAGTCTCTCGAAATTTCCAAAATATTTAACCAATTTTAAAGAAAAGCTGGTTGCTTCAGTGGCTAAAAGAAAATTCTAATTGCTTTATACTTCCTAGGTTACCCTCAGCCTAAAGAACCAATTTTGTCCATGGAGTCAAGTGAGCAATTCATTCATCTTTACAACATAGTCTCACTTGTATGTACATAGACAAAAGTAATTAACGATTGTGTAGGACTAACATTTTCTAACACATTGCAGCCTTTTTAGTGATTAGCTTGAAATTTCATTTTTTACACGACAGAGAGCATTTTGCATTCTGCAATTAGTTACAATTGCAATTAAAGGACCTGACAAGATTATGATGTTAACATGTGTGCATTGGGTTTTTTTCTCTTTTTTTCTTTAAATTGCAGTGAATGAAAAAACCAACTTACAGGATGAAAATAAAAAGATAACTGAACAGTTCCAGCAATTACAGAAGGAGCTGAAGTAAGTTTTGAGTTGTTTCACATACTCCCTGCTTTCCCATATTCCTCAATAGAAATGTTTGTGAATATAAATACCAGCTTCTAAGTGTTTGAAAGTGTTTCCTCTTTTTGATAGATTATGAATAGACAGTGTACTGCCACTATAGCAATATAAGCCTAGCTTCTTTGTATTGTGCAGATTTTTTCTTTTCTTTTAAATGTGTATGTCTTCGTTTAAACTGAGAGAAGTACATTTATCATAGAATTTTTATTTTTTTTTTTAAGCTTCTGGTCATAGAGTAAAGCAAAGCCTTATGCTTCCTACTTTTCTTCCTCAGTCGACTCTTTATCAAGTCTGTCCTCCTGGGTTAGGATTTCAGAAAAGCTGTTTCTCAACTAGTTTCTAAAAAAGTCCCAGGATCTTGCAATAAATTTTAAAAATTAACCTCAAATAATTTTACAGTTTTGAAAGAAGAAAAGACCATAGTAAATTTTGAAAGAAAACCATAAAAATAGGCAGCTATGAATCGAGCATCAAATTTTCATTTGATACAGCAAGAATGTGCCATCCAATGCTGTAGTTAATATGTAAATACGGTGTGCTTTGCAAGGCAGAGGTAGTGTTCCTTTCTTGTTATGGTCTGAAACTTACCTCAGTTTTGCATATCTGTGGGTAAGTTCCATATATTCATGGGGAAAATGGGACAGGATGTGTGGACTTGATACATAAGCCTTTTTATGCATGCATTTTTTTCTTGTCTTTGTCAGAATGTGACTTTGGTAGAGGAGTAAAACAACTGGAGTTGAGAATTACTGTGGTCCTATTCCTTTGTATTTCTTGGTTTGTCACCCATCCTTTGAACCTTACTTGTAATTTCTTTTTCTGTATACATTTAATCTTCCTGGACTAACATAGTTCATGACCATACGAGTACTATTTCTTACCAAGAAGGAACAAATTTCTCTCTCCTTTGCAATGTATAATTGTTTCTTAGTAGTGGTTCTCCTATTCAACTTGACAGCAGTTAGGAGGTGACATAAAAAATTGACACCAGACAGACCCATCCAAATTCCTTTAGTTTGATCCCCAATCTTGCAGTTTAGCTTCCAGTAAAAATCTCCGGCCGGCGTAGGAAAATTGAGAATGACCAATGTAATGCTAGGTTACTTGCTCTGCATGTTAGGTGGTCATGTAAATGAGTGCAGAATTGAGTGGATAAACAGTAATTAACAAGGATGGTCCTGCTAGTTTTAATATAGTCACTGCATTTGGATGTTATGGTTGAATTATAGTCATGTTACTTTATTTAGAATTAACAACTTAGATCAATATACTATCATCACGCAGGTGTAAAGTAGCAGATTGTTTCTCATGCATGACATGAAATCACATTTTTGCAGTCTTCTGTATTTTGTTACCAAGGTGTAATATTAGGGGGAAAAAAAAACCCTAAAAATTCTCCATAAAAATGAAATCAATGAAATTGTAGAAGAATTGTATTATCTGACCCTTTATCAAATTAGGATTTTATTATGCATGGATTGAAATAGCAAGGAAATTTCTGCAAAAACGTTTTCTGGGGTCTCACATAATTCCATGCTTCAGAAATTATTTGTTACATAGTTATGTATATAGCAGCTTCTTCACTTGATGTTTTTTTCTTTGATGGTATGTAGGAACTACATCTTGATTTCCACAGAACTAAGGTACAGAAAAACATAGTAGGTCGTACAAGGCCACACATGCCAGTAAATTTAAAGAGAACTCTAACAGTCAAGTTCAATTTGCAGGATAAATAGATGAATATATTGTTCTCCTGTTTGTTTTGATTTGTTTCTTAAGATATTTCCAGTGCTTTCTTTGTAAAGTACTGTCCACTGCTATTTAAAGTTGTCCAAAAGCTTTGGGTTTGTATTTAAGACTCTTAGTATTCTTGGAATATACAGGGGGAGAGATACTGATCCATGTAATTCAGCATTCTTTTGTTAAAGAAGCACAAGCTTCAGAGGACAAGCTCTAAGCTCTACAATCCCTAGTTTTTCCTTAGTGCAGTAATTATATGTTGACTTCAAATGTGAAGAGGTAGGATTGCATCCTGTTCTTGGGTTTCATGGAGCAATGGTGAATTTGTTGTTAGGTTTATTGAACGTCTGTCTTGTAGTATTAGGTTTTTTTATACTGTGATGTTATTGAGATGTTATTGAGATGACTGCATTTCCTACATTTTGTGGGCCATATGATTCCTCTTCTTGCTGAAACGAAAACTCTTCATCTTGCTGATTTGAGGTTTTATTTGACCACCTGATTTGGTCTCCAGGGAGCAAAGGCAGCAAGCAGTGGAATTAGAAGAAGGAGTCATTCCAGATTCTCCAGTTCTGACCTCTTCATTTTCTATGGTTAATCGTATGAGGAGAAGAAAAGAGAATAGGCATATCCGATATACAGAACATACACACTCAGATTTGGAACTTAGCAACAGTGGTAAGAGTATTGTATTTTTTTCTTAATTAGCTTAAAAATTATCTTAAGGGCTAAAGAGAAAGATGATATATGAATTTGATTGCAAAGGGCAAAACCAAAAAAAACCCCAGACTTATGGGTTTTTTAGTGTGCATTTTTTCTTTTTGTGCAATACATGAGCCAGGGGAAAAATGTGTTTAGCAGTAACTGTTAAATCAGTGGTACACTCAGAACTTATCTCAACCTTCTACTTTTCTTCATCCACGTGCTAAGGTAACAGCTTTCCAACCTGTATTTCTTGTGTAAATACAAATTAGCTAAAAAAAAAAAAAAATCCATTCAGGTTTGCCTTGTGTGTGCAGCGATGTCACCACCTAGTGGAGAGTGAAACAAATGTTTTACCACATCCTTCTGCAATTAAAGTAATTTTACTGAAACTGGCAGATACCTACATGATCCTTCTTTTCCTAGCACTTATACACTATTCGCATTTGTTTTCTGTCTTAAGTCCAGAAGTATTGTGTGCATTTTATTTCACAGCTTTGTTCTGTAATGTCATAGAAATAGCTCTAATATATTTTAACTAGGAGAATTATTTTTGTGAAATAAGGGTCTTTTTGCTTGTATTTTAATGATACACAGGAAATATGATAATCCAGGTGCTCTTAATGTGTTAATTTATCTTTGGCATAAAAAAGGTTTTGAATAATGTATGAATACAATTAAATATGAGTCTTAACTGAAAGCCTCTTTGCAAGAATAAAAATAAGACAACAGTAGGGTGAAAAGGGTGAACTGGTTATTTATGCTCTTTATTTTGCCTTTGAAATTCTTAGTGCTGTGAATAGTTTCTCCCTTCTAAGCATAGCTATTTCTCTCCATTTCTGAATAAAAAAATGGAGCTACTAAATGAATCCAAAGCATAGTATTTAAGAAATTTTGTAAATATCTATCACAGTTAATGGCTATGAAAACCTGTTGGTCATCTAGGTAGAAAGGACTATGTGACAAAGTTAGTCCCAGGGGTGGTTTACTCTTTAATTGTTTTGTTGCCATATTAACAAGACAAACATAACTTGAATACATACTTTTATGTGCTTAGTATAGACAGTGGTGTAATTTTGTGTTAGTATTGTTTTAGGGCTGACTGGCTGGGATCATATTTATGAGAGAAAGGATTAATATGAAATATTTGTGACTTTATTCTGAGGTATAACTATGACGTTTGTCAGATGTGCTTATGTTACTGGGCCTACTGACATATAAATTCAGATTCAAGTGCTTTTAAGGTCTGGATCATTGTCTGCATCTACACAAAATTATCACATCAGGATACCTAATTTCACCATGTGAAAATGTTTCTACATGTCCTAGAGTTTGAAAAAATTCCACTCTTTTCCACGCAAGTGAACAGTAACCACGGAGAAGAGATACTAGTGGCAGACACCTGTGATGCACAACTGTCTCCTGTGCCAAGTAAGTGTATTAATAAATTTGGTTCTAATTCCATTTGAATTAAGGCAAAAATATTTTAAAATTGAAGGTTCATCTTTTTAACCTCTCTTTAACAGAGAAACATAAATGGTACAAACCTTTTTAACTCTTTAATGACTGTGAGAATCAGCATGGAATCACTCATACAAGTCAGAGTTGTGGTAACTGTAATTCTTGTGCTTTCCAATCTTATTATCTTGCCCTAGTTTAATGAACTGAGTCATGTTAAATCCTTCAAAGAAGGGAAACTCATCTATTTGTTTCCTAATAAAAACACAGGAAAAATAATGCTAACTGTCACCAAGGACATATGCAAGACAAACATTTTACTATAAAGATACATTACCACTGTTCTACATGCTTTTATCAGACTATTTGTGCCCTGAAATGGTAATTTGAAAAGCAACTTTTATACTGACTTGTCTTTGTGTTTTAATTCCGGAAAGCTGTATTCAAATTAGAAGCATATTTCTCTATGCTGATACAGCGGTTTGCTCTCATCAGAAGTTCTTCTGGTCCCTTTCTCCGCTTACCACTTTCAGATATGATTTTTATCTGACACAGATCAAACTATTCCCATAAATGCTGATTTTAATTTGTCATCTGTTTAGTTCTGTGTTTGTACCATCTGTGTAAGTGGATTAAGAGACTATAACATGTGTGTAACTTACTGTTGTTTTCTTTCTACGCACAAAGATAAACCAAGGGTGGGAGGCTATCCGGTTCCAAAGCCGTCTCTTAACTTGGCTGCAGTTGTCGCAGAAACAATTGGCCTTGGCGTTCAAGAGGAATCTGTAAGTAGTATTCCCAAATTTCTTACATAACCAGTTTTTTGGGCCAGTTGTTTTCAAAAACAGTGTTTTTTCTCTTTTGCATTAAAATTCTGCAAAGGCATTCCAAGTTCCAGCAAGCTCACTTTGGTTTGCTTTTGCTTACTCATTAGTGAATTGCTGTAACAAGAAGAGATACAACTGAGCTGACCTCTCTAGGGGTTGGGGAGGAGGGAAGGAGCATTGTTCCTGCTTTGTATAGAACCTTCAAGTTTTATTAATACAGTGATCCAAATTCTTGGGTCTGCCAAACTCCCTTTGTGCAGTAATAAAGTCTAAGACACTGAAAAAGAGTATGAGGTGATGAGCCTGTTGGATTATTTGATGTTTTGGAAAATTATAGTATGCAGACTATTTCTCTTTGTGTGTGCATTTGAATGATGAATTATTTTCAATTTCTATAAGATTTCTTCAAAGTTCTGAATGTTCCAATTTGAATTGGTCCTCAGAATATTTATGTGCAAACCTAGCATATTTCTAATTTTTAATTCCAGTATGTTCTCACATTTACTTTCTTTGTTTTCCTTCACCATCTGCAAGGAGTCCCAGAGTGTACTGAATCTTCCCCACAGTAATACAGTTATGAGCCAGGCCCCAGAGAGCATGCAGTCAGAAGACTCAAGAAAACATCTTGTTTCTGAATCAAGAAATGATGACAACAATTTAGGGTGTGTTATTTAAAAAAAAAAAAAATCAATCATGGTGGTGATGGTAATAATAATAGTCGTAATAATAATAACAATAGTATTGTTTTAAGCAGGTTTATACAAAGTTCTGGTTTTAATAGAACAGAAAAACTTCAAAGCGTTTTGCTTTCAACACACAGAAATAAATATTTTCATATCATAGGAGTTTCTTTCAAGTAAATAACACTGGAAGCAAAGAAACTGATAGAATGCAAAACTGTAGTCTCTGACTTCATTCACAAACTTCTGATTTGGGCTTTTTGTGTACACAGTCCCTGCTTTCCTGGCTTCTCATTCTTGCAAGGTATCTTCTGAGGACTGTAACCCTGGGGATAATGGGCCTGAAGTTGGAATAGGAAAATGATCATAAAACTTTTCTGCTGATTAGGTGTCATATTAATTTACTGTTGCCCTTCCCGCTCTTCTCAGGATGTTGTGGTCTAAACTGAAACTTGTTGGCCCTATCTGTCATGTTGAATGTGTAGTTTATTGATGACAGGTTAAAAACAAGAGTACCTGAAAGAAGCTTGCGCTTTTTTCCTTCCCTTGCAGAAGCTTTGAAAATCTGGTAGGGTTTTAAGATCTACACAGGAACCTAAATAGACTGCTATTGCAAGCATTCTCACTTGCTTCCTTTTCACTGCACTGAAAGGTATGGAGTCCTTGGATAGAAGAGATTCCTGGGCAGGCTTAGTCTGTCCTTGGTTTTCAGCTGAATGTGGAACAGAATTTCACACCATACCTAAATGAAGGGCAAGATCCATGTTTTGTATGCCTTTTACAGCTCTTAAGTACAATAGTACTTACTCCTAAAATAAGTTCCCTTTTGTTTTTCCTTCTCTTTTCAGTTAATACTAGCAACTTGTACAGCTTTAAAGCAGATCAGTAATAGGAAGCTTATAATTTTTGTATATCCCTTTCTCTCCTCCCAGTCTGTGTATACCAGGAAAATCTCTCATCTCTCATTGTATTCAGCATTTCAGGTCCATCGCAGAACACTCCACCACACGTTGACTGGGATCCTCAGGTAGCTTCTCCTGTTTTTGGAGCTTCTAGCAGTATGAAGAGCAGTTCAAGTACAGGTCATGCTCCTTGTATTTTAGATTCAGGATTGAAGCCTAATCTCAAAACCAACCTCTTCAGCAATCCATCCAGTTCCAGATCTCATAAAAGTAAATCAAAATCTGAAGATGTTGCTTTTGTTGCACCACTGAATCTTGGAACAGAAATCAACTCAGTTATCAGCCAGGCTTCTATCCATAGGCAAATGGTTGTGAAAAAGAACACTAGTGAGGCTGTAGCCTGTGTTGGAAACACTTGCACAGCTAAAAATGAGGTTATCAAGAGTGATTTCCTTCTTGTACACCAGAAGCAGCTAGAAGGCAGGTGTGCTAAGAGAAAGAAAACAGAAGATGATCATGCAGTTAGCTGTGAAACAACATCATTCAACAAAGAGAACTCCGCGCCCTTTCGATCAGATGTTCAGCAAATTAATGGGGAACATTCAGTCGATAAGCCCTTGGATTTGTCTGATCGCTTCTCTGGAGCTCGTTGTCAAGAGAAAAAACAAGGAAGTGAGGAGACATGTAAAAATAGACTGAAACAGGTGACTCTGCATGACATTTTTTCACACCTAGGGAAGCCCATTCCTGAAAGCTCATCATCCATTCAAAATGCCAACGAGAGCTGTTTGTTTGGCAGAGATTTACAAGAGGAATCCTATGTACAAGAGCCAGTGCTGGGAAAAACATTCCCAGATAAGAAAAACCAGATCCAAATGAAAGAAGAAGTTCCTCCCTTCAAATTTGCGCCATTGCCAAGTTCTGCAGAGACAGAGGAACTTTTTTGTGATGTAAAGGTATATGCTCTTCTGATTTCTTCTTTGAGTTCTTCTTTTGAGTTTTCTTTAAGTTTTGAGAAATAGTAAAATTGCAATATGTTGTTAGGTTGCCAGTGGCCAGGTACCAAATAGAAAGAAAACAAGGACAGGACATGGAGAGTCTGAACCAGCCTCTGTACTTCAACCAAACCCTTGTAGACTATCAAAAAGTAAAGCACTGCAAAATGAGCAAGGTAATGATGAAAATGTTCCTTTTACTGCCACTCTACCCCCTCAGCCTGTGCTATGGTTGAATAGAATTTTTCATATGTTTCTTTCTTCTGCTTTCATCATTTTGTTCAGCACTTCTTAAGATCACCCCCCACATTTGCAAGCTGTATCTTCCTGGCATTCCTTTGTCACTGTGTAATAAATATATAGTTGGTATTCAGGTGTACACTCAACAGGCTAGGAATCTTGTTCTTTCTTGTTTATTTAGCATTGTTACTGTTTAGCAGTCTAATAATAAATAAAATCTAAGTTTAAACTTTTTCCAAATGCATGAAAACTACTTAAGTATATGGAAAAGCCATTTTGTTAATATTATTCATTTTTCCTAACGATCTGTTAAAGAAGTTTGTACCTTTAGTGATAATGAACACAGGCTACCATATAGTCTTCCTAGAACTTTTATCTTCTTTCCTCTGAGGCCAATTGTATAAGGTTTAACAAGGCCGCATGCCAGGTTCTGCTCTTGGGTCACAACAACCCCATGGAACATTGCTACAGGCTGGGGGAAGAGTGTCTGAAAAGCTGCCAGGTAGAAGAGGACTTGGGGGTGCTGGTTGACAGCAGCTGAACACGAGCCAGCAGTGCGCCCAGGTGGCCCAGAAGGCCAATGGCATCCTGGCCTGTGTCAGAAATAGTGTCTCCAGCAGGACAAGGCAGTGATTGTCCCCGTGTACTCCGCACTGGTGAGACACGCCTCAAATCCTGTGTTCAGTTTTGGGCTACTCACTAAAAGAAAGAAAATGAGGTGCTGGACCATGTCCAGAGAAGGGAAATGAAGCTGGTGAAGAGTCTGGAGCACAGGTCTTACGAAGAGTGGATGAGGGAACAGGAGTTGTTTTAGTCTGAAGAAAAGGAGGCTCAGGGCAGACCTTATCACTCTCTACAACTACTTTCAAGGAGGTTATGGACAGGTGGGGGTTGGCCTCTTCTCCCAAGTAACAAGACAGGACAAGAGGAAATGGTCTCAGTTTGCACCAGGGAAGGTTTGAGTTGGATACTAGGAGAAATTTCTTCAGGGAAAGGGTTGTAGAGCATTGGAATAGGCTGCCCAGAGAGTTGGTTGGAATCACCATCCCTGGAAGCATTCAAAAAACTTGTGGATGTGGTACTTGAGGATTTGGTTTAGTGGTGGACTTATCAGTGCTGCGTTAATGGTTGGACTCAATGATCTTAAAGGTCTTTTCCAACCTAAACATTTCCATGATTCTATGAATGTCTTTCATCTGTTAGCGGTACTACCTGATGGAGGTATTACTTGCAGTGTATTTTGTGTATTGCATGCCTCATACAAACCCAAAGAAGTAGTGTGCTTTCTGAATATGACAAAAAACCTAAAAAGATCTATTTATAACTCTTCAAACAAAGTATGATTTACACCAATTGAGCCTGTTTGAGAAAAATAATCCCTAAATGCAAAGATGAATTGATAAAAGGAAAGGTGACATAATTAACACACTATAGGATGCTGCTGACGGACTTTGATTCTGATTGTCTTTTTTTTCTCATATTCTCTGCATTCAGACCTGAAAGATAATCCCTCTTTAGAAAACCTCCAGTGGAGCGTAGACCCAGGAGCTGACCTTTCACAATACAAAATGGACATTACTGTAATTGATACAGAGGTAAACTTTTATAATAAGTCTGCATGTTCTGTGATGTTGAAAAAGCCTGAGAAACTGATATCATGAACACTGTTCTGAGCAGATCAAATCCACTTTCTAAGGAAATTTGAAATTCAGCTCATTTAATATTTGTTTGCACTCCTGAAATGTTTGTTTAGTCTTAGTACACTGCAGTTATCCTCAAACATTTCCACTGTCTAGTTGTGTCTGATAAACTCAGCAGGCATATAGTCAGTACAAAACCGCTGCTTTTGAGTTTCTTTTAAGACAAAAACATATACTAAATCTCATAATTTTTCCTGCGAAAACGTTCATTGTGATATCTTCATGATACCTCTTTTATGTTAAGTAATAGAAAATGTGCTAGTAATGACTGTTACCTTTCTGAGTTGGGTGCAGGTTGGTTATTATGAGCTCCGAGAATTTTCCTGAAGTCTGTTTGTTTTGTGTCTCTCACTTAAAGACTATGCTAAAATATGTTAATTTGGCCAGTCTTTAATTTCTGTATGTTTCACTGTTACTTTTTATCTTCATAAAGTTTAGCATGAAATTTTTTAAGGCATTTCTTGCCCATCAAATAAATGCTTCACACTTGAATTCCAATACATACTATTCTTTATGTAGATTTTACATCTTTATCATGCAGACATTACTACAGGGGGAAAAAAAAAAATCAGCGTGTCCAAAAATAAGTCAGTAATTACTATGAAAGTGTTTCAGATACACAGAAATTACACTGACTACACCAGTTGCTTCTGAGGGCAATTGTAATTTTTCCTTTTTTTAGGGTGATTCTCAGACCAGAGTCGGAGGGGAAGTTGTTGACTTGGATTATACATATGTTAGTGACAGTGTGCTGTTAAAGTTGAAAAATCAAGAGCAAGATCAGGAAAGCAGTCCAAGTAAGACATTTTTCTTCCCCTGTGGTTTGTTTTTTTTTGTGGTGTGATGGAGGTCTTTGGCGGGGGGGGGGCAGGGTCGGGGCAGTGTTTACTTGTTTGTAGTTTGGGGTGTTTTTTGTTGTTTTTGTTGATTGGTTGTTTTTTTTTGAGGGGGAAAGAGTAAATGGTATTTTGTTTCTTTCATGACTAGATATTAAAAAATATTTTGCAGTACAGAACTGATGTATTTTTATAGGTTACACAGATCAGTCTGTTTCCTAGTAAAGTGGTTGTGTGTTTTTGAGGGGTTTCTTTTAAACTTAGATTAGGGAAATTGTAGGATTTGTGCCAAGAGAGCCAGTAGCTGTGCCTTTACAGTGCACAAATATTTAACCACGTGACAGTTCTGATCTCATGTGCGACAATCACTCTTGTAACAAGCAGCTTTGAAAGTTTACTATGTAATCGTACCAGACTTTCTACGGGAAGACTAAATGTTACTTCTTTTGATACACATTCAATCAAAATGCACTTTCTTGACTAAAATTGTTGAGAAACTGATTGGGATTTTCATTATAATTTTTATAATAGGAGGAGAAATAACAGAGATGTTTGATCAGACAACCCATGGAGAATATGAATCCTGCTTACCTGAAGATAGTCCTTCTGCGTGTGATGAAAAAGAAACTCTTCATGACGAAGAGCAGGATAAGGGAATAACAGTAGCAAGCAAGAAACTAAAGAGTGGGATATGATTTGGTTTTGTCTTTATTAGACTAGTTAAACTGCAAAAGTTGATTTGAAATCAGGCTCTGTTCTCTAGGAACAAATATGCCACACAAATCATCAGGGTTTTTTTTCATAAATTCATGTGAAAATTGATTAATTGTAAGGACATAAACTAATATAAAAATTATTTGCTAGTTAATTTATATAGTCACCACACAATTGTGGGATGTGTAATGGAAGTTGGCATCGCAGCAGAACAGCAAAGTGACTCTTGGAGGAAACACTATAACAGAATATGCTGAGTTGGAAGGGACCCACAAGGATCATTGAGTCTAACTTGTAGCCCTGCACAGATCGTCCCCAAGAGTCACATTAGTTTTTGGATAAGCATTACGTACTTCCTTTCTTGTCCCTATCCTAGGTTCTGCCAAAGATTTTACAGTATTTTGTATTTTAAGCAACCTTTCCTTTGATATTCTGCTTATTGTTTTTACTTGTCTTGCTGCTGTTTCCCTGCTACTCCAGTAATGTTTTTTGATTACTGGTTCAATCAGTTCTACATTATTTTAGTATCTACTTGAACCTGTTGTCTCAGACTGAATGTACATGGTAGGTTTTTTTATTGGTTTCAGCTGGTTAATAATTTTGCAGAAGTTTTCCCATGCAGTCTGTTAACCTTATATGACATGCAACTTTTTGTTTTGCGTGTATATTTACAGAGCATGAGGATAAGCAAGATAAAGCCAAGCAGAAAGCTTTTGTGGAACCATATTTCAAAAGTGATGAAAGGTAATTTAATTTGTTCTGTATAGATATTTCAAGGCTCTTTATATCCTCCCTATAGGGAAATTGTTCCTCCATAAAATAAATGTGTTTGTAACATACTAGCAGTTGAAGATGCACAAGTAAAAGATCTACTAAATTAGATAAAAGCCTTAGATAAAAGCTGGGGTAGGGGGAAAAAACTAACCATGTTGAGATGCCAATCATATTTGCTGAAGAGAAGAGATTGCCTTTTCTGCTTTTTGTAACTTACGGAATGCAATGTTTTGTAATCTCTGTGGTTTCTTACAGGCATGTGGTCATGTATGAGTTTAAGAGCCAGGAACCTATGGGGTTCTTGTAAAAATGAAAACCTTTCTCTGGTGTTTTTGCCCCTTGCTCTATGCAAAAAATGAATAATGTTCAACAATTGTACCTCTTAGTGCCTCCTCTGTTGCCTGTCTTTGTAATCATCATTGGAAGTCTGTATCTTCATTTCATAATGACACCAAATTAGCTTGTTTTTTTTACCTCACTCTACGTATTCTTTGTAGAGGAAAACTTGTTAGTGTTTTATTAGCAGATAAGTTGAAAAGAATCTGTTCTGATCTTGAATTGCAGTATATGTTCCTCTTGCAAGCACAACTCAAAAAAAAAATTCTACTGAAGATTTGTATTTGAGTAATTTCTACCTAATAATTACTTTCACACTATGAAAAGCCATAATAATGAGATATACATCTCTGGTTGTGTAAAAGATCATATTACATTCAAAAACTTTTATTTATAAAAATAGTGCTATTAATCTATAAAATACAGTATGATTTGGGGTTTGTATATGTTTTTTGATGTTTTTTTGTCCTTGACTCTCTATGATTGTGTTCTAAGAATTGGAAATTTCCAGTCATGTAGAAGAAATAAAAATACAATGATGTGAAAACATTTCTGTTTTTCAGAAAGAATACTGTGTTAGATATTCCTCACATTGAGGTTGTTCGTAAAAAAGAAGAAAGAAGAAAATTACTTGGCCATACATGTAAAGAATGCGAAATAGTAAGTAGTGCTGTAAAATTTGGTCAGTCCTCTGTTCTCCTAACACTGACAGTATCTGACTGCTAAAGAACTGTTGAAACCTTGAATATGGTTGCGTCACTATCATTACCTACAGCAGCAGCAGAAGTTAAGTGTTTACCAAAGCTGTTTTACCAAGCCTGCAGTTGGTTGGTTTGTTTTCAGCTGTAGTAATTGCATATAACTTAGAAAGTCTTGGGGTTTTTTGTGTATGTGTATGATAGAAGCTTCTTACACCATGGTTCCAGTAAGATCAGTAAGTCAAAGAGATATTGCAGTTGTTAAAGTTTTGGCTCAAAAGCTCCACTGAAATTTACAGGTACTGGATTATAGTAAGTTCTGTGTTCTGTTGTACCTATTTAAAGATAAATATATCTCAGTTTAATATGGTTGGGTTTTTTTCATTGTTTCCTCGGCTGTGTTTTTCAGATAATTGCACCAGCATAGGTGACAATGTGTATATATGTGCAAATACATGCAAAAATTTGTACATTAGCAGTATTAAATTTTAGGTTTCACATTACATATTTTTCCTTCCTTTCAGTTTAGAAAACTGCTTTCTGATACTTGATGTAGAGATAAAATATTGAAGTAATTACATATGTAGTTAGGACATATTTCATTTGGCCATTAATAGACTTTCAGGCTGAACTTAATCATTGGTGGTGATCTAATAAATTATGACTCACTAGAAGTGTGGATTAATGACTGAATAATGATGAATTTTCTGGAATCTTTTTACTTAATTTCCATAGCTATATAGAACTAACAGTTCTAATAGATTCTCCTGCTATTCACTTTGTAGTCAAGTCCCATTTACTTAGCTGAAGAAACTTATTAGGGCGTATTTTAATTAAAACACATTCCTGAAAAATAGCTTTGGTAAAATGCATTAAATACAAATATTTCAGTTTTACAGGCAAATATAAATACCATTTTCAAAAATACATTTGATTTAAAAAGTGTGAAGGAAAACAAATTCCTTGAAAATAATCAAACCAAACCAAACAAACAAAAAAACAACCACCAAACTTTCAGTCCATTTATTGGTCCAAGAGTCATATTTTAAATGTTTTAATTTCCTGTTTCTGTCACCTACAGATCTTCTCACTGCAAATCCAGTTGTTACTTTCTGTTAAGTAAGAGTGGTAACTATGGTGTCTGGAAACAATCACAGCTTCAGTTTTGTAATAGTGGGTTTCTACCTTAAATCTCAGGAAAGTGTGGGTTTGTTGTTGGCTTTGGTTTTTAGAGGTTTTTTTTTAAGTCTACACCATTCAAGATTAATGTCTTGGAATGTGGAGAATGCTTGTCTCTGTCATTGCACAATAAAACTGGCTTTGAATTACATGCCTATGGAAGAAGGGAGTATTGGATAAAACATAAATGATGCTTTGAAAAAGTCTTGGCTTACTGATTAGCCATGTGCGTTTGTAAAGCTGCCAAAGTCTAAGGAAATATTTAGGGAGTGTGTAGAAATCAGTCAGTTGTTTCTGGCCGTGTGCTACAAGTGATGTGAGTGTGGTGAGTTACCCATTACTCTGAGAAGACCTGACAGATTTAATTTCTACACATGCTGTAGCAGACTGATACTAAATTCCTGTTTAAGTGCTTATATTAAAACAGTGGAAGCATCTCATTCGCTTTACAGTGTAGAACTTTTGATAAGAGGTTGTTTTGCTTTGTTATGAACTTGTGGTGCTATCAGAGGAAGATTGTAGGCGAAGTTACTGGTGGCTTGTAAAAGTAACATTTGTTAATGTGGTTGTAAAGTCTAGCTACACTTTAGATGAATAGAATAATCAGGTCAGATGTTTTTATGTATATTTAGAAATCATTCTGTATGTAACTTTATGCTAAATTAATGGGAGGAACATTTTAAGGGTTTATTCCCTTTCTGAGACTTGAAATGGTAGAGTTCTGTAAACAGTTATTTTACAGTGAAGACACTGCAGGATGAGATATTGCATATCTGCACACATGAACAAGCTGAGCTTGAATGTGTTGTGTGGGCTGAAAATGCTGTGAACAGTGAGATCAATCTAGAAAACAGCTGAGAGTTCTTTTTGCTGTTTAGCTGACATACATAACTCTTTCATTCTCTGTCAACCCTAGTAGATTCCTAATTTCCAATTTCTATTTAAAATACACTTGTCTTGATTTTTGGTCTTGCTATTTTCTGTTGCTACTGAACTGTACTGTATTTTTCATTGTTGGATCTATAAATATTTCTTACCAATCATAACTTTTGGTAGGTCAGTTTCTAAAATTTCAGGCTATTTATAGGACAAAAATAAGGATCATTGCTAGTTATCCCTAAATAAGACTCACTATTATATGGCTTTTACAGGTATTGTAGAATTCTTATAATTAATTTTGTTGATTTAACACCATTTTCCTAACTTTTGTCAGTGAAAATTGATGTGTACTCAATGATAATTACCTGTTCCTCCTCTTCCATTAATCTCTACTGAGTGACACAGATGTTTTTCCAGCTGGGTCTCTGAAGTCTAGCTGCAAAAGTGGCCCTAATCTGTCTCAATCCCAGAGCTACTGATGATACCCTCTGAAGTTCTGGTCTTGGCATATGCTTTTTCCAGTTTAAGGGAATGTTGTATAAGACAGTGGCAAACATTTTCCAATCTCCAAATGTCAGTGACTGATCCTGGACTTAGAGACAATATGTTTTGAAGAACTTTTTACTAGGAGCTCGTAGCCATTCCTGAATATTATCTATGGAACTGGCAGTTTATTCTGTTTCATCAAGACTTAATATAGACAGACCTGTAATCGAAAATTTTGATTACAACCTGCTAGCAACCTATATCTGTGTTCTTGACCAAGAGACCCACACGTTACTAGATCAGATTCGTGTACTAATAAGGGCTTTCAGAGCAAAATATGTTCTGGTGTCACACTTTGTAGAATGGCATGAAGTCTGAATTAAATTGGGAAGGGGAGAAAATGTGCCTGTTTTAGGCATAATTGTAGTTCCTATGGATTATAGAATCACAGACTTAAGTCTACTTCTTCTAGGTCATGCAGTTTTGACACTGACATATTCAGAGCTGTGATTACTCTTTTTTATACAGTCATCAGTATTTATATCTCATGATTTTTTGGAGGAGGATTTTTATGCCTGTTTCATACTTTGTCTGCCATCTGGTAGGAAAAAAGGAGTTTATTAGAGTACTTTACAATTCCAGGTAGGTTTTCTGAAATCCTACTAGTCGTTGAGAAAAGGAAGTAATCTGTGTTGGCAAGAGGTATCTTGTTCCTTTCCTGATTTCCCCAGTCTAGATGACTGTGTAGTTGATTGAATGAGTTTTAAACTTTAGTTTGCCTTCTTGAGTTGTAACACTGTCATTTCAGTAAAATTGGTTTAACACTTTTACAAGGGTCAGGTTTCTTGTGAGGCTGTGACTTGGCTTGCCACTTGAATCAAACAGTGAATTTGCTTTGAAAATATTTTGGCACTCTCTGATATCTAAGTGCCAGATTTGTATTTTTAGAAGACACAAATTAAAACAGTAGAAAACTGCATGGAAGAAAAACCCTAATTTTTTGTGATGCTACTCATGGTAACGCCCAGCAAAGAGGTTTGAAGAGTGTATATACTTTTCTCATTGCAGCCCCCAGTACAGCTGACAGGAATGAAAGAGTGACCAATTTAGTTCCCTCTGGCAGATAGTTTCTGGAGTCCCAGTGTCAATCAGCTAGTTAAACTAGCTCTTTATTTACTCCCAAATGGAGGATAATTAAGAAGGAAGAATTTTTACTTAAGTTTGCTGTTGCTACTGTAAATTTAGAAACTGGAAATAATTCTGCAGCATGGGCTTTATAGTGTGTTTCTTCACTGTTTTTATTTTAATTGTAAATGGAAGCTGTAACTTAGAAATTTTAAAAATTCCCATTTCAACACATGTGCTACTTAGATTTTTAAAATCAGTCAATAAAATTGTCAACATAAGGATTTGTACACATGCCTAACCTCATACCTATGGTATGTTAAAAGAGAGAAAGCTAACAAATTTGCCACCATAAAGATATACCTAATATGTAAGTTCAATAAGCTTTTAGGATAATTGCCACTTGCTGGCCACTTGGATAACAGATCTCTACTCTTGTCTGTCCTCACCATTATTTTTGGATAACTCTGTTAATGAACACAGTGTTTGACAATGTCATTGTGTAAAGCAGTTGCTCTATATGTATGAATTTGTTAACTTGGATTTTTTTCCACCCCCTAACATTCAGTATTATGCAGACATTCCAGAAGAAGAGAGACAGAAGAAACTAGCTTCCTGTTCAAGACACAGATTTCGCTACATTCCTCCAAATACTCCTGAAAATTTCTGGGAGGTTGGATTTCCTTCCACCCAAACCTGTGTGGAAAGAGGTTTGTGCAGAAAACCAGTCTTACAAAGCACTTTTTAAAGCTGGTTTTTCGTTGTTGTTCTGAAATGGTTGCCAGAAATTTTCTATAGTTCATATAGCAGCCTTTCTCACCCAGTTCTGTTGATGTTTGTTTACTTAGCAGCAGCCCTGTTTATAGCAGTTCCTGTACTACAAAGCAAGGAATATAAGGAACCTTTCTTAGAGCCTAGAGAAGACAGAAATAATTGGGATTTTCCTAGAATTTAATTAAAACCCTATATGACTTTTAACCACAGCAAGAACTGGGTTTTTAGGGCCAAAGGTTTACTGAGGAGACAGGCAGCACTTTTTCAGTATTTTTAGAGCTTTGTAATACCACATGATACTAGATATGTTGCAGGTAGGGTGTGATTAAATAGTTTTTATACATATACCCTTCCTGTTAGTGACAATGAAAAGCTGTGCTGTTTGGTTTTTGTTTTGGTTTGGGGGTTTTTTGCCTCCTCTTTACACTGAAGTTTTTTCTCTCCTAAATAATTTTTTGAGATCCGAGAGCTTGGTATAAAAATGAGTATATACCAGTTACGTTAAAACATGGTGAGTTTGTAGTACTCCATGTACATTTCTTCATCAGTGTTGAAACTCAGAGGTGAGGAGCGCTATGGTGAACTGAATTACTTAAATCTTATGCATGGTTATTAGGTGTGAATCATTGACCTTTACTTTTAGCTGTTTTTTTAACAGTTTCAGGTCAGGCATGGTAAAATGTGGCCAGAGATGTGTCTGTATTCCTGTGTGATAGTGTTCCAGTATCATCCTCAATCTTTCAGAACAGGGAGCCTTGATTTTTAGGGATTTACTTAACTTCTTACTACCCATTTGGAATCTGCATACAGCCTCTTTAAAAATTCTTATCTGTCTCCTTGTTCTGCTAGAGTAAGAGCTGTTGAGTTGTTAAAGGTCCTCAACAGCATATCAGAGGCAGACTTTAGATCAACACTCCCTTGGAAAAAAAAGAAATCATGTAACAGTGCAGCAAGAACAGTAAAACACCAAAGAGAGTTCCCACAATGAGCAATTACAGCCATCACTCCAAAGTAGTGGGGTACAACAGATGTATTTTCTACTTCTTATTGGTATATTGAACCAATTGTGGTTTGTGTTGGGTTTTTTTCTAATAACTGAGTTACATAGACAGCATTTTCCAGCTATGAAATAGGAATCTACTACTCCCACTTTGGTGGATGTTGTTGCTGATAAACAGTAAGGGTTTGACAAAAGGCAGGTGCTGTAACTGACTTGCAGCAAATGTCTGCTCACTGTCAGTGTTAGCTAAGTTGAGCTTGTTATAGAACTTTTCTATACACTTTTCTTATCAGAAAGCTTTCAAGGTGTGTTTGATCCATAGGTTCATGTTTGCCTTTTCCAGGTGGACAAGTCTTCAGTAAGTAAGGGTGCCCTTAAAACATAGAGATGTACTGTTTAGACTCACAAAGCACATGTGCCAAAAGTTTCCTCTGCATGACTAGGATTTACATTTTTGAAAGTGATTTTTATTAGTCAACTGAATTAGCGGTACTTGAATGCTTTGTTACTCTTATATAAAATCTTCCGTAGAACAGAAAAGGAATATTGAAGCTTTGTTTTTTCACTGTTGAACAATTCATAGTTTTCATCCTCTTCTTCAGTGTTGACTGTCTGTAGACTATGCGGTCACCTACTAGAAAGCAGATGAGTGTTTTAATGAATGATATTGCACCCTGGGATCTCATAACCTTTTGTGAAGTGAGAACCAATTGCCACAAAAGGGAAAAAAAATCACAAGTAATATTTTGTGGGTAAACACAAATTTAAGCTAAATTTACACCTGGTTTTGTATTATATTTCTTACCTCAGATTTATTCTTACTCTTTTAAGGTTATATTAAAGAGGATCTTGCTCCCTGTCAACGTCCAAAAAGACGGCAGCCTTATGCTGTGATGTTTTCTCCAAAAGGCAAAGAGCAGAAGACATAAAGGATGGGGAAGTAAGGCCTGTCAACTTGAAGTGTATTTTTCCTGTCCGTAGATATTTATAGTTAATATAAACTTGAAATTGTTTTCCACAGTGATAGATAAATTGTTTAATTGAATATGTAAATTTTATAAAATTCATTTGAAAGTCTGATTTACCAGGAAACAAAACTATTTAATGTATGTTTGTTTCATACTGCGTTAATACATTTTGTATTAATTTTTGCACCTGTCAGACAATGAGTCTCCCACCTTTTTTTTTAATCTTTGAAGTTAACAGCAAAAATTCCAGCAAATCCTGTCTCAACTTTGTGTCAGTGAGTAACTGCTTTGAAGTCACTGAGATCAGTTGTTCTTGCAAGCGTAAATGTCTGTCAATGGGAACAGAAATGCGGATTTTCTAGGGTGCTTTTATTTTGCACTGGATTTTCTTATATAGCCTTTGTCTTATGACAGTAATTGTTATATTTACCTGTAATAAAGTTGTATTAAATTTGAAATGTATCTACTGTTAATAGTTTGGAGGTATGAAAACCACGAAGTCTAAGCGTCTTTCTTAAATTCTGGTGTTAAATGTATAGCACCATGTTTTCCTAAGTGTTTAAATTAGAACATCCAATATTTCTTTCCTAATTTGGATCTGTTTGCGCATCTGTGTCTCACTTGTTGATAGAGATAAGCATTGTTATTTCTAAATTTGGGTGCCAGCTCTGCCCAGAGTTCTCCTAGTGTACAGAAGTGGTCACCACCTAGATTACAAAGGATTCTCCACAGGTATTTTAAATTAATTTTTTTTAGCCAGGAATATAGTTCCGTACTTGTGTTTGGAAAGTAAGAGTGTACACTGTCACAGAGGCAGGGTAATACCTACATAGGTAGGCAGGCCAGAGATCACTAAAAGACACTTAGGAATAAAGAAGCTACAGAGTTATGTTCAACCAGTGAGAACTTTTTTTAAAAAAAGAGATCATAAAGCAAGTAACTATTTAAATGCCTTAAATCAAAATAAGATAATAGGAAGTACAGACACCTCCAAGAATTTATATATATAAAGGTATCTGTAATTTCTATTCTTGTATTTTTATATATATATATGTGTGTGTGTGTATAAAAAAGTATAGAAATATTGGCAGGTTCTGCTGATGGAGAGGTCAGGGTGTAGGCCTAAGAAGGAAACTAAAAAAAATGTGATCAATTTAACTGTAACACTAAGTAACACAAAATTCCTCTTAGGGTGAAATCGCAGACTTTGCAGAAAAGTAGAAGAAGGTGTAACAGGAGGCACTGTCCCCATCCTGCCTGCTTAGTTGATATATTTGCTTTAGCATTTTGCAGAGGTATGTCCTAAGGAAAGCCAAAGGGATAAAGCCAAATAACAGTTAAAATCTTTAGTTGTTCCCATATATAATAACACATGCTGAAAATAAGTGTTTACACACTGTAGAAGTTCATTTCTTGAAGCAGGCAGTCAAAGAGTCCATGCCAAGGTAAGTCTAGTTCCCTGAAAATTAAAAAATTTTGAAGAAAATTAGTGGGTGCTGCCAAAAAGTGGTGTTTTTGCAGATATCTTGAAAATTGTTTTAAGGCAACGGTTACGTGCTCTGAATAAATACTTGTCCATTAAAAAAGAAGTTTTTAACAAGAAAAGTATGGTTGGAGACTGCTTTTAACAAGGGAGAGGCTTTACAAAGCAGAAGTTATGTCCACAGTAAGAAAAGTGGAGACACACTGTAACTCATCAAATGTAAAATTTGCTATGAAGTAGACCATTTGAGAACATATCTGAAAGAATTTATTATAAATCCTGCTTTTAACAACTATCAGAACAAACTTCACAGCAAGTTTGCAAAGTAAAAGATCAATCAATAATGGGAACATTTAAAGGTGAGATGATGAGAAAATTTGGGGGTTTTACAGCAATGTCCACTGTGGAAGTGCCTAAGAACTTTCCTTCAAAGGGGCTGGGTGGGCAGAGCTGTTGTAAACTGAAATGGCAGGAAAGGTCGATGTTGGTCAGGACCGGAGCCCACACCCGTGGATTGAAAGTGACAGAAGAAATTGCTAAATTCGTCACTGCAACATGGAACTTGGCACCCAGAGCAGCTTTGGTGGTCAAGGAGAGCAAAGTGACAATTATGCCATCAGGCTTTAAAAAAGACTCCAAGGAGATCAGTGGTGCTGGAGCCTGACTAATTTTATGGAGTATTGAAAACTGGGCTAATTGCTAAAAGTGTAACAAACAAGATTTTCAGACTTACAGATAAATACAACGTGGAAAAATGGCACTTTTTAATGGTGTCATTCTGGTGGTCTTTTGGACTTTTGAAGGTGTCAAAGCATGATTCGTCTGACAGCTCACAGTAGAACCAACTTTTCAAGGCACAAAATGAAAAGTTGTCTCCTAGATTATGTCTGTTTAAAGGTACATAAATCATCAGAACAGGAGGAAATTATGGTGAGGTTCTTCTAGGTCCTGTTTCATTCAGTCTTATATGTGTTTAGAGAAAGGGTGGAGGACAAAGAAAGTTGGTTAAATTATTCACTGTGCAAATTTAACTGGGATGTAGAAGAGGGTGGATTTTGCAGAGCAGAACCCTTTTACGCAGAAAGGAGTGTGATGCTGATAAATTCATAAAGTTGGAAGTAGTAAGTGGGGAGGGTTGCTTACCAAGGGGCAGCAGGTTTTGTTACAAGCAGAAAGAACCAGATAGTGCCTGTAAGGATATCACTACTCCACTAGAGGACAGTAAGGAACTGCTTTTGTGCTTCAAACAATGCAAGAACTCCCCTTTCCTTTTTAGTTAGCCAATTTTTCTAAGACTTCAATTGCTATTAAAATTGTAGATCTCATGTCTAGCTCTTCTAATGACAAAAAGTGTTTCATTTCATCTTGACAAGTAAGAGATCAATTTTAAAAAATGTAGAAACAAGAATAGAAACAGACTGTGATTTCCCTTCCAAAAATAAGAGAAGTTCCTAAAGAAATACCAGCAGTATGAGGAACCTTTGTGTACCAAAAAGATGACTGAAATTTATAAATTTATAAAGTTCAGTTAAAGATTACTACATGCAGTCATTTCTAATTGCAATTTCTAGTTATGGTTTACCTGTATTTTTAGAAAACTCTTGCAATAACACATCTTTTGCCCAGAGGAATTGGAAGCAAAGAGGGAGTAAGTCAAGAAAGTCTGCTAAAAAAAAAACTTTAAATATTGTTACATTTATAATTAGCATGGCAGCACACTGTGCTTGCAGTCAACTGTGCTATCAGAGGAGTGGACGGTGTTCTTTGAGGTGTTTTTTTTCCACACCTATAAGTGCTGAAAAAGAAAGGAAATTTGGGATAAAAACCATAGGCTGAAGTAGGCCTGTGTCTTTAGAGGAGATTTGGACAATTGCCTAAAATCAGTGTTTATAAGCCAAGTATTCATATACTTTCTTGCATGAAACCAATACTCAGAAGCTGGAAGAGTGTGAGAAATTTCTTCAGGTGTATTTAGGTATGAGTACACAAAGGGAAATCTCTGTATAGCAGTACCTGTTGGGTCATGCATTCACCACCTGGCAGAACAGCCAGGACAGCCACTGATGTCTTCTAGTTTCCTCTTCTTGTCTGACTGTGTTTTAGGATTCATGCTGCCTCTTCTCATTTTGTGAGATAAGGGGAAAATTAGTGTAATTGATGCTAGAATATGTTTGTATGTTATGGATATGTAGATAAATAATGATAGGACATTAGCCATGACTGGAAGAGCTTGAAGACTTGACATTCACATAGTAAGAACCCTCAAAGAAACAATATCTAAAACCACATCCACTTGACATTGTCAAAAACAACCCTCACTGGAAGGGGCTGAAGTAGCTTCTAAAAGTCAGTTTTTCTGAACTCAGAGCAAGGTAATGCTCAGGGTTTCCAGTAGAGCTGCTTCTGGGCTCCTGGAGTACAGTGCATCCATCACCCCTGTATTCCTAGTGATTCTTAGCATTTATTCAAGCCTGTGCTGTTCAGACAGTGGTATGGGCCCAACAGTTGTACAAGTTGGTGGCTTAGTGTCATTCCCAAAAACATAAAGATGGCAAGGTGATGGCTTTAGCACTTCCATGGTGTTATCTGTTCAGTCTGCAAACACATCTCTGCCTGAGAAGCAAGCCTTTGATTAAAAGCCATTTTTGGGGCACAGAAGTGAGACAGATTGTTGGTAAAATGTCCACGGGCCAACTGCATTTCCTGCAGTGCCTGGGAGGCCAACTTGATCATTAGTTGCTTTTAATTAGTTGTGCTTTTGAACTTTGCCTTTCTCATACAGAAAGGATGAATGCCTTGTCCCTAATGAAGCAGGAGGAAAACAATGTCTGTTTGCTGATAATTAGAAACTCCTGTCAAAACAAAAACAATAGAAAAGGACAAAATCATAGGCAGGGGAAGAACAGAGGAGGGAGTGGAAGAGAGTGATGAGGTGCTCATTGGTGGTACGTCATGGGATATCAGTGGATTCTTGGTTTTAGAAATAATAGACATCAGCCCTGATCCTCAGAGAAAGGGGTGTGCTCTATTCAAATCAATCAGTTGCGGAGAATTTGGAAGAAGGAGCTGATGATTCCTTTGTCTTGTGTGTCACAGCATGGAAAGACTGCTCAGTCTGAACAGTTGGTCATTGCTTTGTCCCTGCACAGAGTGAGCATAAAATTTCCAGGAGTGTCTCTGTGTGCAAATATGAACAACTAACTACCAAGGGAGGGAGTGAGACAGTGCAGAAATAGGCCCAAAGTTTGCCTCAATGGAAGATAGGCCATGCTTGCTTTAGGTCCATGTAGTTTCTTTGGATAAAACCCAGAAATGTAAGGTGTTCTCCTCAGAATTCTTCTTGCTTCTTTGGTCTGTGCTTTGCAATCTGTGTTCCTGTATGCCAGCATATGGAAAAATTATGTGCTGTAGATTATATAAACAGTGTTGTCTTCTGTGAATTATTTTACAGGTTACACAGTGATGGGTCAGCACAGGTTGGGTTGCTGTGTGTTAGGACAAGGATGTGTTATAGCAATACACAATGAATTTTGATCCTCAAGTTTGAATTTATGAGTCCTATAAATATAGACAAATCTTCCCTTGACTGTCATATTGATATGTGGGTGTTTTTCTGGGTTACAATTCTCTTCTGTCTCCCACTATTTTAAAATCTTCTTCTCCTCTTTAGAATATTTTTTGGGTTATGTATGTAGCTAGACTTTTAGCATCCTGGGCACAGTGCTTGAGGTGCAAGCATCATCCCAGCAGAGCCACATGGATGTCCAGGTGTCTGGCAGGAATTACTGTATCACATTTATTGTGGAGAGAGGCACTGGGAGCCTCCAGTCAAGGGCAGCAATGTCTGTCTCCCACACTTGGCAATGGTGGGAGATAACCCTGCCCAGCAGGAACTTTGAGAAGGATATTTGAAGACCACTTGTCCTTGGGTGGCTTTTGTCTGCATTCCAGCTGCAACCACGAACAAGGCTTATCAGTCTCATTTATAGCCAAGGCTCCTTTTTGGCAACTTGTTAGAAAAATTAGTTGGAGTTTAAAGTCAACAAGGGAGAAAGGTTTTTCATTACAGGGGGAAAAGCTGATTTAAGCTAAAAGCATGTATTTGTGGGGAAAGCATCTTCAAATCAGAGCAGCAACATTTGATATGTACTTTCTACACCAGTAAGTGACTACACTTGGAACTAGCCAATGCACCAGTAAAGTTTTAAATACAATCTGGTGACATACACAATATAGTCAGACAAGAAAAGTGAAGAAAATATCCTCAGAAATAATGGTAGGAAGACTTCCATGTCTACCTCTATTCCACCAACTTCTTCTACAAAGATACTGCCTTCGTGTAGTGATGACACATATTAATATATTTCAGCTACTGTACCAGAATAAATGTAGTATTAACCATAAATTGGAAATACAGAAGATCTCCCTTATTTCTGAGTGGTTTGCATTCTTACCTAGGACTTTAAACTTCAAAGCAGAGATCAGTGAGGTCTTGGGGGTTTTTGTTGTTTGTTTTTGGGTTTTGTTTTTCGTGTTTATAGTCACCAACTTTAATAAGTGTTTTGAATTAATTCGTTTTCACTTACTTAATACCTTGCCTGACATGGTTTGTACTTAGATAATAGTTTCATGTGGAATAGGTTGTAAGAAAAAAGCATAGTGAAAGGACAAAATCTTAATATGCCTGTACTCCAAAGCCAGTAGGAATAGACAGGAGACCGTCCTGTGGATCAGGCACATGTGAAACAAGAAGCAGAGAAGACAAAACTGAGATTGAGTCATCAGCTCAAATCTATTTGGTGATAAAACCTGCTTAATTCCCTCACAGTCAAAATTACCAACTCGATGAGTCTTTTTAGAGCAGCTTTAAATAAAGTGAGACTAAAATAAGACTAGATAAGGAAGAAGTAACAATTTGGGGGCCTTTAGGAATATGTTCATGTGCTTTACTTGTGCCCTTGGGTAAATCAGTTTTGGGAAAAGATAAGGAGATTAAATACAGTCTTTGAAATTACATTCCTAATGACTCACCATTTCAGAGAGCTTGGGAATTTAAGCTGCAATTGAAAAGAAACATAAAATGAAAAAAGAAAGCTAACATTTTCTTGGATAATGTGTATCAGATAATGAGTTGATACTCTTTTAATGTTGAACAGATGTCCTAGAAGAGGCAATTATTATAATTCAAATTTTCTTCTACTTAAGCCAGTTTGCAAAAATACAGGTACTCTCTCTCACATAAATATAAGGATTAATATAATGAGAATCAAGACACTAATAGTTACAAATCAGAAAAAGCTAATTTCTTATTTCTATTTCATGGAAATATCCAGCATCTTAAATCATAGCAGTGTTCCACTTTGGAACAAAAAGGCAAAATTTTCCATGAAATTAAATCTAAAATAATTGGATTTGAAATATTAGACTTTTTGAAGTATTTCACTCCGTTCTAATGCAGTTCAGTTTATATTATTACTGTCAAATTAATAGAAGCAGGCATGAAACTCAAACTCATCATGACAACTTTCTCTGAAATCACTGTGCTCTTTATATGCATTTTTCTTGCTGGGTATCAACTGAATAGTTTTCAGTTTGCTAGCCTGCCAAGCACACTCTATTAATTGCTAATAAATTGTTAAATGCTTGGAAAATCATTCAGAGAAATCAGTGGGACTCTTGAAGTTTACTCCCAACAATCTGACACTTAAGCAAGGTAAAAGAGAAAACATAAAAAGTTACAAGGAATATTTTTTTAGCCATACTTCCCTCTACTTCTCCCTTGGTCTATAATAGAGAAGCACATGGAATCATTGGAAATATGATTCTCTTCTTCTCAAGCCTGTGTTGAAAGATTTAACTGTTTGGGAGTGGGGACTGTCAGAAAACCCTTTTTATTGCTCAACTTTGAGTATTGAGTATTTTCTTAGTGACTACTCTTGAAAAGTATTATGCATTCCTAAGAAAGGAATTCCTTATATGTCTCATCTGATCCTCTGCTGTAGTTGAAGGAGAGCATTGAGCTGGGGAAGTCCTGGGTTAGTGGTGCTTAGTGGTAAGCCCCTTCACAGCCGCACTCATCCAGACTGATAAGGATCTTCTCTGCACTAAGGATTAAGCAAAGGAGGCTTCTCTGAAATTTTTGTCAGGACATCAGATGACCAAACTGTTCTACCATAGCATTATGGAAATATATGACTTATTTCATAAGTCATGAAATGTGATCAATACCTTTTTTAAAAGACAGGTATATGCTGTGGAGACCAGTGGTCTCCAGGTTATGCCAGCTGTTTAAAGTTACTGCGTACATGATCTCCTCACACAATACGGTTCATTTATAAAGGCATTTATGATAAAGCAAATGTGAACTGCCACTGCAACAATTGTTTTTATAATATATTTCACTTGGTGATATAAAAAATTTCCAATTCAGTATAAATAAAAATAGATCTCATGGGATTTCTCAAAAGAAAACATCTGCAGAATGTTTGTCCCAGGACTGAACTGGGAAGGACATGAGAATAGAAACACTAAGACATCAGGCATTTATAAATTACCCAGAGAGACCACAAATGATTATTCCAAATGGGTCTGTAAACTCGACATGACCTACTCTAGAGGCTCTCACGGATGTCCCCATAACCCATGGCAGCTCTTTTACACCCAGCAAAGACACCCACTAGCTGTAGTAAGCACTGAGTCATTCTCCTAGAGGGAACTGCATTCAACATACAGTTATGAGACTCACAGGAGTCTCCCAAAAACAAACATTTCTTCCTTCTGACACTTTTAATTTGCTACCTAGAGGCAGCACCCTGTTTTAATCTGCTCAGCTCTTCCAAGTCCTAGATGTACATACCTTTCCAGGAGCAAAACTGATGCCTGCCTGCCAAGGGCCATCACCTGCATTCATGGTGGTAAAATATTTTCCCCAGCAATTTCCCATCTCTCTCACAACTCTGGATTCAGGCTTTCAGTTCAGACTAACTTGAAATGTTTTCAAAAGAAGATCTTTCAAAGGGCAAGAGACTCAAGACACTCTAAAACGTGATGGAGTTCAGCAATGAGAAAGCCAGACATTGTCATTCTCATCCCATTGCAGAATGCTAGGCTGTAGGTTGGAGCACTGACAGAGGGCAACCCATGTGAGGGAAGTTTTGTGTGAAAATACTCCATTTCCCCAGAGAAACATGTTAACATAAGGATGGCCCAAGACCATCTTGTCAGATCCTGGTCTATTCTACAGCCACTTTCAAAAGTCATGTATCTATATTAACCTATTCTGGTGGCTTTCCTTGTGCTAGCATATAACTGGTGGCTGTTGAATGAGGTATTTCAAATTGGCTTAGTGTATTTTAAATTTAGTTGCCTTTTTTTCTGTATTTTTTATCACTCAGACAAATGGAACTGCATTTTTGTAATAGATTTAAACTATATACTGGCCAGGGATAAATCATGGAAGTGCGAAAATATCAGGAGCAGAACGTAGAAAAATAAAATAATGTGATTGTGCATGGCTGCTGTCTGTGCAGTTCTCAGAGTATCTGCTGCTCTGCACATCTCATTTTTTTGAAAGGTAAAAAAAGGCTACAACATAAAAGACCTGATACCCTTTGGCTGTGGCTGATGCCAAAGGGAAAAGTTTTCGGGGAGGATGTCTGAGCTGCCTGCTCAGTAACTGCTTCAGTGTTTTAAGGCTTTGGGATAATACAGACTCATTTATTGCTCAGAAGAGGCCTACGTGTAACTTTATATCAAGGAGATTTGATGAATTTTCAACATGTGAAATGCCAAGATTTTCCTGACCTACTGGCAGCCCTTCTGTGCTGTTCCTCTTTCACTACTTAGGTGTGCTTTTAGCTGTTTTGGTTGTGTTTTCAGACCATTCCACTTCCCCATTTTCATTGCTGTGTTGCTTTTGAGGGTCTTGATCTCACTGCCAAGCCCACAGTTGTATCAACAAAGCTGCAGCCCCTAAAATCAGAAGATTGTATAAATTTATGCTTTTATTTAGCAAAGCTTTCGAAGTAACCTGAGAGGGCAAAAAGTTTTCCATATGTCAGACCTCATGTTATGTGACAAAAGGTTCACCAACCCCTAAAAGTAGCACAGGCTTGACAGCAGGTGGGGAGACCCTATAACCGTACTGGGGACATGAGTCCCTCTCTGCCCTTTGTTGCGCTGTCCCAGGGGAGCCTCAGTCCCATGGCCCAAGGGTGGCATCCATCAGGGTGAGACAACAGGAGGGGCTCTCCTGAGGGAGTTGGAACATTGTGAGATGCAGGGGAACAGCATCTTGGGATGGAACAAACTTACAGGATGTTATGAGGAGGAATCAAAAGTGGCAAAATGGAACGATAATGGTGGTTTGGGGAATAATAAGTGGGAGAGAATTAAGGGATATAAGAGGCCAGTGTGCACCAACAGTGGCTGGTCAGTACACTTGCCTGGCTATGCCCTGAATCTTATTGCTGCCATCTGTCATGTCTGCTCATTAAACTGTGTTTCCAGCTATTTCCCCAGGTAGAGGGTCCCTGGTTTTGCTGGCAGACAAGCAAAATAGATGGCTTGGGAGCAGGTTATCAAAGCAGAAATAGTCAAGGCCAGATGTTTGTCCCTGCCTGTGAGACAGCTAGAGGAGCTGTCTTCTGGCAGGGCCACGGGGTCCAGTCCAAGGACAGGAGAGAGTGTGGGTTCTGGGGTTCACTGCAAGACCTGTGTGGGTGGGTGTGCAGAAAGGGAGATGAGACCATCCAGGGCCAGCCAGGTAGGCTTTGTACCCATGACTGGTTACTGGAGGTGTCCACAGCCGTGTGTGTGTGTGTGTGTGTGTGTGTGTGCGTGCACAGAGGAGGTTTGTGTGCCTGCAGCTGAATGGGGCTACAGCCCTTGGAGGAGTCCTGTGCCCACCAAGTACCAGCAGCTACCATATAGATTGGATATATGAGGACAGTTCCTGCCTACATGGTGTGTATATACACATTTCCCACACATGGACCTTCATGCTGATTAGACACAGAGAGGAACAGGATGAAAATTGCTGCTTGTGCAAGTGCTGTGTTTTCCGAGTGTGCTGGTTTTAACTGGGAGAGAGTTGAATTTTTCAGTGCAGCTGGTACAGGGCTATGTTTTGGATTTGTGTTGAGAAAAGTGTTGATAACACACGGATGTTTTTGTTATTGCTGAGCAGTGCTTACACAGAGTCAAAGCCTTTTGTGCTCTTCATTGCACTCTGCCAGCGAGGAGGCTGGGACTGCACAAGGAGTTAGGAGAGATCAGCTGCCTACAACTGACCAAGGTTATATTCCATACCATATGGAATCATGCTAAGCATATAGAGCTGGAGAAGGAAGAAGGAGCGTGGAAATGTTCAGAATGATGCCATCTGCCTTCAAAGTCACTGTTAGGTGTGATGGAGCCTAGTTTTTCTGGAGGTGACTGAACACCTCCCTGCCAATGGGAAATGGTGAATGAATTCCTTTTGGTGCTTTGGTCATGTGAGTGGCTTTTGCTTTTCCTATTAAACTCTTTTTCTCAACCCATGAGTTTTCTCACTTTTAGCATTCTGATTCTCTACCCCACCTCATCAGATAGGAGTGAGTGAGCAACCTAGCTGCCAGCTGGGGTTAAACCACAACACTGGATTGTGGCCACATGTATAAAGGTTTTGTGTGTGTGCCAATTTGGAATTCATGATAAACCTGGCTAAAGACTATTTTTACCTGCTGGGCTGCTGGATCCAGCAATCTCCAACCCTACATATCTGGAGCTCTGCTCTGCTGACTGCAGTTCGGATGAATAAGTGACCCAAGTTCTGATATTAAATGAGTTTTAGGCTATTGAGGTTTCTAAAGGAAGGATTTTCTCTTATACAGGGAAGGCTTACATACACGCAGGGTCCACCCAGTCTGTGCTGCTGACTGCTCAGGGATCTGTCTGTAGAGGGGAAAGTAATTTCTGACTGCCGCACTGGCACCTCTAACTTCACCCCTGTGCAAAAATAAGAGAAATGAAATATGGAGGGAGAAACTTTGAGCTGCCAGTAGTGCAGAGGCTGCAGTTTTTTCCATCTGTTTTAACTAGTGCAAGGCCATGCCTCCTGGATGGCCATGCCTGTGGGTTTAATGCTCTCATACTGTGATGGATTGCATAGCTTCCAGCACAGGATCATAAGCTACATGACCTGGGTCTGCAGGTCCCTCCCACTATCCAGTTACTAGGAATTTTCCAGTAAGTGAGACCCCATAAGGAGGTGTCAATGATAAAAGCCAACCTGAGAAGAACCCTCTCAGTGTCAGCACCGAGCACAGTAATAAATCATTTAGCCCAGCCCCTTCTAAATGCCTGCCCCAAAGCAGCAATATTTACATAAGTTTCTCCAGCTCATGCACAGATGGTCTCTGACCATTTACACTCTGAGAGAACTCTCACCATGAGCAAGAAGTGCCCTGAATGGGGGAGCAGCTTGGGCCATTCACAGGGATGGTTTGCATGCTTAGCTTTGGGTACTAACCAGTGCAAAATAAAGCAGAGAGTATTTCCTACAGATCTGGGAATTCTGACCTGTTTCTAAACAAGCGTCTGTTTGCTCCAAGCATCAGAACCATAAGCAAGCGCAATAAAAAACTTCTTGTGAAAGCAGAGTGATGAAAAGCTTTCAAACCCTTTAAAATTCCTAAGAACCTTTAAAATTCCCTTTTAAATTCCTGAGTCGTGGACTCAGCGCAAACATCACCTCAGCATTTGCTAGGATGACTGGCTGGGTTGGCTGTGATGCTGCTCAGAACAACTGACCCACTGCTCGACTGAGCAGAGACAGCAAACTGCACAGATGATGCTTTGTGTCCTCCCACTCCCACCAGGATAACAAAAGACATAGTGGAAGCAGGTTATCCTTATCCCCTGGTCTGCATTTTGGTCCCAAGTGAGACAGTTTCACTTTGCAAGCATTGCTAAGTGTGAGTAGTTGGTCTGCACTCTCATTTTCCCAAACAAAGCAGGTTTTATAAGTAACCTTTTTTTAAGCCATGCATTGATACAAGGCAGATCTATTACCAGAGATGCACGTACCGCTGGGGCTGTGACATGGTCCTGTCCTGGAGGCTTCAGCTGCAGGCCTAGGTTGAAGAAAAAGGTTTTTTTAAAAAAAAAAAGGCAATAAACATGTCTGTTCCAGAGGGCTGTTTTGGAGGTGTCCTCAGGATCAAGCTTGGGTTACTTGGTGATGTTTGCAAGCTGTAATTACAACAGCATTTGCCCTCCTTTTTCTCCGTATTGGCATCTCCTGTTTGCTTTTGTCCAAGTTGTGTTCCTGCAGGTGCTTTGCCAGGCAAAAAAAGCAGAAAGTTCACTCAGTCATAGCGCTGCCTGCAAGATGGGGACAGGCATCTGTCCCCATCTGTGTCAGGTTGTACTGACATCCACCACCCATGTGCAGGTATGACCATTGCTGCAATAAAGCAGGAACATCCTCTGCCTCCAACAGCAGTACCAGCAGGAGTGTGGAGCACATGTCAACATGATGGTCCCTCAGCAGGGACCACTTCTTAGCCTCCACTGACATGTTCAGCTCCCAGATGGCTGCAAGTTAGGATTTAATTCCACCCAACAGCCTGATGATAAAAAGAAGATTAAAACTTGGAGGAGCATCCTAATTTAAAAGTCATAACAGGAAAGATGGATAATGCACCAGCTCCATGGAGCAAGATATGCATAGTGTCATCCATGCTTGAGCTGAAAAACCCTCTGTATTGGGTTTGTATGGCAAGATTTTGGTAGTGAGGGGTCTTCAATGGTGGCTTCTGTGAGAAACTGCCAGAAGTGTCCCCTGTGTCTGAGAGCCAATGCCAGCTGGCTCTAAGATGGACCTGGCCCTGGCCAATGCTGAGCCCATCAGCAACTATGGCAATACCTCAGCGATAACATAGTCAATAAGGGAAGAAAAGTTACTATGCAGGAGCAACTGCAGCCAGAGAAGAGATGAGTGAGAAAAAGTAAGAGAGTAACAACTCTGCAGACACCAAGGTCATTGAAGAAGGGAGGGGAGGAAGTGCTTCAAGCATGAGAGCAGAGATTCCCCTGCAGCCCACAGAGGAACCCACACTGGAGCAGGTGGATGCTCAAAAGAGTCTGTGACCCTGTACAGACCCTGAGATTAATTCCATTGGTTAGAGCCTGGTGCTAGTAGCACCAAGGTTGAGGGTTTGACCTATGTATGTGGCATTCACTGAAGAGTTGGACTCGATGTTCATTGTGGGCCCCTTCCAGCTCAGAATATTCTGTGATTCTATGGGAAGCCCACACTGGAGCAGACTAGCAGGACCTATGGCTCTGTGGAGAGAGCAGCCCCTGCTGGAGCAGGTTTGATAGCACGACTTGTGACACCATGGGAGACCATTGCTGGAGCAGTCTGTTCATGAAGGGAGGGACACATGCTGGAACAGGGGACAAGCACAAGGAGTACTCCCCTCAAGGAGGAAGTAGCAGCACAATGTGTGATGAACTTAACACAGGCTCTCTTCTCCATCTCCCTGTGCCACTTGGGGGAAAGGAGATAAACTGGGAGTCAAATTAAGCCCAGAAAGAAGGGAGAGGTGGGAGGAAGGTGTTTTAAGATTTGGATTTTATTTCTCGTTACCCTACTCTGAATTGATTGGAAATAAGTTAATTTCCTGACGTCAAGTCCATTTTTCCTGTGACAGTAGTTGGAGAGTGATTTCTCCCTGTCCTTATCTCAACTCATGGTATTTTTTATATATTTTGCTGTATTTACTCACCCCTGTCTAGCTGAAGAGGGGAGCAATAGAATGTCTTTGATGGGCACCTCTTGTCCAGCCAGGGTCAACCCACCACAGCCTCTGACCATGCATGTCTTAAGAAAAGGAACAAGGATCTCTCTAGCCTCCACTTAATATTCAGTGTGCTCCCTCAGCAGGTAGACATTTCTGAAGCAGGGATTTCTAAAGCTTGTATCAGGGAAATGAACAGTGAAACATGCAGGTCAGAGTAAGCAGTCAATAGTGACCCAAATGCAAGCTGGTCTAGCATGGCCTGTTCCACGTCAGTGCACTGAGCATCCGTTCATGCTGCGTGGACAGTCCTCCTCACTGAGAGCCAGATCCCGACAAATCTCCCCTTTCGCCTGTATTGAAAGTTTAAAACTGAGAGGTAACTTCAAAGTTGGGTCCATGTGTTCAAAGACAGACGTAGAAAGACCAGCTCATGTAGGAGGAGCAGAGGTCCACTAAATCACTGCTGTGACGTAAAGAGTCTAGAAAAAGACACAGGTAAAGTATATTAAGCTGTTCTTCCTGCAGCACAGTGTCCCAGCTTCCCGCAGTTTGGAGATTTCCTGCACCAGCTGTTATGCGTGGACCATCATCTGAATATACAGCTTACTCTCACCCTCCATGTTGAAGAGAGCCTTGCTCCCATGGGAAATAACCAGGTATCCAAGTGGAAGTCCTAATGAGCAAAACATCTCCGTGGGACTGCGCCATCTCATATGCCTCAACACCAAGGTTCAGGAGTATCCTTCCACCCTGACCAATGGTCCAGCTTGGAGGCAGCTAAAGCTCCGAGTCAATAACAGCATCCCTGTTCTAGACATTAAAGGAAATATTTCCATATTTTCTTCCCAGACTGTGTTGAGATTGCCTTTGTGCTGTGGGGCTGCCTTAGCAATACTTGCTCATGGCATGAAAAATCCAAATCTCAGCTGATATGAAGTCCCTCCTAGGCTTGCTTTATGTCCCATCTCCCTCAAGCATAAGGGATGAGCTGTAGGCCCAGTGACAACTTGAAGCCAAGGAGAAGAAGAAGGCCAGCCAGCAGAAGCCGACAGTGTCACAACGACTTGTGACCCACCTGGAGGTGCCAGGAGGATCTCAGGAGATGTGATGTTCAGCTGTAGAGAGGTGCTTTTCTCCTTGCTGGTTACAGAGCCAGTCTGGGGCACTGATGCTTTCTGCTGGCTGAGCTAACATTAAAAGCATAGACTGTTTCCTTGAAAAATCCTCAGGGAGAGCAATCTCCTGCCATTATGCTGAGGAGGAGGAAGAGGATCCAATCCCCAGGGAAGCCTTGCAGGCAGCTGAAGTCTGTGCACCAGACTTTACCAGCTGAATTAGGCCAGGCAAAAGAGGAAAAGAGTTTTCTACAGCCCTTCATCTCCTCGGTTTGGCACATGCATGGCTTCAGACATGGGCTTGGATCTAGAAAAGCTGAGGTTTGTCTTTAATAATGTCTTTAAGAGAATATAATGAAAAGATGTGAGCATTTTTTTTGAGGTATGAATACATAATGATATATAATACCTAATGGAGCAAATACGAACCAAAAGTTAAAACTGCTGTAACAGAGATTTCAGTTCATCATCAGGATACTTTTTAAGTAGGGAAATTTACATCTGCATGTAAACGATGAGTATTTTTTAGAGAGGGAGTAAACCTAAAACAACTTGATTTGTTCTAGGAACACATTCTGGAAGTCAAATTTCTATTTATTTACACACAACCAAAATGAAAATATTATGTCTATTTCCATGTGGCAAGCTTAGAAAACAAAAAAACAGTCACAAGAAAAGCATTTGTGATGGAAAGTTACTGTCCTTTCACTGGGACTGCTCAGACTGTGAGAAGGAAAAGAGAGGGAGAGGATATATATATATATATGTATGTATTTATATATGTGTATATTTATTTATATATGTTTAGTGTGTGTTTATTTAGATATATTTATAGAGAGGAGTAAGAATCTTAATACCAGGAGAAACCAATATGAATATTTTAGCATGAGAATAAATAAAACTGTTTTTTAGGCTAGAAGGGAGCAACGTGTGCTCCACGAATGTACACATCCTTGGCAAGGGCTGGGACCTTACACATTAATAGTTTTGGTGATTGCAGGAATGAAAGACAACTAAATCCAGGCCCCAGCTCCCACCACCATAGCTCCTAGCACATGTCCTGAAAACACGGGAGGGCAGCTAGGTGTGAAGGAGCATGAGCAGGGGCCCCAGTGCTTCCCCAGGTTTCCTGTGAGAAGCCTTCAGGGGAGATGTGCTCTGTGAAAGCTTCCTACGTTGCACTCTGTATGTGAAAAGTGATTGTAAGGCCAACTATAATATTTGTCTCCTTTCCCTGTAATATAGAGCATCCCTGAGAGAAAGAGAGAGGGAGCATCTTATTCAAACTCCTTTGTTCTGCTGCACCCTGTATTTCTCCAGCTTTGGCTGATCTCGTCCCAGCAAACACCAGCTCTGACCTCCCTTCCCTCTCCATTTGCCCCAGGGATTCAACCCCTCTGTAAGGAGAGCCACTGTTGCCCTGCATCCCAAAAAATCAGCATGTCAAAACATCAGCTGGTGCTTTTATAAATAAAAAAGGAGGCCAATCAGAGACTGAGCAGATTCTCAGTGCCCACATGTGTGCACATATACCTTGCTACCTTGCCCAGGTGGATGAGCAGCAGGCAGCAAGGCAAACCTCACGTGCAGTGATGCTGGCTGACTTGTGGAGAACAAAACTCTCCACCAGCTCTTCCAGAAAAGAAAACAAGAGCCTTGAACAAACCATCCCTGGGCCATTTCAGCCAGCAACAAAGCTAACAAGCAAATCAAACACAGAAATATCCCAGCAGACCTCAACGGGCTGAACAAACAAACAGGGAAACTCAGGTTCCAAAGACCAGGGGAGCTGCGTTATGAAACGAGATTTTTGATACAAAAGGAAGCTTACAGCTATCGCTGGTGATTAGACACAGAAGAGAAAGGTTGCTCTGGGCATTAGACCACACTTCACACACACACAGAGGTTATTCAATCAATATTTGTCCTGGAATCACATGCGGCGGAAAAAATTTCAAGTGAATGGTCAGCAGAATTTAATGCTTGTATTCATTCATGTTGTGCTCTTGGATGAACGTGTGTTTTCATATCTAGCACAACCTAAGCTTTAGAATCCAGGAGGTTTTTAATCAAAATACAGAAAAATCTTGGAATGAAACACTGCATTTGTATATGCCTTTCGATTACATTTTCAGCAGGATGGGGACCTATGATTTTATTAAGGAATCTGGGGTAGGAGGGAGGTTATTTGAATCTCCATGTTCTGGACCTAATGGGAAAAATAAATGTTAAGGCTCCAGAAAGACAACACTGTCCACAGAAACCTCCCCAAAGCAGAAGGGAGGGATTTATTCCTGCCATCACTGTGTTCTGAAGCCATGCTGCTGTTCTGGCATTAGAGGTTTTATTTAGGGTCACAGCAGTAACAGCAGGAAGATATAATCCTCTGATGAACAGGCAGCTGTTACCCCCTGCCTTTGTGAAAACGATGATCTCAGGTTGAGGATATTGTTGCCTTGAATCATCATATTTTTTTATCCCCCCATGAGTTTGTCACAACAGATTGTTTGCTTATATTCAGATCATGGTTCAATTTTCCCCCCTCAGCAGGAGTTAAAGGAAATTTGACCGTAGGTGCCCTAACCATGGACTTTAGAATTTGGGTGCAAATAATGATGATTAAAACACAAACAAAATGAAACAAAACCAGACAAAACCCAACCCTTTTGCCTAGTGACTTAATGAGAAAATATGCACGAGGCACAGTACAACATCCAGTTCACTTCAGGTTGTGATATACCTGATAGGCAACATTTAGATAACTATCACAGGAGCAGGATGCCTCAAAGTCTTTGTGTCTTTTTGTGACTAAAGTGAGATATTAGCGCTCTCTAGAATTGCATAGGGGTTAGTTTCAGCTGCACAGAGGACTGCCTGGGAGAGGAGAGTCCCATTCAACGGCACAGAGAGTTATAGAGCAAAGGCAAATATAGGATAGCTGCTTCAAGGCAAAAGTTTTCAGGAAAATGTTTAATAGTCTAGCTGGAAATTCACTTGAAAAACAGTTCCAGCAGCACTGGTCAGGAAGAGTGAGGGCAAAGAATATGTTTTTCTGGCAGTCTGTCCTGATGAAGAACCCATGCTCCAGCACAAGACAAAGCATTGCCGTGTCCAACATCCAATGGGTGTGCTGTCTTCCTCATGCAGATAATGGAAAATTTAAGAAAAGCCTTAAGCTGGTCACACTGTGTTAAAAATCGCTTTGATGAACTTCAAACAGCCTACTGAAACCATCCACTGTGGATGCAGTGCCGCTCTGCTTCCAGAGGAGATGCCACAGGAAGGCAGAGGGCTCAGCGAGGAGCACTGCACAGGTCAAGTAACCCGATCATGAACATGGGAAAGGCTTTTTGTCCCTATGGTGGGTGGAAAACCAGTAAACCCCATGAGAAAGGGGTTTGTCATAACACTATCCCAATGCATTCACAGGAAAAATCAGTCCTGTTTCTCTTGCAAACCATTTTTCTTCACCCGTACAACTCCCCCCCACTAAAACCACTTGTCTTCAGGGCAGTGCTGATGACCCACTTGCTGTTGTTTGGTGAGAGGAAACTCCCTATTCAAAGTGGGGTACTCTGGCACAAAATAGAGTTTATCCTGAAAATGGTCTGCCGGGTTTCACACAAGGATTTGTTCTTTCTAGATTTCACCCACACAAGAATATTGCATTTATATTTTGTAACACTTGTAAGTGAATATTCAAAGCAGAAAGGGAAAAAGAAAGATCCTCCATGAATGTGATTTTCTACTTTCAGGGCTTTGGCTTTCAGTCTGTTTGACTGAGCACTACAGTGTTCTGTCTCACTGCCTGCTGTCCTCTGGCTCCAAACTGGGGCAAAACTGCACAGATTCATTCACAATTAAAATGATGTTTCATGGGGGTCACTTTTAATGCTCTGTAATGTATTTCCTTAAAAAGCCACAGATTTGGACTAAAATGACTTGGCTTTAGAAATGCCCACTTCAGAAACAATTGCATGCTGAATTTGAGCATTTGAATTACCCTACCTGCATTTGTCTTCCTCTTACCTATATGGGCCACCATCCTCCTGTTTCTCTCTGCAGTTCAGGTATGATTTGTACAGAGCAATAAAAACAACATACCCCTCACCCATCTTGTTCGGGTTGGCAAGCAAATACTGAAGGCTCAAGACCAGCATATGGCTATTCAAACAAATTCACATCTTAGTGAAAAAGGATTAACACACCCATGTTTTCACTGTGTGGCTCTCCTGTGAGCTTTAAGAGTTGTTTTAAAGACACAAACTGCAAATTGTTGTTTCCAAGGGCACAGTGTCTTCATGATACAATATCAGATATTGCATTTGTTCCACTGAAATGGTGACAAGGTGTCAGCCACTTTAAAATTTTTGTACCTTCTCAAGAACAAAAACAGAGAGGTGACAACATGTCACTGCTGTTCAGAGCAGCATGAAATTTAAACCAGGAAATTTCTTGATATTAGAAACAGGAATTTCAACACTAATCGAAGTTCCGCAAGTTTTAAACATTTCTCTATAGCCTGTTCCTCTTCACTTCCTTTTCTCACAAACATGCTTTCTATCCCCCCAAATAAACAATTACTCAGGTGAAACTGTACAGGGAGGTGGGACCACATAGCCCCTCTTGATCTGCTGAAGTGGCACAAAACACCAGTACCACATAAACCAGTGAAAGCAGCAGACCTCTCCTGAAACATGCTTCAAGTTCCACAACACCAAGTGCCAATCCTACCATATCACAACCAAAACCTTCCCTTGGAGGTTTTTACTGCTGCCTTAAACATAAAGGTTTCTTAGGCACTTCTGGGATTTCTTCGTAGGGCTACCTCACCACCATCTGCCCTAAGGGTGACACAGAAAATGGCACTCATAAATGGTCCCCAAGCCTTTAGCATGTTGATGTCTCACTCTGGCCACTCTCTGCACCTCAAGTGAGGTGCAAGAGAAGTTCTACTGTTGTTAGAGGAGGAGTAAGAGAAACCAGGACTATGTCAGCTGAGACAAGATACAGATGAACCATTACTGAAAACAAAGCTAAAGAAGACATTTGAGCAGTGGTTACGGAATGGGTAAGACCATGACTGGAAGTCACAACTCCGACATCCTTGTTTCACTTCTTTCCACTAGAAAATCAGTATTTCTGGATTCATAGTACCAGATGGAACATAACAGGACTACACTAGAGGTTTCGTTTACAATTCTACTCTTAATATACAGCACTTCTGACTCCATTTAACTTTGTATTTCCCCCAACTTACAATCTTGCCTTAAAAGTTGAGTCCTAGCTTCCCCATAACTTCCAGTCTATTCATTCATTATCTGCTGGCAAAGAACCGAAGGTGAAGTTCTGTCTCCTTTATGTCACTTACAAGCATAATAACCACTTTGCTGGCAATTTTAACAACTTGGAGTTAAAAATAAAGCACAGATGCATTTGATCAGCTTCAGTTCGGGGAATGAACACTCAGAATAGAGATTCAAATAAGTATTCAGCTAGCTGCAGCAGTCACTCTGGTCTCTGACCAGCTGGTCAGATCAATGCTTTTCTTCCCCAGAATCCCTTCTTTTCAAGACATGTCATAGAATCATAGAATGGTAGAATATCCTGAATTGGAAGGGACCCAGAAGGATCATCAAAGTCCAGTTCCTGGCTCTGCACAGGACAGCCCCAAGAATCACACCATATGCTAGAGAGAATTATCGAACTGTTTCTTAAACTGTCAGGCTTGGTGCTGTGACCAATTCCCTGGGGAGCCTGTTCCAGGGCTCAACCACCCTCTGGGGGAAGAATCTTTTCCTAAAATCCAACCTAAACCTCCCCTAAGACAACTTCAGGCCAATCCCTTGGGTCCTGTCACTGGTCACCACAGACAAGAGTTCAGTGCCTGCCCCTCCTCTTCTCCTCATGAGGAAGTTGTAACTGCAGTGAGGTCTCCTCTCAGTCCCCTCTTCTCCAGGCTGAGCAGACCAAGTGACCTCAACTGCTCCTCATGTGGCTTCCTCTCAAGGTCCTTTACCATCTTCCTTCCCCTCCCATGGATGCTCTCTAACAGCTTAATATCTTTCTTATCCAGTGCCAGCCAAAACTGCACACAGTATCCAAGGTGAGGCCGCCCCAGTGCAGAGAAGAGAGGGACAATCCTCTCCCTCGCCCAGCTGGCGATGCTTTGCCTGATGCCCCCCAGGACAGGGTTGGCCCTCCTGGCTGCCAGGGCGCTGCTGACTCATATTCAATTTGCCATTGACCAGGACTCCCAGGTCCCTTTCCATGTGCTGCTCTCCAGCCTCTTGTTCCCCAGCTGGTACATGTGGCTGGGGCTGCCCCATCCCAGGAGCAGAATCCAACACTTGTCTTTGTTAAACTTCATATGGTTGATGATTGCCCAGTCCTCTAATTTGTCCAGTTCTCTCTGCAGGGCCACCCTGCCTTTGAGGCAGTCAACGGCTCCTTCCCATTTAGTATCATCAGCAAACTTACTTAGTATTCCTTCAAGTCTTGCATCCAAGTAAGTTCTGAAGATATTGAATTGTCCCTTATCTGGCCCTGCAGGACACCACTAGTGACCAGTCACCAGCTCGATGTCATTCCACTCGCTATTACCCTTTGTGCCCAACTCATGAGTCAGTTGCTCACCCACTGCATTGTGTGTTTATCATATTCCATGGAGCTTTGAAGTTCCAGATTTTTCTTCTATAAGCATTGCTCCTGCTACAAGTCAACTTTAGGGCAACCTAAAACTCTTACAATATACAACACAGGACCTTGTTCTTCAGAGGAAATCTGCATTTAAGGCAAATATTAACATAAAGCCAGACTCCAGAATGCTCCCTCTCACAGAGTAGTGCTTTAATAAGTAGTACTTAATAGTACTTTAATCAGTAGTCCCATTAAAGCCTATGGACTTAATCCTGCAGTATGGTGCTTTTCTACAGGGTCATCATTAGGGTGCAGCTCTAAGAAGTAACAGTATGGTTGCACAGAGGATGTGAACAAGCTTTTACTACCTAGGATATCCTAATTAGTCCTAATGGTGGATTGAATGTAACTGATTGCATCTTGCCTCATTTGCAGAGTAGAAAAGAGCTCTTTCAATTAGTTTTGAAAATGAGTGACTTAATCTGAATATTGCAGAATACTTGATATTTACAGAATATTTAGGTTTTTGATAAACACAAAGTTTTTATCCAGGATTCATCTACTCTTGCTATAGAACCCTTTTGTTTTGAGGCAGCCTGTTCCCATAGGAACACAGTCACACTGGCATCATGCAGACAGCTAAAACATTTCCAAAATCAGCCAGCAGAATAATTCTGCTATGTATTTCTTCTACTGCTCTAATTGGAGTGTATATATTATGTCTTATTATATCTAGTTGGAATTACATCCTTGCAGGACAAAGTGAAATTTATATACGCAAGTACATACATATGTACACACACACATTCCTTCATAGATAGAGAACCAAAAGATTGTTAATTCTTTTTAGTGTGTATTTGAACTTTTTCCTTTTTATTTTTACTTTTTTTCCTGGGAGACTGTCGAAAAAACCAGCCATCTCTAAGGACATTGCAGTAAAGTAGAACTAAAACATTCATTTTTACTTTGGAAGAAGGAATCACCGGTCTGTCAAACATGTCAGCAGAGACACCTGCAGATGCACCAAGTATGTACCAATTACCATAGTAGGAGAGTCATATCCTCCTGCTACATTGCCATTTCTTTCAGTTTGCTTTCTGGCCCCTAACTAAGTTTTATTTTGTCATAAGTTTAGAATGGATCTGACAGACTCTTTCCAACTCTCTTTTCTTCACAACTTAATGGATTTATCCTTTCCCTGGGGCTCAAGAAGGCTTGAATTTTAGTCTTCCAATTTGAATGCTGTTCCTCTTCTCTTACTTTCTTCTACACTTGGATGCTTCATTTATCTAACAGCTTCATTGATCTCAACATGAAGATTATTACACCAAGGTGCTATTCAGTTTGAGCAGAGACAGCAGAAGACTTTGGATTTATCTTGCCAGGGGATTGTCTTTCTATTTATGTTGTTTGTATTTGTTGCTTACAAAATCTTCCAGCCAAAACATTCAGAGGACAAATGTATTCCATTAAGACCAATTTTTAGCAGCTTTAATTGCTATCAGATTATGTAAAACTTGCATGTGGCAAGTTGTGATTATTTGGGGTAGGGCTGAGCTGCTGTTTTTCCCTGCAATGGCAGCAAGCTGTCCCCACCCCACAGGCAGACTATCCTGGCAGACCACAGTGCACGGTTGGAGCATCTGTGGCCATTTCTCTGCAGGTAAATTTGCTGTTCCTTGAGCAGGTGGCTGGACTCCCTCCCCATGCAACATGTAGGCAAGCAGGAGGATTTGGGAAATGCAGGCAGCAGCCCCCCATCAGCCCACAGTGGCACCCCAGGCTGCAGGGAGCAGTGAAATGACCTGCGGAGGGCCGTGGTGGGAAGGCTGCAACTTGACCTAGCCATGATGAGAACCCCATCTGGGCACATGCCAGGATCACTGGTGCACAGCCTTTGCCAACTCAGAGGTTTTGGGGGATAGAAGCTGCCCATCAGCCTCCTCTCACGCAGCATGCAGCTGAGGCTGGCTCCATATCACCCCACCACCAAGGTCACTGCCATTTCACCTTCCTTCTCAGGAGCCCAGTCACTTGTGCCAGCTTTTCTGGCCACCCTGGTACAGAGGCAGGGCTGACCTGGATGAGGTTTATCATGCTGGAAATTTGCCAATGACAAGCATTTACCTTGAAGTATTGCTCAGGGGATCGAGGCAGGACACATGCCCCATCCTGGGCTCAAGGTAAAGTGGCTGCAGACCCCTTGGACTCCTGTGCAGGTGGCCCAAGGTGACAGGACAAAAGGATGCAGGTGAAGGTTTTGTTTCTCCCATCTGGTTGCCAGCTATCCACACCAGCCTGCAACAAGCACTATCCACTGAGGATCTCCCTAGTTAAAATGGCTCTGAAAACCTTTCCCTGAAATTTTGGAGTGAACCAAGTGTGGTGCTCACAGGATATCATGTTGCACACAAACCGGAAAATGCCATTTTGCTGAATGCAAAAACCCAGCTTCTGCTACCAGTTTTCCATTTGCTTCCTTCATTCCCCTTGGAGTCACATTCCCTGAATTTAATATTTTCAAGAGGAGAAAAAAAAAATCCTTTGAACACTTTTTTTTTCTTTTTCTTGGATATTAAACATTTCCAGTCAAGCAGAACTCATAGGAGAGCCTCTGAAACACTCCACCAGCATGTCCCTCTGGGAACTCCAGAGTCTATTTATTTAAGGTTTTCACTCATTGAAGACTCTGTCTGAGTAGGTGTCAACAGCATTTTCTTTCTCATCCAGCTCCTTAGTCCCACTGTACTGTGAACTGGAGGGTTTTCTTACCCTGAACAGCCAGCAAACTGAAGGACTTGACTACATGAATGTTTCAGAAACCTGCAGCCTGTTTTAAAATTATCCCGAGGCAATTAAAAATTAACAGACACTGTGACAAAGACAGATATTCTTCCAGGCTTCCCTCTGAAATCTTAATGTCCAGTTCTTCTGTACTTGATTACAGATTGCCTCAAAATGGCAAAGAACAAGATAAATCATAGCTGTCACTTAATGAAAACCTTAAAACAGCTCTTTTTAGCAACTGGTCATTTTGTTCTACTGCAGTTACAAGTTGTTTTTTATTTACACCACTGCCTAAAGAGATTTCCAGGCAGACGGACATTTGCCCATTCCTTGTTTCAATAAAGATGGCTCCATTTTGAACCTCACCCCTATATTAACTTATTATGACACTGAAAAAAAACCCAAAAAACAAACTGATTTCAAAGACGAAAATCGCAGCAAGACAAGGACAAACAGAGACAGGGGTTGTTTTCTGTACAAGTGCCCACAGTTTTTGTTTTTCAAGGGAGGGAGGAGCTATGTGGCCCTGCTCCCATTTAATCACTCCAGTAGGAGCCAGCAACAGCCACATTCCAGTTGTAGTTCCGACATGGCCACCTTCCTTGTTTTGTCTTGTTATCCTGCAAGCACACTGAGGCATGGAAGAGCATTTTAGCAGCACCCAGTAAAACAGAGTTCCTGGTTTAGTGTGAGCCTTCAAGGAATCCAGTAGTATACAGAGTGAAAAAAAAGAACAGCAGCAACAACAAAAAAACTCAAAGCCAGCTTAAACTGAATGAGGAACTTTAAAAATTCAAGCATGAAAACAAGTGAGGAGAAACTTATGCGGGATGTGGAAGTGCTCAGCCCCCCTACTGTGTGTATGCATTCGACCCGAGAATAGTATTTTTTCCTCCCTCTTCACAACCAAAAAGGCTGTTCCCGCCTCCACTCCACTTGTCCGCTCTGCACCCATGCTCCAGCAGCTGCCTCCAGCATGCCCCACAGCAGCTGGGAACATCCCTCGCAGTGATCCTGTGGCTCTGGGGACTGCATGTGCTCAGCCTCTTCAGCAAAGAAGGAAGCCTGAAGGTTGCTCCATGAAAATATATCCTCACTGTCAGTTTTAGCTGCTAGGCAGAAATAAGTCCCTAGCTAGCATATGTGAGCTATGATTCAAGAGGCTTAAAATTGGACAAAGGTGGGTGGATTTTGACAAGAAGGGCACCCCCTCCTCCTTCCCCAGCCCCACCTCAGAGACAGAAGCCCGTCTCCTGAATTCTTATCTCGATGCAGGGATACTCATGTATTTCAAAGCAGAAGCCACAAGAATTTCTAATGTGGGCGAAGCGATGTGTTTTTCTTGGTCTTGCCCTTGGAGCTCACATATCCATTTTGACCAAAGTTTTCCAAGAAATTCTTGGCCTGAATCGGATCTTGCATGGATCTAGCAATGGAAAATATTAAGTACTCTTAATAAAGGTACAACAAGTTGGAGTAATGATACAGAGGCCAGTTTTGACTTAACTAGACTGCCCTAAATTCTTCAAGAGACAAACAACTATTAAATTGGCTCTACCACCCATATGTGTGTGCGCTACTAGCTGACTGATGAACTCAGGAATCCTTCAGTGCAAACACAAACACCAGTACCACACATGCCGCACCTCTGGCATCCAAAATAATTGGCAGGTTGGGTGCCCTGACCATCGACACCTCAGCTGATTTGCAGAGACACTGTTTCATCTTTGCTGGAGGGCACCCACCTTTGCACATCCTGCGCCACAGCCACACACACTACTCCAACCATGACATTAGGTGGTCACAGATCTTTCCCACTTTCCCACTGCTGCATATGAACTTGGTTTCACGTTAACTTGGAAATGTTGGCACGTGGCACCCTGGAACCATGTTAGGGTCTTCATAGAGGGGCAAGCATGGACCTACATCTATTCAAGGAATGCTGCTTTTCCTACAAAGTGACACTCTTCTCAGTGGCAGACTTTTACATTTCAATTAGCAAAGGTGGCCCCCAAAAAGTAAAACACTCAGGCTCATGAGAAATCACCACTGGGAAGTGCAAGTACTTAGCACTTCTGAGAATCAAGCTAAATTTACAACAGACTGAAGGTTTGGGCCTGGCACCAAAACAGGCCTTGCTATCCAGATGCAGTATTAGTCTTTTGTAAAGAATTTGTACTGTCTTTATTCAATTTCCATTCTTAACTACAGCTTTCAGTGAAATGTGTTCAAACTTTCTTTTTCTGCCAGACACTCCCAGAGATTATTAAATTCATATTCCAAATCTTTCTCCAATCTTACAACTGTTTTCCTCTTTTGAAGTGCAAGTCTCTTCTGAAAGGGAAAGAAAAAAGTCTTTATAAAGACCACACATTTCTTGTTTCTCTGAGGTCTTGCACAGCAAGGGTAGAGTCCTCGTAGGTGATGGGAACTCTGCCTGACTGTAGGGATCTGATAGTGATATCCAAGACCACCAGTAATACTGACCTCTGTTCTCACCCGCAGGAACACAGAAGCATTATCTCCATACTACATCTTTGCTGAGCTTTGCATAACACCACTACCAGACTGATCCTGACAGTCAGAAAAAAAGCCTGTCAAAATTACAAAAAACAATGGTTTTACTTTTTCTTCGCCTACCTTTCTCAGTCCTGCAGCTCTAACAAGTACCAGTGACAATAAGAAACTTGTTTTTGTCACCAAAGCAGGCAAACACTGTGCTGAGGCCACTCAAGAACTAGCCTGGTGACTCACGCCGGTGACTCAGGACTGGTTATTCCTGCAGAGTTAACTCTCAGTATAACACAAATCTCGCCTCTAACTCAAATTCTGGGTGAAGTTTTCAATTCACCTGAAAGAGATATTCTTAAGCTTGACTTGACAAGCCACTCAAGAACCCAGCTTTAGCCTAAGGCCCATGGCCTTTCAGGCTGGCTCTTCATGTCTTGCTGGCCACACACTTGCCTTATACCAGGATTGCCCTCACAGTAGTTAAACTAAACCCAAGACAACATGAGGATTCCACACTTGGGTTAACTTTTCTCTTAAGGCAGCCATGCAGAGGCACTGTTTCTCCAGTCCCATTCCTCAGACTGTTAAATTGCTGAGTTTTCATTTTTGTCCAAACGCCTTCCACCCCCTTCAATCTCTTTAAAGACAGCCTCTCCATCACCTGTGTTAACAGGTCCCCCCAAATTCCATGCTGCCTCCATGTGCTGCCCACAACTGATGAGCCCCTCTTGCAGCTCTTGGTGTACTGGGTGAAAAAGTCATCATGCTCTATCACTCCCATTACCACTTGTCACCCAGTCACTTACATAAGTCTGTGACCTCTGAAATAAAAACATTTGCTTGCACTTGGGTAGAGCTGGTTGGTTGGAAGAGAACTTGGGGAGGGAAATGATTGGAAAAACAGTCACAGAAACAAGCTTCCAGAATGTGCCTTTTTGATTTTCCTTTCAACTTTGCTATTTCCTCTCGTCAACCACTGCTTCCCCAACAAACAAAAAAGTTTCAATTAGCAAAGTCAGTTTGTTTAACATTTCCACATATCCTTCAGCAGACAGGACTACTAGAGCATATTATAATCACCTATAGTTTTGTTAAGCACAGATCAAGATGACATAAGTAACTGAAAAGAAATAATTCACCCTATGTTGTGCACATTCATTTAAATTTGCCACTAAATGTATAAATAGATCTTGAGAACCTGGTATTTCTAACATGCCAATTATCTTTGTACCGTGGCACCCCACTTGTTACCAAAAATACCTTCACTTCAGACTGAAAACGTCATGCTTTTCTTCTTGTATGTGGCTTTCTCAAATGGGTTTATTCTCATGTGCAGTAGAAGGGATGTTTTAGCCAAACTTCAATGTGATTTTTGGAAAAGACGGTGTGTGCATGCAGTACCCCCAAAGGCAGCATGTTGGACCATGGGCATCAGTTTGAGTCCATGGAAGTATTTAGGCTGGTGAGCATAGACAAACTCTTTGCAAAGTGAGCTCAGCTGAATGAGCCTGGCCAGGAAAGACCTACAACTTATCCCTACCACTCTAGTTTTGATGTGAGGAGGTTGATAGGCTCAACCATTTACATACGTGTTTCTGATCACAGAGATTGTTAAAAACTGGTTTTGTAAAAATCATATGCCAAAAAGCATTGGGATGCACATGTGGACAAGGGAGGAGGTAACATTTCTCTCTGGGACAGCTCTAGAGGAGCTCTAGAATAGAGGCTGTGGCTCCATTTAAGATAATGCTTCCAACAGAGTGATTTTTCCCATCACAAGAGTAATTTTGTGAAAGAAGTGCACGCTTCTTGACTCATAAACATTATCCCAAGTTAAACTAACTTCTGGAACCCCACCTGGCATTTTGGTGGTTGTTCTCTTTCCCAGACCTAAATCTTGTGAGAAGTTAAATATATAAAATACACTCAAAGTTCTTGAGCTGCAGAGAAAAATACACAGTGTTGCTGCTTCCCCTCAGAAATGCAAGAGGGAAAAAATATCCCAGAGTATACCTTACTCGGCTGTAACATGGGAGGCCTGAGTTTCATGACCTATTTACCCTCTGGAAGTAGTCCTTGCACCAGAGGTCAGCATTCAGTGAGTGTACTGACTATCAGGCTACAGAGCTGTGACCTTTCTCTGTGGCCCAGAAGTTCTCCTCCAAAAAGTCCTGAATTCTTTTAAAAGGGGTACTATCTCAAAAGTAGCATGGAACTCGTCCATGGGAGCCAAGTGGATCGTTGCCCTGACATCTCACTGGTTGCCACTGCAGGGCCAAGGCTTCTGGTCAGAAACAGGTGTTGACTGCCCCATCAAAGAAAGGGGACAGGCCTGAAATTCCTCTGCCTTCCTCTATAAAACAAGTTTGAAGGAACCACTTTGCAAGCCCAGGAGTAAAGAGCATCCTTCCAGCAGACAGGACATGTCAGTTGGGTTTTTCCCTTGGGAGGAGAGCTTAGCACTCTGGCTTTCCCACCCAAGTGATCCATCCTTGACACGCCACAGGGACAGGCACACCAGTGCCTTCTGTTAAGAAAGACAGCACCAGTGTAAACCTCAAGAGAGCTGACCAATGAGACTGTCCATCTCAAAATAACACCTCTCTAAGGTGTGAGCTGGAAAACATTTCTTTCTTCCACCATTTCCCCTTTCCTTCCTCACTGATTCCTGCTCAGGATACTGCCCATGCAGTGTCCTTAGCATGCAATTAGCACACCCCAGGGACCTTGGCCCTAAATTTGGGGTTTGTGGCACTCAGTGTCAGTGGAGGCCAAAGGTTCAAAAATCAATCCAAGCCACAGAACTCAATTCTAAAATCTTTGACTGCTCAAAAGGTCAGTTTTGAGTGGAACACAAACCTGGGTCAATAGCTTCCTCCAACAACAGGATTAGGTTCTCCTTCCTGATCTTTTTTTCTTTTTTTTTTTTGAAACATCAAACTAGCAAGGTTTTGATAAAATTGTAGGGGACATTACAATATTTTGTGACAGTTTGGGATGGCTTGTATATAATCTACCAACTATAACTGGAATGTAACACAAGTCATTGTAATGCTTTATGAAGAAAGTGCATGTTGCTATCTCACAACCACCATATGTTCTGCTGTTTGTATGTATCTGTTATCCAACCCTTACATAAGCCGTTGATGAAATTATCATCACAGGACAAGCACACTTGCAGCACGGTTGAGTTGATCAAAACAATGAAGAGATGAAGAACCTTTTTGCTGAGGTGAGACCAGCCACTCACCTTCCCAAGCCACAGCTGCAGGAGGAGGCAGCGTGAGGACCTGCAGTCAAGCTGCACAACAGCCATGACTTTGGGGACGACAGGGAATACAGAGATTCGGAGATTGGGCTATACAGGAGCGGGCAAAATAAATACCTGGAGCGGGCAAAATAAATACCTGCACTTTCTCTGGTGCACGGGAGAGGGAAGGGTTGGGGAGGGGGCAGAGGGAAAGGCGGGGGTTGCATTAATGGTTTAGGGAACCCGTGAGATGCTACTTGCACACACAGATACCCTCGCACGCCTCAGACTGCAGCAGGGACAGCAGGGGCAGCCCAGCATTGCCTCACCGCGGGACTGGCATCCTCGGGGGCTGCTCCCCATCCCCGCCTCTCTTCCCTGCCCGCCGGGAACCCACCGCCAGCGCCTGCCCCGGGCACCAGCCCCGTCCCGGGCAAGCCAGTGGGCAGCGCCCGGGTCCCTTGGCACGGCACGGCACGGCAGGGCAGGGCAGGGCACGGCAGGGCACGGCAGGGCACGGCACGGCTGCATCCCGGCAGCGCTCCCGGTGCCAGGGCCGGTGCCCAGCTCCGAGGGCCACGTGCCGTGTACGACGGGCACAGACTCCACCTTCCCCGGCTCCCGCCCGCCCCCACGCATCCAGGAAGGGAAAAAGAGGAGGAGGAGGAGGTGGTGGAGGAGGAGGAGGAGGAGGGAAGGGGGTGAAAGGGAAGGAAAAAAAAAAAAAGAGAGAGAGAGAGGTTGAAAGGAGGGAGCTGGGCGAGACCCACCCTTCTCCCTCCTCCTCCGGGCTGCTGGCCGGGCTTTTGTTTTCCTCCAGCGCCCCGTTTCCCACACGTGATTGCCGTGTTATTGCACAGGGCGCTCGGCGGCGGCTGCTGCTGCACTTATAAATAGGGAGCGGGCTGGCGGCGGGGCCCGGGGCAGCGCACCCCGACACCCGCATGCAGCGCGGCGGCCCCGCCGCCCCCTCGGCCCCCGCGGCAACCATGGCCCTGCGCCCGCCCGCCTGACGGGCCGGGCGGGCAGCGACCGCAGCGCCGAGAGCAGGGCAGGGCAGGGGAGGCGAGCCGAGCCAGGGCAGGGGAGGGGAGAGGAGGGG
>JAWWEW010000078.1:103465239-103607152 GCA_035583185.1 Anabacerthia variegaticeps
GCCCCCCGGCGGCGCCCGCCGAGCCCCCGGAGGAGGAGGAGGACGAGGAGGAGGAGGACGCCTTCGCCGCGGTGCAGGTGCCGCCCGCCGCCTTTCTGGGCGCCGCGGCGGCGGGGAGCCGCGGCCGCCTCAACTCCTTCACGGCCGGGGTGCTGCCGGCCCCCTTCGGCCGCACCAGCCCCCAGGGCATCGCCGGCGGCAGCGGCGAGCTGGGGCAGCCCGGCCCCAACGCCGCCTTCGAGCTGCAGCGATCGCGGTAAGCCGCGCCGCCGGGGATGAGCGGTGCGCGGGGTGCGGGGATGAGGGGTGCGCGGGGTGCGGGGATGAGGGATGCGCGGGATGAGGGGTGCGCGGGATGAGGGGTGCGCTGGATGCGGGGATGAGGGGTGCGCGGGATGAGGGGTGCGCGGGATGCGGGGATGAGCGGTGCGCGGGATGAGGGGATGAGGGATGCGCGGGATGCGGAGATGAGGGGTGCGCGGGTTGCGCGGGATGAGCGATGCGCGGGATGGCGGTGGGCTCGCCGCTCGGGAAGGACGGGCACGGCCGCCGGGGGAAGCTCTGGGGAGGGAGGGAGGCCCGACAGCCGCCGGGCGGCAGCTCCGCGGGGCCGGGGAGCGGCGGCAGCGGCGGGGATGTGCCAGCGTGCAGGGGCGGAGGTGCCCGAGCCTCCCGGGCGGCAGCAGCTGGTCAGTCAGTCGTTCCCGCCCGGGCGCCAGTGGCTGAAAGTTTGTCTCCCTCTCAGCATGCGGGCGTGAGGCTGCACAGCCGCCGTGCCCCGCTGCAGCCCAGCCCAGCTGCGGAGCGCTCATCACCCCCTTCGCTTGGCTGGTGGCGGATTCAGCCCGCCCTGCTGCCTGTGCTATAGGCAGCAGGCAGAGAACCAGCCCTGAGCCAAGTGCCCTGTAGCCAGGTCTGTAGCCCACAAGGGGAAAGGAAATCTTTACATCTACATCCACAGATTAACGTGCGAACGCATGGTTTAAGCAGCGTCTCACTGCCACCCCCAATAAGCTCTTTATCTACAAGCACTTCATGTTCCTCTGGATTGTTTCTTGCCGCCTGGTACTTTCTTGCTTTCTGATTCCCAAAGGAATAACCTTACCTACCTGAAAAGCTGAGAGTTTTTGGCTAAGAAGGTGCAGTCATGTAAAAATGTGCAAATGCACGTGGATTAATTGCTCCACGCATACAAAATCACCTTCCTTCACTTCCTCAACAACATACTCAGATATCAAAGACAGAGGGGGGGGGATGAAGCAGAGAAGAAGCTGGAGGAAATGACTGTGCTCCCCAAGCCCACATTGGCTGCCACTCCCACATTCCCCATTTGCCACACTCCCTTCTTGTTTCTCCCTTGGACAAATAGGTAAACTTTGAGTCACATGTTATTACAAGAGTTTATAAGGGTAATTGAGCATAGATCGCTGTAGAAAAGTCCTGTTCTCAACCAATCAGTTGAGAGAAATTGGAGGTATTCCAGGAGAGAGTTGTCTTAGCTGCATGTGTGACTGTTGGTTGTTCCCCCCCCCCTCCCCCCTTTCCATCTGGATTGTATTGGTGGCTTTTTTGAGCTCCTTTTCAGGTGCTGTGCTAAGAAGCCCATTCCCAAGTAAAATGCCTGCTGGTGGGTTACCACCCTTCTTCCCCTAGTCATGTGTCTCTTAAAACGTTTTGTGCAGTGACAGCCCTCTAGTTGTGCTGTGGATCAACAGCACAGTGACACACACACACACGCTCGTGCATTTTAGTCTGTGACATTGTTCTGCACACTGCTGTCCACAGCCTTGTGAGTGAAAAGGGACCCACAGACCATGATTTGTGAATTGATTTTCTACTCTTGAACTTTTTACTTGCTGGTGATACTGCACGTGGCAGTACCCTCTTAATGTTCAAGAGGCTGGATTTTGTTTGGCCTTCTAGTAACTGAGTTTATTATTGATGCGAGATTCCTGCAGGTTACCTTTCTATATTCCCAAGATCCTCTTTGGTTTTCCTTGCTTGCATGCTTGGATTCTGTGCTCAGTTCTAGGAGGGATGCTCAGATCTCCCTTAGCCCTTCCTCTTCCAGTCATTATTTTCCCTTGCCCCTGTTGGCACTCCGAATGTTTCCTTCCACAACTGATGGTTTGGTGGGTTTTTTTTCCATGTTGCATGAGAACAGTTTGGAGTTTAAGAAGGAAAGGTAATGACTGTTCTTGTTTACAGCCTAGAAGCCCAGCATCTGACAAGTTCATCTGTGCTGCTAGCATGCAGACAGACTGAATGGATAGCCCAAGTCCATGGCAAGGGAAGACACCTAAGGCAACCTTGTCAGGATGCTCCTCTAGTCCTACAGAGGCCATGTTTTGTGCTGTTTGTTTTCTTGTGGTGTAGAATATACAGAGAGTGCTAGTTTTCTCATGCTCTTCTGTTTTCTTGAGAGCTACGTTCAGCTATGGTGGAGACCTTGCATTACTCCACTGACAAGGTGAGGCTCTCCATTGTAGCACTTGCTTACAGCTGTAGCTCTGGTGCAGAAGAGCTCTGGCTAATGTCCCTGCCTTTGCTTACTGTCGTAACCCTGCTCGTGTGCAGCTCAGGGCAGACTTTGGCCTGCCTTCAATACATTTCTTTCTGCTCTGGAAAAGGTATATATTTTTAAACATCAGGATGGACAGCTGCAGGCCACGGAGGTTGAATGGAGTGTTAGGTCCTCATCTTCTTAATGAAAAGATGTGGTAGGGGCTCCAATTGCTGGATTCACTCTTGACTGCACAGAAGATAAATCACAGGCATGCACTGGGCTGGCGCAAGCCCAGGAACAGAGGGTTCAAGCAGACCTTCTGCTGCTCTCTTAGTGGAGAGGAAGGAGCCAAATCCCCAGCACATGGCCAGCCCTTCTCAGGATGACAGGGTGGAAGTCACAGCAATTGGCCAGAGACAGGTATCAGCTCACCTGAAGGATGATGTGGAAAGAAAAATCAGATTGTTTTGGTAGTTCATGTGTGCACCTGCTGCCTTTTTTCACACCCTTCCTCTCTCCTTGGAGTGAGCTTGAAATTGAGTCTGATGCCTTGTTTGACAGATTAGTTCTCTATGCTGAGACACATAAGTTACAATGCAAAATCTTTTTCTGTTACAGTATCAGACAAGACAGGCTGCCTTATGTTATATTTATTTAGTTTTCAGAAACCATTGTGAACATATAATCACAGTTTCCTGACTTTTTTGTTTGTGTTAGCAGTTTGTATAATTGCATGGTGGTTTATATTTAACAAGGTTATCATTAATGTGGTTTGGGTTTGTGCTGTATGTGTACTCACAAGAAACAAACGATACAAAAAAAGAACCTGGAACTTCTAGCTGCTTGGAGCCTAGTATGCAATTATATGTAAATGGCAAAAAAAAGGCTTGTTCAGAAGTCAGCTTGTTAGTGCCAAAGGCTCCTGTCTCGTGCAGAAGGAGTTTGTTTCATTTTGTGGTGAATGAGTGTATGAGGACACGGGGTTACTAGAAACTAGGGCCAGGTTCTGCCAGGGTTTCTTTCATGTCAAATTGTAATTCATCTCAAATTAGCGAGGAGCTCTCTGAAACAAGGTTTCAGCAACACTGGATTAAAATCATTTCACGTCTTGTAGATTAGGCGATGGTCCCAGGTACTTGTTTTTGTGTATGCCTGAAATTCTTGTTGCCATACTTTTCTTTGGGTAAAATACTGCTGTTGCTGTATGTGAAGTTTCCTTTTCCAGCAGGCTGGGTTGTTAGAAACAAGCACATACTTTTTTGGGGTTCTTTGGTTTGGTTTTGTTTCTTTTTTTCTGTTTTGCTAAGGAAGCAAATGTGATTGGATTTGGAATCTAAACTTTGGTTACAGTTGCACTTGTCTGTGTCACTATGTGAGGTTTGAAGGCAGATGGGCAGGAGAATTCCTTTGGGAGCAGTGGTTGCTGGGAAGGAAGGAGAGAATATCTGCTGAGTAATCACTGGGTAGAGGTCCACTCAAAAGAACATCAAAGTTATCATGGTCAAATAGATTTTTCTTCATAATTGATTGACCTATAACAAATCTTAATTTCTGGGTAATTCTAAAAATAATTTATGACTAGTAAAGCTTGTGAAGATTCAAATTATTTCTACCTGTTAGAAAAGACAGAGCTGCATATGGCCTCAGTATTTGTCTTCTGGAAAGATGCAATGAGCGGGATGCTGGAATAGTTGGCTTACCTGGTTTTTGTAGAGCTTGCAAAGTTGCATGGGTTGTTAGTGCTGGAGGAAGCCTCCAGGTTGCTGAGGAGCTGAATTCCATCATTCAGTGTTTGTGGTAGAGGGCTGAGAGGTCAAACTCCAGTTCTTCATGGCTTACGGCAGGTAGGCAGTGCAGTTTCAACCCACCATAGAAGATGCCTCCACATATGCCAGGGACAAAAGAAGAGTTTCTCAGAATCAAGTGTCTTATAGGCAGAGTCCTGAAAGCGGAGCAGAAAAAAGAGTTGGGGGCACCATCTGCCCTGTGGGGTCGTCCCAGTATCAGGACTTGGCTTGTGAGCTGCTGGAAGCTCATCGGACCTTTTGTGTGTGATGGACACTCTGCTATTCACTGAACTTAAAGCCCTTCAGGCAGCCTGAATTTCAGAATGATGTATACAAGCATAGCATGAAAACAGCGATTTAATGGTCTGGGAAGTGAATGGGAAGTGCACAGCCTGAACTAAGTCTTTTCATAGGTGTGTAAGCTTGTATACCACTGGTAGTTGCTGCCTCTGCAGCAGGGGATGCTTATTGACTTCGGCTGTCACTTCAGGAGGCTAAGTGGCCATCCTGTGCCAGCCTGAAGCGGGGGTGTTCAACCACAGCGTTAAGGCTCAGGTAATAAAGGCTGTTTCAGTAGTAGCACACAGCATACAGGCTCCTCCATGAGCCCTGTAAGGGACTCTGATCACACTTGTGTCCTTTAGCATGAGGACACTGAGAGGCTGGGTCTTCATGGCCACTTAGTTTTGCAGGAGCCATTTCTGACTGATGGTGGGTTTTTTGAGCTGTGCGTGTGCTAAGCATGACCAGACCCACATTGCATGGTCTTGCATCTACCACCATTCGGGTCTGCCAGTCTTTTCGCTTGTTCAGGGCACAAGTTTGTGCCTCCTTTTGTTGCTTCCCTTGAAACTTGTAGAAATAGGGTCATCTTCCAGATAGTTGAAGTTGACCAGTAGTTCAAAAGTCACTAGAGTATGATGGACAGCATAGTTGCATCAGCCTTGTTCCCTTACTACTCAGAGCTTTTAAAAACAAATCCCACAGAAATGTGCTCTGGCATATTTTAGGCTCTTATTGTATTATTTAGCAAGCATCTCTGTCAGACAGAAAGGTAATATTCATCAGACAAGGGAAAAAACCTTGCTGTCAATTCTGAAGAGTAGAACAGCGGGACAGAACATATTGTTCATGGGTACTAGGGAATTAATTAAGACACCTTCACAGCAGGACATATGCTAAGAGGGAGCTGTGTCTGACAGAGCCTCAGGACTCTGCAGGTTTCAGTGTGAGACAACCTTGGAGCTGGATGGTGAGAGGGGTCTGCCTGGGTGAGTGCACATTAACCCCTGTGAGAACCTGAGCTGGTAATGCATGAAAAGTCCTGTTTGTGTTGGTTGTATTTGCTGGCCACTAGTTCAAATCTTGCTAGGTCCAACCCTGCTGTGGAAGTCCCATGGTTGTACCATGCAGGTGTTTGAAAGCTGGCGTGCTGTGTGTAGTTGTCGGGAGAGTGGAAGGAGTGAGACTTTTCAGCAGGTTCGCTTATGTAGTTGGTGTATGTCCATTACTTGATCTTTCTTTTCACCCTTCTCTTTACCAGCAAAGCTCCTGGGCAGGCAGCCAGACTGGCCCTTTTCCTTAGGAGTCGGCTACACAGCTTTCCTCTACCTGATAATACTGTTGCAAGCACCTTGAAATGATGAAGATCGGTAGCAAACATGTGAGTCACCAGCCCTCCAGACCATCACAAAAACATAGTTTGATGGTACCATAGGATAATAACAGATAATAGTTTGATGACAGCTTTTGGATAAGAAGTATGCTTTAATCTGTAATTATTATGACTTCAAGAACTCTTCTGGCAGAGGATAGAGCTTAGCTTGGAACAGTTCAAAACACCTAAAATACAAATATAGGATTCCCAAGTGCACTCTATGAGAAGAAAAAAAGGCCCCAACACTCTAGGAATTCTGTGGCTTCCTCATTTCAAAGAAGTAGACACCAGGTGGGCTATCCAGAGGCTCTGTAGAACAGTATGAGGGAAGGTAAAGATGAGAAACAAGCCCAAATATTTATTTTTTTTTAAAAAAAATTCTCCCTCTGTTTTCAGCTGCTGGTAGTCTCTCAGGCAAGTTTTCCACTACATGAACATAAAGGTTTATCTTCTCAATTTAACCTAAAAATGCAAAAGTTTGGTTTTATATGTTGGGACTTAATACACTGTAGGCACCAGCTTGTCCCATGAGAAGTATGGGAAATCAGATTCTATTTGCAAATAGGACAAGCTGGTATCTACAGAAATCAATATGCAAATATCCACAGAATTCATTCCTGAACATTTGCTACTACCTCTGAGGATGTACTCAGCCCTTTATGACAAACTCTCTTTTCTGGGCCCAGAATTGTAATGTATGGCTGGGGGACTGCCACCAGATACCAGGCTTAGCAACGCAGCAGGTGCAGCAAGACACAGAGCTGACTCTTCATAATACAACTGAAAAAATCCTTGCCAGTTTGCTGTGAGAAGTATTCTTTCTAGCAAATGGAAATGACATAATTTGGCATATGGAGAGTATCTGTTTGCTGGCCTGTTGCTTGCAAATAACATGCTGAGAAATTTAAGGAATGGTATTTGTTTTCATAAGAAGGGCTTAGCAGAAGTTTTATTTGCTGCAGGGGTAGGGTAGAGAGCTCGGCAAGTGTTTAGGAGAAGAAAATTTCACTAGTGGTTGGAGAAAACATGATGTGACAGTGGGAAACTTTTAGGGCTTTCAGGGTTTGCTGTTCAGGCAGATATGCAGATTTAGAGGGATACATATTTGAGGAACAGTAAGGTTTCTTTACAGGATCTACTGTGTTGTGTTCATAGCAACTGCTTTCCTGTCATCAATGCTAAATGTCTTTTCTGTTCTCATGATGTATTTCAAAGCCAACACTGCTCTTAGAAGCTATGTTTCAGAGTTTGCCTAAGGAAGGTTTTCCATTGTGGGAAATTGAGAAATGAATAAAAAGTGAAGCAAAGCAAAGGCTATCTTCTTTTCTAGAAGAAGTATTTTATTTTAAAAAAAAGCCTTTCCCCTCATTTATGAATATAAAGGGCAAATACATCTTCTTAGCAAACAGCCGTGTTTCCCCCATGTTGTTATAGATCAGACTAGCAATTTTGTGAAATTGGGGTTTGAGGAAAGATTCGCTCACCACAACTGAAATGTGTTTTACCTAGATTGTTTTGGATGGCAGAGGAAGGTATGTCCTCCCTGACACAGGATCATGTAATGCCTGAATTGTACATTTACGTATGTATAAAATGGCTCAGTTAAATCAAACACCAGTGTATAAAATAATGCTAGTAAGTAAATCTTCGCAATATTAGGATTTTTACTGTATAGTATTGATGGGATTAAAAAATAGAAAGCTAGGTAAGTTTATCATAATTTTTCAGTCAACAATGGATTGCATTTTGGTGCTCCTAGAGATAATCATATTACCAAGGTAAATATGATTAGGTTTTCAAATCTACATGCTGTCAAGGCAAATCAGACATAGGCACATCAGTTTATGCCTGAAGGCATTCAAAAGAAGCATAAATTTTCCTGCAAATTAAAAAAAAAAAAAATCCCTGACTTTTTGTAAAATGAAAAATCTGTCAGGTGACATGATTATGACTTCTTTTTGCATACCATCTTGTAGCTGGAACTTAGCTGCATGAAACAGAGATTAAGCTCTTGAGTTTGCTTTTTCTTTTCTCTGGGCTTTGGGTAGGATGCTGAGCACCAAGAATTCAGTAGTGCCATTCAGTTTACAGCCTGTTTGCAGTAAACTGGTTTTTTTTCAGCCATCTGTCTGCTGTTTGTGGCTTCACCCATGACCGTGCAGGTCATACCTGCAGATTTTGTTGTGTATACAAGGGACAGAGAAGTGATACTGGGATGTGGTGGTGCCAGTGCAGCCTCAACAGGTACCAACCACAGATGCTGTTGCTGTCCTTGGAGTTGAGCTTGTGCCTTCTGCAGTGTGGGAAGACTGGTGACTGCTTTCCTCTCCCCTCTGTGGGAACTGTTTCCTTTCCCATTTCAGGTTGGATAAAGAACCACTGTAGGTACAGAGTCAGTAGCTCCCAGCAAGGAAAGCGAATGGGGAACCATGTAGGAGGCTCTAGCATTCCCAGCATCATTGTTGCTTGTGGATCTGCCATGGGTGCAAGTGCAGGGAGAGGTTCCAGCCCTCCAACAAGGTTGGATCACACAGAGGTTAATGTACCAGAAAGGCGAGAGGAGAAGGTGAGGAACCCTGAGCTAAACTGTCTCCCTTTTCAACAGGAGGTATACATGCTAGCATGGTGGCATGGATTTTAATTTCATCACTATTAAAGGGTCAAATATTATTAACATTGCTTTTTACAGAGGTAACTCACAGCATTGGAGCAGCCTGTTGCCCACTGCAGGTGCTAGCAGAGAAGCAGATTATATCCCCATTCTGCTGGTGTGCCCTTTGAAGGTGCAAGCAGCACAGCTTTGCCAGCTTACTTTAGAGGGAGTCCCACTGAACTTCAAGTTTCTGGGGTTCATGATGCTGGAGGAGGGGAGAGCAGAGCCTCACTGCCCCAGGGAGCTAGGATGCCTTTGGCACTCAGGGAGGACAGTTTTATCACCTGGAAGGATGGCTGGTTTCATCCGGTATGCCCAGTACATGCAGAAATGGAGAAAGAGGAGCCAGGAGATGAACGTCACATAAGGCTCTTTGCTTTCAGCCTGCTTGGATCACATACGTCCTTTTGTGTATAAACAAATACAGTCCGTGTCTACAGTTCAAGAAGCACTCTTTATTCCTTGTTCACACTGGCATGTACTAGGAACCTGCACTTCCCACCACACTGTGCTCAGCTTGTCTGGAAGATGTAGCATAAAGCAGAAGCTAGATGTCAGCTGTGGTCTGAAATGTGTCTTGGAAATAACTTTTTTTTTTTAAACTGACCATCTTTGTTCCTTGTATTTTGTCAGTCATAGACAAAACTCTTATTTTCCTTTTTCTTCTGCACTTGTGTTACTACCTACATATCCAGCATGAAAGGAGATTAATTTCCACGTTTTTCAGTCAAGGTTGCAATCAGCCACAAATGCAAGGTGACAGAAGGATTGCCCACGTGTCCATGGGGTGTGGTGAATGCACACAACAGGGAGTGGAGCCCTCGTTAGGTGACAGATAGCTGCCTGAAAATGAAGGCTCCCATCTTGATACCTGGGACATGGGTTCAGTTGAGCAGGCTTAGTAGTTAAAAGCAAACTTCATTGTTCTCCGAATTTACTTAAATGAGTGATATTGTTTCCAGCTGTAAGACATGGAGATGTTTCTTGGTTAATAGAAAGAGAGGAAAAACAGCTTTCAGATGCTACAGTGCAAAGTACAGTTTAATTGCTGAGGTAGATGAGTCGTGCAGGTGCTGCAACAGGTTATGTAAAAAGGTGTGGAAAGCTCTCTGCTATTAATAGTCTTGGAACCTTGATCTTTAAAGCACAAAGGTTTGTGTTTGTGTTTTTGAAAACAGAATTCACATAACCTCCTGTCTTCAACCCATTGTGTATCTTAGGAACCTCCTTAATTTTATGAGGCTGTTTTCTTAAAGCAAAACTTGGTTTGATTTTTAATTGGAGGTGTTCAGTGCTCTGTAGGATCCCATCTTTTAGCATAACCTAATCAAGAAGTGGCAGCTCAGAGGTGGTTGCTTAAACAGGCAGAATTATTTACAGCAGAACACAAATTGCCACTGTCAAGTACTTCCATGGTGACCTTTGAGATTTATTTGAAAAATCTGTATTTTTCCATGCACATGACTCTCCTCAAGATAGAATGCTCTTCTGTTTTAGAAGGCACTCCAGGTACTGCAGAACTGGAGAGCAGCATTGCAAATAGCGAGTGTCTGCACACATTTGTTTTAAGGAACAGACTTCATTGTCCAAGGTTTTTTGCTTCTGTTTATTTTAAAGAAATTATTATAAATATTGGTTTCTTGTTTGTTCATTAGTTTCCTTATTGATGTAAGGCTATTCAAGACAAAGATAGTGCTGGGGTGTAACAGGGAGCAGAGTTTGAGCAATTGCATTTAGGAATAAAAAGTGCACATGGTATCAATTTGCTAGCACCCTTAAATAGGCACTTTCAAGGCAGCACTTTCTGTTGCTATCCTTGTGCTCTGTGGGAAGGTTGAATGGATGATGTGAATGGAAATGTGTATTTTCTTGCTGTGTGTTTGTGAGCTCGTTCTCCTGGAAGATGTAGCCTTGCAGCAGGAGAGAGGATTTTTGTTACAGTGAGGTACCGATGCTGTGCTCGGTGCTATACAAAATGCCATTACTCTTCCATATCCCTTAGGAGCTAAGCCCCAAGCCCACAGCCCGTTTTGTGCAACAGGGCACTGAAGAAGGGTGTGGGTTGTAACTGGAATTCTCTGTTAGGGAGGATGGGGCAGGAGCAAAGAGGCTGGCGTAAAAAAAACGTCGTGAGCCACTGCATGCTTGCGAATATCAGAGGCATCTGAAAACAAACGGGCTCTGAATTAGATGCAGGGTTACTCAGGTACAAATGAGAACAGGATCAGGCCTGTCTTTTCTATTTTAAGTGCAGAGATAATATTTCCAACCTGTCAAGCGATTGCATATCTCGAATATCTTGCTGGATAAATGAATGTGATATCAAGAGTTGAGGGTGGCACAGTCTTTCGTGTAACTGGCAGCTGTCTTGCAGTTGTGGTTCTCTGTTTTGTGTGAATCCCCAGGAATATTTCAACATTTTTTTTATTGAGGTGGGTTTTTTTTGTGTGCGTGTCACTTACATATGTTAGACAAAATGCAGCTTTTGAGAGGCTCTTGACCCTTGCATCCACTTTTCCAAGATGTGGGGTTATGGTAATGAAGACTTCACTTCCACAGTGGTTGTTCAGAATTAGCTGTCTGTCTTGTATTACTCCAGCTAAAGAGAGCAGAGCAGTAGAGCAGTTCAAGCTGGGATTTTTGAAGGAGCCTCTGAAGCATGAATTTTGATGAACTCTCTGACTTCCTTTGAAAATCTCACTTTGAAAAAACAGTCTTTGCTTTTTCTTTAGGAGTTTTCACAGATTTTGTTTACCTCACTGTCCAGACCTACTCCCATTTGTATACTTGTCCTTCCTGGCATTTTTCTGGAGAGTGGGTGCTGTTGTTGTGGACTGTGATTGTGGTTCTGCTTTTACTGAAGGTAATAGCACGGCATGCCTCTTCTTTAATTAGTGGGTGAGATCTTCAGACCAGCTCTCACCTAAACCTGTGGACTGAACACGAGCAGTAGGTGTAGGACAGGCGCTGTCTCCTACAGCGTATCACCTGGCTTCCTGCTGTTGGAGGGGAAGCCTTCCTGCTCCAGGGCTGCCCCATGATGCAGAGAGCAGCATGTTGTAAGCAGACATGGTCAGGAGAATGCTTTTGGGCCAATATCAGACATGGAGATGTCTCAGTTCCCTGCTCTGGAATAAAGGGATTCATGGAATTATAGCAACATTTAAGTCAGAAAAGACCTCTAAGATCATCAAGTGCAACTGTTAACCCAACACTGCTGCTAAGTCCACTACTAAGCTGTGTCCCTAAGCACCACATCTACACATCTTTTAAATACCTCCAGGGAATGCCCCTTCAGAGAATTCATATTGAGCTAACACATTTCTCACACCCTTCCTTCTCACCTGGGTTAGTACATGTTTTGTTTGACCCTTTGAATTCAGATGCCTTTCTCCTAGTCATTTCCATTGGAAATTACTGACTTCCCTCTTTCCACTGGGGGTTTTTTGTAGGAAAAATATTTTTATTGCTTGTTGAATGGGAGCACCAGGATCTGTTTTCTTTTTACTGATCAGTCATGGCCTTTCTAAATTTTTTTGTTATGTGGTACATTCTGAAAAGAAATGGATTTTTTTTTATTATTATTATTCACTTACATTAACAGATATCTTTCCTGTCTGTTTAGTGGAAGAGGTGAAACAGGAAAACCAAAATTTCAACATTGTGTGTCACATGTTGATGGCAGTTCATGAGCTTGGTTAATACAGAGGTCTAATGTCATACCCAGCATGGTTTTACCCTTGTCTCGGGCTGTTTTTATACTCGAACATGCAGTGACAGAGGAAGTAGTGGTTTCTGTTTTTGTGGTCTGGGGAGGAGAGTTCATTTGTTAAATCAAAAGAAAGAAAAAAAGCCCTGCTTTTATACAAAGTATAGCTAATTTCACTTTCATTGGAAGCAATAAGGCAAAATTTTGCCCGCGACTTCTATGGAAGTAGCTACCAAATGAGCCTTCATGTTGGATCTTTCCTGAGATTTGCCAGGGAGAACCACACCAAGGTTTTGCACAGAGGGGGAAGGTTGTGCTCTTCCTCTGGCTCCACTGTCTGCAGCTTCTCACCTTTGTGCTTCTCCCCTTTCCCAGCCCAATGCAGACAGCTTTTGGCAAGCACATTTATGCAACTGTCTGCTCCGACCCATCCAAGCACAAAGCCGTTCCCCTCTTTCCTCCATGGTAGACAAGCTAATTATTGTTCAGGTCTGAGGAGGCAAAGGATGACAGAAGCAAAACAGTGCAAGTTTTGTATAATTTGGGTTTTTTCTGCTGCTGTGGGGGCCGTAGCCCTCATATAGCGGCACTTTGTTTCAGCCTTCTTCCTTTGCAGAGCCTTGCAGGGAGGAGGGAAAATGCTGTGGGTGCCTGGGCAGTCACAGAAAGACAACAACAGAAATGCACTTTTGGTTCTTCGCTGAACAGATCTGAAGGTCTTGCCGCTTCTAAGGGAAAAATAAAGACATATGAATCTCCTGTTTCCCAAATAGCAAATAGCAGCTCATGCCCAGGAGGGGAAATCTTCACAGTTTTCATTGTCACTGTAGTAACTGAATGCTGCTATTTTTAGCACTTGTATCCCGCATTTTACTTGTTGAATTTGTAGAGATTTTTTCCTGCTGTCGGGATCAGGTATCCAAATTACCACTGATGGGAGTGCTACTTGTTGATCCACAGCATTGGCTGTGGGAGAACCTCAGCATTGGCTGCAGGTCTCTGGTCTGCCCCCCTCCCCACTGCTATTGCCTCCTAACACCTTCTTGCCCTGGAAAGCTTCACCACAGGCACATGGGTTACATGACCATCCCTTTCCTTGCTGACATTGTCCTTGCAGTCTGCAAGGCTGTGCAGTGCCTGTTGGAGCTTGGCAGGGTGGCTGGAGTTGTCACTGTGAAGGCTTTGGATGTGCTTTACTTCAAACAATAGCTGTGTGTCTACATTATTATTTGTCCTTATTAGTAGAATCAAGGATGTTTATTCTGTATTCATAGCTGTATTTACTCTTTATGAGGTGCAGGAATAAGTTTTTCTGGTTGCTACACCACAGTTTTTCCTGTCTAGAACTGCAGAAATTCTACTCCCAAATTTGCTTTTCAATTTTCTTTTTCTTAAAAACCTTCAAAGTATGTATACTTGTTGTGGTTAGGTGCAAAATTAGTTCATATATATATATATATAAAAAGGGGAAGGAATTGGGAAGAAAAAATACTCTTTCTCTGTACTTCTCTCTAATGAATACAGAATTTTTTTTGTATGCAAGCAAGTTCTAAAGGATGCTAAACAGTTTGTCTTTGTGCATTGTTACATTGTTATCAGGATACTATTTTCTGCGTGTTACTTACACAGATACTATATTATATGTAATTTGAAAGCTCTAAGTTACCAAAAAAATGCTATAAAAGTGTATGTTTCGTGAGCTCCTACTTAAAGGCAAAAGAGAGATTTGCAGATGTGTTTTTACAGATGATAAAATGTATTTTGGGGGGAGGATTATAGTTTCTTTAATTGCCTGTCTTGATATCCTCCTTGGAAGATTAAGCATTTTTGGTAGCAGCTTTGTGGTCTATACCCTGTTAGCTTATTATCTGTCATAAAATGATGTAGCTGTTACTGGCGCAGGTAAAATTGAGCTTGTGTCCAACTCCCTGGGAGGGTATTGTGAATGGGAAACTGTTGTGTATATATAATCCCATTAGTCAATATTGTTGTTAAAAATCCTTTCTTTTTTTTCTTTCTAGTCTCACAACAAAGCTCTTAGGTCTGCGGTGAAGTGTTTTGTGACACATTTTTGAATGGGCCTTTTGCCCTGCTTTCAGTTCTTTAATGCAAGAAGCTTTACCAGGAAACAAGAATCTCTTTCTTCTCTGTCTGTGTTTTTTCAGCTTGGGGCTGCGATGTTGAATACGCAGACAGACACAGAAGTCAGATGATCTAAGATGTGTGATATTATGAGGTTATCCATTTCACATGATTAGTGTCTATATTGGAGTTTTGGTTTGCATTTTGTGTCTGTGGCATCGAAATATGTCTTGATCCTTTTTTAAACATAGATTTTTGTGTGTTTTCACACATCCCCAAGGCTGTAATAAAGTAAATCTTCCTTACATTATATTTAGTGGCATCTCTTGAAAGAGCTGATTAGTTTGAAAGAAGTATTTCTACATTAGATTTTGTCATTGATAAAGGGCTGTATTAAGATAGAGTCTGATCCTGCAAACACTTGCAGATACATTCAGTTTTACTTTCCCAGGTAACTTGCTGCCTTTAGCTCATAAAGACATTGCCTAACACAGCCTAAATGTGCAGTTTTGTGGTTTCATTTGAGCATGAGCCCCATCAGATGAGGTTTCTGCAGAAGTGCATCATTGGTCATGCATTGAGTACCTTTGTTAAGAATACTGAAGAGGTTTTACATGATCAGATCAATTTATTGGTATAAGTGACTTTTTTGCATCTATTAGTCTGGTATATTTTAAATTCTTAGAGAGAATGTGCTTTCAGTCATTGCTTTTGAGATGTTTATGAAAATGGATGTGTGGAATTAGTTCTTCTAATAATGAAAGCTGCATATCACTTGGAGAGTACTGGAAACTAAATCAGTGAAGTCTGTGACAAAAAATTATTTTTATCCAAAGTTGTGGCAAAATGAGATTTTTTTTTTTTCAAGTCATTTCATGTTTTACGTTCTTTTTTATATACTTCTTCTAAGGAGGCATGATGAGCTGCTGTCAAAATTTTCTCCATCTGGTTTTCCTGGTTTTTGTTGTCCACCTGATGCTGCTTATAAAGCAAAGATTTTTCTGCCTGGAGGTGCCTGTACATGATTTAGGGCAATTAAAGGGGTTACTGGCCCCAAAGCAGAGGCTGGCTGAAAAAAATATGCTCACAGTTTCAAGGTTTTATTTCATAACCCAAAGTATCACCTGAAACTGAAATAGCTGCTGGTTTAAGCTAATATACCGGGGTGCCTCTGCTCTTACATTACCCCATGTTTGAAGTTTTTCAGCTTTCATAAATACATGGCTTTTTTGATTGAATTGAGTAGGAGGCCCAGATCCATTTTATCTGTTTTCAGAGAATCAGACATTTTTTCTTTTCTTTCTGCATATGCAAGTGCCTTCAGCAGAACTCAGTAATCATGTTTGAAAGGTAGCATATGCATGCACATCACACTCCTGGCTTGGGGAAACCAAAGAGCAAACAACAGATACTGTGAGCCACAGCATAGTGGTTTTTAAGATTGTTAGTATGCTTTTTCATGACAGTTGGAAGCACTAGCAACATTTCTAAATCACATGCTCAGATAAAGGGTCCCATATCTCCTCTCTGCCTTTGCTACAGAGGAAATTATTCCAGTAGTACCGGCTTCAAGTCTTGCAATGTATGATAGATGCTTTTTAAGGTTCATGGGATGTTGGGATGAGGTAGCGATGCGCAGTCTAATCTTCTTATATTCTGTCTTTTTTTGACAAAGCTCCTAACTTTCAAGATCAAAAAAGGATTTAAAAAGATGTAGCCCTAAAGAGATACATTCCAGAACACAAAAATAAGACTCTTTAAGGATTCATAGAAATGCATGAATTTTTAATATGTTTTAGCTTTTTGTTTGTTGTTTAAGCAGGTAATACAGAGTCACAGGTCTCTTATGCCTTCTGCTTTCAGAGCATCAGCGATGAATACTGAGCGCAGCGCATGCACATGCAGGGTCCTGGTATATGCCTTTTTGTGGAGATAAGGCTCTCTGAAAAATGCTGAATACCACCATAGAAGTAGTAACAACTGCACCCATCGTGATGTTGCTTTTAGCGTCTGCCAGGTCCTTGCTGATCTTGGGAAGACGCAGCTCCTGAGGCAGATGTGGATACAGTGCAGCTGGGTTGGGCAGCTCGGCCACCTTGGTACTGAAGCGTGTCCCAGGAGTAGGGGGGTCTGGCGAGTTGCCTCTTTGCTGATATCTCCCATAGCAGAAGGCAGGGTAAGGTAGATGTGAAACTGGAAAACAAGCCAGCACACCCTGATGATCAGCAATGTGCATCCATTTGGCTCCTTAACTTTGTTCTCACATCTTCCCCTCCTCCAGTAGTATTTGTGGTAAGGGTGTGGGCATGGGGACCTCCTTTGTCCTCTTTTGCCAGAAACTTATGCTACTGAACTCAGTCAGGAGGGACTTCTGATTTCACTTTTTTTTATTATTACTGTTCTTTTTCAGCAAGGCAGTTGCCTCCTGTTTCAAAATTGCCTTTCTTCGGTAGATGTGACCTGGGGGCACCACTGCCTGTCTCAACAAAACCAGCCAACTTCTTTGGGGTGTGCTAAATCCCTGACAGGTTGTTAACCTGTCAAGAGATGGGGTGTCATCTCCTGCTGGACTGAGATGTTCAAATCCAGCTCGGAACTTTTTCAAAATTACTTGGTTTGTATGAGTACAGGTTTCTTAACAGTGTTTTATGGTCACACCAGCAGCAGTGCCTGTAAGTAGCTCATTGCCAGCTCATGCTAAAACTTGTCCCACCAGCAGCTGCTCGCTTGGGTTGCAGTGGCTGTGGGGCTGACAGCTGCCCACAGTCCTGGCTTTGGGCTGTGAAGCCATCTGTGCAGTGTCTGATTAAAATACCTGGGTTTGGTTGACTTAACAGTTTTTGACAGTAACAGATTTATTGGCACTAGCGAAAGTGCCTCGAAAACCAAGGAGTGGCACTGCAGAATTGTCACAGCAGCCCCTTGTTGTAATGGGAGAGACAGCTGCCCTTTGTACCTGTGAGCCTTATTTTTAAGATTTTCTCTCCAGTTGTTGCTGTAGTCTGTGAATTGAAATAAGGTCGTATCTTCTCCCAAATATTCATGAAATTAGGCAATCCCATGGCCAGTTTCCCAGTCCCTGGGAAGCTGGAAGGAGTTAGCAGCTGTCATAGCTCTGGAGGTTGGTATTACTGAATTTCCTTTCAGTTTCTGGGTTTTTTTGTATGTATGGTCTGTCAAATCTTCTGGTTAGAGTGAGCATCTTCAGAGATGAAGATTTTAAAATTAAAGGCTTAGTTCTGTGAAAAGCTTAATGAGTATTTTGTTACGCTCTGGAGTAGTTCAGTGGGCTTCAAATGGGAATTAAAAATAAATGCTGGGAATGAAAGTTATCCCTTCACAGGACTCTGCAGCCCAGTGAAAGATGCTGCTCCAGCTCCCCAGCAAGCCTGGCAGGGACAGGGTGTGGAAGGATTACAAGAGTAAAGGACAAGGCTTTTTTTGTCCATCTTTTTCCAGGACAGAGGAAAAGAAAATAACTCCTGTTTTACTCTGTGTGTTAAGGGGAAAGCAAAGCTTTCAGAGCTGGTTGGGAAGAGGAAGCAGCTGTTTCCTTCTTTCTCCCACTTTCCTCTTCACTTTTTTGTCCTCCCCCATTGCTGGGAGGATCTCAAAATGCTGCAGAGATTTGGGCTCAGGACTTGTTTTGTGGTGCATCGTGAGACTGGTTGGGGGATACAGCTTCCTGTGATTTTCCTTAGGTTTGCATTAAGTTCAGAGCTAGGGGCAACGTTCCTGAAGCCTGCCCTGGAGAGACAGGCTGTTGTAGTGTCATCCTTGTGTTGCCCCGGGAAACTGCAATTTCGTTGACATAAAAATGTGTCTCTTGACTGTTCTTGTTTGAGAATAGGATAGACAGTTTGGTGTTCCCTGTTTCAGAGAGCAGGTGCTCTGAGTTGCTCAGAAAATTGCCCTCCTTTAACATGGAAACCTGTGGGTTTGAGGTGTGCACGTTGTTTGTGCAAATGAAATTAGGTAGATTGTTCAAGCAACCATCAGGTTGGTCTCACCGCTATTTTTTCAAATGCTTGTGGCAAATAACGGGAAGAATTAAATTCAAAATGACTCCTCATGAGAGAGGTAGGACAGCTCAGAAAATACGTGCCTAGAGTCAGAATGGTCTGGGTTGGAAGGGAACATAAAGATCATCTAGTTTCAACCCCCATGCCATGGACAGGGACACCTCCCACTAGACAGGGTTGCTCAGAGCCCCATTCAAGTTGGCCTTGAACACTTCCAGAGATGGGGTATCCACAACTCTGGGCAGCCTTTTCCAGTGCCTGACCACCCTCACAGGGAAGAATCTCTTCCTAATATCTAACCTAAACCTCCTGTCTTTCAGTTTAAATATGTTTTTATTTGTTTATCTTTCAGGAGAAATATGTTGGTTTAGTGATGCTTTGTTATAGCATCACACTATGTCCAGATGGGCAGGAGGAGAGAAATCTTACTACCTCCAAGTGTCTGGACTACTTTGCAAAATACTTTGAAATTAATTTTTTTTTCCTTTTCTGTCCTCCACTGGCTTGCCTGACAGCAGTGTCAGAATACCTCCTGCTCCTCCTGCTGTACTTACTGCCTGAAAGCAGCTGATGAAAGAACTTTAGAGAATAAAATTGAGGGGTAATAGAGGATAGAGAACAGCATGGCCATGCTTCATATGTTACCTCTGATGCCTAACAGCTTCTTTAATAGAAGTTATTTCTTCTCCTCTGTCCTTGTGTTAGCAGGGCAAAATTCTGCAAGGGAGAAAAAAATTGGATAAGTGAATATTGATGAAATCTGTCATTAATTATCACCAGAGAAGATTCTGGGAGAATTGGGTTGCATTTTCAGTGGATTTAAATATAACTTTGTTATGCAATCCTGTTAAACATTGTTGCAGTATGTCACTGAGAAAGCTCATTATATTTGCTATATAAAGATTACGACTTTGGGTGGGGGGGATTAAAGTTTTAGCCGTGGTTGCCGTCTTTCTTGTGGCCACAACAGCGACCTCTTTAATGTGGGACAGAGGGGGGAAGCTGTGAGTAAGCCAGATTTTCTGTCTGTCTGGAAGCACAACCTTTAAAGCTGTTAAGCCAAAACAGAGGAAACCCTGTGAACTTTTTTCAGGAAGCAAAATTCTTCAGAAAGGTGACATATTTAAACAGTGGGAGACTTTTATTTTTCCTGAGTCACCTGTCATACATGCAGATGAATATATACGCTTGTGTGTATATATGAAATAAAAATTCAAAATGAAACATTGGCTTCAAGCAAATAAAAATGCTCTGCTTCCCATGAAATCAGAGATTTTTTGATTTTGCTGAGAACAGTGGCAAAAATAAAAACCAGAAATGTTGGGGGGTGGGGGGCGGTGTAATTGAGTCAAAACTATGCACCCAAATGACTAGCAGTGTCTCTGTGTTCCTGATTGCTGGAGCTGTGTGGCATTTGCCACTCTTAGAACTGTGTTGTGCTTGGTTTGGGGTTTGTTTTGTTGGTTTTTGGGATTTTTTGTTTGTTTGGTTGGTTTGGGTTTTGGAGTTTCTTTTGTAAACCTAGTCTTGTTTCTTTGTCCTCTTTATTTCTGTAGCAAAAGTCTGAGCTCATTGTAAGGGGAAGGCAGGTCTGCCTTTGCTCACAGCTTTGGTGTGGCTGAGGGGCCTGATGTGCAGAACAATCTACCTAATGTCATGTGCACTGCTCTGCAATGTATTTATTCACACCAAGCAGCACTTGTTTCAACAAGTCATTTGTTAACCTGAGTTAAAGCAGTGTCTGCAGATCGATAGCTCTAATTGCACACAAGGCACCTGGTGTATGAGTGATTAAAAGTAAGAAACATTAGGACTAGTTACTGTACAACTTGCTTGAAACCACTGTATAATGATGGTACATTTGCCATCAGATTAGGTCATGAGGCAGCTTTACTGCAGCTTGGAAAATTAGGATCAAAAATAGTCTTCTGATTAAAACTTGAGCTTTTGAAAGCTCTTCAGAGAAGAAAGATGTGCAAAAGCAGATGTATGGGCGAAATTAAGCAATCTGGATATGCACAATTGTTGAATTTAAAGAGAGTAATTGATTTAACCACTGTGCTCGCTCATTTCTCACAACACCCTGTCTTAACAAAATTAAATGAAGCAGCTGAATGAGCTGGGAATAAGTTGTCTAAAATACAGTCCCTAATGGCTCAATGTATTAATGTGGTGAACTTAGGAGTTTTTGTGGTCATACAGTTGTTCTGCTTATACCAATGCCAACCTGAAATAGCAGTTGTCTTGATTTAGACTTATTAATTTTTCCCACATTAACAAAAATTTCATTACTTTATCACATATTTATCAGCAGTAAAATAATTTCTCTTTGAAACAATATTTGCTTTCTGATATCATCAAGAATTGGTCTCTTCCTACTCTCCTCCTTTCCTGCAGCAGCATGATTTCCTCAACCTCAGGGCATCCTGAAAGTCCCTTACGTCCTGTTAGGCAATTTTTAAACACCAGGAAAAAAAAAATGAATGTTTCAGCTGATAAAGAAAAATTACTAGATTCTAAAGACTGAATGTGGTCAGTATTGGGCCAGTGAGGAATCTGTATCTGTTGAGCTTGAAGAAGTCCAGCTCAGGAGTCACCTGTTCGCTGTGACTGTTTTAGATGCTGCTGACTGGCTGAGTTGAAGGAGAGACCCATAGTGGAGGAAGGCTTGGAGACAGAGCGACCTCCAGGGATGCAGGAACAGTTTTGAGGATTGTTTTGGACTGATCCCATTGAGGACAGCAGATCTTTTCCTCCATCACAAAACCCAATAAAAACTGATCATTAATCATTTTTGTGCTTGTTAGTGGGGTCGATTCCCATAACTGGCTGGCTGCAGGAGACCTTCTGCTGGTGTGACGCAGGGGGTGGTAGATGGCTGAAGCAGCACGGTGCCTTCTGTTCACAGCATAAGCTTATTAGTATAAATGAGGCTGTTTTAAACCAATTTGAAGCCATAGTTTGCAGGAGGTCTGCTCAGGGGCTGACCTTTACTTCATTTAATCTTATTTTGATGTCAGGATGCTCTGTAGGTCTCTGAAGGTTAAGTTGCCTACAACAGCAGTTTCTCTGCACATGAAACCTCCAGTTGTGGGTGACTCTGCGTGTAAGGCACCAGAGTTTGATACATCTTGATGTGTTCACTTTTTAAAACTTCATAGCCATTTCAGACAAAATTCAGTACAGTGTTGGTTGGCGTCTGATTTAACTGATGTCTGTTTACACCTGGCATGAGCCTGGCTTTGTATATTAAAAGTGATGCTGTATTGAGGTAGGTCTTACCTGTTGTCTATGATGTGCACTTGATTTATGGTACTGATAAAGGGTCATGATCACAGTGAATCCAGTAGCTGCCTGCTCCTCTGCAGCTGCTCCATTAGCATGAACACCTACAAGTGTCACAGTCTTGAGGAGAAGCCAGAACTGGGAATTATGGGAGAATATAAAATCAGCTAATGACACAAACAAGCAGTGTCCAATATGATGTCCCCTAAGCCCAAGCACGATGTACCCCAAAGTCAGAGTTTAGCACAAGGCTTGTGCGTATTCAGACAATTGCCGTGGGCTCAGCTGGAAAGCAACAGCAGTGCTCCTGGCAACGAGCAGGGTCCAGGTTAGCTGGGGCAGTCAAATTCCCTTGCCTGTTTGTCAGTGTTCCCAGGCTGAAAGGCTGATAGAAAGTGCTTCCTGATCAGCATGATAAATGGAATTTTGCATGATAATTATGTTTACAGGAGGACAGATGTACTAATAACACGTTCCCTAAAGACTTCAAATGAGCTATAAAAGAATCAAATCTCTGCTGAAAATGCTGGCAGCAGTAGTATTAATTGTGTAAGTTACAGCTGATAATTGTCTTGTTTCATTTGAATGAGGCAGTCAGCTATTAATGGCTTGTGCTCTGTAGTACCAAAACAGCAGACTGCGCAAAATTTGTCAGTCTGGATAATATAGTTATATATTAGCAATGCATCCTAGTGGACATACTCTAGTGGCTAGGGAAGGGAAGAAGTGTTACAGTTAATTTCTAATGCTGTTTCATCTTTTCTATCAAAATACTTGCTTATGTGCCTTCAGGAAGAGAACTGATTTTTCTTATCTACAAGTTGTTTGATGTAAGACAATGCCTGCAGTAAAAAACCCAAGCTCTCTTTGTGGTTATTGAGGATTGAAACGGAGAATGACTAATTAGCTGTCTTGTTCCACTTATCTCTTCCATAGTGGTTATATGAATGAAAGTCTTACCCTTGTTTTCATGTGTATGAAAGATCCTACTGTTGTGCAGATCTGTTACAGAGCCTGCATAAGTGTGCAAATGCATAGAGAGATGCATATGTATAATAGAGACATGACCTGAAAATCTGTTAGAAGTTATCAGGCCTAATTTTAAAAACAGCATTAAAATGAATTTCAAATCAGGCATCATACTATGGTATTGTACCACGTTTACAGTTAAATAAAGATCATGTAGGTAACTAACCAAATTCAAAATCCTGCTGGTGCAAATTGAATTACTTTTTGTGACATCCTTATTCATTTGCATTCCCAAAGCATGTTTCATTTCATCTGCGGTAAGTTGAGCTGCGGATAATATCCCAGAGGAGCATGGTTCTAGCAGTCCTAACCTACATCCGTGCTCTGGCTGATTAATCTGTAAATCCTTCAAAATTTATCTCCTCTCCTATTACATCAAAGCATCCCCCAGTAAAAACATGTGAGCAGAATCCTGAAATGTGTTCCCTTAGCATGAGAAGGGCTCTTTGTGTGTTTCATTAGGCAATACTTTGAGAATTTTTTTTTGGGGAAATAGGCGGTTGACTTTCTAAAGAGTTTGAGATGTGTTCCTTGGTTAGCAAAAGAGAGCTGATGGTCTGGAAAAACTGCCTGGAGATGCTTTGTAAAAATTGTCCTTGGTTCCTTGTGACCTTTCATCAACTTAATTCATTGCTAATGAGCTGCAAATTCATTGCAATTCATTGCAGAGCTTTAAAATTCCCACTGAGTCAGATGACAAAGTGCCTTGTTTTATGTTATCAAAAAAAATCCTCTGATTGAGAGAGGACTAGGCAGTAACATAACTCTGAAAAAAAGTCATGGGCCCTTTGTCTCTAAAGGCTGCCAGTGGAATTGCAGAGATTTTGAAAATAGAAAGGAAGGGGGAGACCAGAAAAAACAGAATATCTTAACATCCGCATAGGTTCTATCTTTATGCCTGTTCACCCTAGGGAAATGGTAATGTGATTGATTTGTTCTACGCAGATAGGCAGAGCCTTAAATATCAAATATATCCATTTCTGCATTGCCTTAGTGTTCTTTCTTCCTAAAGCTGTCTAAAAAGTGCATGTGTATAAAGAAGTAAAACACCAGCAAGACAAAAAAGTCTCAAACTAAAAAGAGGAGCTAAGTAATTTTTTGCATCTACAGTCATGGCATTTGCCATCCAAAGGTCTGCCTAAGGTTGTACTTAACATGGCTGCAGTTGCAATAATACTCCTGCCAGACCCTGGAAATCATTCAGACTAAGTCAGGGTGCCACACCTCAGCTTTGAAAGAACTGACCACCGTATCAGCTCAGATTCCTGTGCCAGGTGTTTTTCAGGTCTGGTGCCGTGATTTGTTTCCCGGACATTTGGCACCTCGGGCAGTCAGCTTTGACTGCTGGGAAGATTTGAAAATGTTGAGTGATGCCTTACACCCTTCTAAATGCTTTTTTAGTAAAGCTTTCAACAATCCCTATTGACAAGGGAGACATCCATCATCAGATGGGGGATTATGAAAGCCATCGCTGCCTCTGCTGAGACTCTGAAGCAGAGGAGGAAGATCCACTATCAAACTGTCTTTCTGGGGACTTTGCTGGTATTTTCAGACTTTTGCCCCCACCTCCTATGTGTATAGGCACCTGTGGGAATGTACAGGTCATATAAACTAGTCATAGGCAGCTTAACATTTATGTTGGTTGGTTGTGATGGGAAGAGCTGGGCAACTCAGAACTTCCAGACTTCACGTAAGGTCAGGGTGTGAACCCATTGTCAGTTAATCATCTCTACCAGGAGATGGGTTGCAATTATAATTAATAATTAATTATTTTGCTTTAATGATTGCTTTATCTATTTGTTTGCTTATATGCACTACAGATTAAATCAGGTTGAGGGCTCAATAGACATTTGAAGTGGATCACTGTGAACATTAGTAGTAGGTCAGCCAACCTCTTCTCTTATTCATTGCATAATACGAATGCAACATATCTTTTGAATGTGCTGGAGAGAGACTGAACATGTCAGGAGTCATCACTGGAGTTACTTGGTACAGCAATCAGTGTACTTTAAGAGGGCTGCCTGCTCCTGCATCTGCCTGAGCTTTTGCCTCAGGTTCTTCTGGCACGGCGTGGCCGTACATGGAGACAGCGAACACAGCACTGACATGTAAGAGTACAAGTACAGAAAAGTGAAATTTGGGTCTTGTGCTGCATTCTAATAATGCTTATGTTAAAGCAGCCACCTAAACTGCACTTTGTTGGCCAGATTTGTCACTGTGAGATGCTTTTTATTGCTCTAAGAACATAAAGTCTCAGTAGACCAAGTCTAACAGAGTGCTCTGTCAGCTTTTCTTACTTCTGGTGTGTTAATAAATTTGCTTTTAGAATGAAATAGAATAAAATATTGCAGTTGGAAGGGACCGTCAAGGATCATCCAGTCCAACAGCCTGACCACTTCAGAGCTGACCAAAAGTTCAAGCATATTGTTAAGGGCATTGTGCAAATTTGTTGAGGTTTTTTTTGTTTTTTTCCCCACAAAAGTAATTGAAAACTGGTATCTCATTACTGGGTATTTGCTGGCCAGTCAACTAGTTGGCGCCCAGAAAAATTAAGTCTTCTATTAATTACATAATTTACTAAGCAGGAGATTGCTCAGATTACCAGAATAAATATCATTTCTGAGCATCTGATAACCCAGCACTGTGACAGTAGATGGGGAGTACAGAAATATAAAAAGCCATAAATTTGGGAACCTTTCAAGTCTGCATATCAAGCTGTTTCTGGGGTGGCAGAGCAGCATGTGTTCCCTGTGTGAGTGGGGATGGTGCCCTTGGAAGAGGCTGCTTTCAGCAGAGAGTAGGGAGATGCTTTCTGAACCTTGGAGTTCTGCTGATTGCCATATAATGCTCTTGGGGCCGTGTGTATCCTGGGAAAGGCAGTTCCCCAGCCTGCAGATGTAGGCTGCATTTGCCAAGTCAATGGAAATTTAGTTGGTGTGACTGCTGGGTACTCTCTTTTGTGAAAACAGATGGGAAGGCTTCTTGGCAAGCTTCTCTATTGGACGCCACTACACCCACCATACCTTAACAGTGAGCAAATGATACAGCTACACTACCAAAAGTTACCAGTGTTATGAAGATTCCCATAATACCTGCTTACTGAGAATAGGGGTAAGTGAGGACGACTCCTGGAAATCTGATCTCTTAAATGTCACCTTTTAAACCATGATGAGTTTTTGTTTGTGTACTTGTGATAAGCTGAGCCACCGTGTTTGGTCTGTAGCTGGTCTTTTGCCCTGTGGAATGAAATATTTGCAGTGGAGTAAACTGGTTTCTGAAAACATTTGAATTTTTAATAGAGATCTGTACCAGGAGAGAGCAACCTCATGCTGGGAATGTGCCAATTACCATATGCTATGCTGAGCAAGGGATGTCAACAGAGAAAAAAATGATCTAACCCTCTGCTACCATCTATAATCCAGTGCCTAGTACAGTAGGATGTTATGCCCAGTCATGGTGGCAGGGATGGAGGGAAAGAAGTGGTAGTTTGCTTTTCCTAGAGCAATTATGCTGAGTGGCTTCAGGATCTGTCCTATGAGAAGAGCAGGGAAGAACTGAGCTCTCCCCGTTCAAGCCCCACATCCATAAGCTTACAGGCATGTTGAAGCAGTTCTGCTGGACAGTAGCGATCTGCCATTACCCTAATAATGGATCTTGTGGTACTGTTTTTTAAATGTCTCCAGTAATAAAAATATGGTTTTTAGTAAAGCATAAGCAAATGCAATATTTTAAGTAAATACATATTTTTTTGTACTCAAGTGTCTGCAGCAGTAAAACTGACCATGTATGAACAAACAGGGAAGAAGACATTAATTCCTGTAGATGTAATAATATTTAAAATTATGACATTTGGACTGTGTCGCTTTATGACAGGCATCAGAAAGCTAAGATATCTAAGCAATCTAATATGATAACTGATCTCTGGACAATATGATTTGATTTGTTGGTCTTGAGCAACGCATGGCCAGTGACTGCAGGGCATTGACTCTTGGGTATGTAATGAGATGCTGGGAAAAGTGCCTGATCCCAAGGGAATTTCTAGCAAATGCAGCCAGAACTTAGTGCAAAGTATGCACCAGTAAACACTCAGACTGCCACCACCTGTGCAGCATTCATATCTCCTGCACAAAATGCCCTGTGCTAGCTTTTTCCTGTTTGCTTTGGTCTTTATGCCCTAGTCATATAGGGGACTTTTCTTTCTTCATCAGAAAACTCTATCCAGACAATTCACAGTGTCTAGAATACATTTTTTCAGCAGTGAGATAAACTGTCTGTTCAGATCTCTGCTAAGAATGTTAGGATGTGGGATTGCAGAATATGTTTTCCTAGATAGCACATGTGCACCTGGAAGCAAGACAGGGATATGAGGTTGGGCTGTAGGTAACCTAAAACCACCACAAATGAAATAAAGGAAACCAAACAGGAAAAGGCAGCGGTTTTAATTGCATGGTTATGTATGCAAGCTAGAATTAAAGTCTTTTTTTCAGGTAATTGAGTAGTGCGCGTATGTGTTTCCACGTGTATCTACTGCATATAGCCATGACTTGAGAGCAAGTTTCTTAGTTAATTACAGAACTTTGGCTTTTCTGAAATACAAAATTATGTAATTTGATAATTTAAAGACTTTCACTCTTTCAGTGTGGCTTCCTCAAGTGCTTGATTTAAATGTCGACTCTTCATTTCCTTAGGATGGGATGTTTAGGGAGAAACATTGCTTGTGGACAGAACTCAGTATTCATTGTTTTGCAAGGCACAGAGTTTGTCAGGCAGAAATTATGCTGAAGAATCTGTTAGGTTAATGTTGATCAGACAAAGGCTATTATGGTATGGGTTTTACTGTAGAAAAAGACCTAAAAATGGACAAATCATATGTTCTGTACAGTGCTATTGTATCTGCTTTGGCAAGCATCTTTGTTTTCATAAGGTCAGATGATTAATCCTGTTGTTTGCTTCTTTCCTAGCTTTGAGTGTTTCTAATTAAGCTGGTGCCCATTCATGTCTTACCATGATAATGTGTGTTAGGTTATGACGTAATGGTTGTTCTGAAAAAATATAACTGTGGCAGTGTTCAGGCATAGTCAAAATAAATCACTGCACAGAAGCCTTCTGAAAGCTATCATATTACTGCAGAGTCAGTAATGTGAAGGCAGTGAATCTGTAAATCATTGGTTAAAGACAGTAAAGAATGTAGAATCTAGGCACTTCAGGATCTGTGTGAGCTCTGCTGTCTTTAAATCAATCTTACTGAGTTGCAGCTGTAGCTCCTCATTATGGCTTGGGTAGAGCCAACAGGAGGATTGGGTGCAGAGTCAGCTGCCTGCAGAGGGAAGATAGAATCATGGAATGATTTAGGTTGGAAAAGGCCTTTAAGTTCATTACATCCAACCGTTAACCCAGCGCTGCCATGTCCACCACTAAACCATGATAGTAGGTTTCAAGCAATATCTGTCTTTGGTGAATTGGGAATCCAGCTGGGGAAGGTGAAAATTAGATGGCCCCCAGAGTTAACAACATGTGGTGACAGCTCTTCCATTCTCCCTGGATTAAACACTGGATTTTTTCCTTCATTAGAGATTTCATATCAGTGCCCAATTTTGAATCAATTTCTCCTCAGAATTATGTCTTCTAGAAAAACTAGTAATTTGTATATCAAGCTGAATTATGCAAGATGCTAAAAAAAACCAAAAGTCCAAAAATACAGTTTTACCATGCCTTCTGTTTTTCTGCACACCTGCATATCCACATGCATGCTATACAAATGATTTGTCAGTGAACATCTTGCTTCTCGGCAGTTCTAGTGCAAGTCCCTTGTCTCTTTGCAGTGCTGGCAGTCCTGATTTTATATTTGATATAATCAGACTGAAATGGTCCCTCTGGGGCATTGGGGCAGAGCTTTGCTAGAATTTTGTGGGCTTTTTGAAAGATCACGTGTAAAGCTACATAATAATTTGTGAACAGAGCATTGTGCTGCATTGGCACACTGTGAAAGGTCAGCAGGATACCTCAGTATTGTAATGTTTATTTTCTTCATTGTTTCTTACTTCATTCTTACTTAAGTCTTTCTCACATCCTACCTTTGGGATGGCAATGTAGTGTTTTTCACACTGAGATGTTACATGCAGACAGGTCAGCCAGCAGCAGTTTGAGTGCTGTGTGTTTTCGAAGCTTGAGTATTGTGGGAGAATGAGGCTTGGAGAATGAGTTGGATGGTAATACAAGTGGAATACTCAGTGCAGGAGGCACTCCTGGTTTAGGAGGAGTATGTAACATGGAGCCATGTTCATGCCATAGCATGATGGAGACTGAGGAGAGATTTGGCAAGGCATTATTCTCCTAGTTATCACTAGATTTGATGGTTTCTCTCCTTGCAATACATATCCCAAGAGAGCAGGTTGTTGAGGGTCCTCCAAGCTCAGGATTTCTGCATCAGAGACTTTCCTTCCCAGCCCACTGTAGAAGGCTGCTGTCTTAGGCCATATTGGCATCCTGCTTGCGCATAGCTGACAGCTAAATGGAAGGCTTTTGGAATGTTCTCTGTGTGTTTGGGTTGGGCTGTTGAATTAAAAAAATAACCTATTTCCAGTGTGTGCCAGATGCTTTTAACTCCCATTGTGGGCAGCCTTGACAATACATTGCACAGCGTGGAAGTTCTAAATGGAGTTTGATGTTCTTTGCAGAGAATTGCTCTGCTGCATAATCATGATAGCACACAATTAAAAACTCCTTTGTATTGTTTTGGGTAGCTCCTGGAAACTCTTGTTTCCCTTAATAATTTTCAATAGTCTCAAGGTTTGCTTTTCCTGTGTTTGTCTTCCTGTAATATTGGTGAAAGATAGGAAGAAAATGAGCTGGGACATAAGAATCCCAGTACAAACTTCAGAGGGAGGGTGAGAGGTTACTCGTTAGCGGTTCTTTCATCTGAGTTCATGCTGGGGCAAGAAGTCAGGGGTCAGGAAGTGAATGGGGATTCGTTCACAGCTGATGTCTTGTATAATATTTCAGAAGAGTGTATTAATTGTCGCAGCTTAGCCTGGGAGTTCGGGCAGAGGTGTTCAGACAGCAGGCTGAGGAGTTGGAGAGAAGTGGCATTCAGATTTCGTTGGGGTGACGAAGGGGCTGGGGCTGCTGGGGGCAGTGCATGAACTGCACTGGCAGCTCTGCTGATACCTGCTCCCCTGGCCCAGGGAAGAGGATCAATTGCATTCCTGTTCATACCCAAATCTAGGAAAAAGAATGGTAAATGTACCTTATTCAAAACTCAGAGTAGCCTGGAAGATATGTTTGTTGCCATAATATTGTAATATATAATCCATATATATTTACATTTAGGATTTTGGGTTTTTCATTCTAGCACGTAGAAGCCTGATCTTAGATCTCATTAAATACTTCCCTTGCTTGCCTTTTACTGTTCAAGCCATTTTGGTGCTGGAGGGAACATGAAGCCCAATGAAAAAGCAGCCTTAGGGTTGCTGTTCCCATAGAGATAGAATCTGCCTGGTTTGACCTGTGGGAGCTGCAAGTCCAGAGCATGTTTTGGTAGCTCCCCAGGGTGTGCTTGCAAAGGACGAGATTGGCTTTTGAGCAAGACCTTTTTAAGTCTGGATCTGGCACTTTTCAGAGGGTGGATGGATGACAGAGGGAAACTCTTCATGTACACCTCTAGGCAGGCCCTGAGGTATATTTATAGGTATCTTGATGTCATTCTCATCACTGCAAATTTAGTGATTACTGTCTTTCCACTCCCCTTGTGTACCTAAAGTAGTATTCCTGTGCATAGGAGACATCGTTTGTGACAAAGGTGCAGTGAACACAAGGATTCCAACATTTTCAGAGTGCCAAGCAGTTTTGTGTTTTCCTGATGCTTCCAAGCCACAGTATTATAAACATGATTGTGACCAGAATGTAATAGCTGAGATATTTCTGCCCTGTGGTTCTTGTTCATTTTCCCTGGCCACCTGAAGGGAGGAGGTGACCCAGTGGACATGTGAACTGCCAACAGTCTTCAGCTATTGAAACATCTTTGTCCTCCCAAGTTCTCCCATCAGTGTTGTGGCAGGTGCCAGGTGCTCAGAGGATCAGCACTCAGTGTCCCATAATCACTGCATCTCTGAAGGGATGCAGTTGTCTCAGACAAAGGGAAGAAGCTTGTCCTGAAGGGATGTATTTGTTCCAGGAGCCAGCAGCACCCAAGTTACTGGCTTCAGCTGTTGTAGGTTTGTAATCTTAGTAGAAGCAGGGGGGGAAATACACTCCAAACTTTCACAGAAATTAGATATACTTGAAATGTAGCTCTGGCTTCCTGATTTTGTAGTTGTGCTAGAAAGTCATTACACATGGATTTATTTTTCCTTATCTCTTGGATTATCATTGGCTTCCTTCTTTCCTGGATGATTTATCCAGTGTTCTGATTGCAGCTCCTTTTTTTTTTTATCACCTTCTGTCTATGTGGCTTCAGATTTTGTATGTTTAACATAATTGAGCTGAGTATTTTGCAGCAATTGACAGTGAAGTGAAGATAATTTCCCTCTGATTGATGGGGTGGTTATGGTGAATATTTTTACAGTCTGCTTGCTTTGGCTATTTGCTGTTTTGGTTGCAGACCTGCTTTATGGTTTTTTTTGTCTTTGTATTTATTTTCTTCCCCCCCCCCCCCCCTTGTATTTTATTTCAGTTTTGCAACTGAGCAACATATTAATCTGACTTTGGAGAGGGGAAATGAAGACGACATTTTAGCTTTTAAGAAACTTCCACAGAGATGCAGATACAAGGTCAAAGATAAATCTAGCATGCAAACAGGGTCATGAATATATTAGAAAACAGCCATTTAAAATACCAGGGCAATCAAATATGTCTTTAGTTTCTTTCTTTGGACTGGACTTGGAATTTGATTGTAGGGTATTGGTTATTTCTGGCCTCATGCACAGGGAACAACAGCAAGGAAACAGACAAGGAATATTTTAGATAGGTGTTTAAGGGAAAGTGATATTACATGGTTTTTAAACAAAAAAAAGTGCTGTAAGTTGCACGAGACTTTGACCATCATTGTCTTACAGGGGCTGATCATTAGAATGAGGAGGTCATCATTCTCTTTTCAGTGCTGAACTGCTTTTTTCTGCTGTATGAGGCGGTGGGGAGAGAGGGGTGAGTTTGGTATGCCTGGAATATGGTGATTAAACTAGGAGGAATTTTTTTAAGGCTTTCTGTGAACTAGGAAAAATTAATATTTTTATTGAAACATCTTTAATTTGGTTATTAAGAGCAATTGTATTTTAGTGTGCTAGCTGGCTGGCACTTACTCTACACAAGTTTAAAAGCATTTTATACTGAAATTGCATCTGCTTAAATACTTAACCCAAAGCCTGAATGCTGTATGAGTCACATTTTGTTTTTTTCTGCATGTAAACTTCCTCTACAATAGGATTTCCCCCAAATTATTATTGAAATAGGGCATTTTTTGTTATAAAATAGGTATTAACATAGCTTTGCATCAGAATGATGTTGGTGTGTGATCTAGAACAGTTTGGATTATTTCAGTGCAAGTGTCTATGTATACCAGCTGCTACAGCACGTTAATCAATTTTTGAAAAGTAACCCTTTTAAAAGTTGTATAGATAAACCCTGAGTGCTTGCCTGAAGAAAGATAGATTATTAATTTAAATATTAAACACCAGTTGAGATGATTAATTCTTAATGAAGTCAATGAAAAACTGCTTTTCCTTATATTCACTGGAAGATTCTTTCAAAAGCTTTGCTTTTCCAAAACTGTTTTTTTTCCTCTGTGTGTGGCACAGGATGTGACTTGGTTCACAGCAGGTAGCTTCATTAGTTGGCATTTCTGGTATAATATCCAGCTGTGGAAAGCTTATAAATATTGGTATTTAGGTCATCTTAATTAGGCTTTGAAATAAAGATTTAAGATAAAGTGGAATAATTGCACATGCCTCATTGTGGCTGAGTTTCTTCAGTGAAAAGAGCGTGCGATTCCCGGACACTATGAACTGATTTCAGCAGAGGTGCTCCAAATACGCCTCTTCGGTGCTCCTTGGGCAGTGCAGGGAGTTGAAATGATTAAAACTCATAATTCTGGGAAGAGGTGAAAGATGTGGAAATTTTCAGCTGTGTTGGGTGCTGGGATGGATATCCTTGCTCTCACTACTACCTGTGCCAGTACAGGGAGGGGATTGGCCTGGGGCAGTCCCCATCTATGTCACTGCAGGCTTCTGTGTGACCCATGCTGCTTCATTGATGGTGACTTGGGGGGATTATCTGCATGCTTACTGACTTCCTTCCTGGATGAATTTACTCAGAGTTATGCTTATGTTATGCCCTGGTTGAGAGAGGGCTCAGGTATGAGTGCTCTTCTTCGAAGCTTGGGTGAACAAAGAGCTTCCCCTGCTCCTTTGTAAAGATTCACTTGCCATGTTAGATACCCCAAATACTGCAAAATCACCACCAGTGAAAATCAGTGTGACGTCTTTTATGCCAAGAGGGGTGGCAGTGATTTCCATCTGGTGTTGCTTCTGAGACTAGCAAACAGAAATCAGGAGGCAACATCCCTAGTGCTGGGTATAAGAAGTTGAGACAAGCAAGGGAAGCCAGAAGAATCTTCACATTGAGCAGGAAACTGGATGACCAGATGATGAAATACAGTTTGTGTGTGTTTCTGCCAACCAGCACATCTGCATTAATAACAGATGCAAATGTAGGATCTTCAAACCCATGTCTGCCAAGACACTAGCAATGAAGTTGAGGATGGTGCATAACTTTGGGCAAGGAGAGGCTTTCAAGAGGGTTATAGTGGTGACTGGAGTATGCATCTGGTGTTGTACAAGCACCTGACATCTCACAGGCATCTAGAGGAAATACAGTGTGACTAATTTGATCAATTTAATAAGAAGAAGGTGTCAAGGTTGTACTGCTGTTTATCTATCTTTGAGTAACAACATGCCAAGTATGCTTTTGGCATTGTAACACCACAAGATGGGAGGGTGCCATTATTTAAGTGTGTTATTAAGCTAATGATGTTTAAAGAGGTATTAAAAAGCCAGTAGGTATCATCTGCTATGTCAGTGGTGCTGGTAGTTGAAACTTCCAACTTTTGTTTATGGATCAATGAAACTGAAAATGAAAAGAGAGCTCCTCCTGCTCTGAATTTCTTCCTATAAGAGCATTCCTATGTCCTCTCTGACTGTGAATGGAGCTGGGGGAGCATCCGTGAGTGCAGGACACAAACATTTGATCTCTTCTTCCTTGTCTATGCCAGCACATCCTGAAGTGCAGATTTTATTTTTTCTTAGCTTTTTGAAGGTGTATCCTGTCTTGCACCAGATCTTCTAAAATCCTAGTTTAGACAAAGCCTGAGGGGATTTAGGTTTGCATATTTTCCTAAGAGGATTAAGCTTCGCACTTAGCTGATCTATAAATTGTTTGAGGGTGTTTTTTTATGATTTTCTAAGTACACAAAAAGTCATATACACATTCAGATTGTCCTGAAATCTGTTGTCTGGGGGTTAGTGATAGAAGTCTGGTGTTTGAATTAATAGCAAACTGAATCACTGCACCTCAGGGTTATTTTGCACTGAAAAACATTTTGGTAATCAGATTTGCAGAATGGCTGCAGGAACAGTTGTAGCAGCACAACTGAAGGGGCAAGGGAATTGCAAGAAGGATTAGAAACTACTTACGCTGGCATCAGAGAAAACAATTTATTGTGAAAATACAGCCCAGGAATAAATTAACGAGCACCCTTCCAAGCATAGGAGTGGTCATAACATTCTGGAAACTCTCTGCTTGCAAATCAAGGGAGTAAGGCAGCTCAGTGGGAATTGGGCAAAAAGTAATGGTAGTCTCTGAATACTTTTATCGTTTACGTTCATACTTATTAAATCTGTATGCCTCAGCAGCGGCCCCCAGGAGTGATGGGTGTTGGCATTCCTTCTGCCACCTGGGTGCTGGGGCACAGTGCCCTGGCACTGCTGGCTGTTGCAGCTGTTTAACACCCATTGATGACAGAGTAGTTTTGATGATTGCCAGCTTAATTTTTCATTATGTGCCTGCAGGTGGGCTGTATCTTACACATTCAGTTTTGGTATTTACAGTGTTTTTTGGAGGGCTGGGTGCAGCTCCTTGTTTTGTGCTGCTGTCAGGGTGTTTGGAGGTTTTGCAGCAGCAACTGCTGCTGAAACCAAGCCTGTACTGGGGCTTCTTCCATGCCTGCTAGAACAGTTGGAAAACTTCTAATGCTAAGTTTTCCATTCTTTTTTTTTCACTGAAGGCAGAGAAAGGATCTGACTCAGCCATTGAAAAATGATTTAAAACAGAACTAAACTCACCTGTGCTGCTTACAGGGATAATCAGAATTTCCTTCTAAATTGCTGGTTTGTGCTCAGTGCTGCTGGCACTGTCATCTTTCATCTCTCTTCAGGTGCTCGTCACAGTAGTGATGAGATTAATATCATTGAGAAACAAATGGCGTTTGGTAGAATGGGCAAGGGGCAAAGAGAAGTGTGGCAGTGTGAATAACTGGCAATCTCTGTGGATCTACATCTGCATTTTTTTATCAAAGCACTGCATTTGTAGCATTGCAAGCTATACGACAGCACTTGCAGGAATGGTGTTAGATGGGTGTTAAACTCTTGAAGGAAGGGAGGAGCTGTTGTGAAGTTTCAACTTCTGTTTTGCTGTAGAAGCTTGTATGGAGTAAATTTGCTTCTGATTGGGAGCAGCAGATTGAGTAAGATAAGCAGAATGGAACAAAATTTATTAATATCCAACGATATGGCTTGGCTAGTGAAGGGTGGTTTATGATTGTTACTAAATAACAGCTCTGAGGACTTTCTGGTGCCCTCTAATCGGCGGTGATGTTTTGTGTTCTGTTTTCTGTCCAGACGTCGGCTGATCTCCCAGCGATCTTCTCTGGAGACTCTGGAGGACATCGAGGAAAACGCTCCACTGCGGAGGTCATTTTATTTACTCTCTCTCTGCCTTCTTGTCTGTAAAGCACATACATGGACAGACTGGCTGTCCCTCCCCGTGTTGAAAAGTAGCAGGGTCATCACGTTAAGATGGTTTCATAATCAGTAGAAGTGTTGAAATGTCACATACCCTGCGAGGTGGTAGGTGATATGAGTTACACATTCCCTGGCTTTAGGTCATTAAACAAAAAGTCAGGATTTAAAATTAAATGTCAGAAATTAAAATGTCAGATTTGATTAACAGAAAAGTGTAGTTGTCACCAAAATGAATGACTAACCCTTAACGTGTACGGTACATTTAAAAAGTAAGTACAGATGGGTTTATATAGTAAGTTTTTGAAGACTAGTATTTTTAGTATTCTTATTTTTTATGGATTTTTACTGTTTGTTCTCTCAGCACATGCAATCTTATTTTGGCTACCAGCATTACTGTCTTCATGTTGGCTGGTAGGTTTGTGACTGCTACCTCACTAATAAATCTACCCTAACCCTTGTTATATCAGCAGCTTCAGTGCAGTTTTATTTCTGCATCTAGGAGACCACAGCTTACTTCTCTGGGGACCACAGTAATTAGTGATTAGGCAGTCCTCTAGGGTAATGGAAAATGGAACAACTACTTAACAGTTCAGAAACTGGCTGGTCAGTAATCTGACCAGTGCATGGAATGCTTCCAGGTCAGCTGTTCAGCAAGACAGCAGCCTAAGTTTGACTGTCTCTATCTCAGAACCTATAATTCAGCTGGTTTGTATTGGTGTTTAGCCTATAGCTTTGATTATCCACATGCAGATTGGCTGTCTCTCCCTACCTCGAAGCAAAGACTTAATAGCAGAGGCTGTACCAATTGGCCCACTACCAAGGCTTGATTATTTTTACAAGGCTTACTGTGACATGCTTACCAGCATGTTATGAAGCGTTCTCATAAGTGATTCAAACATGCATAATTGGCAAAAGATGCAAACAAAGTACAGTTTGCCAGGCAGTATTTTTACTTGCTAATTTGCAGAATTGGTAGTAGAACGTCTCTCTTGGTGATATTTTCCTGTGAAGAAGCTAACAGAGCTAATTGCAGTGAGAGAGTGAGGAGATCTCGAGGATTTTACTAACAGGAGTAAGGCAGAAATGGCAAAGTGATGGGGTCCCCCCTCTCGGGGCGTGCCCATGCAGCGTGATGGTGTTTGGGTATAACAACAAGGACTGGGAGTTCCTGGTAGCTTGGGACCAGTGGTCCATGGTTTCAGTCCAACAAAAGGAGCTCTCGGGCTTGAGAAGCTGCTGAACTCGGCCTGTGCAGAGGAGGGGGTGGAAAAAATTGGTTTAGGGAAGCTTAACGCAGGGAGGCTGCACTGGTGCCCCGTGCCGCCAAGGGATGCTCGCCCCTTGAGCTGCCATGGAGAACGCAGCAGCTGCAGTCCAGCGGTGCTGGCTGCGCAGGGAGCACGGGAGCTTCCTTAGCGTTATCTCCAGTGCCTGCATGTCCTGCTGTGCCTTGCAATAAAACAACACCGAGATGAAACAGAGAAAGCTTTCACATGCGCTGTGGTTTCAGCTGATTAGAAAGAGGCAAGGGGGGGCGGGGAGGGGAGGATATTGCTGTTCGTCTCATCTCTCCTCCCTCTGGCAATTTCTTTCTCTAACTGCAATTTATAAAGTGCATTCAGATGTAAAATAGATTTAAGACTTAATCTTTTGTAGAATGATTTTTTTTTCCTGAGGTAATTTGTTTTATTTTCAGTCGTTTTGCATACTGTCAGAACACAAAAAGTAATATTTAGAGTTAAAAGCAAATAGGAATTATCCTTGACAATGGGAGATTTTAAACCTTTCTAAAGTTAAAACAAGAAAGAACTTTTTTTAATGGCTCCTTTATCAATAGCTGAGGAGTCTACAAGAGCGTGGGTATTGGTGCGAGTGGGAAAATTGCATATTTACCAAGTTTTGGTTTAGTTTAATTTTTTTCCCTCTCAAAGCTTGGGCTAAGCTGTCACGGCAGATTACAGGAAGTTTCACTTCGCTGAGATTTTTTTTTTCCTTTTTATGAAGGGAGGGGGATGGTGCCTTTTCTTTATTATTTTGTTTGAGCTGTCGTGTTTCCAGACTTACTGTCTTTATTGTTCCTGCTGATTCCTAACACAGGGTGACTTGAATCATTTGTCTCGTCTTTCCTTCCTGCTTTTGTGTAGACTTCTTGGCGGTACAGCAGGGAACTGAGTACTTCTATTTGTTTCTTTCTCCGCCCTCCGCAACTGATTTATTTTTCAGATGTCGGACACTCTCAGGATCACCCAGACCAAAGAACTTCAAGAAGGTTCATTTTATCAAGAACATGCGGCAACACGATACCAGAAATGGCAGGTACTGTGCATGCAAGGGCTGCTTCTGCAAAGGCAATCCATGGGGTGTGAGGGAAGGGGCAGGGTCAGCATCCCTGTGCAAGGGCACAGAAAGCCATTGTCACTCACCACATACATACTAATGTTCTTTAAAACAGTCTGAAGGTGCAGGCTGCAGTGCATGCTCCTTCCTTCAGGGAAGTGCATGTCGGTGGAAGTGCTAGCCCATAGATCTTAAGACCTGTGTCTCCTTAATACAAATAACCCGCATGACAGGAAAATCTTTGGTGCTGTCAGAGTAAACTCAGCATAATCTGGTTGCATTTCTTTGAGGGTGTTGCCAGGTTCTAAGTGTGAGAGGGGCACATAGCCAAACCTGCCTGGACCAAGTTTAACAATGGTTCAATGCTGCTTCAACATCTATTAGAGGATATAAAGTGCTGGCCGATAAATGCAGAGCCAGGGATGGTCATGGCAAGGTGAGGCGTGCAATCCTGGTTTTCATGGCAGATGTAGGCAGAGCGTCTTCTAGGGAATGTGTGAGGGTGCACACCCTGAGCTGGGACATGGACCGCCCATGTTACAGCCATAGGCACCAGTGGGACCTGTACAGCAGCGATGGGCTGGGACTTCACCTACTGCAAAACCATTGTGTTCCCATCAGCAAGATGGGTTCTTTATTGCAGTATCACACAGTTCAGAAGTGAAACTAGCTCCTTCCTGCTTATAAAGAAGATACCTGCCCTCTCTGATTTTTTCAAAGAGTTTCTCCATGTGCCTCATGATTTTTTTGATTATTGTTCTTCCAAACCTGAAATGTTTGAACTAGGCTACCTGAAGAGAGTGCATGTAGATTAAACTGACCCGTAGAGAGCTGACCCTTGCACATACCTGTCCTCATAAAACTGCCAGGGCTGAGAGCCGTGCATGTTCTGGGGGACTGATGTGTGCACGTAGCCTTTGATTTCCATCAAACATAGAACCACGTCAGTAGACATTCTGACGTCGCGCTGTACTGCAGGTTTTATGAATTGAGTTCCAGTAGGTGTTACTTGGCTCAAGAAAAATTTTCTTCACTTTCATTCTAACACATACAGTTAAATGCAGTGCAAGGTAGTAATCAACATAACTGTTGCAGAAGGTGGCCCTGAAAGATTTTAGAAACAGCTTTTGTATCAGACACATGCAGAACTATTGACTTGACTATTGTCTGACTAGCAGCTGATTACTGTCTTTACAACAAATACATGTGGAGTCAAAGACTGAAAAGCAGCCCTCTAATTTTAGTCCATTTTGTGCATAAGTGGATATATGCTCTTGGAATTTCTTACAGCAAAAAATACTTATAAGGTATTATATAAATTCCCCAGAGAATGAGTAATTTCTAAGATGTGCATATAAAATCTATGCTTAAACTTGATAGAAATATTACCTGCAGAAGAATGAATAAATATTTGATTTGTAAACTCTTTTCTCTGTATTTTGCTAAAAAGTATGTGTAGTATATGCAACATTTTATCTTAATTCATAGATCAGTCATTATGCTTGACGATATAACTGAACATTTTTCTTGTTAAGAAAACAGTGAGGAAGCTTCTGTTATTCAACTGGCTTCTTATCTTCATCAGCAGACACAGTTTTCCAGAATATTTCCACAAACATAATAAAGATCTCTTTATGTAGAATACAGATACAATAAGAGACAGTTTTGGAAATAGTTTTTGTCCTATGGTCATAGAGCCACAATGATATTAGCTAAAAATAAAATATAAAGTTAACACTTCGTGTCGCCCCTATGTGTAGCTGTAAGTCATCTGAGCACAGACTATTTTTCCGAGGGGTCTGGATGCAGTTGTAGTCACTGGCCTTAATAGGCATTCTGGATGAAGGGAACCTCTAGAAATTCAGGTGGATCTGCTTTATGTGTTCATCACAAAATCAACAGTGTTTCTGAGTACCTTAAGACCTTTACAGTTGGTGTCCTCCCCAGTTTGCCTGACAGAGAAGCACAAGTGTTGCAATGGATAGAAAACACTCCTGAAACTCCTTTCCATGCCTGAGACCTTGTCCCAGGTGGCTCATGCATGGTATACAGGATGCAGGTGCTGAGCTAGGCTGGAGTCAGGCTCTCTGAGCTGTCTCCAAAACCTCTGACCCTTCTGTCACAGAGTGTCAGTCTTTCATTTAACTTGAGGAACCCATCTTTGAAAACACTTACACTGAATATATTTTTGGGCGGTGAATTTTATGACTGGGCTTTGAAATATGTAGCACTTCTAAATAATCGTTTCACTGGCTTGTGACTACGTGTCACAGCAAAGAAAGCTGCAGTGTGGGTGATAGCTCAGGGCTCCTTTCTCCAGTAAGTGCCCTTATTTGTGGCTCTCAACCTGCAAAGTGACATGTCCTTGTCCTGCAGCACTGAGAACTCCTGTCCTCTCAGCCTTGGGGATGACACGTATTGAGCGACGATGCTTTGGGTCCAGCCTTTGGCTGTCCAGCAGCAAGGCACGATTAGCTGTGGTTGAAATAAGAGTTCAGCTATTTAGCACAGAAGAAAAACATTCATACACAGACCAGAGCTTATCAGCTAGGCCTTGTAAAGCTTCCTGTTGATAGTTCTGTGCACTTGTTAAACCGGTTTCTTTGGATTTGTAGGATATGGCCTATTAAAGGAGGTAGAAAACCAGGTTTCCTAGACTGTATTATCAAAGCAGTCATGTAAAATAGCACAAAGTAAACTTTCCCATTAAAAGACAAAGACAAGTCAACCATAACATACAAACTAGCACAGTTAGCCACCAGCATGTGGTTTTGCCCACTTCACTCAACAGGTTTATTGGTCATATCCTCCATAAAATCTGAAGCAGAAGACAAGCAAAAACAAGCCACCTAAATGGCAACCTGAGCCAGCTGAACAAACAATTCATGGTGAGACTGGAACAAGAACATCTCTACAGTAGCAGATATAAAAACCAATAAAACAATATTCCTCTCTCTCCCCCATGCTATTGCTTTCTCAGTTTTTTTGTTAGTATACACATCCAAGCAAAAGCCAAGCACCATCATGAAAGGTCTCCTTTGCTGCCCTTTTAATCGTGGAAATGCACACACATGCAGTCCAGGAGCTTGACTATTTGCAGCATCTTCACAGTGCCTAATTACTCTCAGCCACCTTCTAGTAGCCCTTGACCTTGTGAGACTCCAAAACGAGGAGGCAGCATCCATGGTTTGTGTGTTCACCTTTGCATGCAGGGCAGCAGGGCCCTTGCAGTCAAACATCACCAACCAGGAATGAGAAAAGAGGCTACAGTATTCTGTATGTGAGTGGTGTATATGACATATATCACACAGCCTGATCACAGCCTTTTGGTGCAACACAGTCAAAACTAGACAGACTGAAGAAAATAGACATTATTCTTCAAGTCAAGCAAATTACCAGTTCTGTTGAGAGCTGTGTGCTCTGTAAGCTTTTTTGTATAATACCTCATAAAGAAATTGAAAAATTAACTTTTACAGTCTTAGACCTTTGCATATTGTCAGAGCTCTCTTGCAAAAGAATGGTTGCTCTGAACCATAGTAATTAATATAACTTCTCTGTGAAATGTGAGAATTAGAGAGTGCAAAGCTTCATGTGATTTTAAACATGTCTAGGTGGCACAATTGGAATCAGGGCATGCAAACGCACTCTGAACAGCTTCTGATGTCAGAGGTAGCTCATTCAGAGCTACACAGGATCATAGATGCCCTTTGCTGAAGAGCTGAAATCTAGGAAAATGCTTTTCTCCCATAAGCAATAATGAGATTTTCTTGAACAGCAATGGACTTCCAAGACACCTTCTTGTCCAAAGCACTTCCAACACACCTTCTTGTCCAAAGCATACTCTGTGACAAATTTCTGGTATTTCTGCCCCAACGAACCCTTCCAGGCCTTCAGAATTTTTTTTTGTTTCCATGCATGTCATCAGACCTCTACATACAATGCCGTTTTATCCCTCCATGATGAGCATCTGACTACTGCCTTCCCTGCTTCCCTTCCAGTCCGGCTCCTAAGGCTGTTTTGCATGCACCTCCTCCAGCAGCTCTGCAAATGAGGTTTTGTGGCATTCTGGCAGTGGAGGCTGTGGGCTCTTCTCACGCTCCACATGGGAGATCTTTGTGTAAAGAGGGTCTGATGGTTTATGGAAAGAGAGGCAATACTTGGGTCCCAAGGGAAAAAAATCCAAAAAAAATACAGGCTGGGCTGGTGCTTTTTATTTCCTTTCTTGTCTGATTCCTTCTGATACACACAGTTCTCTGGTAACTTCCTACTGTTGTCTTTGCTTGTGGACATGGAAGCACCAGTTTGTTTTTCTTGAAGTATTAAGAGCTGAGTGGTATTTTTAGGGAGGTGTAGGGCGTTGGTGGACGAGCTGTATTTCCAGAAGCACCAGAGGGAGGGGGGTAATATGCTTAGTGGATACTGTGGTTTTCCGAATTCAAAGATGCTTTCTGATGTCAGCCTTGAAATCTGTGCCAAGTTTCATACATCAGCAAACAAGGCTTCCAGTGAACAAGCAAGCTGTTGTGAGTAGCAACCATTCAGCAATAAGCAGTGGCAAGCACAAAATTAATCATATGCCAGGCTTTTTTTGCTTGTGGGTTGCCATTTTCAAGTATGAAAAACTATTCCCCTATGCTCTGTAACTTACTGCTGCACCATGAGACCATCTTACAGGATCTGAGATATTAACCATAGGTAAGGAGTGCTACAGCATTTGGACAACAATGAAATCATACTTCATCTGCTGCAGGAGAACTTCCTGAAGCTGTGTGCGTGTTTATTACTAGAAACCCTCCTCTATTAGAGGGTGAATATCCCTTTGCTTTTAAACATGCCTCTGAGGAAGAAAATAGGATTGCTGTAACAGAATGATCCAGGAGAAGGAAAATTGATCATTCTACATTTTTCCAAGCATTACGTGCAGCAGCTCTCTTGGGGAGCTAAACCTTTTCCAAGAACGATGACTAAGCTGGTCCCTTAAGGAAACAGTGTTTTAATGACAGTGTAACTGGTATGAGATTTATAGGTGCGTATGCTGGTTTTCAGACAGTAAAGAACAGAATAGCTTGCTGGGGTTTGTTGTCCAGCTTCCCCAGTGTAGGACAAAGGATAAAAAAATCAGATGAATTCCTCACATACAGATAGGGGGAACACGATGTCAGAAAAATCAGTGTTGGAGACCAGAGCAAGAAAGTGCAATAGCCCTGACAACCAGTGCAGCAGTAGGTCCTAGGATTTTTACCACAAGTGGAGATTTCTAGAAAGGTAAACAGCTAATCAGATCAGAAAACAACACAAATTGCCATCACCGTGTCTTAGAAGAATTTGGTGTTGTGCAGCCTTTTGGCCAACTTTAGAGGGCAGAAAGGTCAGTTGTACAATTCTCGACCTCCCGAAGGTAAAAAGGAAAGAGGGTATATTTATAAACAGTCAGTTATTAATTGACATTTTATATCCTACATCTTTATCAAGCTTCTCTTGACTTCTTGCCAATCTGCATCTCCCAAAACTAGAGTAATGTAGCTACTGATGCTCCACACTGTTTTATGGAAAGTGGGTCTTGATCTCAAGGTGGTTTTGATGTTGCTTAATGGTATGTCAGAGCTTGATGGCTAAAGGCAAATAGTGTGACTGTGTAACAGATAGGTTGCTCCAAGCTATTGGATTTAAAGAAAATGAACTCTCTCAGAGCTGAAACCAGGACAGTATCACACAGTGACTTTGCAGATGTTGCAGAGATTTGGAGACTGGTTAAAAATACAAGGCATTTGCTCTAAGTGTGGCCTGGATTCTGAGATAAGCTCTCTACAGGCAGATAATGTATGCTTTCACATAGCCAAATCTTAAGCTAACTGCCTATGAGGAATAAAGGCAAGCCATGCTTACAGCAGGAGGAATTCAGCCCTGACAGCAACTGAGACAGACGCTGGGCTGCAGGAGAAATGGCAGAGGACTGTGGGATCAGTCATGCCTGAGTGTCAGTGCAGCATCATAACTAAGAGGGCTAATGTGATTACGGAGCACAGAGGCTGTCAGGTCGTCAGGGGTAGACACTGATCTTAAAGGTAAGACTGGAAGGTGTGCAACTGCTGAGGTCAGTGATAATTCTCAGAGACCAAGAGAGGGTGATAGGGGAAAACAGGAGAAGATTTGAGGAGGAACCTTGAAAACAGTGAAAGGATCTGAAAGCTTATGATAATAGCAGACTTACCCTGATTCATGGATGAAGTCTATTTCAGGAACAAGAAGCTGAAAATCAAGAGAGTCCTTTGGTTTAGCAGAACAAGATCACAACCAGCAGCCAGAAATTCTTTGCCTGATAAATGCAGGCGGCCAGTGAGCCACAGAGTCGTGGTGTTTATCACCTGGGTTGCTGCTGGATTTGTCTGTTTAGTTTCAGCCATTGTAGTGAGTTGCCAGAACATTCCCATGCCTCTCTGGATGGACTCCTTTCACTAGAAAAGCATCCATCCTGGATTCCAAGTAATGTATTCAAGATAGTCTTTCTAGAAAGCCTACAGAGGGGATGGGACTCCACTGCTCATTTACAGCTTATTTGCTATGGCACAAGCTTCAGCACTTCTGTAAAGACTCCATAGCGCGACACCTGTGAGATAAAAGAGAAGAGGGAGAAATTATCCATTATGGAAGTTTTATGATTACGAATTCCTCAATGGTAACATCTGTTGCTTTGCTTATTGTGGTGGGATTTTTAAATTTTAGTCTTTGATTTCTTTTATTTTCTTTTATATTTTAGAATAGTCCTTATCAGCAGCAGAAGATCCTTCTGTAGCATATTTTCAGTGCTGCCATATCGAGACTGTACCCAAGTCGGGTATGTATATTTATACATGTACTGCATAGTCTTTCTGGGCCTGCATGTAGACCTGATAACAGACAACAGCATGATGGAGGCTAATGCTTTTACGTATCTGCTCTGAGAAGAGATAAATGCACATAGGTGTATTTGCCTTGTGGAACATTACCAGGTTAAAACTACTGCTTTCAGTCCCCTGTTTATTTATATGTGTTGTGGTATCTTTGATTATTAAGGTTGAGAAAACTACTCCCCTGAAACTGATGTTCTTGGAAAATGCACTGTTTTTATTGTTTCTTCTGACTTCACTCATCTTTGACAAAACAGGTACTCCAGGGAGTACAACTTTAATTTTATAAGTCATCTTAGCTTTCTCTTCTCCTGTACAAACATGGTGCTACGGTATCTATATTTCCAGAACTATGAAGAAATATTTGGATTGAAACAAAATACTTTTTTATTGTACTTTAAGCCATTGGTTGGATCCTTCAATCAGTGAAAACAGATTATTTTGGCCATAATACTGTACAGGTTCATAGCAACGTCCCTGCAGCTGCCTTGCATCCCTTGACTTGCTGAGACACACTGCTTCCAATAAAGAAGTTTCTTTGGAATGAAATAGTTCTCCAAAGACTGAGAGAACTTTTCACTCTTCCACTGAAACTACAGAAGTGGAAGAAACTGGATTTGGCTGGAAGATGTTGCCTGGCAGGCTCTGATGATGAGCCGGGTGCCTTCAGAGGTGCAGTGCAGGGCTGGAAGGGGCAGTGCTGATGGGCAGCAGCTCTGTGCCCCTGGGGCTGGGGAATGAAGCATGGCCACCGTGGCCATGTGCCACAGAGCTGAGAAGTCATTGTAGCTGGGGTTGACTCAGGGACTGCAGGGCACAAAATTTGTGAAAAATAGTCAGCTGATACACTGAGGTGGGTTTGAAGAACCCACAAATAATTGAAAGTCAAATTTATCCGCTGTATAAAAAGTTAATTTGGCTCATACTTTTCAGCCATCCATTTAGTTCTGGAGAAGGATTTGTCACAAACTGCTTGTGCATCAGTAATTCAGAACAAAAGGAGATTATTTTTAATGCACAAAGGAAAGCAAGCACCTTTGTTGAAGGGTTGACTTGGTCTGCTGTCTCTTGCAGTAAATTTTTTCCCTTAATTAAACTGTGATGACACATCAGGCAAATTCTTGATGGACTGGCAGATTTGCTCATTGTTCTTGAGTATACTGTCATTCATTTATGGTCATTGCCCTGTGGAAATTACCTCTTTATTGGAAACCAAATGTATTTTGAAATGCTGATGACTGGTTATACCTTCTAAATTATAGCAGTAATGAGGCCAGCTGCAAAACTAAATATTATTTCAGCATGTCATGTCTTGTACTGTGCTTGCCAGTAAGAAGGGCATGGGAGAAGAAGGTAGCAAAAGCCAGTACACAACAATCCAGCCCTGTTCCCTCTGCTAAAAAGCCAAGATTAAAAAAAAAAAAAAAAAAAAGGCAGCCCTCTTTCTTCCAGAGCATCAGAGGAAGAGAGAAACAATTCAGTGGCACCTCCTTCCAGAAACTGCTGGTGCAAAGAACAGATGAGGCAGTATAGCATAAACTGTAGCCACTCTGTTCAAGCTGCACAGTGCTCGCCTACTTCGCTGCACATTTTGGATGTGTAGTAGGAGGGAGGAGAGACACCAGGTACTTTTTTGAGGTACTGTAGTGGCAGCATCCTTTAGCTTTGCTTTCTCTGAATCTCTGTATTGCTGGTGTCTGTCAATGGGCAAGATTTCCCAACTGGTTTGTGTTCTGCAAACACTACTGAATAGTTAACAAAAAGAAACAGATCATTGCAGGGAACCATGGGCACATCTGAAATTTGACTGGAGAAACCCTGGCAGGAGTGGGAAAGTTGGATGGGTGAGCAGGCAGGAGGAACTGTTCTGTGTGAGAGGAGCACATAGTGGAGCTTCTGCTGCTTCTCTACCTCTGCTCCAACTCACAGGCATTACAGCCGAGGAAATCTCCATGCACAGCTGTGTTTTGTGGAGGCTGCCAGCCCCTGTTGCACTGTAGTCAGAGCAGAAGAGCTGTACTGTATCAGTGGTGGCAGATACACTGCAGGAGCAGATCCGTTATAAAAACCTGTGTGGAAAACAATTCCTGAAGTCACAGCTAAACTCTGTGTACTTGTCCAGGGTGGATGGAGCAGCATCACCCCTCACTAGTGAGGTGCAAGCCGTGTACTCTAGACTATGCCCCTCACTTGTCCACCCTTCTCACAGAGGTCCAACTACAGCAGCAAGGACCCTCCCCGAACCTCCAAAACCATATTTTTAAGTGGTAGTACTGATATAAATGGAGGCCTGGGGGTTGCAGGAAGGGGAGTCATAGAAATATACATGAGAGGATGAAGTCTGAGGTGTCCCCTGGAATATGTTTCCCAAATCCCCCTCCCCAGCAGCTGAGCAGCTGCCAGTTCACTGGAGTGAAGCTGGCAGGAGGCTTTTGAAGGCAGATGTACTCCAGAGCACTGTAGAGGCTGCCAGTGATCAATGGCAGGTTTTTCTCCCTGAAGTTTCAGAAGGCCAATCTGATAGTACTTTCTGAGGCTGAGAAGGAAGGACACCATTTGCTGGGGAATTACTTTCTCTAGTTTTCTCAGTTAAAATGAAGAGAAGTAAAATGTATAAAGCAGAGACTGATCTGGGGAGATAAAAAGTAATGCACGGATCTAATCGCTAGAATTTTCTGTCCTCAAAATTTTGTCCCTCTCTTGTGTCCAGTGGAAACCCAATGCTTTAGCTTCAAGTGCTTTTGTGCAGGGGAAAAGGGGAGAACTAAAACTAAATTGACAAAGGTTTTGTGATGCATTATCCCATGCTGGAGTCACTGAGAGGCAGGTACCTTTGTGGATCCAGGCCATAAATTCCACCTCCTTTGTCAGAGGTTGGTTGCCACAGTGGAAGCTCACAGCAAGTAGAGTTGAGCCTTGATGCTGCTCCTCTTCCAGAACAGGGGAAGATGCCTCAGTCAGCAGCAGGTAGCTGCTCCATCACACTCGTGCTCAGCATAGGCATGTACACCTGCATGCTGACCTGCTCTGGACCCTCAAAAGGGATCTCTGTCTTGGCAAACCAAAGAGTGAAGCCATTTGCAGATGGATTAAACAAGACTTGAAGGAATTATTCGTTTGGAAATGGTTTGAGGTGAATTGGATTTCAGCCCTTTGAGACAAGAGCTGGGGATCAGACAGAGCAGATATTAGCCTTTTAGCCATTAGGCAGGTCATGCTCCGGGCACTTGAGTCCTTAAAGAGGAACTGTTACAGCCAGACTCCAGGAGTGTGTCTGCAGGTTTCTGCCCACCCTACTCCCCAGCATGGTCTGCACATGGGTGCTCTGCACATCCACTGTATGACCCCAGCCAGGATGGAGAAGGACCGGGTTCAGCTCTGCCCGAAGGTAGCTACCCTGGAAAAGGCAGATATCCTGAGCCAAGAAGGGAACCCATTCTCCATTACTTGCCTCATCTTGAAGCTTCTCTAGGCACCACTCCTTCATGAACTTCCAAAGAGATGGTACAACTCTGGTAGTCCTCACAGAGGTTGTCAGGGTTGTTCCATGTGTCATGCATGACATGGTGACCCACAAAAAGGCTCTGCATGTGCTTGTGGCCAAGTGAGAACAGTCCAGTTCTCGTTGGTATTTTAGGTGCTTAAGGAGTTTCAAAAAAAGGTGATAGCAATGTAGGTCTGTCACTGTTAAAAGAGTTTTATAAAGGAGGGAGAAGGTACTGGGTTGTCTTTCCCCCCAAGAACAGCAGGTAGTATAGTCAGTTGGGTTTGCCATTCTGATTTTTTTTTCCTTTGGCACACACCATTATGGCTCATGATTCAAAAATGTTTTTGAAAGATTTTAGGCTTGTATTTATCAATGTAAAAGCATTCACAGATTGAAATTGTACCTATTCTGATGATATTTTTGTGTTGTAAGAACCTTGTAAGAGCTTCCAAGTTCCTGTGAAGTTCTGTCCAGAAGATGAATCTGGAGGACCTGGGGGAGAAGGAGAGCTGGTGGTGTCACACAAATGCAGAAATGCAGCACTGCAGAATGGTCAGTCTTACACTGAACTCTCAGCCACTGACTGATGGCAGCGCTGGAGGTGATGAGCTACAGGGCTGGAGGTGATGAGCTACAGGGCAGAAAACTCAGAGCATCAGGCAGTGCATGTCCTTATAAAAACGGCCAATTCACCTCATCTTTTATTCTTCATGGCATTGAATTCATTAAGGGGTTAGAAACTTATCTGCAGCAGACATAGCTGCTGAATATTGCTGTCTTGACAAAATATAGGTATTCATCTGACGCAACTTGCCTCCAGCTAGGGGAAATAATGCAGCATGAGTAATCGAATGGATTGAAGCCCAGGAAGCGGACCATTCTTCTGAAGTAAAGCAGCAAATTGTTAGATAAAAAGAATTTGTGTCTTTCTCAGAAATGTTACTAACCAGCTTCATCCAGTTTCTAAAGACAAGTCACTGCTGAATTTAGCTTTGAAGTTAACTAAGTGCTGGCCAGAACAATAATGAGTTCAATGATTGCCAGGAGCAAGAGGTTTGCAATACCATCACCCCAAATAACATTTAAGCACAGTGATCAATTAGTCCATAGACCTGACATTCCCAACAGTTTTCTTTACCTGAACAGTGCAATCTTTGTTCATCTTTAGTGTTCAAACCGTTTAAGAAAGTCTTATGCAAAATGAGGCGAAAAGAACATTTAGGTGAGGTCGTCTTGCACCCCTGCCACACCCCTGCCATCATGTATTTGTCAGAGTGTGGAAAACAGGGCGATATTTACCAGAGAAATGAAAGCATCTAAATTGCCACATGGATAGTAGCAATAAGCAGACAGCAAAGCAGGGTACTCTTATGTCCTTCAGATTTGTTACCAAGTTCCTTGCTGTCCTTCCTCGAAAGATTTTGTATGCAAGGCAGTTTTGATTAAGTCATCAATCTTGAATGCTTTTCCTGAGCATTTATCATTCTGTAGGCCTGTCATTCTTTTAGTGTATAACAGGGAAACTGAAATATCCCTGCTTTTCTTTACCACTGCTCGTTTTCTCTGCTTCTCACAAATTGAACAAAAAACCAAAACCAAGCATGCATTAGCTTGACAGAAAGACACATCAGTTGAGGGAGTTTTCCCCACGACAGAACATTTCAAAACTAATCATCTCATGTATGAATTTTATAGAACCACCATTGCTCATTCTTTTGAGTTTCCCTGTTCCCTTTGATTGAAATTAGTCAATGAATCTCCCTAATACTTTTACTCTGTGTTGGGCAAAACATCAGGAAAAGAACTGGTGTGCTGACGGAGAGAGATAAAGGATACTGGCACATTAGGGCCATCTTTCTAGGAATTTTCAACCCCCTCTGCCTGTAAATTGCAACTGGAGTTGTTCTGGCAACACTCATGGCATTAGGCTCTGAAAGCTCTCCATCACTTACAGCAGGCAGTCTCAGGCCGTGGGAAATCTGCTGGATTGACTGACAGTGCATCTTTTCCAGAGCTGTCATTGTCCTTGTCCCTGTAAACAGACATGATAAGTAGAAATTATTTACAGTGAGAGATGAGAGTGGTATCTTTTCTTGGTGTCTCGTGAATTGCTTTTGCTTTCAGAATAAATCTTAACAGAAGGTTGACATCTCTAAATAACAATTATCAAATCCCTTTTTTCGGTAAGCAGAAGGCTTTTTCATGTATCTAGAAATCTATTTAATATTTCATGGACTCCTAAATTATTCATGGGTTCCAGCACTCAACTGTTACTGTCATTTAAAGAGCAAGTGCCCAGCAGGAGTCTTGCATGGGACTTTGTAGATCATGTCAAAGCATAACATTTGGTTCATTAAGGAAATGTTACACTTCCAAAGGTAACAGCATCCAATTTATATTTTGTTAATCCTGGCCTGGCTGATAAAAGACACGATGAGATTTCTTGTTTGGATCCTTATCTGTCTGCTCAGTAAAGCTTTTCACCATCCGACAACAAATCTGGGATCCCAAGTCACCTGGTATTCTTCCAAGAAAATCTGTGAACTCTGTTAGATGGAGGAACTTTTTATTTTTTTCTTTTTAAGGGAACCACCCAATCTGACCATCTCACCAGACTCTCTGGCAGCCACACTCCCAAGGCCAGAGACTTTAACTGCTGGGACTGAAACTGTTTCATAGGGGGCAGCTCCAGTGAGCTGACAGCATCCGACTTCACTCCCTAAACTCCCCACATGCGCATGCAGTCAGACCATGTCTCCTTACCAGTACGACACCAGGTTTCCCATACCAGAGACTGAAACATCTCGTTCCCTGAAGCCATTTATCCACAGCTCAGTAACACAGAAATAGCTCTATGTGGGTGCCTCCAAGGAGCATCCCCAGCAAAGGAACCTGGGCTTCTAGACCCTCAGAAGTCGCATTCTTCCTCCCTGGTCATCAGCTCCTGCCCTCCTCTTTGCATCCATCCACCTCAGTGGCATCACTGGTCTTCATCTCCTTTGTTATCCAAAAGGTTGGCAATTCCCGGCTCTTGCTGTGTCTCCCAGTGTCCATTCACCTGGCTGGCATCCATATTCGTGTCCTTTTTTATCCCAAAAGCTGGCTGTTCGTGGCCCTTTGTCTTGGGCTCCCACCCAGAGTTCAGCCTGCATTTCAATCTGTATCTCAATCTGCAACTTGTGAGCTCAGCTACCTGGACCAAAAGTATTCCTCAACATTCTGAAGTCCTGGACAACTAAAATAATATGCTCAGTCTTACATGGAGTTTATAACACTACTCAGCTTTCTGGAAATGGTATGCATGAATAGAATATCTAGAGCTTGATATTGATGTAAATCAAAGTAACTCCCCAAACTTTGACAGAAACTGGGATCTACTTTTTTGCCTCCTAAGGAAATATTATCCCTGATCTTCTCATTTCCTCAAGTTTACTTTGCTTAAATAAAGGGAAGGTAGTAAAGTTAAATTCCAATTGTTATTTTTGCTTTTCTGTGTCTGCTCGAATCTCTTGAAAAGCTTGTTAAAAAGCACCTTTGGAATTAAATCAGAAAAATCAAAACTGAGGAAGAGGAGTGAGGAAGTTTCCTTCACTTAAAAACCAATTTGGTGAGGACTGTCTTTCCTGCTCTACATTTTCTAAGCACCGTTTACTCCTGTATATTGGTATGTGCAATTCCTCAGTCCCGTCAGTAATCTAAATAACTTAAACACAGTGAAAGCTTGGCTGTTGTTTTTTTTTTTTTATATGAAGTGCCTGTCCTCCATGTGCTCCCCCCTTTTGGGGCCCCTCGGCTGTGGTGCCATGCCAGTGCCTGTGTCCTGAAGAACTTGGTGGTGGTGGTTGGCTGCACTGGTGTGGTGGCTGTGCCCAAACAGCCGTCCTGACTCATCCCCAGCCACGACTTGCCATTTGGAGAGGGCTAAGTGAAGGCATCCTCCAGTCTTTCCTAGCTGTTACTCTTGAGATTTTGAGGGTGTGGGGAGAAAGCACCTGTGCTGGAGCTCTACCCCGCAACAGCGTGGCAGCCCTTGGGCTTGCTCTCCCAGCAAGAGCTTTGCTGAGGCTTTCATGAGCTTTTTTGTCTTTAGTAGGAGAGAGGGAAAAAAATCAAGACGTGTCCTGCAAAAACTTGACTAGCTCACTGTTGATCATAGTAATACAGTAAAATAGGATAGGAATTCCTTATTAGGTGCTTACCAAGATCTTTTATGAGTGAGAGGAGGATGTATATAAGGCAGGATGAGCTTTTCCATTTTTACATTCATAAGAAACTGTGCATTGTTTAGTACTGATTTTCCTCAAAAGAGGGAGTTTAATTCTCTGTTTTATGGACATGTTTCTCTCCAAACAGTAATATTTTATTACTCCATTTTACGACACATGTAAGCATATACATATATAGAGCATATGTGGAGGGCAGGAAGACCCCAAGAAGCCTTTGCAAAACACCTAGGATGAGGGAGAATGACTGAAGTGTTGTTCACAGGATCCTGAAAGGAGAGTCTCCTTTAGAAACGTCAGAAATATAGGGAAATGGAGGCATTAGTGTCCATTGATCTTCAGCTGGTGTCCAGGAATCATTCCTGTGTGTGCTCACACGTGCCAGCTGACCCCGCTCCTGGCTTCCAGAGCACTGATTTCTTTTCAGTCCCCAGGGCTGCTCTTTAATTTTTAAAGCTGCTCTGCTGTCTCTTCAAAGGGTGATGGATTTCCATTTGATGAATTATAGAGTTATCTATCCATGGCTGTTAATTGCATGGAAAAATTTATCTATGCCCTGTTTTCAAAGTTGTAACTGAATTATTTCTTCCTCTCTAAGGTCTTTAAGGTATTGAATGGAAGGAAACTAAACTGGTCTGATTTCAGGAGATTCAGACTTTTTTTTTTTTTTCAGTTTTGGGTTTAGGGCCTTCCTCAGGTGCTGTGCTTGTTTCATAGAGAATACCCACTGAAATGGTTACTATTTGGCATTTATCGCTCTGAGAAATAGTTCCCTTAAGCACTTTCTTCACAGAAATGGTGAGGCTAATACCACGCTTCTGACAGAGGGTTATTTTTACATAATTATTTGTCCAGCCCCCCAGTAACATGATATCAGGAAGCAAGAATGATAATATGACACTGTGCTAAGTGAACTCCAATCAAGAAACTAAGAGGACTTTGTTGGGATTAGAAACTCGATACAGTCTTTTCCTATGTCACTGAAGTATGTTTTCCAGCAGATAGATGTGTTGAACTTTCTCCAGCAGTAAGGTACATGATTTACTGGGGACTCGATATTACCAAGTTTCAGAGAAATAAAGTGTGTGATGGGTTGGAAAGGAAAGACAAGGAAAGAGGGTGTGCAGAGACACAGCAGGAGATAGCCCAGCCCTGCAACTGGATGAAGAGCCTGCAGGGCTTCAGTGCCTCAGTGTCAGCATCTGTCCTGCACAGATTTTTAAGCACATACTTGGACCTCAGTGGAAATCAGTCAGGAAAACACTGCAAGACAAATAGTCTGGAGTCGTATGCAGCTGCCAATTTTTGAGCACAAATTTGCTCACAGTCTTTTTCACCTTAGCTCAGATTTTGATCATGAGGCTAAAGCATCGGATTCAGCATGCATGTCTCAAGCATCTCATTTGTCTCCGAGTGTCAGCTGCTGGGTGGCTTAGTCCTTCTAAAGTAGATCCCCAACTTTCCATCCCAAGGTGATGGAAAACTGGGTTTCTCCTGTCAGCCTTCAGCAGGAGAGTCACTGGACTTCAGGCAGTCTCCTGTTCTTGGAGGAGCAGGAATCCTTCACAGAGGCTTTCACAGAAGCTTTAACCTTTCTCTTGTATAGGGGAGAAAGATGTATGATCTGGGAGCATCTGTCTGCTAGCTACACGGCTGTTAAGTGTTAAAGCTGAATTGTTGTATTTCACTTGAAGTGTTCATCATTTGCAGTTCTCTCGCAGTGCCAGGTTGTCAGAGGTACCCAGTGATGGGGAACCTTGCTCTGCACCGTAGGTGAGGTAGGAGCTGCAACCTGGAACATAGTGGGGGTTTTCTCTGTAATGTATTTTAAACAATATGAGTGCTACCCGTCGGAACAGTTGTCTGATCTGTGCTTTGCACTGGCATGTTTGAATTAATGCTGCATCTTATTTCAGGATTGGGTGGTGGAAGGTGAATAAGACATGCGTATTAAGAGCTGTTCCTGCTCTTGTTTCTGTTTCCCAGGGATATGAAGCTGGATGGTGGACGCCAGTGCCATTCTACTGGAGTGTGCCTGAAAGAGATAATTGGTCTTGAAGGTGTGGAGCTTGGAGCAGATGGGAAGGTGGGGATGCTTCAGTTCCTACTCCCCTTGATTTTATGTTATAAGGGAAAAAATGGCTTAACTAATAATGACCACAGTTATAACAAGTAGCGTAACTGTAGTTATAGCACAGTGTGTGCAACTGTAAATAAGCTTAGCAGAAACTGATGAGAACTGCCCAAGCTGTCAATGCAAACAACTCTGTATCCTTGAAGAAATTTGTCTCTAGTAGTATCTGAGTCTCTAAAGCATGACTGAATTATGCAACCTTCCCCTGGCTCTAGGAGGAGGTATCACTGCAGAGTGTACTGCCAGGAGTTTGAAAATATTTGTTGAGAGTTGTAAACTGTAATTCTGTTGCTTTCAGTTGTATTTAATAAAATTTTACTTAACAATATATTTTTCCAAAGAGCAGGAAAACAGTATCACAAATCTAGTGAGTCTTTCAAAATCCAAGAGTTCATTCACTTGAATAGAATAAGCAATTATGAATCTTTAGAGAAGTGATTAATATTATTTTAAAGAAGTATACAGAGGAAAGACAGTTTTAATCATAGAAGAAAACAGTCTTGCTGAAAGTCAGATTTACTTTTTACAGTTCAGTTTACCCAGTCTGCTGTCATATATAGATTTAAGGGCCCTAGATCAATGCTGCTACACATGCTGTGCTCACCTACCCAGGTGTCAGGCCAGACCACAGGTTGTAAATTCCTGAGGACTATCTGTCTGCTTACAAATAAATGAAAGCTCACATGTTTTATTTGATACCTGTTCTGACCTTCTCGTAAACCAGTCTAGAGTCTGAGACTCATTTTTTCTCTTCAATACAATGTTATTTTTGGAAAATAAGCCAACGAGAAGCAAGGTGTAGCCTATTCCTGGCCAAGGGTACAAGCAGAGAATCAGTGCACTCTAAAAATAATTTTGTCACAAGTTACTCATTCACAGTTAGTCCATGTTGGGAGCTAGTAAATGATCTCCTACAACCATTGCTGTGAACTGGAGCTCACTTATTATACCAATAAGACTCTGCCAGAAAAAGTCCTGAAAAAGAAAAATAGCAGAGAAAGTGCTTAAGTTTAGCAGTGTTCAAGTGATTTGCCTCTGGCAGCTGTGTGCTGAGGGACCCATATAAAGGATGCTAGTTCAGTAAAAGGAGCTGCTGAAATCTGCTACAGAGAAGGCCCACTGAAAAAAACCTGACCAAACTGACATATTTTTAAATCTGACCCTTGAGTAGGATTTTGTAAATCCAGCGTATTAGAGCTTGTGTGTGTGTCTTTATTTTGCTGAAGAATTAATGCCGTTGCAAAAGCATTTTTTGCATGGATAAAGTGACTACACTGAAGCAAATGTAGGTGACTGGTTTTTATTCACCTGTGCCTAACTACTAAATCCAGAAAATCATCCATTAATTCGGCTTCTCTTGCTTCCAATTGGAATGCAGCAAAGGCATCCATCCCACTGCAGCTGAGCTAGGCTGAAAGTAACTGCCTGTCCATTCTGACTTTTTTTTTAGACGGTTTCTTATACACAGTTCCTGTTTCCCACCAATGCTCTGGGAACTCGGAGGAACACAATAGATTCCACCTCATCTTTCTCCCAATTTCGCAATGCAAGCCACCGTAGCCTTTCTTTGGCAAGAGCTAACAGCACCCAGGGGAGCATTGATGCAGGTAACTTCTCAAGAAGCTTGTTTTAATATCCTTGCATACAATGATGATAGGCAGTTATTGTGAAGGATGAGCATGTGTTTTAGTCCCCCTTTTAGCTTAAATGAAGTAAAATATAGTCGTGTGTCATGGGTGGGGCAGGGTTCATTCTGTATTTGTTTAGCAAAAGTTGCTTATGGGTGATGGAAAGTTAAGTAAACAAGCATGTTGTTCGTTTTGACAGCCCCTGATGGCACTCACTGTGTGCCTCCTCCTGTCATCGGCATCATTTGTTCCTCCTGCATCAGGCTTATCATTACCTTCTTTTGCTGTGGAAAATTTACAGTGGCGACACACTAGTCATAAGCTGAAGGTGTAAATTCACTTGTGACCTTTTATTAGGCTGGAATAGGCTGTGTTTACAAAACTGGACACAAAACATAAGCCAAAGCACTATATGCTTCAGATACTTTGGCATGATAAATGAAATAAATCAAAACTATGCATAAACAGATGAAAACTTGTTGCTGGGAATAAAAGGCATTGTGTAGCTTTATATAATTTTGCAGTTCTCTAAGCTCTAAGTACACATTTGCCAGGTAATTCAAAAGCTGTACATCCTCTATGTTTATGCAAATCACATTAGTATAGAAATACTTAGAGTTTTCAGGATTCAGAGTAATTTTTCATCCCTGTCAAAAACAATGAGTGAAGATAGTGTTGTGCAGTATCTGTAAACTTGTTTGCCACTTCTCTTAAGTCCAGAGATTTCTTGATGTAATGAATTCCTTTCTTATATTTATTGTTGTTTTCATAGGTAGCGACCTGGGAGACTTTGTTGAATATGACCCAAATCTTTTAGATGATCCTCAATGGCCATGTGGCAAACATAAGCGGGTTTTAATATTTCCTTCATATATGGTAAGTAATTCAGTGTAGCACAGATAAATTTTGGTAACAGAGTTTTGAAGGTTTGAGGTTGCATTTGGCTGTATTTTACGAAGATTATTATTATTATTTTTAACCTGCTAATAACAACCATTTGGAATGCTTTTTTCTAAATGACAGTTAGTTACCAGGACATGTTAAAACAAACTCGTGGAGGTATTACAAAAGTAAATGCTTTTATTATGGCTGTATTTCATAAATGCTTTAGATGAAAGGCTTGTTCAAACAATGCGTTCATTCTCTTGCATTCAGAGGAAAGTTTATACTTCCTCGAATTGGCACCTATTACAAAATAGGAGGATACCCATTGGGGTTTCTCTGAAGTCATGAAGCTGTGCTGTGTTTTGATGCGTATCATTCACTCCTCTGAACAGCTTTTTTTCCCAGGTATTTATTTCACCATGGGATAGTCCTTCTTTTAATTGCAGCAATTACAAGCAGAGCCTGTATATTTCTCACTATATCCAAACCCTTAATGATACAGATGCATAACTGTAAGATTCCCTACTCTGTGCTCTAACTCAGTGTTTTCTGTGGTGAGAGACTTCTGTAGCCATTTTTTGGTTGCATCAGGTCTGTAGACTGGTGTGTTATTTTGGCAGGACTGCTGCAAGATGCAGTGCAGTCATACACGTGTGAGCACGTATCTGTCTGAGTTACACATCCAGAGTAGTATTGGGCAGTAAAGATTCTTTTCTATTTTCCCCCAAAGCACTGACCTAGTACTCTTATCTATATACAAATTTTGTTTGAAACACCAGCATCTAAAGTGCTGTCCATGTTCTTGCTTAACTGGGAGCAGAAGATGTTATTTAAGAAACTGCTAAATTTTGTAAAGATACAGTCTTTGTATGTTCTTATCGTCCTCCACCCTGGGGGTAATGTCGCTCTTGGGTGCTCCTTCTTCAAAATTAATTTTATGTGTTTCATGTAGATTGAAGATTGTCTCTTTGCTAGGAGGAGCGTTCTGCCATTACACACCGAGGCTTAGTTGGACTCTGAGGCTGTGTTTGTGCTAGATTTTCAAATGGGAAGTCCAGAATGTCCTCTGCTTACTTTTGACCAGTAATCCTTTAAGGGTTGGCAAGTTATTTTTTTGCTGCCAAGCCACAAAGTGATGACTGTTTATAGCAGATACCTCTGTGTGGGAAAATATTTGTCAGGTCTTGGTGTGGTCACTGTCATAGACAGGGAACTGTCTTCCCTCAGGAGAAAGATGTTGTTAGCCAATGTCCAAAATGAACATAGGTCTAGCAGTCATGGTTGTGTTTCTGACCTTCCTCAGACTGCAAATGTGCACCAGGCAGTATGAGTCCTGTAGGACCACCTGGGTTCTTTGATCCCTTTTCACCTTGGTGTTGTGATGGGCATGGTTGGATGAGTCAAGATAGGGCAGCCAGGATAGCATCCTGCAGGGAAGATCTCCATCCAGGAGTGGTTGTTTAATACCCTTCTTCTCCATATGCTGGTTGACTACAGCATTTTGAGGTCTGTATTTGTACTTTTATTGCAAAAAGGAGCTGACAGGGAATTTTCATTGTGATAGAGGTACGACTAGAAAAATTTAAGGTGAAAAATGGACTTCAAGGGCAATTGTTAAAATCAACGTCATTGTTTATCTAGAATAGATCTGCATTGACAGGGATCTCCCTGTTTTTTCTTTGTCTCTGCTGTGTTCTGGAAAAATGTCTTATTTGACTTTTTTTGGACCTTTTTCTGCCTGAATCTGCCTGTCAGACATCACTTCTTCAGCACTGCCTGAGGGTCTGCAGCACTCCCATCTCCCTCTCTGAAGGCAGGCACTAATCTGAAAAAGGGCTGAAGGACACTAAGTGATGTGTTTCTTTTGTTGGTGGGAATCACAGGAACATGCCAAGAGACCTCTTATTCTAGGATTTCACCTGCCTGTGGTCGAAGCAGCGTAGCTGTTATGCCATGCAGGAGCTTCCCAGCTTTGCAAGAAACTGAGGAGTGGGTGGTTGTTCTTCAGTGTTCCAGTGAAAGATTTCACAAGGGGCTGGTGTTTCCTTCAGCCAAGAGAAAGGAGAAAAGGTAGTGCTGGAGTGTCCTGGCAGCTTGCAGGTTAAATAGGACTTTGCAACTCAGGCAGGGAGGACTTGTGCATAGAGCTGCAGAAAATAAGGCCATATTGGCTATGTAAAAGACTTTACTCCCGTCCATTTTACACTTTCCTGACTCAACTGGCATTCCCTCCCCCTGTAGTTCACATCAGTATTAGCAGCAATTTCAAGTAATTTTCTTCCCCAAATATAAAAATCAGCGTATGCTTCAATTAAAGCAAATTGCAGTCTGGGGGCCGGTGAGAAGCCTGTGGTTTTTGCCTGACTACACGCAGCCGTTGTGGGAGTGACAGAGCTCAGCCAAATGACCACAGAGCTGTAGAGCTGCTGAACAGAGGCTGAGAGCAGGCTGTGGTCCCGAGCGGAGCATAGCTGTAATTGCTGCCTCTCGCAAGCACTGGAGCAGCTGAGGGCGGCTCTGATGTCAGCGCCCAGCATTTCGTCGTGCGTGGAGAGCTGCAGCTTGTAATTAAAGTTTTGTTACTTGGCCAGGATTACGCATTAATGCTTGACAGCTGTAAGCTTGTAGATACTCCCCTCACCCCTCTTTATGGATGTCAAAGCAATTAACAGGGGGAAGGTGTGCGAGCGGAGTGGATGCTGGGCTGCGGCACTGACTGCGGGATAGAGCTACACGCACTGTTATTACTCCCATGAGCCTGGCTTGGGCTTTGCAGGCCAGCATTTCTCTGCCGGCAAAGCTCTGTTCAGGTCTGTATGAATACTGCATCAGTAAACACTGCAGGCTTTATCCCGAGGCATAAGATGGACAAAATGTGTGCTCTGGCTTGGATTTTGCTCAGAAATTCATGCAAATAGCACTCAATGTGCTCCATTTTTGTGGACCCCAAGTTTATTACCACTGACATTGACTTTATAGTCTTTTCATTTCACTGAACCAAATTAGTCTTGACTTACAGAGGAGCTTTAACTGCAAGTTCTCAGCTGTTTTCAAGGAGGAGCTAAGTTTCCTCCTTGAAGATAGCTGTGAGGAAGGAGAAGTGCATTCAGTTTGGTCTTTTTTTTTGTAGTGAAGTTCCTGGCTTGAAAGTGTATACACTTCCCTGCCACATTTCTAAAAGAAATACCCACAAATTGCCTGTCAGGGGACAGTTTTGGAAGTATTCTTCAATACTTTCCCAACACAAGCTCTGCAGCTTCTATTAATTGTATTAGTCGTATTTAAACTCTGGTCTGCCCTGGAGGAATTATTTAGTTTTGTGTTGCCTTTGTAGGAGAGTCTGCAATTTTTGCCACAATATAAACAGTAAGTGGTAGAAAAATTTCATGCTGGGGGGCGGGGGGGAGGAGGGAAGCATCATGTCATGGTTAACAGATGTCTTCCTGGCTGATACCGCTAAAACAGGAATTCTTTCAGATTCTTAAATCTCTCTAGAACAGGAACTTTATCTACTGGGCAGAGCAGTAATTTCTTCCCTGGAATATCATGTCGACTAGCAAATGTACAGGCTCATCAATGCCTCCCTGGTCTCCTTGCATTCTTTCCAGCAGAAACTCCTTCTGTGCAGTAGAAAACTCACTGTCCACAGGCATGAGGCTGACCCCACAGTCCTGCTTTTGTTGGTAATGCAGAAACTCAGGAGCATGTCAGCTGGCCACTGTACATTGCCAAAACTCGCAGGAAAAGAAAAGGCCAAATGAGTTGCAGCTTGACTTTGAGTGATCCCTCTGTAATAACACCTCTGAAATATCCATCTCTCTGTGCTTAAGGGATACGGGATACATGTGGAACTATGTTTGGGTACTGAACTACAGTTTCAGTGTATTGTTTCATTATATAAAAATAAATTGACATCTCTACACCACTAGTAAAAAAAGCAAAAATCTGCAGTGCTGTTACAGCAGCTCTCTGTCAGCCTGCATTGGCCAGGTACTGCACTAGCGTTGAGCACAGCCAGGCTGCGTTATTAAATATTAGTCCTCCAGTGTGATTTTAAAATTAGAGCTGCTTGCTGCCCTGGACATTTGGTCTAGCAAAAGCCCTGCATGATGATATAATGCATCTGGTCTCTCGCTCCCGCATTCTGTCTTTCACAAGGTCAGGAGGACTCCACCACCGCCGGTGTCCTTCGGTGCTGTCACCCTATTCTTCAAGCCACTTCCGTAGTTGTAAATTAAGTATCTCCATTTTTTATCAGCTGCTGACCTTGTACCCAAAAGTCTCAGGGAGCAGAGGATTGCAGTAGTGGTAGATAATCATATTTAAACTCTCTGCTCTATGCCTTTGATTCTATATTTGGCTGAGACTCCAATAAACAACTATTTTGTAACAATGACACACTGTATTAATTGAGAATAATTCCAGTGTGTTAACAGTACAAAATAAACTGGTGTCCTTCCTTGTACTTAATTTCAAAGAGGCAGTTTTGAGATTTGCTTTGTGAAATTTGAAATCTTTCAGTTTAAGATCCTTGAATGTTTATAACTTTCTAATAACAGAAACACCTTATTTTTGTCTATCTTTTCCTTTTTTTTTTTGTTTTTTACATTTTAATTATAGGAAGGAGTCAATCCCATTTTCCATCACAGTTTTAAGCCTCTGATCTATCAGGATTTCCTATATATATATGCATCTTCAACGATAGGTATATTAATTAGGTTACTGGCAGTTAATAGGTACATAGCTGGTCACCTCTGGTGTGCACTAAGGTAGCCAGGCAGTGCATAGTCATTGATTTCTTTTCAGTTTTGTTTGTCTGAGAACTTACCATTGACCTACCAAAAGTCCGTTTCAGGTATCAGTCTTCTGTCTGCTCTCTGTGAAGTAGATTTATCAGGGGTCCACGGTAACAACAGCTGAAGAGAGCCTATCATATATCTTTCATTTTATTCACCTATTTTATTCTGATTTTATCCTTCTTAAGCAGGAGATGGAGGCATCCAAGGCTAGATCATCTTTTACTGGTTACATGCCAAAGTAGGATTTATTTTCAACAATATTTCATCCTGCCAGTCTTTCCAACCATTTCAGGCATCCTCTCCTGCCCCATATTTAGGAAACTATATATACAGCTTTCCTATGAGAAAGCAGCTGCTTGAAAAAGCTTGTGAATAACACACAAGCTAAACTCCAAGTTCAAAACTGCCAGCCATGCAAAAACTGTGCAGAGTACAGACTTGGGCTGAAGCGTTCATCATGCTGTCCAGGCATCTGTCAGCTACCATATATCAAGGATTTAATTTGTCTTGTGCAATTTCCACCGCCAAACTAAAATATACATACACAGATTTGTATACAGAGAACCTGAGCAGAGCCCACAAAGGAGTATTGCTGAATACTGAACTGAAATGTGTTTCGTGCAAATAAACTGTGAGAAACAAGACAGACGGTTCTGGATGACAGAAGTTAGAAACATTGGAGATTACAGCATGAGAGAGACAGTTTGGTAGTTCTCAGTGCCTTGCTTTATGTGCCTGACAGCTCTGGGAGTACAGAGAGCTCGCCTGGTAGGGAGTAATACTGTGTATAAGAAAACATGTTTGGATAAAAAAAAAAAAGCTGTGCTCCTTTTAGGGAAATATTTGCAAACCCTTCATAAAATTTGGAGCATTGGTGTTGAACAGTGCTCTGACACAGGCAATACCAGAATTGTCCTGGACAGTCATGTAATCTCCTCCATGTGGCAGCTTTGTTTGGGACATACAGGCAGCTCAAGTGCAATGATATGGCTTAAAACAATGACAAGAAGTGTAAATGCTGAGCAGACAGCAGGCAGAGAAGAATAATGCTGGGTCCAAGCCCTCTCTTGTCAGATCGCAGCTGGTTCTCGTGGGTCACTTGGCCATCCCAGAGGTTTCCTCTGCTTCATATTTCGTGGGCAGGGGCAGCAGCAAGGGGTTGCTGCTCAGTGCCAAGCTGTTTGCAGGGTGCATGAGGTGCCCTGGGCAGGAGCAGGGTTGGGGACTGGGATTTCTCTGTAGACTTGTGAGTGCTGTGGCACAGCCAGGTGGAGGGATGCTCAGGTGCATGGTCAGAAACAGTTTGAAGAGGTAACTGATTTGATCACTCAACAGATGCTGATTCAGCATTGCTTTTAAATTACCTCTCAACAGATACTCTTTAGGGATTTTTTGCTGCCTGCCTCTCTGGTGGGCAGGGTCCCATGTACAGAATGCATTTCTATAGGCACCAGCTGAGCAAGCAGCTTCCCATTGCTCAAAGTCTGGCTTATGTAGCAGCTAGAAAGGAAAAAAATTCAAGGGGGGAAAAAAGGAACTTGCATAAATTCTTTTCTTGAGAATAAGGGCAGTTAGCTGTGTTCTTCAGCATGGCACTAACAAGATGAGACAGTTGCCTTAGAACCAGTGTGTTCAAACATGCTGCCATTATCCTGTTACATGAATCAAAACCAGCACACACCAGCTTTCATCTGGATTTCATTATTGTGATTTATATCATAGAGATTATTGTCTCACAGGAAGCAGCAGTATTCAGAGTTGGAGGAGGAGATTCTTATCAACAGGACAAAATTGACAAATCTCTGTGTTTAAAAATAGCTGTACCTCTTTACCATTTTCATTTTTTAAGCCATCTGCTTAGTCTCAAGCCTCTGAATGCTTTGTTTTAAATGAAATCTTTAAAAAGAGCTTTTCTCCTTCTAAAGAGAATTTAGCTGAATTCTGGCAAATCTCCCACAGTCTAGAGGAGTCCCAGGTAAAACAAGCTGGTGCCTGCAGACCAGCTACAGGCAAAGGTGCACCCCAAGGGACTGCTGCTGCTGCTATGGGGCTCGCTCCTCCGCTGCACAAGCACCCCCAGAGCTGGGGTCACCCTGGCACCTTCTAGTTAGAGGTGAAAGCAACTGAAACTTGCTGTCTGACGTAATTGCTGTGCAGCCCATCATCTGAGGCTGGAGGATGGACAGGCCCTCCCTCTGGTGCTGTGCCCTTCCTGCCAAGAAGTGGTTTCTGTCATGCAGGCGAGGTTCCTGTGTGATTGCCTTCTCCTCTGGGCAAGAGAAGAGAACCAGGAGAGGGCCGAAGGCAAGTCTTCCAGAAAAACACGTGATCACTTTGAGAGAGACAATTAAGATAAAACTAGGGAGCTCAGTGGTAATGAAGAACAAACAATGGGCGGTTAGGTTTGTGGTGAAGCATGAAATAAAGTGTCAGGTAGCTTTGCACAGTAACACTGAGCTCACTGTTTCTAGGATTGCTCAAGACAAAAATACTGGAAGTAACTAAAATCATCTTTGGATTTAATAGTGTGTAACCTTATGTCCCTTGACTGTAAGCAGGAGTAGCATGGACCGATGTTTCTGTACCTCCAGTAGCAGATGGCACCGGACCGCATTTTATGTGGCTTGTTTCAGTGTCCTTTTGTAGCAGCACCAAGAGTAGCCCTCTTAACACATAAAACTCCCAGTATATCTGTACATCAGAAGCACCCAACTTGCTGATGATCCTTTGGCAACAATACCAATGAGTAGGCAGGCAGGCAGTGACATTCCAGGGAAAGAAAGGAATGGCGGAGTTGGTACAATCTTAACTCTTCTGCTTCAGAGGGCTGAGCCCTGCCAAGTGAGATGAAGCACATGAGAAGCTGTCTGCAGTGAAGAGCCACAGTGTGTGTGTAATCCTTCCAACCTCAGCAGACTTAAAACCAGGCAGGCCCATACTTTCCATTGAAGCCTTTCCCACCAGTCCCTGGGTGGGGCAAGGTTTCTCATCCCTGTCTTTTCCTCTCTTCCTTTTACTCAGCAATGTGTGGTAGAACATTGCTTGCCTGAGCATCAAGGCAACATATGAATTTTTAACCTCAATGGCACTTCAGTGTGTCCAGACCCACACTCAAGTTCGTCCATATGCATGCAGGGCAGCAGGGGTGCCTGAACATGTGGCTTTCTCCTATTCCATGATTTCTTATAAGGGGCAGCTTTTCTTAACAGCACTGAATTTCCTTAATAAATCATTCCCTTTACTGAGAAAAATTTGGACTAGTGCTTAACACCTCGGTATGTTGGAGGGGGCTCACGCAAGCATTCATACTTAGAACTGCTTCAGGCAACTCCTGTGCGTGATGTGCCTGGGAGAATTATCTGCCAGGACCTGGTGGGGAGCGATTTATCTGACAGATGATGCTTCTCCCACTGCAAATCAGATAGCAGAATGGCCCACATTTTAAAACTTGTATATGACCATAACAACACCCCATGGCAAGAAGTTGGTTTTTTCCTCTCCATTACAGTATGTTTACCTCAAATACTGCTGTGTGCTATTCAAGGGAAACATATGCTCTGCTTTCTTTTAAATTCTTATAACTCTTCATTATTTCAGTACTGTATCTCCTAAATAAAATACAGGAAAAGTTAGGTGTGTTTTACTCCCCTTCGTGTTTATTTTGGAACCGGAGAACAACATGGTCAGATAAAAGGAAATGTCTGCTTTCTGTCTAGAGCTGTTGCACTCTCTCTTCCCCCAGCCCTTCCATATAGTATGGATAAAATATATAGATATTTATGAAAAAAACCCCATGAAAACATATGCAGCCAGCCTTTTTTTCTGATTCAGATTCCCGTGAGGATATATTACAGCAAAGCTCCATCTTCTATAAAGGCATATCATGTAGCAAGTGTTTCGCATGCCTCTTCGCATCTCTTGTTGTTTGGTGATAACAGCCCTTTGCCATAATACAGTTAATCAAAACCAGAAATCAGAAGGGAAATGATACTTTACTGGCAGGAGAATTCACTGCAATGCACACTGCTCCTCTCTCACTGCCCCAGCTTGAAACTGGCGGGGGCTGGATGCTGTCCCCGAACTGCCCAAGCTGGGCCCATCTCTGCTTCTGCCCAAGGGGCAGAACTGCCAAAGTCCGGAAGAGAATTGACAAATTCCCAAAATAAAAGTTGGTTTGTTGTTCGGCTGATAGATTTTGGCCAGGTGAATGGTGACAGAGGATTTGAGCAAAATGCTACCCAAACAAAGATTGAAGGAACCGAATTTGTACCAGCACTTTTTTTGAAGAATCAGTTTGAGAGAAACTCAAAATATGTCTCAAAACTTCATGGAGATATGAACACCAAATGTGGTCGTCAAAACAATTATTGTGATGATGTCTTACAAGACTTTTCTGATAGGTTTCATCCACCCACATTTATCTTAAACTCACTCTTAGCAATACTTCAAGGATGCTAATGAGGTGTGCATTGTTCAAGCATTGTGCTGAATAAATAGGTTGCTTGTTTTGATAGAGCAGACACAAATTGTTGCCTTAATTCAGACTTAATTTTTCCATCTGTTGAGAGTACTGGGACTGCTTCTGGGAATTCAGTGATCTTGTTTTTCACAAACTAAAAGAATAATTTTCTCTGACGTGTTACAGACCACAGTCATAGACTACGTGAAGCCATCAGATCTCAAGAAGGACATGAACGAGACCTTTAAGGAGAAGTTCCCTCACATAAAGCTAACCCTCAGTAAAATAAGAAGGTACGTTGCAAAGCTCAATAAGGCTGCAACGTGATGCAGCTGTCTCACATTTCAGTGCAATTCCTGCTGTACATGAGGGGAAGCACAGCACTGATTGATCTTCCAGGAGCAGTGACCAGCAGAGGTCCAGAGTAAGTCAGATGATTACTTTGGTTAGTGGGCTGAGTAAACAGGATAGAGGAATGTATGAACATGCACTGATCAGGTGTCAAATGCGGAATTTAAGGGATGAGGGTGTGAGCTGTGCATGCACTACACTAAAATTCCCAGAAAAATAACACAAGGGGGTCTCTAAGCTCATGGCACTTAGCTTAAAAGAGACTGAGGAAAGAGAAATGCTGACTTCTGTGCCTTGTTGAGAAAGCATGGCCAGAAGCAAAACGACTTGTCAGCTTCACAGAAAAATTGTAATATTTCATCCATTTCCAGTGTAGCAGGCTAGACATTCTGCTCCACTGAAGTAATGATAATTTCACTTGACCCTAGTGGCCAGAAGGAAACTGAGCCACGTTGCACTGTAACCAGACAGTGCTGCAGTACATGGAAGGACTGTCAGTTTGGACTTGATCAACCATAACCAGCAGCAAAGCTGCATATAGAGAACCAGTAATAAAGCTGTTGTTACTAAACAAATTGTATGCAGCACAAGACCTCTGATGAAGGATTGTTACTAAAAATGTCCAAGCTTTTCAATTGTTTTTCTAGAGGAAGGGAAGGGTGAGATCAAAATGTACTGTGAAATATGCCCTCAAAACAGGGCATAAAGATATCTGCCCAGTAAGTTATTACAATTTTCCCCTCCACTTGACTAAGCAGGAATCTCTGAAAAGATGACTATTAGGGCAAAATGAGAAGTGCTTTAAAACTCAATTCACATCATACTTGTCTGGTCTCTTTACTCAGCTTGAAGAGAGAAATGCGCAAGCTTGCTCAAGAAGAATGTGGTTTTGAAGAGCCCACAGTGGCCATGGCCTTTGTCTACTTTGAGAAGCTCGCACTCAAGGGGAAGCTGAACAAGCAGAATAGAAAGCTTTGTGCTGGAGCTTGTGTTCTTTTAGCAGCCAAAATTGGCAGCGACCTCAGAAAACATGAAGTCAAGCATCTTATAGATGTACGTATGCTTAGGTTTCCAGTGTTCCTCCTACATGAAGTGCCAGTGTGTGGTCTATGCAAGCCTGGATGTGCTCTCAGCCTAAATCTACAGCCAGCTAAAAGTATTTTTTTACACATTTTTGTGGAAGTAGTAGTGATCAATGTCACTGCAGAGGCATGGAAAAGCTTGTTTGATGTGATAGAAGGCCCTGGTGTCAAATACTGTGAGATCTGAGAGGTATCTGACCACTGTTTTATCAATACGAGTCTAAAGTGAACTCTCAGGAAATTCATTCTGCTTTTAATTATGTTTTCAAGAGTGTCAATAAGGACTCTCTTTTGAGAGGTAAATGCAGATACTAACTACAGATGGAGTTTAGACATCTGTATTTCTTTCATCAAGTTCAGCTTTTGGGCAAGAAAGCTTAAAGATGTGTGGCCATTGGGACACTTCATTCCAGCTGGTTTTTGTAGAGTAAGGTAGTGTTTTTGTAGAGTAGGTCTTCCGCCTACTCCATGTGAAAGAGTTACCATGGGGGAGTGTTATTCCATAATCTTTTGCAAGCACTAAGATACCGATCTGATTTAGAAACAGATTTGTTACAGAAAGTTAGGCAGGTGGCTTGGTATATGTCCACAACCAGCTCGCTCAATGGAAGAGACATGGGAGCTTGGATGGATGCAAAACTGAACTCATGCCCTTCTCCCACAGTCACAGAGCTGGGTCGACAGTCAGCTTGTTAGAAAGTCCTCTGAATAACCACCAAAAAAACCCAAGCCAGTGGGAGTTGAAAGAATCTGGCCTCTCTTGCTATCCTGAAATGTTGGTCCATCCATAAGACACATTGAACTTTTGAGTAGATCCAGTGAGCAGAGAAGTAGCAAGCCACAGAGATCACAGGAAGAGGACGAGGGGTGGAAATATCCCTGAACAGCTGGCTGCCTACTTGTAGCATCCAATTCCAGCGAAAACAGCAGAGCAGATGGGAGGTTTAGTACATTACAGCAGAAAACCAGCTATAAAACCCATCTCATCCCCCTTGAGCATAGTAGTTTCTCTTATTCACTGTTCTTACGGTTGTTGCAGATGACACCTTCTGCCTCTGAGGTATTAAGATCAGATGTATTTAATTGTGGCAATAATAATGTCCCCAATAGGGTGTCGTAACACAGTCTAATGTTGAAAGGAAAATTAGTGATTTCAAGCAGCTCAGGAAATTTGTGGACAGTTACCAGATGCATGCCTTCCATTACACAAGTGATTTCCATGTTTGCATGAAGCCAGGAGTTTCCTGTTCCTGCAGTGGTAATCACTGTGATCATTAGAAGACGTATCTTCTGGCAGAGGAAATGAGTGAAATGACGAACGTGTCAGAAATAGCATGGCTGGCTGAACTTTGCGAGTTCACCTTCACAGTAAGGACTCAGTACATCCAGTTCACCCTGCTCGGAGTTTCTAAACCTGGAGCCATGCAAGTCGATCAGGACAGAAAATTAATGACAGCAGCATGCATATTTTGAAAAGCACTAGAAAGGCAAATCCTCATTAGTTTTGTTTAATTCTTTTTTTTTCCCCCTCATCTGTGGTTGCAGAAACTGGAAGAGAAGTTCCGGCTGAACAGGCGAGAGCTGATCGCCTTCGAGTTCCCGGTGCTGGTGGCCTTGGAGTTTGCTCTCCACCTTCCTGAGCACGAAGTGATGCCACACTACAGACGCCTGGTGCAGAACTCCTAGCGCTGGCTGCCCTGCGGGGAAGGGGCTCCCGACTGTTCCCGCTTGGCTCTCCTGAGCTCCAGTTACTACTGGAAATGCAAAATCAGACTCCCAACACTTCACTCTGTCTCTCTCCCCAAAACAGTTTTTCCAGCAACATGTAGAAAACACTGCATCAGCGTAAGGCTCTCAGCTTTGACAAATATACGTATCATTGCTCTCTCAAAGCAGGTGAAGACTGAGCTGTTGGTAAATGGTTCACGTGCTGAAACTGGGTGGTGACTGACCCTACCTGTAGGGACTACAGCTATAAAAGTAGGCAAAAATTAGAAGGGCAGCCTCCATGACCACCCCTCTCTCCATCACACAAACCCTGGAAGCCCACTGAGTGCATTCTCATAGCGCTTTTTCTACAGACCTGCTGCAAATTCCAAGAGGATTTCTTGAAGTGAAAAAGCTTTTAAAGAAGATACCTTCACTGTGTCAAAAAGAATGTGCCAATCTATTTTTGTATCAGCAATTGAAAGTGCACTTTTTCCTGTGGGGTGTTTGTGTGTGTATCCGTGTGTGTGTGCGTGTGCGACACCAAACTGATCTCAGTCCAGGTCGTTGGCTTAGCTGTTTCCAAGTGTATCAGTTACTGATGGTGAAGATCAAGGTGACCTTACACCTTTGCTTCTTGAAAAACATAGCTACTGGAAAAGTGGTAAATGGGATCATTTTTGGACACTTGGTTTTTTTATTCTCTGATCTTTCCAACAATGTACCTTTGAAAGGATTACACTACTACTACTGCAAGAGAAGGATCAGCAACTGACCTTAAGTTTTCAATCATGTTTGTGGTAAAGATGAAAGCATTAGTATAAGATTTCCATGTCATGTTTTTTAAAAATATCTTGTGTTAAGCCACATGCATATTTTTAACCTTCGCACTTTTCCCACTGTGGAGATGGTTAGACTTGCACTCTGTAGTGTTGTATTTCTGTGCTCTATGTTAGAGTGCGTAATAAGCACATTAATTGTGCTCTATCTTAAAACAGTGTTTTATTAAAAAAAAAAAAAAAAAAAAGAGTAGGGCTCAGCAGTATAACGGGTGTCTTAAGGCTCCAACAGCAGGGGCATCAGCTGTTAAAGTTTTGGGGTTTTAATTAGTATTGACTGTGCAAAACCTAAAATCTGTGCCCACTGACGTTAGAAATGCAGTTCCTTTAGACATTTCAGTACTGGAGTTTTACAGTAAAACTTCTTGCAGCTTCCCTGGTTCTGACTGGACACCCAGAAAGCTCGAGGGCTTCATCCAAGCTCCCAATGCTACATACACACTAAGCTAGTGCCATGCTTACGGACATTGTTCGGTTGCTCTTATCATGTGGGACCCCTGTCCAATCTTCTCCTGTGCTGGTTCACTTAACAAGCCTTGCCCTCAAGATGCCCCACATGGATCTGCTAAAGTCAAATTATTACATTTGTGGTAATTATATAAAATAAATAATGATCTCAACTGTGAGATTTTAGCTGAAGCCTTACCTCTCTAAGTTTGGGAGTGCTTGCTCAGAGTATGGAAAGGGCTTGTGAGCAGAACGTAGAGAAGTGGGACATACCAGAGGATGTAAACACACTAATGCTTATTTTCTTTTGCTCTTACTTTAATCGGTTTTATTATTTCCTTCAGTTAGGCCAGGAAACATCCAGTTTCTTTACCAACTTTGACTCCTTTAAATTCTAGTATGAAAAAAGCCTGCATATGATTGCTCTACAGGATCTGGAAAGGTTGCACATGTCAGGACAAATGGAAATTTGCTTGATGCAATTGCTCTCCCCCCATTTTAAGGGGGAGGGTGACTATGCTTGCTTACAGTTATTATTAATACTTATCTGATTATTGATATAGATACATTCCAACAGGATTGGGGAGGAGGGGGTAAAGAGAAAAATGTGCACTTAAACCTTCCCAGTGTAACGCCCCATGTCACTGCAACCCACACATCACTTGGCCAGCTGCAAAGTGAGGGGAGGGGGTCCTTAATGGCACTCTTACTCCTTCCTCCTCCTCCTCCTTCTCCTGGCCCCCACACAGCCAAGGAACAGAGGCCAAGAGCCTGGAGCATGCCTGGAGCCTACAGCTGCCCTTCCGGTTTATTCAGACCAAAAAAGGCAGCGTAGTGTTGACCTACAAGCCAAAAGGGTCTATGGGTCTGCCAGGAGGGCTTCCATCCTTGGCCATATCCCTTTCCACCAAAATTATGTGTATATGTGTTCAAGATTTGTTTCTGATTGCAGAGATCCGGCTTTAATAGCGACCACTCAAAGCTAAGCAGAAGCTTTACCTTTCTGTAAAGTCTTCTACCTTTCGAGACTCTCTTTTTTTTTTTTTTCTTATATTGCTTTATAGCATTGCAGGGAAAAAGCAAATTGTGATTGCAAGATGCAGACTAAAGAATGACAGTCTTACAGTAGTCTTTAGAGACACTATTGAATCATGCTGTCACATCTTTTGTCTTCTGTGCTGCTACCCAACCCTGATCTACAGTTTACACAGATTTCTGAGATGAAATCTGATTGCTGGAGACTTTCTGCTTTTCACTGTTGTTATTGTTGTTTTTGGGGCGGAAAGGTGTTTCAGAGTGATGTTCAGTTACAGTTCGAATGTGGAATAAACACTTAAGATGGTGATGATGTTGCACTGTTCACTTAGGAACGTATTTAAAGCCATATGATGCTAGATCTCAGAGCACAAATCTTGGTCAGTACAATTATGATTAGGACAACGGGCAGGATTTGCCCCCCTTTTCTCCCCAACCCTGCAAAAATTCAGGCTGAAGAGGTAGAGAAAATCTGTACCAAACAAAAAATGTGTTGATTGTTTTCCTTTGTCTTACATGGCAATGAGTGTTGATTTACAAATGATTTTAGGTTCAACTTTAAAATAGTTTGGGAAAATAATCCATTCCATATCACTTGTTCTGTTTTGAAATTATATGCCGTACACTCTACCATGCAGAGTTTATTCCTTTTCTAAAAAAAAATAAATAAAAGTTTAAATAAAAATCAAAAAACTAGACTGTTTTCCACCAGTATGGTAAACTTTTTCCAGTATGTAAAATTATTCCTTTTCTCATCTGTATGTGTAAAGGGTTTTGGTTTTGTCTTCCTCTGGAATATAGAGCTGCTTATTAATAAGCCAGCGGTAGGATTGTCCAAGGGCCCTCACCATCTCCTGGCATTTAGCTCACTGCAGAGCCCTCACTTCCAAGATCTTCCCTTCAGGCAAGACCTTAACCTTCATCCCAGACCATTGTTTTGGGTTTGTTGGGACTTCAAGACCTTCTTTTTGGCACCAGCTCCTCCTCCTGGAGCTGCCTGAACCGGCTTCTCTGAGTCAAAACTGCTGCTATGGAGAAAGCTCCTCAGCATTGTTCTTATCTCATGATCCCTTGTTCACAGAGGAATTTGGAATATGCCACTTAGTTTTAGTCCAGGTGCTACCAGTTGTAATTCACAAGCAGCTGCTTCCTCTTCAGAGGCCAAAAGTTCAGTTTTGGATGTCCACGTGCCTGCACACCTGATTGCCCACCACCTGTTGGCATTCAGGCTGTTTTTTCACCTATGAGACCCGCTAAATCTAATACCTGTCTAATTGGTCTCACCAAACAACACCCATTTACTGTGCACTTTCATTCCACATTGATAAAGTTATGGAAAAGGTTTGACTCCCTACCGTCACTCATCACTCCAGAGACCCTCCACTGTAAATCATATTTGTGACATTAGAATGTGAACATTAGAATGATTTACACAGACCCCAGAACACAGAAACATACAGAAGAATACTTTCTTCAAAACTACTTATTAACAGGCAATGGCTTCTTTGGGATAGTTTGTAACATATTTAAATGATACAACTTCAACTCATTGCTCCTCAAATGCAGAGCTCACAGCAGGAGACTTCTCTGGAAGCAGTGAGGAGTAGTTTGTTAAGAAATGATTACACTTTCCACTGTGCTAAAGGATTTTGGCACCAGGCCTCGCAATAAACAAAAAAAAAACCCAACCAACCAACCAAAACAAAACAAAAACCCAAACCAACAAAAAAAAACCCCAAAAAACAACACCAAGGTAAAAGTATTTTAGCAGGTGAGAGGCTGAGCAATCACAGTAACAATGCCAACATCACTAGCTAGAATGAAATCTGTCCCACATTGCACCTTTGGGAAGGGAGGGAAGGAGTGTGGGAAGCAGATTTGAACTTCATTTGTTCTTCTCTGAAGAGCGGGAAATGGGAGGAACACAATAACTTCAGATGCATCCCTTCACAGAATGTTGTATGCAAAGCAAAAAGGGCTTTCTGAAATCCTAAACCATCGCCCTTCCCACCAACTTCACTGTGAGCCCATACAGCTGAAGGCTCCCCGCCTCATCCTGGAGCCTGCTGCTCTGGGTGAGCTCAGAGGACAGCTTTTCAGTCACTACAAAACAACCCAAACACCTTGCCCAGACCCCAGCAGCAGATACCAGCACCAACTGTGAGAGAGGAGAAGCAATGCTTATAGTGTGATACTGGGAAAGAGCAGGAACTGTCATCCTAGAAAATGGCCTGCATACCTTCAAAGCAAGGCAGAGGTGAACGAAGAAATTGCTGAAGTTGCTGCTGACTTGAGCAGCAAACACCTCCTCCCCTTAGCAAGAGCTAAATATGGGCTGCTATCACCATTGGCCATTTGTACACGTTCATCTAGCCTGTCATACACCCCTTACTAATTTTGCTGAGCATCATCTTAAACCACCTAGGACCCTTGCCTCTGCTACACTGTTTAGACAGATGCTCCAGGACTTAATTCCTCAAACCTGAAGAAGCCTTTCAGCTTGCAGTTAGATTTCATTAGTGATCAGTTTTTACCTTTTGAACTCATGTCAGTATTTCATCTATCTTGAAACTGAAATTTTTTCCCTTTGGGAACTCTGCCGTAGCAGCTGCAATTCTTAACCTTCTGGCATTTAGTTAAGCAAGATAATAAAAGGAGAAAGCAGAGGCAAGAAAACTAATCCTCTTCCAAGAGTTTCCAAGGGCAGTGAAGTGTTGCCTTTGCTAACATGAGTGTGTACAACTGTTGGGAAAGAATTGTGCAAGCCAGGTTTTCAGAACCACTGACATGAGACCTAAGCTCCCCTCATTTTCAATGCACCAGCATCCATGAGCTAGCCTCTATACTCTTGTCTCCCTTTCTTCCAAGCATATACAGACACAAAGGGCAAGTTTCCCTCTTCCCCATTGCTTCCCTTTACCAGCAGTTGGAGGCTTTTACTTTGAGAGTTGACTGGGAGAGCAAAAGGATGAAGAAGCAGAAGGGTTTATTTACAAAACAGTATTAAATCACCTGTGTTAAAAACCAAAAGACTGGTTTACCAGGAATGGATTCTGTTCATTGATTTACAGCAAGGAAAGGTTTGGAAACATCTAGACTAACTCAAGCCACCTGTTTCTCCTCTATTGCCCTAGCGTTTATGTTGCCCACAGGGTTGTGCTGAGTTTTTACAAAGGACAAAGGCATTGTTCTGTAGCACAAAAATGACAGGCACAGCATCAGCTTTTAGACTCTCACACCAGGAGATTAAAAGGTCTCCATTCTGGTCCCTAAATTTCTGCCCATATGTTAGCATATTGAGAACCACTGGGAGTGTACAACTCTTTCTCCTTATCTCACATTTTGCATCACGTACACCCAAATTAAAATAAAAAGCAGGTAAGATGGCAAATCTCAATGTATTTCTAGAGTGCTGAAAAAAAGAGCAAGCTTACCAAATGGTAAGCACAAGACTTACACGCTTGTGTGCTTCCTCTTTGCAAGGAAGGCTCATGGCAGTCCCTGGCTAGGGAACCAACACATTTGTGATGGCCTCCCTAGCCCTTCGCATCTGAACATGCTCTTAACTAAACAGCCACTCTAGATGGGGAGGGAGGATAACGTGCCAGGAACAAGTTGGGAAGAATTGCAGAGTTGAACAGTCTGACAGGCTCTGTGAAGGAAGGAGGAATGGTTCATAAAATTATAAATACGGAGGAAACAACAGGAAGCTGTGGTTTCCATTTTCTGCTGGCAACCAAAGAAGCATGAATATTGGGGGTTGTTAATAAAAAAGTAAAAAACTCATGTAAAAACACAGTAGCTGTAAATTTTTAAAGAGGCAGATAAAAGGCTTTTATTTCCAATATGCTCTCATCCCACTCAGAGCAAAAATGACTGAATTGCTACCATCCTGGTTGGAATAATGGTCTAGACCACGCTGTTTCCCCAGCCCTTCCCCACTTGCCAGCAGCTGAATGTACCTGCTGCACACACCTAACCAGAAGCCTGAACCCCAGACACCTTCCTTGCATCACCCCACATTTGTGAGTGGGAGCAGAGCCTGCGAAGCAATCAACACCTGCCAGTTAAACAGCCTCGTGCAGTTCTTTTCAATTGGGAAAGATGCTGCTCTGTCCTCAGTGCAGGGCAGGCACACACGGTGGCCTGGCTCTCACCTGTATACATCGGATACCTCTTGGTTGCACTCTGGGATAAGACCCAGGTGTGCACCCACCCACCACCCATGCAGTCGTCCTTTAAAAACTCACAGCACCAACGAAAAGGGAAATAAGAGGCCATCACCACAGTCGTCCATATGAGCATCCCTAGAGGAAAAGGGAGAACTGGGGCATGTTGAACTCATGCCCACCTAAAGAAAGGAGAATTGAAGCAATGACTCATCATCATCAACATTATTGTCATGATCATCTTCATCATCATCATCATCTCTTCTTAAGAAATGGACCTCTATTCCTCCTCAAGGAGAGGAATAAGAGGGTGCTGAATGAACAGCATGACTGACATGCAACCATTAGCCACCTTCCTTCTGCCTTCAAGGTCAAAGTGAGCTATTTAGAGAGGGCTTGTTCTCTGCTCTGACCTCCCACAATGTTTGTGATGCAACCCACAAACTGGCTGCACTGACACTCCTCATGGAGCACAGGCATTTTAACAAAATATCTAAGCATCGACTTAGTCTTCTTAGGTGAACAAAGTCCCAACACATTTCCAAACATCAGTAGGTCGTTAGAATTTCAATATTTAATGCCATCTTCTAGAGCAATGTCCTCCCAAGTGTCTTGAAACATCACCCAATGAGCAACAGAGACTGGAAGGCATGAACATCTGGGGTATTTCCATGGGCAAAGATGACAATGCATACAAAGCCAACACCAGAACTGCAAAGTGCTCATCTCGCATGACAGCCAGGGAAGTTTGTTTATGTTTTCTGACTACAAAACTCTGCAAGCTGTCATCTGCCTTCCAGGGCAACCTCTATATCTGTACTGAATGGAGTTGAATTAAGATAACAATCCTCACAGAAGAAAAAATTACTTTTTTATTCGTCCAGTACAGAATCTTTAATTTCCTCAGACCTGAGAAATGTCATGGCTAGTCAGACCTCTGCCAGTCAGGGGAGCATAGGAGGCATTGTGGTCAGATGTACTCTCCAAGGATATCACAGTTTAAATTATGGATTATGTAGATGGATTAAGAACTATGAGATCCCATTTCCTCTTTTATTCCTTGTTATGTGCTTTTCTCTTTGCTGCTGTTTAGACATACTCTTTTTCCCTTCCCCCTCCCCTTTTGGTTCACTTTTTATTATTTCAATAAACACAAAGATAAACAGAAAGAAGCTGGTGCAGTGCTGGGAGTTGGGTCTGGCCGAGTGTTTCACATGGTGCATCCAGAGCTGCAGACTCCACCCTCCGTCTGATTTATTTCAAAAGCCTGCTGTGTCCATTAATGGAAAATTGGACTCTGTTCAGGCTGTGCTGGTGTCCATGGACAGGAAAATGGAAAGTTTCAGATTAAAGCTGCAGGAGACCAGGAAGAAAAATATCTGGAGGATTTAATTGATGGTGGCAGCACAATTATTACAGAGAAATATTAAAGAAAAGGCAGTCTGTGACCCAAAACAGATCTTTAGGTAAAAAGAAAAAGGAGGGTAGCATGAACATCTGCAAGGCCACAGGGCTGAGAAATTCAAATATTCTTCACCAGCAGAAATTTCAGATATTTTGCAAAACTGAACATATACATTAGGACAACTATCATTGTGATGTTAAATTTGCTAACAATCCTAGTTATTGACCTCTTAAATATCTGAGACACATTGATGACAGCTGGGCCTCCCCTTTGCACTTCTGTACTCCTCCATGGGTCTGAGAAAGTGATAGGAATCTCAGGGACATCATTCTGCTGTTTCATTAGGATAAACAGTTGAGAGAAATCACCACAGTAGCCTTTACTGAAGAACTGATCAGACACTGGAGAAACCCACCAAGGCACATGGAAACCCATCTACACTTGGTTTGCTGCTGTAAATCAGTTGAACAGACTTTTCAAATCACAACTGAGCTAAGAGCCTAGCAATGGGACTCCTAAGGGGAAAAATAAATAAGTTAAAAGCTGCAAAAACAAGCAGAATTGCTGCTCTTAAGCTCGCTGATTGATACAATAACAATGCTGACCTCATATGAATTTTTTTTGCAGTTAACAATGTGGCAATAAAGTAAAAGAATAACTGGAATTATAGTTATTTATATAAGACTACTATAGGAGGATATGAAACCAGTACAGTAACATGGAAACTTAATGGATTCTACACCCAAACTCCCAAATTCCAAAACCCTGAAGAATGCTCCAACTGAAATCTCATGCCATGGTCTGTCTTTATTGTTTGTTTTTAAACTGTTACATGGAAAATTATGATAGAATTCTATAGCAGGAACATATTTTTGGAGTGGTCAAAAATATTTCAGGCTACTTTGTACCTTCCTATTAAGGCAAGATAGCCAAACCTCCAGCCCATGGAAGAATTTATCATGAAATGAGCTCACAAAGTCTCTCAGAGAGACGGACATTAAAGAAAGACATTGGCTTTTTAAGAGCACGTTCCCTTTCTCTCCTTTCCCTAAGAAACATGAACACTTGCAAAACCATTCCAATCTTTACCTTTGGATGAAACAATTGGGTGGACTGGAAGCTGGTGCAACATAACACTCCAATATTTTCCTTCTCCTAGCTGAAGTCACAGCCTAAGATATTCCCATCAGACAGCCATATGTTTACAGGATGTATCTAGCCTGAAGCCCACAGAAAATGAAATGAGTATCATGATTGATACAGCAGATTTAATTTGCATCACTTTAACTATGTGGTTTGTTAACCCATGGTGCAGAACAGGGTACCCAAGCTACCTTTAGTCTAGAAAACTCTCCCTGTTTTCCCATGATCTGCTGAAGCTCCAGATGCTGGCAGCAGGAGGTTACACAATCATCTCAGTTGCTTTCCACTGCATATGCTCCTTTAAAACTGTCTTTCCCTGATTTCAAAGAGCAGTTTGAACCAGAATGGTGCCTTTGTGTCACGTTTTCAGAAAAAAAGATGAGTAAAAAACCTGAGAGATATTTTGAAGGAAAAGGGGAAGTTATTTTCTAGCTTTTTCACCAGTTTCTGTAGCAGGAGGTTAAGGGTTCCTCTGCCAAAATTTTCAGTGGCACTGCCTTTGCAATTCAGCATTTGCTCTGGTGAACTACACTGCTCTCCAAACATTTCTGAATCACAGAGGGTTTGTGTTATGGGCTTGTTTGTTTGTTTTAATCCAAAAGAAAACTATAGTTTTTTCCATCTGAGAGTCTGTGGTAAGCAACTTACCCCTACAGATAGCTATTCACAACAGGAGCTGTTCAATTCTTTGCTCAGCAATTTCAATATTCCACTTTGAATACAGCTGAGCCACATGAAATTCTGTTGTGTAAGGCTCTCCTTCAAAGTAGAGATTTATTTTCTTTGGTCACAGCTCATCAAGTATTGAGGCTACAACCATCTGTGTTAATCTCTGCACAGTCTGTTCTTATTCATCATCAATAATAAGCCCAAGGAGCACCCATGCTGAAGCCAGTATGAACAGACAACTGTAATAAAGAAATAAAAGCAGCCTTGCTGAAACTTTTAGCTTCTGTGTCTATACTAAATCCTAATTCTTTGACCATAACTGGAGACATTAAATAAGAGAAAACAATTAACTTCACTCTGAAGGAACATGATGTTTGAAAGAAAGTTCAACTATGTTTTCTGAGCGGCCATTATTGGAATGATTTGCAGATCCCAGTCTTTGGCAGTGGGACAACCAGCAACAGAATGGCAAAGAGAAGATCTTGGATGCTGTTGGCTTCTGTCTGCTAAAATTTACTGTGCCTCTTACACTACAGCTATTGGGATGTCCTCTACTAACAGCTGAAGTTTGCTGCACGAGCAGACCAGGCTGTTCAACTACTGGCAGGTGAGATCCAGGGCAATGCCCGCAGAAGTCACATACAAGGTTACCTCCAGCTTGATCGCCACCGATGCGGAAAGGGGGTTGTCACTTCTGTCATTCAGCTTAAATGAAGAAACTCACCGTAAGGGCTGATCACGCTGAGCAACCCTGGCAACATGCTGGTAATCTTTTTCTTGGCATTGGACTGCCCACAGGGTTGCAGACTTATGGGGATGAAGGGTCTTAATTAAAATATCTTCTGTCTGCTCCCTGAAGGAACTTAATTTGATAACTTGTGAACTGTGGTGGTAACTGGCATAGGGACCCCTTCCCTGACAAGGCAAACCAATTTCTAGGCATAAGTAAGGAAGAAGTGACCCCTTGAGAGAAGTTTTCCATGCCTTGTTTGAAGACGAAGCTTATCCCTTGGTGTCCCAGAAGGTACGTGACAGAGAAGTAGCAGAAATCCCTTCTGGTTCCTGTCTCTATCCAGGACCTGAGGGGACAATGAGCCAGACAAGGTTGGTCTCCACATTTTCCAAAGAAAGGTCTGAGAAATATTTGCCTTGAGGAGTTTCCCACCTCAATCAATGAGAGCTTTCTGCTTTTGCGATGGGACTGCTAATTACAGCAGTACAGTTCTCACAGTGGGCATCTGCCAATCTCCAAAACGCTTCTGCTTAACAACAACTTCACACTTGAACCACAGCCCTCTTAGCAGAAACTCCAACCCTCTTGTTAGTCTATCTGGTGTTGGTGATACTCCTGTGCTTATTCATGGCAAACAGCATTCTCAGCTCTCCACCTTCCTTTTCCATCTTCATTGCCTCATGACCAGTTTCTCAATCTGAATAACCATTTTCTCCAAGCAACATCAGCCCTTCTCCTTATCAGTTTCGAAGGGGTTGTGCTGGTTGTTTTATGCAGCCAGCTTGCTTCAGGCAGGTGTTGTTCTTACACGGTATCACAAGGCACTGGTTGCCTGCAACTCCAGCATAAACAAACGTGTTGGTGCACCAGCTTTCCCCATTGGCTGTGGTACAAAAATCAGAAGTTTAAGTGTAAACAGGGATCAAACTCCTACAGGAAAATGGGCCTTGCATTTGTTTCTCAAGTTGTACTGGTCCTCAAGTACTAAAACCAACATGAATCTTGGAACAACCAGTTCTTCACCAGGCTCATCTGTAACTGTACAAGTTTGCTTTCATCTCAAAACGATGTTTGTGAGGAGTCATGAAAGTTATGGGACTGCTGATGGCAAAGAGCGAGCAGAAAAAGTTGAGCAGTTGCAGGGTCTCCTACAGTCACACCTGTGAATGCAGTTATGGAATTTCACCCACTGCCTGGTAGAAGCACCGAGAGAGGCTCACATCCATTTTACGATACTCTTCTACACACAGGCTTCCCTATATAGGCTATGAGCTCACAGCAGAACAAGTTCTGGGCTATAGGTTTTTAAATCTTAATGACAGAACATAAGACAAAATATACTAAGCATGCTCTCAGTGTGGTTTTCAAAGAGATTTTGTATACCATCAAAGCAAGAATTGTGTCAAATCAAGCCAGTGTCAATTGGCTACTTCCATCTATTCTGGAAGCCAAGACATTTATTAAAAGGAAGAAGAGCACTGTGTGACTGCTTCCCATCCCAAGATAGTAAGAAGGAGGTACACTCCCCACCTCAATGATCAAGGAGAGAGCAGAACTTTTTCACCAGCATTATTCCAAAACCCAGTCCATTTTCTAGAAGAAATCAAGACTTACACAATGTCACTTTCAAAGCATAGTTTAAAAAAGGGTTAAGCTTCTCAAACCAGGCAATTAATATGGAAATAGTTACACAATCTTCATGGGCTCCTCTAATTCCTTTTTGGGACTAAACAGACAAGTATTTATAAGATACCCTAATTAAAAAAAAAAAACAAACAACAACAAAACAAAACAAAAACCAAACCAAAAACAAACAAAAAAAAACCTAAAAATCCCCAAAAAATAAAATTAATCAAACCCACTCTGCCCAAACTCAGAAAACCCCCCCAAGCTTATGCATAAGAAACACATTTTTCAGAAGCAAATCTCTTCCCATTTCATGTCTTTGTACAAAAGTATTTCAGCCTCAATTTTTTTCAGTCCTGCCCTCAATCTCGTTCCCCTCACCCACGCCTCCTTTTCAAACAAAATGAGCCTGTCCCTGTGTCTATCCTCTGGGACAGGATTAAAGTTTCACATTGAACCTGTTGCCTGGTTCACAGTAGCAGATGATCTGTTTGAAAGCTGTTCATTCAGCTTCTGCTCTGGGCAAGACAAATTTGCTATGGAGTTTTCTTCAACCCACTATCTCCTTTAGCTTACAAGTAAAAAACAAACCTGGATGAAACCTTTCCTCAGCATTCAGTGCAGCTTTCAGGAACTAACTTTTCCACAATACTTCATAAAAGCATCCTTTTCAATGCATGTTCTATGTTGACATCACATTTCCTGAATTCTTCAGATCTTCTTGTTTGAGGATGGGAAACAAGAACATATATATATACACTCATCCACCAACTCAAGACATAGGTGTTAAAAAGAGTAATAGTAAATCAGAATTCTATCCCTTATCAAATGTTTTAATAGGTCCAGTGCTATCTTAAAAAATAATTTTAGAGGCTTTTCCTATTGCATTTTGTTAAGATCACTTGCTCTGCAGATTCTGTATTAAACTGGTACTTGAAGACTGGCACAGATTCCCTGCCAACACGAAGAACAGCAATGAGCAACAACAGAGTCACTTCAGGGCTAAGTGTCAGGTTCATTTAATTCATTTAGTAACGTTTTCTGCTGGAAGCTATGTTACAGCCCCCAAATCCAGAATATTGTTTCAAAACAGAATCTCTCCTGCCTGCATTTTAGTAATCCACGTGTAGTCCATATCCAACAGCTTTACTGTTTCAGTCTTTGTTCGGTGCCACTTGGCTTTAAGTAGAGGCTCTTTATGACCAAGGCCAGCCACATGCATGAGTCATGCCACTGCAGCAGATAATACAAGTCTTGTTTCAAACCAATCAGTTTGTGATTAAAAAAAAAAAAAAGAGACATTTGGAAAATAAAAGTGTAAGCAAGATAAGATCAAAAAGGTATTACAATATTCAGGGCCATCTCTGTCAGTGGTTTGATCAAAACCAGGAGATGTGAAAAGGGCATGTTGGGACATCCCCCAAGCATCTGCTGCCCCTCAGAAAGCCCAGAACACTCCAGTTTCTCTCTCTAGTCTCATGTATTGACAACCCAAGAACTGGAGAGTCTTCAGATAGTAAGTTCCTTAAATGATGGACACTGATAAAACTAGAGGTTTTTCTATCAGCTGAACTACAGACCCACCACTTTGCATTCAGGCATCAACTTGCGTCATTGCACCTTTGAAATGTAAAGGAATTCCTCCTTCCTCAGAGCTGTGTGTTCATCACTTTGTATTTTTGATTCACTGGAAAAAAGGTCAGTTAGACATAAATGATCCATCCCTGCATTTTCCTTCTCTAAATTACTGAACACTACTGTTCACTAGTCTTGCAAGAAACATTTTAAGCTTGAACTTCTGAGGTTTTCTGCTATGAAAATCACTTTAGCAACCCTGAAGTGCTTTTTTTACCATGCAGCATCCCTTCTTCAGAAGCAGGGCTGAATTCAAGATCAGGCTGAGGCTTCCTCAGGAAATTGCAAAGTTTGCTCTGCCCTATGCCCTCATTTCCAGCCTCTGCAAGCAGCCAGTATGTGCCTGCCCTCCCCACATTTCCCCTCTGCTGCAGTCACCTGCCTGCCTGGGGCTGTGTGCTGCCAGGACCAGGGAGCCCAAACTGTGCCTTCCCATGTCTCTTCTCCCTTGGGTGCCGCTGGTGGCAATGTACCCCTTCCCAAGGGCAGTGGTGAGAAGTCAGGGTCTGCCTATAGGTGCCCTCCCACAGCTCACCTTTAGCTTTGTATGACAGGCACTGCCAGCTGAGATGCCACCAATTTCTGCAGCTCACAATCTCCCAGCTGACATCCCCATCCCAGCACACATGAGTTGACAAAGGCACCACTTGTTCCTGCAGCCAGAAGCCACCCTAAGGGCTCTCCTCCCACCACCATTTCCTCTACAATAGGCTGCCCCCCTGACAACTAGCAACACTGAACCAGCCCTTGGCTCACAAGCCCTCCCTCAGAGGCAGATGCTGCACTGGACCCCAGTTCTGCTGCCGCCTCTGACACAGCCTGAGCAAGAAGGATGCCAACCCATGCCTTTAGCACATTGAGACAATTCCAAATATGCAAAGGTGGATTTTAAAGGCCATCGAGCTCTACTTCCACCCTACTCTGACTCTTCAGCAAGACTGATGAGATTGATGCTGGCCTGCAGGCATCATCCTCACCTGAAGCGGGCCAGGTCAGTTCAGAAGGTACTTCTTCCCAGTCCTATTTGACAAAGGAGCCCAACTTCACTGTTAATCTTCGTTCTTCGATTTGCTTACACAGAAATCAATTTAAATCTGTGTTATTTTACTTACCTCAAGCAGACTCCTTGAAATGCAAGCACATTGCACTAAGGCACAAAAAAATGCAAGCAGAGGTAAACAGCTCAGTGTTGTTTAACATGCAAGAAGTTAAACAACAAGGCAGTGGACTTACTATGCAGTGAGATACTAATGCAGTAGCTGAAGAGAGTAAATTCCCCCAGTGCCCATACAATGTAATGCCTGTTTCAGCCAAACAAGCTTCCCACAGCCACCCCAAGCACGCCCTCTGTGATTAAAATGCTACAGCAGCTCTGGCAGCTGGCTTGGCCACTGCTTTTCCACTGAGACCACCAGCAAGAAAGCAAATGGGTGTTTTGAGTTTTGATACATTGCTATGAACAGCACAGGCAAAATAGAGGAGGAAAAAAAATCCAAACTGCAGCCTATCTTGAAAGTTATGCAAGAAGAGAGGTACACGATGAGCTTTTCCCACAGCAAAGGTTCCAGCTATGATTGCAAAACCTCGGCAATCACTCAAGGACTCTTTCATGAGGTCTCCTAGGGTCACTATTCACTTCAAAATCAGCAGAAAGGTGGCACAGCAAGGATCCTATTGTATTGTCACAACTGGCTGGCAGAGTTAGTTGTCCAGGGAAAACCAGAATGCTGCAGCCATCACTCCCAGCACTGCCTGGATTTACAGACTGGGTGGCTGCGTCAGGGCTCACTGAGTGTGAGTATGGGCTCAACTTCCCATGCCACGTGCTTCAGGTTGGTTTCAGGATCAGTGCTCAAGTTCAAGCATTTGCTTCTTTCATGCTCATCCCTCTCTCCCCCTTTCTTCCAAAACGTGAGTTTTATCACCTGCCAAAAAAATGGCTCACTTCAAACTCAAGCCAGAGTGGGACCAAACATAGATGGACAACATGCCAGTATAAACAGACCCTTTGCGATGAACTGAGACAAGCTTAGGTACAATATAGAGCAGAGTACTTCTCTTTTTTCAACTAGAGCATTCGTTTTTCTGAAAACCAACTAATCTTTACCTAAAACTCCCCACTCACAGAAATTGACTGCAAATATGTGTAAAATTCACCTTCTTTGTTAAATTATGGTGTTTTATTTGAAATTAAAATGTAGCCATAGTTTAAAATCCAAATGGTGACATTTGTTAGATTGAAGCATATATCCTCTGCTAATTGTAGCCTTGTAAAGGCCATGTGTCTTGTCTAGGCTAGTCACCCAGTTTCTGTCTACAGAAATAAACACTTTCAGGGGATCTTTCAGTCATATTAACACAGCAATCTATTCCAGAAGGACCATGTCTGTTAGAGCACTCCTCTTTCTATTGATTTTGACAACTTAGATTAAGGGACTACACTTTACATATGTAATGTCATACAAGACAAGTCTCTCTCCTTATTAAAGATGTGTTATAGAGTTCCTTTTACCATGTAGACTTTTCCCAAAATCATATGAATTCATCATTTAATATTACTTTTGTATAGGTTGCTTTTGCAGGCTCTAATATATCAGGACTACTTTCTAACACCCATTAAGCAACCAGAAATGAAATTATTTTAAGAGCTCTTGAGATTAATTGCCTTACACTCTTTATGACATTCATTCAAGGTTCATAATCTTTGTTGCCCCTTGAAATAATTTAAGTGACAAACCATGGCTGGGAACAGTATGTGTCCCTGTACCCCCTACAGCTGACAAAAATTCGCAGAGTTCAAGAGAAATCTCAGAGAATTGGAGAGGAAAAAATTCACAATGAGCAATCACTACAGATATTAAGATTTATTGCTGATTTTCCCTTTCTGCAAAGCTGTCAGACTGCCACAGTTCCAAAAGGGGATTATCTCCAGAAGCCCCTTGGCCTCAGTCCCCGTGCCAGTTCAGACGACGTGACTGGAGACCTGTGTGTGGCAGCTTGCTGCTTACAGAACAGTTGGAGACAAAATCCATCCTTCCGGATCCTGAATTTATGGCAGGATCTGGGCTCTGACATTGTTTGGTACGACCTGCTGTCAGCTTCCAACAAAAAAAACTGGGGGCGTCCAGTGTGGAATGTTGCTTTTCCTGAGTTTAGTTCCCTGTGCGAGAAGCTCCCACTGAGAGGTTCTCACACAGAGCCATCAGCATGAGACAGTGCAGTTTTTCCCTTTACCACATCAATATGATATAGTTTGTCTTGTGCTTTGAGGCAAAGGCTCCTTATCATCTTGCCAACTATGCTGCTCCCTTACCAGCACTATTAATAGCATAGCTTTTCTTTCTTAATAAAAAAACAATAGATCTCTTTCCTTATGTTTGGTTGCACTTCTTCATTCCTGCTGCTGCATTTTTTTCATGATAGTGTCTCTAGGCTGCAAGTCAGCTCTTTTCCAGCTGGTGAGAACTGGTTCCTCTTTACGTGCCTGTCCTTTCAGTGTAAACGAGCAATGCTTCTCCAACTCCACTGATCACAAGGCTGTAAACAAAGTATATCACAAATTTAGCATCAGGCAAGTCCCTCTACTTGATACAGAAAGGTATTATTTTATCTAAACACATTTCAACCTAGGGACAGTAACCCAGGTGATTTTTTCATCTGTCTTGGTAACAAAATACTGAAACCCAAAATGTCTTATTTAACTGATCTCACCAGAAACTACCCTTCCTGTATTTTAGTGATGATGGTAGTCAGTGAAAATGCACAGACAGAAATCTAAAAAGACAAGGTTGCCCCTAGTTACAAGAATAGCTGCACACTAGCAAGAATAGGAAAGGAAGGCAAGAGAGTTTGAACCTCATTAGCTTAATGATTCCCTCTTGCAATGTCTGTTTGTGTTCTGCCCCAAAAACTTGTTACTTGATAACGTGAGGAGGAGAGGCAAAGCCTAGGTTTTGGGGACTAAGGAAATTTGGGAAAAATACTTTTGCTCTGGTGTGATCCCATTGGCATAGTGAGGCCAGCAGAAATTCTTGTGTTTGATTCTCTTTGTGAGGAACCTGGTGAAAGAACCTGCATAATCCAAAAAAAGGCACATGTGCCCAAGCGCTTCCTTCCTGTGCACAGTGGAAGCACGAACACTTTTTTCCAAGACTCAGGCTAGAAACAGGATGGATGGTTTTGCAAAAACCTTCCCTGAAATATGCTACCAACCCAGTCAACCCATGCAATAGTTAATAATCCCCAAATCTCCTCTGCTAACTATCACAGCTGACAGGAGTATGGTAGGATGCTGACTCTTCTCCCCTTTTATAACAGTGCAAAGCTAAGTGTACTGACCTTTCATCTTGGCCTCATGGCTTAATTAGCTTATGAAACAGAAAAGCTCCTTAATGAACTTTATAAACAAAACAAACTTCTGTTAAGTTCATTTGTAAGAGGGATTTTTTTCCTTGGGAAAAAAAAAAAAAAAAGGCATGCAAAAGCTGAAGGCTCTTTGGCCTAATAGCATTACATTCACTTAAATCTTAGCTTTGGTGAGCTGTTTTAAAAACCACATAATTGCCCTTGTTCCCGAGAGGGCAAAAATATTGTATAACAACAGCACAATATCTTACAATTACACAGTAAACAGCCTTGGAAAGTAGGTGCTACAGTCTGTAGACAGTTCACTTGGGAGACAGACTACCTTTGCTGCAGGATTACCAACAAGGAACAAAGGGCTGCAAGGGCTGCAATTTTTTCAAAAAGGTCTAAACCACTTGAGTCTGGTTGCCTGCAATCACTAGCAACCTCTGAGTGCTTTCCTAAGGAGAGTGCTAGCCCCTGTGTCTTGCCTGGATTTCAGCTCTGGTTATAAACATACCCTCTTCATTAATTTCTTTGGAAGCTAAGGTTGGATAATGTATTCTTTATTCTGAAGAAAAAAAACCCTAGGCACTGCATATAGAAGACCTAAATTCAACAGAGCCTTGGAATTGTTTTCCCCCCATTTCTATAGATGTGTAGTTTCCCAAATTTTTAACAAAGACTTTAAAAAATACCTTCAACATGCCATTCTAAAAATTAGACTGGCAATTCTGTACAAAAGGTAGCAAACTGCCTAGCCCCATTCTGTAAAAATAGGCTTGCATCTAAACTGTTCTTTAATAACATACATCCTACACAAGAGAAGAACCACTTCTGAATGATTTGAAATCTTGGGTATCCACATGCCCATGCAGTCCAGGTTACTAGGCCACTAGAACCCATTGTTATATCTTTAAGATGGAGCAGTGCAAGAACCATGGCTAAATGCCAACCCTTGATTTACCTTCCATTTACCATCTGGCAAATCCTCCAGCTTCTGTTTATAGTGGGGTGACAGCTAACTGCATTTGCCTGTCCTTCAAAAATTAACATATGATATTGTCCATGACAACACTGGAGCAACACTGAAATCCTCAGTGATTAATGAACTCATGAGCGCTTTGCAGCTGCTATCATCTAACAAACTATTTCCAGAGCTTTGTGATAAGCCAAGGCACTGCTGATGCACAAGCAATAACAGAATTGAAATAAAAAAAATAATAGAAATGGTTTTCTTTTTGAAATGACAATGTGTAATAGCAGCTCAAGGGCTAAAGCAAAGTTTCTCTTAAACATAGAGAAGTGTTCATCATTCATATAACTTTAAGTGCATATAGGGCATGTGGTATTTGTGCAACTATATGAGTCCCTGTGCTCACATTAACAAAGGTACACATTATTTTTAGTATACGTGTCAGTGAATACATACATATAATCAAAGCCTACCTCTAGCACGCACATGATAGACCTGCACAAACACATGTAAAATATGGTGAAGAGTAGCAAGTATCAGCCTAGACTAGGAGTGCTGTAGGTGCACTGGTATTAGTTTAGTCTCTTACACACACACAGGCCACATGCATTCCTAGTGCTAAAAAGAAATACACAACTTATTTTAGCATTTGAGATTATGTGTGCCTGAAATACACATAGGGATGCATAGTCACACACAGGTAAACAGGGCCAGTTTGAACTGAGGGTCTTCTTTCTGGAACAATTTTATCACATCTGAAAAAAGAATATGCTAATTCCATTCAGTGCAGAGCTGAATCTTTACAATGGTAATCAAACTGTAAGGGGACAAAAAGGAAGTTTAAAGCTTTTCAAAAGTAAGCAGATTTTTATTTCTGTCAAGAAAGCCATCCTCAGAGACTCATGCCTAATCCCATACTGAGATGCTATTTGCACGGCAGAAGCATTCAGGAGCATCAGCCATGGTCTGTGATTCCTTTTCACTGGGTGCTACAGAAACACCCATCAAAACTACTGCCTTTGACCAAGGAGTTTGCATCCCAATCCTTTATATTACTACATAAAAAATTTAGGTTAGGTGATTAGTAATGTGTGGCCACAGATTACAAAATCCAGATCCAGCTTTGGAAAAAGTTTATTATCATTATTTTTCTACCGTTTTCATTTCACGTATTCACAGTACACAGAGTGTTAGGGAAATCTGAATGCACCCTTTTGGTTAAAAAGATGCTGTCAGCAAACCTTGACTCCAGTGTTTTATTTCCAATTCTGCCACTAAATTGTAGAGTAACTTTGAATGGGTCATTTATTTGCCTAGCTGTAAAACATGTTGAGTGACTCGTGGTGAGGCTTAATGTCCAAAATGTCCATGTTCTCCCACAGAGGCAGAAGAAACACTCTTCTATTACTGTACTGCATTCATCATTGCACACCTGGTTCTCCTTACATGCAAAATAATACTGTCAGCAATAGAACTTGACATTTAAAAGTATTTCCACATGAAACACTGTGTGGAAATTCATTTTTACTGTTAAGAAAAAAGCTCACGTATGTACTTACCAAGAGATTGTTAGTACATTGGCAGTCATGGCAAAGAAGAACGGTGATAAGCTAGCAGTGATAACCTGTTAAATTGAAAAGAAAAAACCCCACACTTTGTGAACTTGTGTTATCACAAATGAAAACTGGAATGCTTTTGCTGAAATTTAATTTCTGTGTGTGCAGTCATATTTTTTTCCCTTTTATTTTTTCCTTTAGATGCAGTACCTAAAACAGGCAGTCAATGGGCAGGGGAAAACAAATGTGTCTATGCTAAACAGTGAGACATTGCTGAAGACAGAGCTTCCTCTCCTACCCAACCTTCTTCCCAATGTAAGTACAGAGACTACAGACAGGCACCTCCTTTACCCCCAGCCAGTGGGAGGCAGGCCAGAAAGAGCAGGAAAGGACCCAGCCGACAGGGACACAGAACCAGCTTAGGGCAGGAATTGACTGCAGGGTATTGCTGGGAAAGCGTGGGCAAAACATGCTGCAAAACATCAGGCTGGGAAACCAGCCGGGAAAATAGTATGATGGTCACACATCACAGTTCAGTTTTGACTCCTACAGAACCCAGGACATGGCAAGGCAGGGCAGGGAACCAGAGCAGGGTAACCCCTATCACACATCCCATTGGCCTGGCCTAGAAGCCTGCTGGCTTTTACTTGCCAACAACAGACTGGGAAGAGCAGTCAGATCCCAGGTTTGGAAAGCCTTATATTTCTGAGGAGAGTGAAAGCTTTAAATGTGTTTATGGATGTATAAAGAGAAAAAAAAAATTAACAGGGTATAGGGTAAAGAAAAAACATCACAACTTCAGTAGGTTTATATCACAAATCTCTCTTTACCCCAGGGTGTCCTGGGCAGAGAAGCTGGAGAGAAATGACTTAATAATTTCCTAGTACTGATCCCAGAAACAGCTAGATCTCAACATACATATCCCTGCCTCAGCAGCTACAGAGCTACCACATCTGCAGCCTGCGTGCAGTTTTGGACATTTTGTTGCCAGATGGATAATGTAAAATGGAAAGAGTTCAAAGAACAGTGACAGAGTCATTAGATGGGGGGATTGATTTTCAGTCAACAGTTAGGATAAGCAATGCCTGTGGGAAAGGAAGACTTGGTAGTGGTTTACAAATACTTGGGAAACACAAGCACTGAGGAATGAAAGGAACTATTTAGGATAATACAAAACTGCCCAAGGAAAAAGATGAAATTAAGAAACAAAACATTTAAACAATTATCAGCTAAGATTTCCTAATCGTTGTTTGCCTAGTTGACTCCCAGGGGAGACAGCAGAAACTTCATTTGGTAATCTATTACTTGTTAAAACACTACTGCATGTGCAGTAGGGAAGCAAATGCCATTTGATAGTAGATTCTGTGCACCAGAGCTTGGACTAATAGTCAATACCTACTACATTTGTTACAGGTGCATTTTAAAAGGCCAAAACCAAAAAGTTCTGAATCCGTCTGGAGTGTAATCAGTGCAGAACCACAGGCAGCAGTGGCGAATGAAGAAGAGGTGGTTGTATGTCACTTCTCCAGCCTCACTCTAAGAGTTAGCTGGAGAGGGGACAATATTATAAAGCTAACAGTGAGACCACACAATGGCAGTGTGCACCACGCAGGAGTGACAGTGCCTGATGGGGACTATACAAAAAGTACCTCCTCTGACCTATGTTTTCCCCTTTAGGAAAATTCAGGTGTCCAGATGGCTTTTTTTCTTCCTAGACATTACCATAAATCATACCCCTGACTGTTCTGTTTGCCTATAGCCCAGGCACCTGACAGAGGAAATGAAGCAGGACATGGACTTGATCCAGGCAGGATACCACGAGACTTCAGACCCACTCCATTCCTGCACAGTAACCAAATTTCTGGTACCAATACAACCACAGACACACCTCCTGATCCTAACTTCATCTGACTTAAGTATTTTCACGCTGCCAACCACAGTAGTGTACAACATGGGCAACGCTGTAAAGCTCAAAGCCAACAGAAAAAGTGAGCTCCTGTTCCAAGGGAAAATCAATGATATGTATCAGCTCTACTCCTCCTATGTATACATACAAGCAAACATACAACCAAATATATGCACCCAAAAGAAACTGACAAAGAACAAGTCCTAAACTTGTTCTCTTTTGAAGAGAGTTACTCTTCGAAACTCAAGAAAATCATACTGCAACCGTGCATATTCATAGTCATTTGCAGCCAGAGAGAGCTGACACCTACGCCAAACAGTGGAAGTTTAACAATTCAGAAGCTGAATCTTTCATGCACTTTACCTAAATACAGCTGTGAGGCTTCAATATCCATCAGTTCAAATGCAGCACTCTAAAATACATTCACATTTTGTTCTAGCAGGCTGGATTCTCCCCTTACACGCACTGCAGCAGATGCACTGACCTACAAGGAACTATTCGTCATTTACATCAGTGCGAATGCTTGTAGAATTAACTGTGCTGAGTTTATTTTAGGTTAATGTTAATTCATTGCATAAAAATATATAATATTAATTACTGAGCATGTAAACAGAAAGTAACCAAGGATGGCAGTTGTGGTATCTACAGAGCATTCCTTTCTTTAACTTCTCCTCCTGAAAGAAACTGAAGTGCTGTATTTGAGAAGTGACACAACTTAAAGTTGTGTCACTCACTCCCTTGTAGTGTCTTGTTTATTAGAAACTTGAGAAGAGGCCAACAGCAGAGAAACAGATATTTTAGAACCCTCCAAAAACAGGCCTTATCAAAAACAATACACCATTCTACTGCGATCATCCCAAACCTCTGCAAAAATGCAGGCTGTAGCCTTTTGGACTATTATAACTGAACACTGTTGTATTTTTTTAAAATTATGTAAGAGTGTCTTCAGTGCCAAAGACAAACAAAATGTGGGTTGGAAGAGTGCATGAAGTAAGCATGTGTAAGGAAAAAAACCCCAAACCACAAAACAAACCAAAAGGAAAACACATTGCTAAAATGTCTACCTTTGACTGTTTATCTGAAAGAGGAATACACTTAAAAACGAAAAACAAGTCTTCAGAGAATCTAATTATATAATTTGTTCCAGGGAAAGAATCTAAAATCTACGGACAGAGTACAGAAAGTAATTTTCCTTTAAGTACATTTCGGCATCTTCTGAAGTGTTTTAAGTGCACATTTACTTTGAAAAAAACCCACCTACATTGATGTTCTGAATGGCCTTTAAAAAAAAAAAACAAAATCACAACAAGCTAAGTGCAGTAATCTCTCTTTCTCCACTTTAAAGGTCACAGTTGTCCTTCTAGGCATTTGGATGCTCTGGGAAAAGGAATGAGCTTGCAAGACAAAAGAAAGCAAGTTAAAGGGCAAGCTAAAGTGAATGATTTCCAAATATATTTTGATGCTGAATCTTTAAAACTAAAGGAAAATTTTAATTAGCCATAATATACCTATTTTGAACAAAGGTCCCCAAGATTCTGACATATAGTCCCTAGTTCTATCAAATGATACAGATTGGATGGTTGAATGCCAACTATTTTAGAAACACGAACAGCTCTATGGACTCTGCCTACCTACTTGCTTAAGGGAACTATGACCAGTCTGTATTGCAAAAGCCACTTTAAAAACATTCATACCCTGAAAGTTTCTTACAAAATTCTGACACAGCTTGACATGATAAGGAAAAAAATCCAAGTGGAGCATCACTTAACAAAACATTTTCATGTGAGCTGAATTTTTCTCTGAGAAATAATTTCAAACCCTTCCTTGCACTAAAAAAAAAGGAAAAAAAAAGGTGAAAAGATTATGTCTTAAAATAAATCACAGCAAGTTTAATGTGTCATTCCATTGTACTGTGGAAAAAAGATCCATTTAAAGGAACCCTTTATTAACAACCATTTGACTTGATCTCAACTATTTCTGTAGTTCAAATCACTGAGTTATTTACAACTTTTTAAAAAAATTATCAAAAATCTTGCCATTTCAAGCTGTGTTTGTTATCTCAATCAAACCCAATTCTAGTTCTTTACAATGTGTATCAGCATTGAAGGAAATAAGTCTATCCTTGTGATGGATATTTACTTGGAATGAGGCCTGTGTGCAAGAGGAGAGTGGGCTGATCTCCTCCACACAAAAGACTGGGCCTGAATAGTCTCATAACAAAACACATAAATACTCTAGTACAGGGACTGAACAAGAACCAACCAGAGGAAAAAACCCAGAGGGGATACCTCAGCCAATCAAGAGGTACCAAACTTCTTGGCTGGAGGAGATTTCCAAATTCAGGTGCCCACATAAAAGGGTGAAAACTTCAGGCAGCCCCATCATTCTGGGAACCAAAGACAGGCCTGGATGCCATAAAACATCCCACACGCTGTTTACATTGTCATTTACATTTAACAAGCCGCTCTCAATGTCCAACTTCAGGATCCAAAGAGAAGATGGGAGTCAATTCCAGAACTCCAGAGTTTGCCCCTTATCAGGCTAAATTCCTGGCAACTAGAAAAACAGTGGGTTGAAGTGCTGAGTAACAGACTAAGATCCATAAAGCAGGAATATCCTAATGTGTGGAAGAACTTGTTGCACAGCAGGGACAAATCCAGCACTCAAAATCACCTCTGCACAGGAAAAAAGCAGGCATAGGAAAGAAAGTGCTCTCATGCATCTGCTTTTTGTAAATCTGCTTTAGTGATTCATGAGTGGAGGAAGGCACTATTGCCACTAGCACTAAAGAGTTCCCAAGGAACTTTGACAGACAGACCACTGCACAACTCACAACATGAACGATCTCCTCCTTTCTCCTAATCTCATTATGGTCACACAAGAAAAAACATTAAGAAGTGAAAGTAAAATTTGTTTCATAAATGTTGTTTTTAAAAAAAAAAAATGGAAAAAATGACTTTATTTTATAATTAGAAATTAATTTAGTTTTACAGATTACAAAACAAAAAACACAGGCTGTTTAGAGAATTCCTTGCTGAAGAACCTTAAGAATAGGCAAGCCATGACTAAACCAACTTCCCTATTAAATCTTTCTGTTGAACATGTAACATCAGAAACCTGTGGTAAGTCTGACATGTAGCTTGAAGACAGAAGATGGCATCCTGAGGATTCCCGGTACTTGGCAAATCAGGAACTTGAACCCTGGGAGATACAGGAATGTGGAACTCTGCATTCTTTGCTGCCTCACCTTCTCCACTGACCAGCTGTGGTTATATCATACACTCTAGAGTGTCAAATCTTGATCAGTTCAAACCAGCCAGCAGAGTTTAGATAAACGTGTCATTCAGCTATCACTGATCCCTTTCATCCCTAACTTTACAATTACTTTAGAGAAAGATTTCCAAGCTGCAGAAGCTGGCTGTAGATTTTGAATATCTAGCATTTCTGAGCTGTTCAGGAACATTTTGTTTATACAGCCAGGAACACAGATGAGGGTATTTTCAGGTTTTAGACTCTGATTTAATCTTCCTATCTGAAATGGAAAGATGGGGGGCGATTTAGTCCTGACATGACCATGATTTGTTAATATTACAACTATACTGGCACATACCACATAGAAAGTATGTTTTCTCTGAAACTTTTAAACTGCTACGAAGTTAAATGTCATAGTTCTCACTGTAAGTGAACACAGAATATTTTACAAAAGTTTTCCTTAGTTTGTGTACACAGAGCCAATCCTTATAACCTCACTTCCCCAAACTGCCAAAACCTCTGTCCTTACAAAAACGCATATTTTTTTCCAAAGACAGTGTTTTGAAACAGCTCAACAAGTTCACTCACTGTTCAAAATAAATCATTCTATTTACCATCAGGTCATCTTCTCAAAACATCAGGAAAAAGCTTCTGATGTATGTAACCTTTGTTTTCATTCTACTGTTGGAATTAAAGCAATATCAAGCTTTTTATAGACATAATATTTGTTTTGTCCCTTTTCTGCATGGTTTAACCAGCTGCTAAGATAATCATCAAAAATCTTCAGGGAAATGGATCACTGTTAGTGCCACTGAAAACAGCTAGATCAAGATAATCCAGTACTACCAAAAATGTGTAAATTACAGCAGGCAAACATCAGTAACAACACATACTCCTTTCTTGAGGGAGAGGCACTGAAATAGTTTCTCAGATTTCAAGAGTTACATGCTTTTTGTATATATGTTTACTTCAGAGATGTGCACACAAAATGTTATGTCAGGTATGGAAGTACAGCAAAAACAAATGAAAAATTTTCAGAATAGAGAAAAAGGAATAGCTAATATTTTAATGCCATCTTCTGTATTCATTAATTGACATGAATGTTCTAAGCTATTAATACCATTCCTCTTTGTTTACACATATTTTTCATCTCAGCTCGTCTACAAGCCATTTCTATCTAGCTCTCCTCAGCTTTGTTATATCCAAATTTAGGGCAACCAAACATTGCCAGATGGGTAAATTCCCTGCACCTTAGCAAGAATACTTTCATTCACAGACACACAGCAGCTACAGAAACAGATGAACAGACGAAGGCATTGACTGGGACAGCCAAATACATGGAAGAAGACTGAGGGACCAGGATCTCCCCTGTCCAAACTCTGACTGAAGTGGTCCAACATGTACTGACAAGTCTTTTTGAAATAACCCAGACTTGAGAGGAGATCTTCACAGCGCAGGTGGTGACTGAGGTTTCAAACTGCAGAAAGTCAGCAATGAACAAGGAGAGGCACCAATGGCCACCAGTAAGCTCAGCTTACAGATTGCCGAAAGTTGGTACCATCACTGGACACCTGCCACTAGCTGGCAGCAAAAATCTCTGCTGAAGATGGCAAACAAGGTACACATCCTCCCTCACAAGAAAGACAGGATAGGACTAGAACTAATGTCAAGTATTATTGGGTTGCTTGTAAATAGTACAGAGGGAAAAAAAATTACAAACAAACTGTGTAGAAAAAATCCCACTATTTTGTCCCCATGGTCATCAGTCAAAATAAAGCACCATTAACAGCTGCACATACTGTGAACAGATCATCTCCTCCATCCTGAGCAGAATTAAGTATCTGAAAGAACCTGTATGCAGAAGCAGAGCAAAATCAAAGTAGCATTATCTGTCTAATTTTAGGTCAGCTTTGGGGATGATCTACCACAGGAAAAAAAACACTTCCCTGGAAGCTTTCAAGGATATTGCTTATTACAATGACAAGGCTTTCTGTGCAATCATTTCTAGAAGCTCAAAGGCTTTCTGCAAACCATTTTTACAATGCCAAAGTCAATCTCTGGTTAAAAAAAGAAATACAGCAAATGCAGGCAAAACTTGTCTATCCAACTCTCCCATAGAGCCTCCTTCCTCTAGGGATTAATCAGTGCCATGAAACAAACTGTGAAAGTTTTCAACTTTACCCTGGGGGTCTTCTGTTACCAATCAAAAAGCAAGACAAAATATGCTGCTACAGGCTTCAGGTGACAATGCAGCCCCTGAAGGAGCACTGCTAATTAATACACTGACAAGGAAGGATTGTAAGCAGACACCCATCTTTTTCAAGGAAAGGTAATGAAACTTTAGTCTTGAACCACCAAAATAATGGCTCTTCCTAAACGAAAGAGCAATGCCATGACTGTGCCCGAAAAGCTGATCAGCCCAAACAAGGGAAAGAAATAATCCAAAGTAAAATACGTTGGAGGAAGGGGGAAAGCAAAACGGGCTTTGTTCTCAATTCTGCCAGTTAGTTTAAAGCTAACTTGAGCATGTCTGCTGCATTACCCTCACAGCCTGACCAAAGTGCAGACGTGCCCTAAGGGTTTCCATCCCCCAACAGACTTAACAGGAGACTGTAGGTCTATGAAATCAGCAGACACTGCAATGAGTTTGTGCATTACAGCACACTTAGGTGCACATTGCTCATAGGTGGACACTGCTCAGCTCTCCTGAAGGAAGAAAACCCTTTAACCTCTCTGACACACAGGCTGTTCCTTAAAGGATAACCCAGTGATGCTGGCACCATGGAAACAGTGGCACCATGGCAACAGTGACAGAGTCAGTAACTTCATGATCCACACAGCTTTGATCCAGCCACACAAAAGTTTTCCCAGCTGCTGTACATTTCTATGAGAACCTTTATTTCGTGTTTGCCTACATGCCCGCACTTATCTCCATCTTCCCTAAAGCATCTTTTTTCTCAAAGGAGGTTTTCGTCACTCTCTTCTGCCCTTTCCTTATATTTTATTCTTCTTCATCTATTTTTTTTAGCATTATTAAAACAATAATGGTACATTCCAGGGGCCAAGAATACAATTAATTCCATGTATTATGACTCAAAAGTAGCCAGTGTTTAAACATCCCTTGGCAGCCAAATGCCTAATGATAACAATAAAACTTAGTTCAAGTGTAAATGAATCTATCTGGTTTTCATAGCAATTAACTTCTGACAAAGCTTAAAATACCCTATATGTTACATTTCAAATATAGAGCATACTAAAAACAGAGGGACAGGATAGATCAAATGACAAACACAATCAGCAACTTGCCCTCTGAAATTTTTTCAAAACCGAAGCAGTATAAATGCTTGCTTGCCTCTAGAAAAATAATCAGATATTTTAAGGTGCAGTTTTTTTCTCACTACCAATACCTAAAACAATATTCTCTGTATTGCAAAAGAGTATTTCTATATAACAGCTTTTCAACTGCTATAAGAACGTAGATTTCTTAATTACCCCTACTGTGCATTTAGAGGGCAGATAATCCTCTGCATTTCTATTGCTAGATACCCATATGTAGTTCCAGTATTTAAAGAATTGGCTATCTATCCTCTGCTTTCTACTGCATTTATGAAGATTTTTTCAGTGCTGTTTTCTGTAAGTTCTTTCATTTCCAGGATTTGATGACCAATACAACCCCAATGCTGATCCTGCAAGTGCAAGATTGGAGCAATAGGTGGTTGTATCAGCTTCCTTAAAGTCATCCAGTATCTCATTTTACTAGATTAATACAAGATTAATGTACAATCCTTTCAGATTAATATGCTAAAGCAACTGATTTTTAACCCCAAGCATCACGTGAATACCAAAAGAACTGCTGAAATGCTGTGTATTTTCATCATTTTTTAATTCCTCATAAGACAAAGGTGGCCAAGCTATTGTTCTTGCATCTCATTAGCATTTTGGCTGCAGGAGAAAAGAGCCATTAGGGGATACTGAAGCTGGGGTTAGTAGATCATTCTGGAACCCAGCTGTGTGCCCAGCCCAGCCCCATTCTGCAATTCAGACAGGGTTCAGAAAACCCCATCTGTCTCTTGCCTCTGAAACACTTCTACAGAATCCTCTGCCTTCACCTCTTTAAGGTACATGGCACCTGTCTTACAGCTCTCAGCCGTACAAAGACTTAATGTATAGCTCATAGACAGACATTCTGATTCTTGGCATTACCTTAATTTTCTTGGTTTTGCGCTGTCTCTTTCTCTTTATTTAAACCTTACAAGATTCACCTCAGAGAAAGATATGGCAATTATTTTATGTTGCAGAAACATCTTACAATGTTAAAGTATAGTAAATAAAGGATATGTGTGTTATTGAGTGTAATTAATAGAATCTGTATAAGAAAATTCTCCTGAGAAATAGAATATCATGGTCATATTTGCAATGATCAGACATGAGCAAGGCAAGACAAGACTCTTCCTTTTCAGAAAGAGCTAAATCTATCAATATACAAACATGTATCTATCACTCAGATATAAAAATGTACTACATATGTATTATAGAAATGTATAAACACACATTACTGATGACATAGGACTGAACTGTTAGAAGCACATCATAACTCATTTCGCTTGCCTCAAAAAAGTGACTTTTAAAGAAAATTAAAACTCTTTACTGCTTGTAAAATATGACATTGGGTTGAAAATTATGGTAGTTATTTCTTTTTGAATATCAAGCAGCCACTTCACCCCACCTTCACTCTAACACAAAGATCAGACTTTTGTCAAAGCCAAAGCCAAAACATGAAGCATTTGCCCTCTGCTATTGGAGATAATGGCCAAAACATACATTTCCTCTTCCTGTAACTAATGAGATAGCTGGAGAAGTGCCACCGATCTTCAGCTATAGAGTGGTTATAGCACAGAACTCAATTTTAACAGTACCTCTGCTCATATTTAAATATTTCTCTTAAATGTCACCATCTGTAATCCAGACACTATTATTACTGTTAGAGTTCCAGTTCTGTACTAAAAAGACAAAGGGAAAATCCTGTGCAATACTTGTACATTCTCTCCAAAGCGTGCTTTGCTGATATGGAAACACTATCAATCATGATTCAAACAGGTGTGTGTACATGCACCAGACTAACTGCATCTGTTCAGGCCAGTTCTGCAAACAAGTGGCACAATCCATGCAGCTGAAGGTTTGTCAAGCAAGGACAACAAAAGTCACTTAACAAGGGACACGAGAAGGCTTCTTTAGGCCAAGTAAATTTGATTTTCTTTGACATCACCAAGAACCCTTTTTCCCATTCTTGCTATTACAAGTTGGACTGTTAATGCAGATATATATGACCAAAAGCTGAACTATATTTGTATTTCCAGGTTACACCAAACTTAAGACCCAACATCTGTTTCCTGTAAATGCTTCATGCATTATAACACTTAACTATACTTTTACTGTATCTTTTCAGCCTGTCAAGAATCTCTTTCCCTTATATGCTGCCTCATTACTGCAAAGGCCTTAAATTGCTCCTGACATTTAGTGTCTCCCCTGAAACTTCTGAGCTCAGAAGTTGACAGGGCAATGTGATTCATCATCTTGTTCTTATTTTATGAATTATTAAATATTTGTGTAATGGAATAAGCATTGCAATAGCAACAACAACAGCAGTGAAGTGTTCTATCTACTAAGATTGCAGACACCAACTGGATTGGACTAAGGGTTTGTTTAATCAAGTATTGGCAGAGAATTCAGGAGAATGTATGACTTTCCCTAATGCAGCAATTCTGCCATCAATGTGCACATCAGAGAAAAGGAGGTTATTTGCATCTTAAGCTTAGTTGATACAAAACTTATATCCCATGGCATGCAGATTATTAATCTTTCCACTACTGCCCTAGAAAGATTTCCATATAATGTCTGCCTCTGCTGAAATTACTATCAACTCAGTCAATGGAACATTTTGAACCTGTAAAAAGTATACACCTCTCTTTACTTTTACTCAGTCTCAGTATTACCTTCTGTTTGAGGCCCCAAATTTTACTGTTTGGTAATATGGTGCACCGTGTTAAATAATTACTTTTGCTATCTGATTTGGAAAGTATTGATTTTCAGTTTGGGGGAATAGTCAGCTGTACTAACTCTCTGCTGCTGTAAAATAGCACAATAAAATACACTTCACCTTATGTTAAGCTCAGCAAGAGCTAGCCTTGTGGCATCCCAAGTTATTCTTCACCTCATGAGACCACGAAATAGAGATCACCATACAGAGACAAAGACTGACAATCCAGATAAGATGACCATGCTTTTCAGTGTCACACTTTCACCCATCAGTTTGATCTCTCTCAAAGTGCAAGAGAACACAGTTCAAGGAACCACAATTTCTGAAAGATAACTTCAACAATCAGGCAACTAAGGCAAAAAAATGGGCTCAAAGGCAGAAGTTACAGGCTACATCAGTGTGTTTCCATGCATCATAAAACATGAATGTCTTTCCAAAAGTCAGCTGGACACTCAGCCCAAAGCCATCTGCTTAAGTGTTGCCCTCTACCAGATAATACTTTCGCAAACCATACCAGAAGGCTGAGAGCAGTAAATAGCCCCTGAGCAACCTGGGAAGCCAACAGTGAACTTTTCCTTTCCACACAGACATCAAGTAGATGAACATCCACCCAGCTGTCTACTCTGAAGTCACAGCACAACTGCCTCAAATGACCCACCCGGGGACTGGCTCAGGACTAAACACATCTGCAGTGCTTTGCTGTTGAGGGAGGTGCTGGGTAGAACGCTGCACACACTATCAGAGATTGTTCTTTCCATGCTAGATTGCCTGAAGGTTTCAGGCTGAACACTGCAGACTGGGGCCATTGTCAATTCAAGACCTGTGCAGGGTTTGAGTGCATCTTCAAACCTCTTCTTGCCCGCAGGATCACTGCCATAAAAGAACAGATCTTACACATGCTGCTTTACTTATGCATGAAAAGCCCAAATGTTGCTGAAAGGGTTCAAGGAGATTGTGAGAACCAATGAAGTTGCCTAGCTCAAGAGGAATGTTTTAGTTAGAAGCAATACGACACAATTTTCCATTGTTAACATCTATAGAAACACCTGAAGTACTTACAGTCCTTGTCAACATTATCAGATGTAAAACATTTTTCTGCCATGACTAACTCAGGACTCTGTGGAGGACAGCAGTAGTTTCAAAATAGCATAGGAAATTTCAGGATGCGTAATCAAGCTTTTTAAAAAAAATCTGTTAGCAAAAATAGCAAGTTTCCATCAAACTCTCTCCCGCATGACACAGTTTTGGTATTTCTGTGCATGTATAAAGTCCATTTCCTATTGTATTTCCCATCTCACAACTCCTTTGGGAAAACCTACTTCATAAACAAACAATTCCCAGACCAGATAACTAAATCTCCCTACTGACCCCTTTCCATATAACCCAACAATAACAGAGACACAGTCTGCATTGCCATTCTTTGGTGTGTTTATGCTGTTTTAGCAATGATGTAATGGAAAGAAAGTGACATGCTATAATTATTATTATGCTAAAGACTGCAAGGAAGAATTGGTATTCTTTAAGGTTTTATTTTTCCATTCAAAAACAAAAGTCTTTCCAGGGCTGTCTAACCATTCACTACTACAAAAGGTCAAAATATTCCATCAGAAACCTTAAAAAATGTGATACTTGAAATAATGTTTTTTTAAAAACATTTACACAGCTGATCAATTTTGAGTTAAGTCTTTCATGAGCAATGTCATAAGGTTATACACTTAGCCTTGTGGGCCTCAGCAGTCCCAGCACATCCCATGCATAGGAAGATAGTGACAGAAGTGACTATAGCTGACTATAGTCTTGGCCTCCCATTCCCTCAGAAAGCATGGCAAAGCCTCTGCAAGACAGACCCATCCCCTTATGACCCCTTAGAACAACCATCCATAGCAACATACATAGGAAAAGCTGGACTCTGGCCTCTTCCTCTCCATGCTAGCTCTGCATAGGTCAAGAACCACTCACAGTCATCTCCTGAGGTTGTCTGAAGCCTATGTGATTTCCTTGAGCACCACACACTTCAGGAACAGGACATAAGCAATTTAGTTCAGCCTTCCCCAGGGTCCTATGGTTTTTTGCTGACTTTTGTTGAAAGTAAAAAAAAATCTAATCCTTAGACAGGTGTACAGAGTTGCACAGAGAAATGCATGCACTTCAGATTTGGCAGAGATCAGGTCCAAGTTGGGGAGGAAGAGAAAGACACGGAGACCCATTTCAGAGAGCAGCAGCTCACTAACATGAGAAGTTTCTGAAGGAAGCCACCTGAAGTGTGACAACAAGTGCCTATCTGAGAGGTCAGTGATTAGGCTCAAGATCTGTGAGACAGTTTGGAGACATTTCACCCATGAAGGTATTTTAGAATCAACAAGGCAGTGAGCAATTGAGATCCTGAAAAGAACAGGGAACCAGCAAAGGAAAGAACGTGGCTACTCTTGCTCATGTTCAGAAGCCCAGCGTTAGCTAGCTTTGAAACTTTCTACATTAGTACATTATATAGTGCACAGCTCTCCCATGTAATTTTGGCATTTACATCAGTGCATTAGCAACAGAAATTATTTCCAAAAGAGTTCTCATTCTCTTTGTCACACTTATGATTCATCTACCAACTTCAGCTCTCCATATATAAGTAACTCCAGGAGACCAAATAAGAACTTGAGAAACTAGGAATCCATTATGCCAAGGAACCAATAAACCTGCATCCCCTGCAATTCAAAATTGTTAGATTGGAGAAAATTTACTTTTAAATTGCCATTTTCTACTGTCAAGCATTTAGAGACAGTTTGTCAACAGCAGGGGTGAAAAAGGACCTTCCAAAGATGTACTCCAAGCTATTGGTTCCACCATTAGCTTTATGATCAAGAAAATGACAATACCAAATGTACATTTCAAATGGATATCGAAATGGATAAAATGAAAAAAAAAATAATTTAAAGCATCTCTTATGGCTCAATCTATCAATTAATGCCTGCTAAGACTGGATTTATTGTATCGAGCACAGATGAAAACTGTGCTTCGATACTACAGCCAAGTCATAAAACATAACTTTGTGTACTTACTTGTGTGACCAAAAGCTGTGTAGCTGGCATTTTCAATGGATACACAATTGCAGCCCTATACACCGCCCCTTAAAATATTAAAATTTTCCATTACCTGGAGATTCAAAACCTCCAACAAGTCTCAGCTGTTCTTACAAAACAGCTTCCTTGAATTGCATTAGTGCCCCAGGGAGCCTGTGGCACTTAGCTTAGTGGTCATGTAGCACACAAAGGAGTTGTTATGGAGACTGATGTCTTCCTAACAATTATACGGTATAATTAGTGTTGGCTGCTACAACACAACTATCAAGCTGTCTCTATGGGAACTACCCAAAACCCTATATTTTTAAGGTTTCAGTAACTGGTCTTTTTTATAGACCCTTACAATGCAGCGAAGTGCAGATTGATTGCCTTATCTGCTTGTCAAGCTCAGCTGAGAAACAAATTTTCTTTTCCAAGGTATTTGCATAGTTCCCATGGTGATTCACAGTGTAAAAGAAGAATAAATGTATATATTTCATACAGAGAGGACCAATGACAAACCAGTAAGGACTTCTACCATTTTTAATTATCTTTATGCATATATGCGTGCCTATCCACATGCATGACAGTGCACAAGGTGTGCAGATGGAAGAAGCTCACTTCAGCTCTGAAGAACCCTTTCCTGGCAACCTTGAAAGATTTAGGGTCACAGAAACTCCCTTTCTCCAATTAGAGACACATTACTAACCACATTGGTGCCACGGAATGTTCCTACCAGGAGAGTCCGGACAGGTCTAACACAGAGTTCTCCCTCTCTCCCAAGGCTTTGGCTTGCAGCTGCACAGTTTTCCCAGGTTGGGTGAGCAGAGATCTTGAGACAGTCTTGCACACAGGGCAGGATCTTTGCCGAATGAAACCACACTGTGTTTATGGAACTTCAGTGGGAGTTTATGACATTTTTGCATAAGGCTTTACGAGGTCTTAGCCAAGAAAGCAATGTGATTTTCAGCCAAAATCTCACTGTCACTTCTGCCTGAGCCCTGCAGCATGCAAAGAAGACACTGCTTCAGTCTATAATGTAACCAAGAAGGCAAGTGCCAGAAAACCAAACACATTCTTTTTCTGGTTACGATATACACATAACATTTTTAAACAAACTTTTTAAATCCAGAATCCTGACCCACTAGGGCAGAGAAGAATAAGAAGATCCATTTACAAAGTATCTATGGCAGGACTCTTGAGTGCCACTTATTTCCTGCTAGTAAATACCCCTCAGCAGAAGTATCTGCACCAGAGTATTTCCTAGCACTTGCATGCAAAGCAGCAGTGAAAGAGGAATTAAGAGAGATACAAATAGAAGCACATGCTTCAACAGAGGCTTTAAGACTGCAAAAATGTGAAAAAGTATGAATTAATTTTATTTCTCTTGGTTGGTTTGTGCCTGAAATTAAAGCAGATAAAATGCAACCTGTCAGTGAAGAGAGGTTCAGTGAGCACAACCAGCCTAGGAGCCCCAGAAGACTTGCAATTGTGGTCTCTCCACGTTATGAGAAGCAGGAAAAAGAGAATTTCTGTTTTAATAAAAAACATCAGCACTTTTCCAATCATTAAGATGGATATCATCCTTTTTTTTTTTTGTGCTGACATGAAGAGGGATCTACTGCATCCATTCTCTTCAAAACACCATGGGGCCCAAAGAAACAGAAACACAGATCAAAAAATAAAATCCAAGACTCCAGGGGTCATTCAGAATAGCAGGAGGGATTCTGAATAGCCATTACATATTTTGGGGGAAGAAAACTGCTGGGGTGTAAGTACTGCTGGGCTACAGTTAAGTACACAGGACCCACAGACAACATACACTTCCAGACACTCCTGCAAAATTGCTTTTGCAATGTCTGGCAGCGAGCATTAAAAACAGGATGACCTGGGGCAAACACGTCTAAAGTTAACAAACAAGGAACCAAAGCAGCTGTCAGGGGATGGTTTTATGTATTAGGGAGCCTCCAACGCTGTTCAGAAAAACTATAGATTACATAATAGTCCCTGGGATGGTCATATAGAAAGGAGTTGCATACTCTTGATCTGATTAATCTAAATTTTCTTCCAAACAATGCACAAGAAAAAACGTGTAAAGCTCAATGCATCTTGATTCCAGTTATTCAATTTTATTTCTTCAGATGAGGGAGAAAGAAATAGAGAATCCCAAATCCACTGACCCTCTCATTTTTTCTTCCTCTTTATAACACACTACCTCAATAGATTCCTACTGGAAACAAGCTGAATTCCCTACAGTAAGTTTATTAGGATAACACTAAACATGATACGGAAATATGACTTCATAAGCAACCAGTATCTTGCTGAATTTTTCCATTCTACTCATGATTTAAATTATTTCTGCTGCTTAACTTTTAGAGACCCTAACAGGCTTCATCACCAGATATAGATTGGCAGCCTTAATCAAAACAAACTCACTGACAGCACTGTTAGAACTCATTACTGTTCTCACCAGATACTTCTGTCTGTGTATATCAGCATCTCCAGTTTTTCTTTCCAGTGCATGACCCATGATACCAGCGCTGCTTTCAAATTAAAACAAGAAATCTAAGTACAGCTTCAAATCCCTGCTCTTCTGGGGATTCAATCTGTGCAAGGCTATGACAAACCATTTCATATCTCTTGGAGTTCTAAATAGCCTTTTTTTTCCTTTTTTTTTTTTTTTGTTATACAGATCACTTCAGTGATTTTTTTGGCATTTCTCATGAATTTATACAGATATGACTAACACACACACTATTTGCTCTCTCAGAAAAAGTGCAGAGAGCATTTGTCACTATAAATATCACATAGGACTATATACACAGATGAAACCTGTGCTTCGTCTGTTTCTGCACAAAGCAATGCTCTGACATGAAAGCTGTCAGAAATCATTACACAGAAGAATTTTAAAACCTCATACATTGATTAAGTTGCCACAGCCAAAGCAAGTATCATAAAAACAAGTTACAACCCAGCTCCAGTTTATAAGTGAATGAAAAAGTAGAGGGCAGGGAGGCCAAATATGTGGGCTTCATAAAGAATGTCTCCTTGAATGTGCAGAGCAGGCCTGATCAGATCTCATGGTTAGTTCATTGGAAATGAAGCTGTGGCAACGATCTCAGCCCCAGCTCATCAGTCACATAGGTACAAAGCATCCAAATGGAAAACAGATTTTCCGATTCTCTGCACTTCCCTAGAGGCCTGTGCTGCTGTCTGAAGACTACAGCATTCTCCTTTCTTGGCTCATTTGCAAGATAAACATATTATGGCCTCTAGTGCTGCTCCTTTCCAACTGCTGGTGAAAACTCCAGTCAGTCTGAGAGATTAAGGGGATGATCTAGGGCACTACTCAATCCAAGAAAAATGCTCATGTGGGAACGCAAAGCTGTTGTTGTGACCAGAGGTGGGTTTTTTTCACTGGATCCCATTCTGCAAGTCTAGATTCAAATACTTTATCTCTTTATTCTTTATGCACATTAACTTAATTACTTTTTTTGTTTGTTTTTTGTTTTTTTACAGGAGCCACACACTTGGATTTAAACAGGTTTTTACAGTGTTACCTAAATACCTCTTTTCTGCACTTCTGATGATTTAGGATGTGATAGACGCAGCTCCCATACCCATGCAGTGCTGAGTTGCATCAGTACATAGTTTTAACACTTTCAAACACCTGCAGGAAGCAGCACTAGTAATCATACAGACAGGACTCTTCTTAACTACCCCATAGGTCAATTTACAGTTCCTTACAGATACATGGTTCCTTGGGAGAATTTTGTAGGACCTGGTAGATCAGCCCCTTCCCTCCAGGCAAGCTCCAGTTCAGCTCTTGCCTTCTGCCTATGTGTGTCCATCTCTGCAGTCTCTTTTGATCCCTGTTCTAAAAGTAATGTATAGTGTTTCCAATTTTTTAAGCATTCACTCACTTCTAACCCCAAATCAGTTGCATTTCAATACTTGGAGCAGCAGTTCCTCCATGCTCCTCATGCATCCCCAGACATGTGTAGCAGAACCCTAAAATAAGCCTTATAACAAGATTTAAAACACTAGTGGAAGACATTAGGGAAACTGCTAGTTTTGATAAAATTATATTGCTACAGACAGACCGCATGTCCTCGTTAGTTATTCCCCTCTTCAAACTCCATACAAGACATGTAATTTGAGCACTGGGTTAGAAGCCACAAAAGGAAAAGGACTAGTGTTCTCCATTACAAAAACCTTTTTAAACAAGATAATTAAACCATGAACATTAAAAAACACCTTTTAAGGTTGAAGAACAGATTAAATTCTCACACTGACACACAGGTAAATTTTTGATTGCTATAAAGGCATGTAATTTCATTGACAACAGTGGTTAACTTATGTCTAGAGCTAGCCAAACCCCCACACATCCAGAAACCCTTGAACTTTGGGAAAGCTTTGATCCAGTCCAGACTTTGTGGCTCTGATCCACCCAAATCTGCTTAAAACATATTTCACAACACATCTTTGCCTACAGTTTTTTAAGATCGGTCATAAATACTGCATGTAGAACCATTTACCCACATTCACAAACAACACTTGCTAGCAGAGCCAGCTATTCCCATCTCCAATCCAGAATGTCAAAGAAAAAACCCTAAAAACAAACAAAAGACTTAAGATCAAATTTTAGATCAGTTGACTTGCTACCAAGAAGTGAGAAGAAAGCTAAGGTACTAAAATCTGCAGAGTCAGAATGTTTGGAAGAAATTCAAACTGGTGAGACTTGTACAGTGTGGAACAGCTTGCAAAGCACAAAGCAAGCCATATCACTCCCTTCTTGTTATACCCAGCAAAACCAGACTCATTTGACTGCAGTTTCTAAACAAGGATATTATGCAAGTCTACTTTTTTTTTTTTTTTTTTTTCTTGGTAAGGTAACAGCTTCATTCACTGTAGTAGGAAAGCTGTGATCACAAACCACATAGGAAGGTTGTGGTTTTCAAATGACCTAGCTGAGAGTGATGAAGCTAAGTAAAATCTAACCACGGAAAAGAGGAGTCTGACAAGCTCTTCTGACTGCATTCACACCACCAGTAACTTAACAAATCAGCTGTTAATAACTTAAATCAAGTACAGCCAGACCCTAGATCCACAGATCATAGGATAATTCCAGTAGGAATTGACCTCAGGAGATCAGACTGGATTGCTTTGGGCTTCGTCCAGCTGGGTCTTAAAAACATACGAAGATGGAAACTGCACAGCCTTCCTGGGTAACTTCTGCCCTTGCCTGACCTGTCCTTGGGGTGAAATAATTTTTCCTTACACCCAATCTGAACCTCTCTTTTTATCTTACAAAGACCCCTAAGCACCACTGTCAATAGTCTGCATCTGTCATTTTAATTATTTCTCCATATCTACTGGGTGGCTGCTATTTGTTAAGTGCTCCCAAAGTTGTCTCTCTTTCAGGCTGAACAAGCCTGGTCTGGCAGCCACTCCCAAAAAGGCAAGTGCTCCAGCCCCCTGGCTTTCTTGGTAGCCTTCTGCTGAACTCACTCCAGTTTATCAATGTCTCCTCTGTATTGAGGTGCCTAAAACAAGGCTACCTATTCCAGATGTGGTCTAACAAGGGCTGAGTAGAGGGGTATGATCACTTTCATGAATTTACTGTCTATGCTACTGTAAGTACAACGCAGGATGCTTTCAGCCTTCTTAGGTGCCAGGGCACACTGCTGGCTCTTGTCCAGCTTGCTGTCTACCAAAATCTCCAGGTCCTTTTCCACAGAGCTGCTTCCCAGCTGTGCAATCCCCAGGCTGTATTATTGCCAGGTGCTCTTCCTTCCCAGGTGCAGGGCTTCGCATCTGTCCTTGAAGAATTTTCCAAGACTTCTGTTGGCCCATTCCTCCAGCCTGTCCAGATCCCTCTGGAAGGCAACCCTGTCCTCCAGCATTATTGACTGGTCCTCCCAGTTTGGTGTCCATTGCAAACCTGAGTGCTCTCCATCAGCTCTGATTCTTCAATAAAGAGACTAAACAGGATGGGTCCAGGGACAGACCTCTGTGCCACTACAGTTGTTGCAAGCCTCTGGTTAGAGTAGGAATCATTAACTTTTACCTTCTGAACTCGACCATCTAATAATTTTTTGCACCCATCCAGACTGTAGCAATCTAATTTAGATATAAGAATATTGTGGGAGATACCATCAAAAGCCTTGTTAATGTCAAGGCTAACAACACACACAGCTCTCCCCTGCTCCAAAACCAGTGGGAGTTCTGGTACTGAACTTCAGGGAACTAGTTTTAACTCTTGGCTCAGGGAAGACACACGCCAAACAATGACTGGTCCATATGCTTCAGAAGGAGTATTCTTCTCCAAAACACCTTTGGAAAGTATAGATTTGTATTACTGGAATTCAGCAGGCCAAATCTTTATCCGCAATAATCAGCCCAGTTTCACCAGGCTCAGTTTATACACAGTATTTCATCTCAGCTAATGATCCTGGTGTATTGTGCACCTGATACTTATTGTTTCAACTCTACTTGCAGGTTGCACAGACAGGCCCTTGGAGTGTCAAGTAGGAATAGCAAGGGAAACTAGAGAGATGCAGAAATTCCTCAGTTCTCCCAGGAGAAGACCAGATCCACTGTGTTCCTGTAAGGGTCTCTTACCTTTGCAAGGAAACTCCAGGCTGCGTATTGCCCTGAGGTTGTGCTGCTTTTTAGCTTCACTGTGTGCAACATCAGAAAGAATCCCAACAGTCCACTGCAAGGGATGGGGAAAGCTTGTTAATAAAAGTCTCTCAATTTCAACTAAGCAAACTCTTACAGGCATCTTGGTTTTCAGAACTGCAGTGCTAATCCCATTCAGGGAAAGAAAGCTGGTGGACAAGGAGCTTAGATTATCTTGGGTTTTGTTCAGTCAGTGACTAGAATCTGAGTAAAGTAAGTCTGACGCTCTTATGGCTTGTCTCTAATGCACTTGCATAATCAGAAAAGTAGAGATTATTGGAAACATGAGGTGAAATATTAACTTCAGGCAATGAAATGGCCCTGAATAACAGCAATGCTAATTTCTACAGGAACCACACGTTCGGCAACTAACTCACTTCAACCTCCACAGAGCCTTGAACTGAAAAAATACCCACTGGAAAGTTTCTGCCTGAAGCTTTCAAGCTGTTTAAACGTCATGAAACCTAAATTCCAATTAGGAAGTCAAATACATCTCTACTGTATAACAAATAGATGACTCAGTAGTGCTGGGAACAGGATACTCAAAAGTTTTCTGCTGACAATTAAGAGAATTTTGATTCTCAAGTCATATAGGACAGCAATCCCCAATGCTCTGGTAGCCAAGAGGACTCTTAAGGAAACTGTTCCACATCTCACTGGACTTTACAGAGCCTATGAGCTTTGGTTCTGGAGTTTGTTTCACTTGTTACATACATACAACCCACTGGTTCTGAACCAGCGAAATAGTGCAAACCAGCAAGCAGAAAACAGAAAAAGGATTTCAAAATGCAGTACAAAGTACTGTGGGAAGCTGCATGGGAAAAGGGATAGGATCAACACAGCATACAAGTGGTGAGGCAAAAAGTGCCTTGGTATTTGCAGAGGGTATGCTGTTCTGGATAGTGATGCAGCATAGTTGGTTCCCTCTCTACAGCAGCAGGAAGGGTGAAAAATGATGGGTCCCTGGGTCAGAATTTCCATGCTGGGCTCCAGTAGATCAGCCAAGTGCTGTACCCTGCTCAATACATGCGGCAAACTTCCGTCTCAGCCACATTTCAGTACAGGTACCAAAGAGTAAGGCAAGATAACTTCCCAGGAGCAGAAGGTACTAGGGTTTCTTACACTGAGCCATAACATGAGCCCCTGAAGGACCATCTGCTGCCAAGGAAGCAGATGCTGCTTTGATGATACAAGATAGGCCCAAACTCAGCAACTTGTTGCAGAGGATGAAGTGCTGAGCAGTAGAGCATTCCAATCTGAGAAACAGTGAGTTCAATGAACCAACATTGCCCAAACTTTTCAGAATAGAGTAGCTGGGTTGAGTTTATTTCAGATCTTCTGCTGCGAAGAGCTTTTAGTCAGAGAGACTTGAGGATGTTTAGTGTAATTCAGACATAAACAGTGAAACAGCAAAACATGGGAATGTTTACCTAAATACTGATGCCGTAATTAACACCAACTTATTTCATTAAATAAATTGAGCACTTTGCACCTCACTGCTAATGCTTCAGGCATTCTGCAGAGGTGGTAGATTTAACTGCATCAGTTGCCCTTACTTTACCTTGTACAGATTTTCCTCCAAATCCTTTATCTCAACAAAGACACTAGATTACAAGATGTAGGAGAGCAACTGACATGCTTCTTCCTCCACCTAACCATTCATTTTCCCCTTCCTGTAGTGTACAGTGCTATCTACTACACAGGTACTGAAGGTGGGGCAATGGAAAGAGAAGTGGGAGGCTACAAATGATAAAATTCTAAAGAAGTGAAAGAGAAGAGTATCTGGACTAGACAGATATCCATTAGTGCTTGCAGTTAGACCTTGCCTTCACAAAAAAACAGGTTTCACCTATCTACAGTGGAAAAACTTATTCATTAATACCTATTTGCAAGTTACTTGCAGTGTGGATAGTCCACCCTTGGAAAAAAAGCCCTTTTCATAAAAAACCCCAACTATGTACATTGGGAATTTTTTAACAATCATTTTTAATACCACCTTTTAATAGAAAATCTGGATACAAGTAAGAAAATCCCTAACAATCAGGAAATATTTTTGCTATCAGTTAGCATGAAAATATTTTTTCCCTCTAAAAAGAAAATACTTTTGTTTGGCAAAAGACTGGAGGGGAAAGACAGCAGTAATTTTTATTTTTTTGTTTTGAGATAATTAAGACCTATAGGAAACATATTTATGCTGTCCTGTGAGAATTATGCTATTAGGCAGTGAACTTTTGCTTCTCAAAATAATGGAATGCTTGTTAAATCTGTTCCTTTTTACCCAAAAACCCATTCTGCCAAATAACAAGATGTACAGGCAAATAAACCCATGTACATTCATATACTGCTGAAGGCTAATACTTCATAATCACTGCAAGCAGCAAGTTTTACAAGGGCTAATCCAACTTCAGAAGCATTTGAGAGATGCTGTGTATCAAAGCTTTGCTGCATTTGGTAAAAATTATTTTACTGGTGACTGGAAACTCTCCCGATCAGAATGCACTCACTCAAGGAAACATATAAAATTCCAGCACATTTGAATCTCAGGCCTTCAAATGCATATCCACAGATATGCACAGATGTATATTCTCCACAGTTTTACTGCTGCATGCGAGCAGAAACTAGTATAACTAAGGCCTCATATACTCCAAAATTTTTAACTGAGAATCAAGGCTGGAAGTCAATGTGCTCTCTTATTTTGAAAACATTTACACATCCTGTTATAGAGAGGTTACCTGGCACAGCAGCTGCTATGAAACCTGTAGAAATACAGGAATGGAAAATCCAAGGCACTGAAGAGATCACCTGAGGGACAAAGCAATACACTCAGTGGAATACAGGGGAAAAAAATTACCACTGTTACAATCAAGGGAACAGCAATTACATGAACATTACTAGTTTAACATTCCTTTGAATCTTTACAGCTGGCTAACTTTTCATTTATGATGCTTTCCACATTTCTGGTGTGTTTAATGATTTCTCTCTGACCTTGCTTCCAGCCAGTTCCTGCCTTTGGCTGAAAAAGGGAAAAAGGATATGTAGAAGTACTCTTTGCTAGTATACGGAAGATCCTGCTTAAGCAACAGTTGCCAATGGACAGATATGCATAGCATCCACTTCTTTTATTACAGAGCTTGTGATAATTCCTACCAAAGTAACAGGAAACGCAGACATATGCTGGTTCCTTTCCCCTCTGGCATCTGAACTCTAACACAGAGCATGTTGAGAGGTTAAAGTTCTCCCAGGTCCAAGCAGAGCTCTGGAGTATTGCATTTCCAGAAAGCAGAGCCCTGGTTGCTCTTGGTAGCAATAACTCCCAGGAGTTCTTTGGCCTTCAGGCTCTACAGATTTGCAGGAAGCTCCATCTTTCACTTTTTGAAATTCAGGACTGTTTTTCTTAATGTCCTGGTGGGGGGATACCTATGTACACAATATGCACCACTGAGGAAAAAGGGGAATTTATATTTCTTTAAATGCTTCTTTGCTTTCCTGGCTGAACCAGGAAATAACAAATGCCTAGTGAAAGCTACAGATTATCATCTTTACCTTTCTAACTATGAAAACACCACTATGGTGGGAATATTAGCCACCATATTAAAGTTCTCCATTTTTACCATTCAAATCTTCCCATGGGCTCAAGTAATGGGAGATATCTTATGAAAGCAACAAAAACTCTGCATAGCACTGAGAGTAATGCAGAGAAAGCAACTCAGTTCTATACGGCCTGCTCGGACATTGCTGTGAAGAGGACATGTTGACCTAGGGAAACCTTGTTCTTTACCATGCACCACCTCAAAAACTTTTCTTTGTTGTCTGTCCCATGCTGCTTCTTTGCAAAGGGCAACTAAGAAAGTTATTAGAAAATATAATGCAAATTACACCAAGTTATATATTCTCCTCTCCTCTTCCTACATGGTAATGGTAATTGCTCATATCCAAGGCTAAAATCCTAGTGGGTTTGGTCTCTAAAAACATGCATGGAAAGGAAAGGCAATATGAAAACCTAAAAAAGGAACAACTCAATCCACTTCACCTGCTGGATGGGATGCAGAGGCCAACAGCACCACACTAGAAAATAAAAGAAATAAATTAATTGGATACTACAGAATTTATGACACTGGGTGAAAATTATACATTGACAGTTTTGTGTTTGTTTTTTTTTCATGGTGAAATTTATTTCCAGTTAAGTAGAATAACTAAGGCATAAGTACAAATTAAAAGAAAGAAACAAGTTGATTGGGAAGGAATCTCTAGGGTCACCTAATATAATTTCTCACCTGAAGCAGGACTATAACCAATATTTGATCATGCCCTCATGTGCTTCTGTCTCAAAAGTCCAGGTCTCAAAAACCTACCAGCATAGGGATTCCACACCTCTCCAGGTAACTTGTCATATGGCCACTCTACCCTCCTATCAAGGAAATTTTTCCTGCTGTCCCATTTTTAAACCACCAAAGCAGCAATGTATGGTTGTTTCATATAATGCCAAATGCTACACTTAAACAAATCTAAAAACACAAGAAAAAACCCCCAAGTACTAGTCCAAATGATTCACACTTTTCAGAAAGACGAGTGATCAAGAAAATCAGTCATGACCAGTCCTTTACCTGAAGTATCCCTTAGGATTTCTGAGGTCTTACAAAGATTTCATCCTCTGAGTTTGCAGTATAGGCTGTACACAGCCTTTTTCAGTGCTAATGATTCTTCCTGTAAATTTCTAATTTTTTTCCCTGTATCTTTTCATACCAAGTTGTTTTCAAGGTTAGAAGGCTACAGAAACATATTGTGGGGAGAATATGTCAGATGGGAGAAGCATATATGCCTCCAAAGCAGAGCTACAGCTTGTTCCAATTAACAACGACATACATCCCTGACAGACACTAGGGACAAGTGGGAGAAGAAGAAAAGAGTATCTGGAGAGTTTGCTTCTTGATAAAAGCAGCAAGCACTGCGCTTACAGAGGTAAAAAGACATTCATTAACGTTATGAATGCTAAAGCATTCCAGGCCAACTCCCTTTTCCAGTGTTAACACAACTACTGTTTCAAAACCTGCTCGCTCAGCTGGTCCCAGCTCTCTATATGACCAGGCTACTGCTTGATGACCAAGCTTGGTGACCTGCCCTCAGCAAGCTCTGGTGAATCCCAGCGTCATGCACAGAGGCATCGACAGCAAAAGGAACTGCAAAAGGGGAAGCTTGTCAATGAAATCAGCCATGGAACGCAATGGGCTGAAGAAGGAAAGGGCTTATGAGGGAGAAAGAGGCGGGTATTTTAGGCTTCACATTCTGTATGTCTCTGAAAGGCATCAGCTGGTACAGCATGTTCACACTGTCAATATTTATACACGTTTTTGAAAGACATGGTTGCTGCAAAGATATTAAACAAGGCCAAGCAGATCACTTACACCAGGTAATTTCTGCCCTCCACCACTCCTCCCCACACACCAGTGATCTCCCTTCATGGGACACCAAGAAGAATTCACAATAAACAGGCCCAGTTCCTCAGTTTCCTGGTAAAGAGGGGAAAGGAAGTGGAAGTCTATTGGTTTTGACTGAGTAACAGAGAAAACAGGAGACTGGCAGAGCAAGTGAAACTGTATCAACAGTGATGAGAAGTAGGACTAAACCATGTTTCTCCATTTGCTTTTTTTGCGTTATTAAATTTAAACCAAAAAACCACTGAGATTGGGAAATACTTGGAGAGAAACTTCCTTCTGGAACCAAGAGGAGTTGATAACCCTACCAGACATCCCAGGTTTCAATCCAAAGAAAACACAGGAGGAAAACAAAACCTTATTTGTCAAGTGTGGGGCAGGTTAAGGCAAATGGGTTAGATGGCATTCCAGCTGCATTGTAGCTCTGCTCTGAACAGAGCATCAGTAGAAAAGACACAATGATGCAGTAAAACTAGATTAGGGATTCAGAGGTTTCTAGCAGGACAGCCTGGACAGCAGGTTGCAGCACAAACAAAATCCCTGTGCTGGATTTTTCTGCTCCTCTCTTTTTCCCCTGAACTCAGTACTGAGGGCTGGGTCACCCGTGGTTTCCTTTCTGGTTAAAAAGAGGTTTTGTCAGCAAGAACAGCAATTTCTGCCTGCAAAGCCACCCTCCTCTTACACAGAAAATCTACTGCAGCATTTTTAGTTGACAAAAGCAACAGATTAGCAGCTCTTCTAGCTGCAGAGAGTAGACCCTTTACCTCATACCTTTGTCAGTGTCATTTCTTCACCATTTGAAACCCTCTCATGTCTGTTTTCTCCTCACCAGTGGCTGCTAGGCCATTTGGCATGTTTTTGTGAACAAATATCAGACAGGGACAGATATTGGGATGTGCTGAAACTTTCTTACAGGTTCTCCACAAGAAGTAACATATCCCTACCTGCCTCAGCATAGGAGAAAAGTCCAAGATGAGCTGCAACTGGCTTCTATGACACATTATGTATCCCCCAACTTACCAAGCAGACATTACTACCCCTCCTCTCTGGCTACCTCTTGCCAGCCAGCGGGGGAGAAATCTGACTCCCTTCTTGATAAAAAGTATGGGAACAGAAAGGAATAAAATAAAATGCAAGATTACTAGAAAAAACAGTAGTAAGTAGAACACTAATGAAGAAGTCAGAGTACAGGGAAATAAAATATTGCAGTAAAAAAAAGGAAGTAGGATCAAGAGGATTGGAGAATTGCAGGGAAGATGCTGGAAGTATACTGCCCCCATTCTCTTCCTCCCCCTCCCTGCCCCTGAAGTTTAAACACAAGGGAGAAGGATGAACAGGATGAGGTTGGGCACTGAGAAACAGCATCACCTCTCCCTTCTCTGCACTGCTCTGCTTTCCCTCCAACACTTGTTCCTGGCTTCCTTTTTAAAAGCCATTGAACAATCATGCTGTAAGTGATGAACTGAGAAGAACGCCACACTTTCAAGATCAGTACATATTTCTTCAGATCTGTTTAGTTCTGGAAAGTTCCCATTCATGTGCATTTCTTAGGATGTTCTTCCCTCCCAAACTGTTCCAGATTTTAAAACAAGAAACAGTGCATGGCATGTAAGGACAGCATATGTTAGGAGACACTGCTAATTTCAGTTATACCTCTGGAAGCATCCAACAGAGCCAATACAGTTTTTAATCTACTTTTTTTTTTTAACTCTAACATGTTGATACATTCTAACACTCAGTAATGCGGTGCAAAACTTTCCATCTGCTCTATGTAGGTAGTCTCTACATTCAAGAGTACAACTGTGCTTTCATACAAAACAGAAATGCTTTGAACAGCCTCTATTGTTACGATCCTATACATTTTCGTAGATATTAGGAAAATTTTTTCACTAAAAGGGTTATCAAGCATTGGAACAGGCTGCCCAGGGCAGTGGTTGAGTCACCATCCCCAGAGGTATTTAAAAGACATATACATGTGGTGCTTAGTGAGTGGAGAACTTGGTAGTGTTTGCTTAATGCACCCAGTGACCTTAAGAGTCTTCTCCAACCTAAATGATTCAATGATTCTAAACACTATCTGGCTGTGCCCACACAGCTGCTTTCTCTTCCCCACACAGCAGCATGTCAGCTGTCTGATCTACGTTAGAAACAAGGAGCTTTAAAGACTATGGCTTATACTGCTAAGAGGAGAAAGTTGCACTGATACCACACTAGCAACTTCCTTCATAAATCATAGAATCATGCTTGTATAGACAAGATCTCCAGTACACATTAGAGTGTTTGTTCTGGAGGTGGAACTGGGATTCTGTCATAGCCAAAATGGTCCTCAAGAAGCCCTGACTGGAGGTGGCAGCACACACCTTAACACCTGCTAAATCACAAAGCTTTGCGCTGGAAACACTCTGAGAGAGATAAACCCATGTTTACATAATGCTGACCCAGAGCTGCTTGTGAGGAGTGAGAGCTCATTCAGAGAATATTCCTTTTCTCAGTGAGATTTAAAACTACTTTTGACTGTTTTCTACAGAATAAGCTTGTGCAGTAAAGCTGTGTGTACACAGCTCTACATACCTCTCAAACACTCCGAACAGCTTCATCCAAATTTGGGAAGTGGCAGTGACCTCCAAGATAACTACATGTGCAGAGGTCTCACGAAGAAACAAACCCTGCCAGTGCCTTCTGCAGCAGAAATATTCAAGTCCTGTTAAATACCGGAAGTGGCACATCATGGAGGTTGCAAACAAGGAGAGAGCTTCTGCCAAATTTCACACCCTTTCAAATATCATCAGCTATTATAACAAAACAAAATTCTAGAAGAAATCAGATGCCACTTATCCCACTGTCCGTGGTACTTCTTGTTTTCCCTAGGCAAGACAAGCTCCACATGTTCTGGAATGTGAGCTTCTGTAACACACAGAAATACATACATATATAGATATCCATAGACCCAAGCCAAACAAATAATCATCCAGTCTGCTACCTCCTCTCAGCCACCTGTTTTCCAGCAATTGCTATGCTGTTCTTTAAGCCTCTTATTGGTAAAATCTTTGGAAGTTTTGATAACAAATTTTTGCTTTTAAGCAGATGCTATCTTCCAATTTGCACAAATCCATGATGGTTTTTTTTTTTTGTAAAAAGAATAGTTTTAAAATACATACCACTGCATCTCACAGTTCCTTCATGAGACATTTCTCCATTTCAAAAGCTTTCAAATAAATAATCATACTATCCATGTGGAACTCCTGCTCTCTGCTGGACACAAGTTCACAGACTTCAAAGGACCAAGATCACCATCTAACAGAGAAGGAACCCAGCCCTGACTTTTCCAACAAAGCTGCAAATTTAAGACTTCAGCCATAATCTGAATTTAAAGGTTCAGGCCTACGTGCAGTTTTCAACTAAAATGACAACAGAGAACTATAGTCAGGCAGCTGCCAAATAAAAAAAATCAATTGATTTTACTGCTTGTTTAATGATTTTTCCTTCAACACAGAGAAATAGCTACAGCTCATTCAAGACTTCATGGGTTATTTCTGCATGTGGTGGCATATTTGCAAATTCCATGACTAATTATTCCAAAGTTTCAATAAACACACATACCTTCTTTGCATAAAATTGATTTGCTTTGCATTTCATACTGCATTGCATTGGTGGAAACAACTGACTTAAACAAGAGTCTACTTCAAGAAAACTGATATTCGGATACTGTCCATGAATGGGATCCTGGTGAATACAGAATGGAATCATACAGAGGCAAAACCAGAGGGCTGCATCACTTATATGGAAATAGGATATTTGATTGAACTAAGATAGAGAGACACAATATTATCATATGGATGATGCTCACAAGATAAATGGGAACTGAAGTGAAGCAATGTTCCTACACTGGTGTCCCTGATGTGGTCCTATCAAGGATCTTTCATGTGGTCAGACAAGAGCATACATCCACCTAATTAACTACACAAGCATAATTTTTGTTATGCTTATTCCTTTCTTCTGCTGCCTCCTCCATTCCTTTTGACTACCCTTTCTTTGAATCTATTATTCATACTTCATAGTGTTCCCATATCATGACTTTAGTTACCATCCCAAGAAGAGGCCAACAAGATGTGATTATGGATGGAGGAGAATCTAACCAAGTCTATACATCCTACTTCAAATAAAGCTTCACCAAAACCCAGCAGAAGCCACATACACTCAATGTCCTTGACTCAATGACTTGTGTGGCTCTTTGAGGAAAAGACAGAGTTTAAAAAAGCAAGGGAATCTGGTCAGTGACTCAGGCTCTTTCAGTAACTACAAAATAACAAGCCACTTTTATATCTCCAAATCAGAAAAACAACTGAAAGTCTGAATTACTCAATCCCACTAACGGCACTGTGAACAATCAGTTACAGCTCATGTTCTTTACACACAGTACTTTTGTAATCACTACCTCCCCTTCTGGCAATTTTGTACAAGTTTTATTTTCTGAAGTGGGGTACTGCCAGGGAGTTACTCTGTAAATATTATTTCTGGAAATGATAGATCACTTGTGCACATGGTGATTTAAAAATTCATAATTAACACCTCGTTACCTCCACAGGTGTATATTGGCATATCCATCCCTAACCGGAGCCAAAAAAATTCAGCTGCTAAGCCTTTCAGCTTAGCACTGTTCTTTCAGTGAATGTCCTCCTAAATAAATACATTTAAGTAGTGGTAGCTATGAGTTTCCTCAACAAGCCACAGTTGAAAATGAAAACATATACCAGCTATGGTGTATCAAAGCCTTATTCATTTTACCTGAATACATAGTTGATGTACTGTTGGTCCAGATCACTGGGAGAGGAGGGAAAGAAAAAAGGGTGTTCATTTAGCAATGCAGTTCATTTGGTATAAGAGATCAGTATATTGAGCAGTATTATAACACTGCCGTATTACATTATATTAATTTATATAATATAGTTAGGTAACGCTAACAGTAAAATTATATAAACATAATATAGCAATGATTTAATCAATAATATTTATATTCTCAATTAATCAGCATGTTAATTTACACATAATTCACATATTATTTCTGTTGTTACTATGTCAGTGGGAGCCTCATTTAAAGTGAAGATAAAGAGAGACTGACTAAAATTTGGAACCTTTAACCAGACATGGAAAATGGTTTTGCAATAAATGAGCATATTCATATTCTCCAGATGCATGTATTATGTACATATACATAATATCCAGTGGCAACAGATCTATCTCCATCTTCATAGACAACTGCAGATTACAGACACTGTGAATATGTAATGCCACCTGATTCTAAGACTACTATTTGCATGGCCGCAGTTCTAACACAAATGGGATTAGTGAAAGGTTTCAAGGTGTTCAAGGTACTCAGCCATTCCAGTCCTGTGGTAAGTCACCAGCTGCTGAACACTTTTGAGACTGTGCCACAAAGAGAGGTACTGACAAATTCAAACCATGCAGCTTTCCACATGAACACAAATTAACATTTCCTCTTAACACCTGTGCCAGTAATTAGGGGTTCTTTTTCCAGGACTGAGTCATCACCCTTGGATAATACAATGTTTAGAACTAGTTCCGTGTTCCAGTTAGCAGTATAACTATCAATAACTACATGCTATTGTTACCAAGAATGAATAAGGCTCTTCTTGCAAGGGAAGTCATTAATGATTAACCAAGAGTGGCCCAGCTCATGCTGATAATGCAGATATCCCTACAGTTTACCTGACTGCTACACAGATGTGTCTCTACCCCTCTTTGATACCAATCTCTCTCTTTGTAAAGGCGTATGAAAACACCTTACCTTAAGGTGCCAGGTTTCCACAACTTGTGAAATACTTTGTAAGCCCCTGTAATTGAAATGACATGCGTAATTGCCATAACCTGCAATCATTTTGACAAACAACAGCTTGTTTGGCTGTGGTACTGGCAGATGTGGAGCCCTTCTGAATTACAGTTCAGCAACACAGCACACAGGATTCCTAAACCATGAGTAAAATTAACCTATTGCTTCAAATTAATGGTTTTCAAAGTGCTATAATCTCAGAGTACAGTCATGCTTTGTGGTTCTGCTAGTCCTTCTGAGGAAGAGACAGCTTCTAGTTCACAGCAACTACAAAGGACTGTGTATATGTGTTTTTGTGTATAACTACATTTAGCAAAATGTCACAGAATGGGTTCTTCAGCCCATCCTGTTTTGGGGGTAAGTTCTATGATATGTTCATCTTTGTAGACCCCTATGTAGAGCTGTTGGCTCTGAGCTGTCTTTCCTATTTAAAGTTCTCTCAGCTCTAGCATCTCCAGGTTCCTTACATTCTTGACCCATTCACCTCATGGTTAGCTAACATTTCTATTCTGGGTAAAGCTTTAAGCACTCATGGAAGAAAAAACAGTTTCAGGCTCTATTTTTCCATACCCTTTCTTCAAGGCTTTGGGGTATTTTTCTTTTTTCTTTTCTTTTCTTTTTTGGATTTACAGAGAGAACCAGAACACAAAAAGTAAATGCAGTAACACTGAAACAGAAGTCCTCAATTCTGCCTCTGTTAGACAAGTTGAAGGGCAGAACACATGCCCTTTCTGTAATGCTGTCATGATTAACCATGCAGTAAGCTAGTTAATCTGTTGGCCCTTTCTTGTAGCATCTTTATTTTGGTTGATAGGAACTCTAATTACAAAAAACCCCCAGCAGTCATATCAACAACTCTCAAAACCAAGAGAAATTGAAAGAAGCTATATTTCGAGCATAAACATTATGTTTGCACTTCCTACACATTTCAAACACACGGAAGAAGCATTCTGAAGATTCTCTAAGCAATTTTCCACCTCCATGACCAAACACTGCTTTACAACTGAGACCCCCTGGCACTGAGAAAGCAGTAACATTACTCATGGAAAACAATTATTTGATGTGAAAAATCCATAGCTTTTACTTTTATCTAAATGAACAAATGTTTACCATATAATATTTCCTAAAGGAAAAAAGAAACCCCAAACCTATTTCTTATTTGGTATATTAACATTTTAGAATGGGATCTCTAGACCTCCCTAGATACAAATACATACAAACACATTACCTCTGCCCTGAAAATTTTACCATTTGAATAACAGAAATAAAAAAGGAACCATCTCTAATCTGCAGACAAGACTTAATATATGAGTGAGTCAGTCTATAGGACAGACAAGAATCAAAGTGCTTGATTATCCACCCGAATGCTCCAAAAGATACCCATCTCCTAGTCAAAAATTACTACTCATGTTTTCTTCAGATTTTCTGGGTCTGACTGTTTCTACCTTTTCAGGAAAGAATTATGATTTATCCAAATAAATGTTTAGTCTGAAAAAAGACAAAAGAAAACCTAACGGGTTATGCAACTCATTGTTAAAAATTTTAAAAAACGCATATGATTGCCTAAACTCCCCCATCATTTCAACATCCTTCCTCTGGGATCATAATCTATGCTATATTAGAGTATTCTGTCAGTTTTTAAATAAAATCTCTGTGTGCAATAAAGCACCAACTACAAGTTACTGCTGGGGTTTTTTTCATGTTTCTTTTTCCCTCAGAAAGAAGTGTCTCTCAGTAGGCAACCATCAAAAAACAACTTAGTCCTGTTTAAAATTGTATGTGTATTTTCTCATTCACTATTAACAGACTGCAATATCTAGTTTATTCTGTTGTTGTTTTCAACATAAAAGCTGTAATAGAAATTCACTTTCTTATATTTACTGATGTTCATTCTTTCCAAGTGTTTTGTATCTAAAGAATCTCAAATATCAGTAATTTCATAATAAAGCTGATTTCTTCAAAACATTTACTCTTCCTTATTCTTTTTCTAAAAGAAAATTACTTACCAACACAGATCAAGTGAATTAGAGCCCATAAATAACCATTTGGATCAAACTGCAATAAAGAACATCTACATAAATAAAAACACATTAATGTAAACATACATATTGTGATTTCCCTGCAGTTAACTTCACAAAGCAAGTACAGTGAGCGGGAGCTATGCTACAAGGAAAGAGAAGATGACTGAAGACGACTAGGAAGATTGAAGTTCTTCCTGTCCCACTTAGAGACCTAGCATATGCCAGTTACCCAGGTTCTCAGCTTGTCTTGACGAGGACAGTTCTATTTCCTTCAGAGGTGTACACCATTTTAAGCAATCTGAGCACGGGAACCCCAGTCTGTTTAGTCTCGTATTGGCAATCAGGGAGGAACAAAAGGATCCGAGGACCATCACTAAGGTTTTTGCCTTGTCTCCTTTGTCCTCTCAGTCTCTGCAGCAGTTAAGGTTCCAACTAACCACAGACTACCCAAAAGAGTAATTCAGACATCTGTCTCTGAGCAAAGTAGGCCCTCTTCGCAACCAGTGGGGAAACCCAAACATTTCTGAGAGAGTCTATCTGCCTTGCTTACAGAGGAGATGAATTATATACCAGAAGTTCCTGCTCTGCCCCATGGGCTACGCAGAGCTAGTGCAGGTGCAATGCTTCCAACGGCCACCTTTGATCAGATGCATTCAGAGAAGCTCCAGATTCATCTGAATTCAGATATTAACCAAAGTATCTAAAGCAAGGAAGCAGCCTCAATAGGTTTCCAAAAGAGAATCTCCAATGAATAAACCTTTGCTGGATGGAGCACTCTCTGGAGGTACCTCTTTTCTTTCTCCAGTAGCTACAGAAAGTGTGTAGAATGAATACAAAACTAATTTAGGAACTTTCTGAAAGTACATGCAATTAACTGAAACCTAAGTGATTTGCTGTAAGCCTGGTAAGAAATAAAACCATGGTTTCCCCAGTCACCATCTTCACCAAAGAGCTGCATGTCCACACCGCTCAGAGGTTTTGCCATGATGCAAACAGAGTAAAACCAGCAAGACTACAACACAGCAACAGGAAACATTTACAGTTCCTTTGCAGGAATCCTACCCTAACTTACAAGCAAATGCTGCATCCCTCGTATGCTAACAAGATGCCAAACATCAAGGTCTAAGTAGAGCTGCTTTACAAAGCAGAGCTCACCTGTGTGTCACACAGAGGAAGGCATGCTGCTGCTGCCAGGAGAAACAGCACACTGTGGGGAAGAGAAAAAAAAAATCCACGAGATCAAAAGCTTGCAACCTGGATTTGTACCCTCAGCAAAGTAGAAGCAATTCCACTCATTTTTATACTGACACCTCAGGGTTTTATTCCATATTTAGAAAGTAATTTCTGTCACCACAATTAAGTTTTACATCATGCATTCTTCATAGCTCATACAAAGCAAAGTTGTATGAGAAAAGAAGCAGCACAAAACACCTCAGAAGTGATGTAAACAAGTTTTTTTGGTGGAGAATATCATTCTTCACTTGCCATCTGGTCTCTCTAAGCTTCTTCAGAAAGCCAAAAACAACCAATTTCTGTCTGAATGGCTACCAAAAACTTCTTTCATTAAGGTGAATTGCCTGTTACAATTCCGTTAAAAGTGATGGCATTACTCCAGAACACAGAGAGCAGAAATTAGATGTACTACGCTAGAAATGGCTTAAGGACAGCACGCGTCCTCCCCTAGTCCACTGACTTAGGCTAAATGAATTCTTAACCTGTGGCTGAGTCAGTATTTCTTCATGCTACACTGAATACACTGATGTGGAATTTCTGTGGACTGTCACTATTAATAATAACATACACTTGTTTTGCAGCTTATTTTCCTGCTCTCTAGGAGCATAGGAAAAGACAGAATAAAGAATATAAAAACCCAGTATCCTTGGCAATAATCCAGTGGTGAAGACAAGGCTAGAGTAAGTCAGATAAAGGAAAAAACAGGAAGAAATTAGGAAGATAATGCCTAAAAGTATACTAAATAATAACCCACCATTATCCACCCTTAAGTACAGCTAAAAGGTTACAAGATGTGGATGACAGCAAATATGCTTTCTTCAAGGGAATGCGGGGGCGTAGAATGAAACTTTTAGTACATGACTGGTTGACTTCTGTTTGTTTTTTTTCTACCTCCTTTTCGTGGCCCAACCAACCAGGGACAACAAGGATTGGTAGGATGTGCAGATTAGTATCACTGAATCACAAAATCATCAAAGTTGGAAGGGACCTTTAAGATCATCTGTCCAACTATCAACCCAGCACCACCATAACCACCCCTAAACCATCTCCCCAAGCGCCACATCCAGATGCCTCTTGAACATTTCCAGAGATGGTGACTCCACCACCTCCCTGGGCAACTTATTCAGGTTGCCTCCCTGGGCAACTTATTCACCTATCAGCTTTTTTGGTGAATTTTTTTTTTTCTAATATCTAATTTGAACCTTCCCAGGTGCAACTTAAAGCCATTTCCTCTCATCCTTTCACTTCAGATATGGCAGAAGAGACCTACTCCCACCTTGATATGAATAATTCTAGCAGAAATGGATATAATTTACTTTTTAATTCTTAGGAAAGGCATTTTTATCCATTTTCTAACACATTATCTTTCTGTTACTCTTCATGATTACCCACTGGAACTTCAAATCTGGTTTCCATCTCCTTTCCAAAAACATTATGAGCATTGCTTTTTCATTCAGGAAGACTGCTCTTCTGTCTTTTTTTATTTTTTGTACGGAGAAAAAAATAACTATTCAAGCAATTGCTAAAAAAAAATTAAAAATATTTAATTACTCCTATGTTGCAACTTAGGCTCACCACCCACAGGAATGTGCCTTACATTCTTCACTGTTTTGGTGTGCTATTATCTGAAGCAAATACAGAAGCTGGAGCCAAAACAAGTCTGAATCTGATTCTAAGTAGTCTTAAAAGCTTACCTACAGACTTTCAGATGAGAGATCTGCTGTAAAAAACAAAGTATGATTAAAACATTAAAATTTAACAATAAAAATGGTGAAATAGTGCTTTCTCCTTCCAAAAACTGGCAAGTGATGACAGCTTATCTTACTGGACCAAACACATTAAAACTTCAAGGAGCAACATTCAACAGCCCATTACGTTTGAGCACTGCTTAGCAAATTCAATTCGGAAAAGAAGAATCAGGGTTACAGATTAGCCTACTTCAACTTGATTTATATTTTCAGATTACTTATCAGCAGGTAAATCTAAAACCAGACATGAACTTCACAGCTCGTTTTCAAACTTAACTTGAATTACACCAGAACTGTGTCATCTGTGTACTCAAATACTGTTTGCCTAATTAGGTACTAATTAAGAACCTAACCAAAGGTATTAGTCAAACCAGCCTTGATCTAAACTCATGAAAGTTTCCCAATTCTTTGGTACAAAATTATTCCCGAGAAGCTTCCCAGCAAGGCCTGTGTTTGCATTATCCTTGTCTGTAGTGCTTTTGTTTTTAAAGAGAGGAATCATAAGCATGTGACACAGAAGGAAAATATGAAACACTTTGACAAGGACACTAATCAGAGGACAATGTCACAGGGACATACCATGGTACACACTGCTATGTCCCTTAGGCACAACCTTAGTGACCTCTTCTGTTTGTTAGAAGTAGTAAACATGGCTCATTTATTTGTCTTCTATACACACAACAGATATAATGAACGGCACAGCAAGTCAGAGGCCACTGTCGAAATTACTTTGCGATGAAAGATTTCCCAGTGTTAGCTCATACAGCAGCTCTTCAGTCAATTAGAAAACCATTTCAAGGAAAGTTTAAAAAGAAGGCTCCCTAACAGTCTGTGAGAAACAAACCCAGCTCTTACTAAAGGGTGCAGGAATTAGTCTCCTGACTTTCATAGGGCAGTCTCAAGAATTCAAAACAAATTAAAAAATGCACTGTTCCTCCTGCATTTCACATGGAGATGTGATCTATCTGTAATCATACAATACACAAGATCTATTATACTGGTTAGATCTATGGACTCAGTCCTTCTCCCTCTCAGCTCAAAGAATGAGATTTTTTTGTGGGGCACTACAGATAGGAATATTAATTTTCAAAAGGAAAAAACAAGCAAGACCAAGTCAGTCTTAAAAATGCAGATCAAACTGGTGATACGCATTTGCAGTGTTTCATCAGCTAAAGAGGAAAAGGAGATATCAGTATAGATACTTGTCAACAGCAAAGCTCTCTCTGGGTCTCAATAATATCTAGCTATTATAGCAAGACTAGAAAAGCACATGGCACTAATGCTCGTATTAAAAGAAATTAGGTATCTTGTTATAGGGCAGTTATATCACAGGAATTACCTGGAATGTATCAATAAACAGATCAATTACCTCTTTCTGCACAAACTTCTGGAACCCACAGGTTATAACTTCTGCCGCATTGTGCACAGTGAGGAACACCGGGATTGGCTGCCATTGGGAGAGAACAAAAACACCCAGATCAACCCAGAACGATCACACACACAGGAAGGGGCACTCCTAGAGACAGGTGACCCACATTTGTGGTTTGGCGGGTTGTTTTTTAAGCTGTAAACCCATGCCACGTCTCCTAAAAGAGATTTAGACTCATTCCAATGACTATCACATGGCACAGACACCTTTAAATGCAGGCCCTGCTGTAGCACTGCTTGCTGCTTCTCCCACTTCTGAGTGCTCAGATGGTTGGTTTGTACACAGCTACCTCAACACAATTTGCTCCAGGTTTCTGCCTCTGGTTTTCCCTCTCTGATCCAATATCTGCAGCCTCCACGGTAAACAGTTCTCATTAGTTTTCTCATCTCTGTCAACTGGTACTAAGAATACAGTGTGACTCCTAGCAACAGAATTGTGGGCAAGATGATTTTAGGTGATTGCTTTCAGTTACTGCATGGAAGAGAGGCCCAAAATTAGGGTAGAAATGCAACAGTTCATACACTAGTGATGTTGAAATTATACCCACTGAGGTATCTGGACACCATCCCAACATGAAATCATTAAGAAACAAACCCCAGTGATAACAATAATGAATCAAACACCCATCGCCCCAGGCAAACACAACTAGAATTAGTGGTTCATAATACTTCCTCCAAAACCGATCCATGGTCTCTCAGACAGTTGAAACAGAAGCAATTCTCTTCTCTGATTAAGATAATCTAAAGAGTAAGCCAGTTTAGGAAGCAGTATTTCCCCACTTGTGTATAGCATTTAAAACACATGAGTAGAGAATTAGTTAATTTCTGGGATGTCCATGTTTTTAAGTATCAGGTGATATAAGCAGCAAATACATCTTAAATTTGACTTTGCATTCAGAAATCTGTATTTTCTATAATTTTCTTTTCTTTACCATAAAGCCAGATAGGCATTGCTAATTAAACATTTTAAGTCATAATGACAGCTGGGGTGTATCCACAAACACAAGACTTACTCCAAGATAACTTCTAAAACCTTTGAACTAGTAAGGAATGAAAATCACACAAACACAACTGGCATGAAGTTGTTGGCCTCGGCTTCAGTGGTTCTGAAAACCAATCCTCAAGTCTGTTGCTGGACAACTGAGAACATAAAACCAGAAGTATCCAACATAAGCACCCTGAGCCTGACACAGTAATAGGAAATACAAGAAATAACCATAAATGAGGGAAGCTGACAGCAGAATTTACATTCTTCCTTTTGTGAAGCCAATTTGTTGGGTTTTTCTTTCCTCCCCTTTGCTTTTGGCTCGTCCAAACATGTTTTGGAGCCAACAATGGCTCCAGTTTGCCTAGCCCAGTTAACCTTCTCCATATGTCTACTGCCTTTGATGTGAATATTTCTTAAATTTGTGAGTGGGTTACGAAAAGAAAGGTTTACTGGTTGGGCAGGCAGAGTGAATTGACTCTGTACAAACCTCCCCTCACAGCTCTGCATACTTTTGTTAATGCATCACAGTCCAGAGCTAAGCAGTCTTCCTCCCATTCCAGCCCTGAACCCTTGGGCAGGGGAGACTGCCAGCATCTCCAGGGAAAGGCACAAACAGAGATAAAGGCTGTAGCCTTGCCAGAATACAGGAGTGTTTGAAAGCAGGTCTCCTTGGATTTGATGAAAAATTTGATCATAAATTCTGCTTCAGGAATAAACTCTCTTAATTCAAATATGCTGTTGAGTTGAGCCAATTCAGGTACGAGTTTGGGAGAGTCCACTTTCCTTCTCACTGTTTCAGAGAATTGTTCTACACAATGTTATTATAAGTAAAGCTTCTATGGAGGATTGAATTTAGCCCCAGTGCAAGGTGGAACATAGTAACTATGACCCAAGACTACTTGTCCTTTTGTCTTTCCTCCTAAAATGGCCACAGAATTAGGCCTCTCAATCCCCATTCATGTACAACAAAAAGACATTCAGAAGAGGGAGATACACCTTAAGAAAGGTTTGGGATACAAATCAAAACCAGTCACAGCCCCTCTGCCAGTCCAGTGCAGCTCATGATGAATGATCAGAGCAGGAACAGGAGGGAAACACAGTAACTTACAGGATGACTGGGAAGTAAGAAGAAATAGCTGAGAGGATGTGATTCATAACTCCTCCACCACCCAGGTGAGCCAGCAGAAAAGGTGCTGCTGCCAAGAGTTTATTGCTGTTTCCAGGCAGGGTCCTCCTTAGGGATCTTTGCTCACTTTGAACCAGAGAAGCCCAGTCGAACTTCCTTTGACAAGGAACCAATGGCAAGTAAATGCAATCACTCTGAGACAGAACTAACCTGGAAGCATGGGGCTTCTGAGCACATGCCTGTGCTTTCCCAAGATTATTTGGGTATGGGGACAGAGATGTCCTGTCCTTTTCTGCTCTGCTTCCCTAATGAGATGTTCAAGGTATCACTACAATCAGAATCTTGTAAAAAATTCCCTTTTGATCCTCTCTGGGGTTTAGGAGCTGACAGGAGCAAGCTGTCTCTAGAGTTATATTAGGATGCATGAACAAAATGCAGAAGGGAACTAGTGCAGAATTTCAGCTTGCAGCAGTAAAACACTGTTAATACTTTAAAAATCCATGTCACTAATTTATTTTATTTTTTTTTAAGAAAGACTATAGCATTTAAGTATAAAGCATTTAAATTTAATGAAAGCAGATTTCAATTTTGTAGGCTATTGTGATGCAAATGGATAAACTGAATAATTTAACCATTTCCCTAATTGCTTTCCAACTTTCAATTTATTTTTTCAAATCCTGTAAAGAATCAAAAGCCCCTCATGGAAATGGTCTTCATCACCTTCCTGGAAAGATTTCCAACAGATTCCACAGCCTCATTCTCCCTTTTGCAAAGTTACAGCTAATAACTTATTCAGCTTTTTCCCTACCTGCAAAATCCAGACCACTGAGGATCTGTTCAGTGACTACCAGTGAGCAATCTGGAAAGAATGCCCGGTGCATTGGACTGTCACAGGGATGCTTTTTGATACTTCATAGGATTGCACCACTGCTTTAGCACCATTAACAACAGATCTGTTATTTAAATCCCTCCTCCCTCCTTTCCCTTCAACCCAGAAACAGCATTAAACACCATGTATGAAGGGGATGTCCTCTGTTTACAAAGTAGAGACAATAAAGAACTGACTCCTACTTGTGCATTTCTTACCAATCTAGACAATGACCTGGAGCCAGCATAAATAATGCCCACAAAAAGTACTGAAGCAGGAAGCCATGACAGAATTTCAGACCTGTGAAAACAAATAAAATCTCATTATTTCACGACATTCTGTTTACATACAGCCAGCAACACTTGCTTGCAATGAATATGTGTACATAAATTTCAAATGTGTGCATGTTAAAACCACTGCCTGATTGTTCAGTATTCCTCCAATTTACTAAAGAGTCCAAGTCAGAAATTATACACTTCACCTAATCCAAAAGAGGATATATCTGCAGATATACTTTTTTCTTTTACTCTTTCCCTGGCTCCTCTCACTCCAAACTTGGGTTGTTTTTTTGTGTTGTTTTTTTTTTTCTTAGCAATTACTCCCATTGGTTTTAAAGGAAAGAAATTTCAACTAATTTCTTTAATGTGCTGTGAAAGGAACAAATACTGACAAATGAAGGCATAAAATGGTGCTTTTGCACAGACAGCACACATTTTCACCGTGCACAAATACACTTGGCCACCCACACATTCGTTTCTCAGCCAGATTTACAAAGAGATTCTTCCTAAAGATCAGATTGTCTCTGTGGGAGCCTATCTCTTGAGATTTCCTAATGATATTCCTTTGACTAAGCCAAACTCCTAGAGGCAGTTTGACAGCTAATGGAGGAATGAAGTCATCAGATTGATCTAATTAATTTTTTTTTAGCCATGGTTATTGCAGTAGGGTGAGGTTTCAGTTCTGAGAAGGGGTTTCAGAATTTGCACTTTTCCATTTTTTAATCTTGTTACTTAAGGGGAAAAAAAGGATCAGGTAGGTGGTAAATTTCAGAGAGAATAATGTAAGACTTTGAGCAAGGGAAGAAAGGAGTAGCAGTGAGGTAAGGATCGGAATGAAAAGCTTCACAGGACTGAAGACACATTCACTCTTGCCAAGCTTTGAATTAAAGTCAAGAAGAAGTTAGAGAACAATGCTCGTGCTCAGAATAAAACCAAACTGCTTGTAGTTCCTTAATTTGCATTACACTTCCAACTAGCATGTAAGACTTAAAACATTAATTTGTAGGTACCACTACACTATCACACTTCATGGAACACAAGAAAAACAGACCACTAAATGATGAAATCAGAACAGTATGAACAAAGATAAAATGTGTAAAGATTAATGTCATCACAGACAAGGAAAAAAAATGTAAATATTACATTTTCTTTGGTATACATATATCATTTTCCAAGATACTCAACCAAAAACCCAGGGCCATGAAAATAATCTTTAGATCTTTTCACTGGCATAAATATTTGCTCTGGGTTTTCTTGAGTAGTCACTGTAATTTTTTATCAAAACACTGTTTCTTTTAAGGTTATTGGCTTCAACTGGAATTTCATCAAGGCCAAGATCTAAAACTGCCATTTCTCATTACCAATGAGTTCACATCAGACACCAACAAAAATACCCTCCACCCTATTGGAACTGCAACAAATGGAAAGAAGGGGGAGGGAAGAAAAGAAAGTAGGGCTGGGGAGATGAAAGGAACACACGATGAAAACCAAATTTTCATTTAGAACATAAAAATACCACTCTTTAGTGTTCCCCACCACTAAATTGCAGGAATCCCAAATATGTCTCCATCTCCAGTGCTATACTGAAGTGCAATGACAGAGGACTTGAGATGCTTTTTCCATGATGTAAGGGTAGAATTTTATGCTGCCCAGTGGGAATTTCAGGACTGGAAAAAAAATGCACCGATGTTTGATGTAATGTGTCAGCATCAACAATCTGTCTTGTATGTAAACTAATTAGCAGCTTCTTATGTTGGTAATACAGTGATGTACATGCAAAACAGGAAAAGAACTGTCAAATTTGTGATTGTTGTAAGGCTAAATACAAAGCCCACTAAAATCAAAGGTAGGTTCCCCTAAACCATGCTTTGGAGCTTTGGTTTAAGTAAGGCTCTGAGCTGCTGCTTAGCTGTGGGGGATAATCGGAACTGGCTCAGAGGGTACATGATATCAGTTCACATGCCAGAAAAACTGAGACTTTGTGAAAATAAGCAAACAAATGGATGGCACTTTATTATCTGAAGCATGAGGAGACTGGACATGGTATTCCTAAGTATCCTACACATACACAAAAAAGAACCCCAAACCAACAGATAGATTCAGAGAACAATATTTTGTAAAGGATGGGGTGTGGAAATATCCATATCCCAGTGACAGTACTAAAGTCACCTTTGGACAATATATTTGTTTGCTGGGGAGTTTTTTGGTACATTGGTTGGGTTTTGAGTGTTTAGAGGATTTTGGTGTTTGGCTTTTGGTGGGGGTTTTTTTTATTTATTTTGGTTTGGTTTTGTTTTAATACAGGAGACACAAGCTACAAGTCCAGCTCACCAAAGCATTAAAGCATGTGCCTCATTCTTCTGAAGAAAGACAGGTTTTAACTCATGACTAAGTATTTGTCTGTATTATAGCCAAAACATGTCAATTAATACTGGTCATTTCATTCAGTCTATTCTAGAACATGTATTCTGCATTCACTAAACTAACAAGACATTTCCCGAGATGTATTTTAATCCCTTCTCCTACGGTGCACTGACATCTAGTGGCCTGAAGTCTCCAGCATTAAAATACAAACAATTTTCATCAAAACTTTTCATTGATAAAACTGTTTTCAACAACAGAAAGTGGTTCTTGTCCAAACCACCCAGCTTCAGAGTCAAGTCACATTACGCAGGTCATTGCCCAGTAAAGTTTTGAGTATCTCCACTCAACAATTGCTGTGAGCACACATCTTCTAAATTACACCATTTTGCAAAATAAAAAAGTTGCTACATTCCATACTGCAGAATGGATCCATCTGAGCTGAGCACAGTATGCTGGATGACTCTTCCAAGTTGATGGAGTTTGATTATTCTATCAACCCTGTACTGCCACATCTGCTCTTACTGTGCAGTTATAAATGCTACAGTTAGGCAAGGCTGAGTGATTCCCATTTATGGGACACAGCTCTTAGAGAAAAAGGCAGACCACATTTGTGGACTTCACTGCACTGAGGGTTCTGGGCAAGGTTATGACAATGTTCTCAACTAACATTACCAAGGCTCCTCTTAATAATACTAATAAACAATCCAGGGAAGAGATATGGACAGATGGTTGGATAAATTATCTTTATGGTTTTCACTAAGAGCTATGCTTTTTGGCTGCCTTACCAAGGTTAAATTGAATCCAATTTATAGTAGTAATCATTGAAGTGCATGCCATTGAACATTCATTTGACTAAAACACAAGTTCTCTCCTGCATCTGTGAAGCAGAACACACACCCACACCCCCCAACCTGTACTTTGGCCAGCTAGTAACTTCCACAATCAACTTAACCATGTTGTGATTCAGGTACAGAAAATAAGTACTTAGCAGATACCAAAAAACCCACAGTACCTTGAACACGAGTTCATCTCCACCCAGCCCAGCTTCCAGGAGATGTGAAGCAGAAGTCCACCCACTAATGTTTGCCACCTGAAACAGAACAACACAGAATCTCTGAACTGTTTGTTCTCTTTAACCATGAAGAGAAGGACCTTAGAATCCACAGACTTTCTCACAGCACACCCATTACTCTATCTACTATTTCTGTAGGTTATCAGGGATAATACTATTCCCCTTTGAATCTTTCATTTCTGTGGGCCTTAATTTCCTCCAAATTTTCTAATAATCTGGTGCTTACACATCCTGTTTCAAATGTTTCATAAATAAATTACCATCTACCACAACTACCTTAATCATGTTACTGAATGCCTGTTTTATCACCTCTTCCCACACAATGTTTACAATAATGATAGTGATGTTACAGCCATGATCTGAAGATGCAAATGAGGTGAGGTTTGTGATAAGAGATGACTAACTTTTCATACATAAATTGTTACTGTTGGAACAAACAAATATGATTTCAAGACTGAAAGACTCTCTTGATCTGAAGTAATAAGCCCCAAGGATACCATGTGTAGCCCTAGTAGTTTCAAACATTAGCTCCATGACTTCCCATGGTAATGCATGCTGGGTTTGGATTACAAAGTCTCTTGAACTGACTGCTTCCTCCCCTGCCCCTAGAGCTTGTATAGCAGGCACCAAGTGAAGTGTCATCAACAATAACATCATTATGCTGCATGAGCCTCTGATTCAGAGGCCCTAGAGAAAATAACTTTACAGCCAGATAACCCTGCATATAAACCACAATGCTTGCGGTTTTCTCATTGAAAATGTACATAACAATTACACACATTCTGCATTGACTTATCTATCTAATGACTTATCCTACCACAAAGCTGTTCCTTAGTCTAACAGAAATAGTATGTGAGGCCTGAGAAATACTTGCAGATAACTTAAAATGAGCAGTAATGCACACTGATTTTTTTAAGCTTTAAAATATTTTATTAGCTTTCTTCTTCCTTAAGTCAGTGGTTTCCAGAGAGGTGTTTTGTGTTTTCTGCATGAAAATCCTTGAACATGTATCACAGTTCAGATAGAAATACTGTATTATGATGTTAAATAAAATTAACATCCGTAACAGGCATAGAAGTGAGTTTATTTACTATTCCTATTGATTGCAATGCATTTAAGCAAGTATTTATAATCTTTCTCACACATATACAAATAAACTATGCAGTATTACATGCAGTTGGACACTGTCAGAAAAGAGTGAGCTCATTTTCCACATGGGTATGGTAAATATTCAATGCTACTATCATAGCTCATTTCACCTTTTTTTCAAATGAGGAGCATATGAGAGCTTAAAGCCAGGTTTTCCTGCTGTTTGCTGCAGGCTTGACTATGCTGTATCCAAGCCAGTGATGAATTCCTATCAGCTTTATTGCGAAGAATTTCATCTTGTCTCACATTTTAAGAGCAGAAGTTAGTGACACTTTCAGATGCTTAGCACTATGCAATAGTCTTAGATTACAATGGGAACAAAAACAATGACAATGAACAATAACAGCATGAACTGAGAAATGCTTTCCTTCCCTCCTTTGCTCATCTGTCATAGATCCCAAACGAAAGTACATCTGAGCCACTTAGAAAAATTTCAAGGAAAGATCACTTTTAAAAGCCAGAACTTATGGAAAAATACTAAGATGCCGAAATGCATTGCCAAATAATAGAAAAAGGAAATGACTGTAGTAACATAGATACCATAAGGCAGTTGCTTGCCATAGAAATATGCTTTTCTACTGATGATTTATGTGTATTTTAAATACATTACTCAACCCCCTTTCCTCATATGATAAAAGCCTTGTCCAAGAGATAGTCTCTGTGTGTGTGCCAAAAAGGAAGAAAGCATTCACTGCATATTTAATTGAGCTGAATACACTCAAAGTAAATGGAGATTCCCCAGACAATTATTCTTAGAGTTGATTGCAGTCCTGGGGCTGCAAGTCAGGCAAAAATGTAAGCCATGCTAAGCAGCAGAAAAGGAACTAAACACATCCAATATGTGCAGATTTTAACTCTCAAAAGAGCAAATGGGGGAAGTTTTGACTCTAAGAGGTCAGATTTTCACTAAATGTCTCACAAATTATCAACAGCACTGATGGTATATACAGATACTTGTCAAAACAGTAAATTTCTCATTACAGTCATCAAGATGACTTGTGATGCAGTGTTACAACCAAGGCTAAGCACAAAAGTGAGCAACATGGTATTTCTAAGTGACTAAAGATGGGTTTAAGGTTGCTTTTCTCCAGAATAGCTAAAGAATACACCACAACTGCATATTATCCATAAGTGCCATTTCCAGAGAAGATAGGTTGTACCATAATTGCTACTTCTCTATGCTAAAGCTAAGACTTTCAGAAAAATGAAAAATTATGGACTCTATATATCTTCATTACAACACCACCACGATCTTTAAAAAAATTAGCCAAGAAAAATTAATGAATGCTTTACTAAGGCTTTATGAAGTACATTCTTGAGACAGCAAAGGCCAGTAATGACAAGAGGTACTGAAGTTAGCTTCAGCATAGAACAGCAAGACATTTTTCAAACAATTGTATTCTTAAAACAGTACTTACCCTTGAAAAAGGGTAGGGTAGGTAAATTGCAGGACAGACAGGACATACTGGAAAACAAATACCAAATTAATGGATATCAAACACCTACATTTTAAAACATTAACAATCACAAGAGCAACAAAACACACACAAAAAATTTTCACTGTTCCTTATTTCGGTAGAAAAGACAAAAAAAATGTTTAGTATTTTCTCTTCCAGTGGTACATTTACCCCCACTCTCCTCCTCAGGCCACAATATAATCTCAGAAATGCTCATTAGGCCTCTTGACTAACAGCACCTGGCCTAAGCTACTCTTGAGCTTATCAGAGACACTGTCTGCTCCCAGAAACTAGCGCTGTCTAATGAGCTCCTGATTTTTAGCAAACAGCCTTGGAGACTTATTTTTCTTGCCTGCATAACAACCCAAGCGGAACAACATTTTTGTTATTCAACTTTCAAAGAAAGTTATGGACCCACATTGCAGCCAGGATGGAAAATTACTGTGATTAAAGCCAATTCTCTTGCAACCCTATCAGCAGCAGTCCTAAGTGAGACCCTTTGAGCTCTCCTGGACCACAGCAATCTGTAACCAGCAATATCCCTCTGAGTGGGACGTCTCTCAGAGGCAGTGAACTCCCCAATTTGTTACACTTGGAGGACTGCCACACAACACCAACAATAGAGCCTGGGCTGACACCCCTACTTCTCAAGACACGAGTACTTCACTGAACTTGAATGGAATTTTTCACAGGTATACCTTGTATATACTCCTTCAAGTCTGTGTGCACACAAGTGTGAATACGTTATAGCAAATGTACTATGTTTTTGCTTAGATTCTTAAGTACAAGAGATTCATAAGTAACACAGGCCTTTAAGTGAGTCGCTGTTGTCCCTATAGTAAACTCTACATGAATCTTTTGATAAATTGTTTAAATTAAGCTGTTAAGTGCTGTTAAGTTGAAATGCTGTTAAAACCTTTAGGCCTAAATAGTCGTCGTCTGGAGCTAAGTTTGGCAACGAGATCCACTCTGAACCCTGCGACTCAATGGTGTTTTATTCCCTGTTATTCTTACCCTTTCCTATCCTTACTTCCACGTAGATAATTTCAGGTTGATTTACTTTTACATTGATTGATTTTAGTCTGATTTTTCTCTGTCTGCTTTAAACACCTAATAATGATGTAGTAGATGCAATGATGTAGTAATGTCATAATGATCTAATAATGTAATGTAGTAAAGATGGTGGTAGAGTGAACCTTGCCAATGAGCTATGTCGTGATTTCACTTTAATATTAAACATGCTTTTGCCGATACCTTTGCCAGTGATTCTCTGAGCAACCTAAAACACTCATTTGTGACACTCCCCACACCAGATGCAGCCTCAGTCACTGAGGAAGGTAACAGACAGTGAAGTATACAAGGCATGGAGTGAACACACTGAACAATGGATAAGGCTACCTTTTGAACCATACTTTCACTTTCTGGGCACACTCCATGCATCACACTGAATGGAAAAAGGATTAACAGAGACAAAAAGCTGTAAGCAGCTGTCAATTAAAATCATATCATGACACAGAGGCAACCTTTGGCAGAATCAAGACCAATAATCTTATCATAACTGTCTCCTTATGATTAATGCATCTTACACATCTAACATTCCATTCACACGCTATTTTGTGTAAAATACTAAGCAGTCCATAAAGCCCATTGGAAATGTAATACATAGGGGTGAAAAGCAAAGCTTCTGTGTTATTACTTTAGCATTCTTTGTCAGGGTCTGTGTATTTGGATGCTAGTGTCTTTTCATGTTGTATATGTATATATGCAAATATGAGGCATAAAGACACGTCTTTTGATATGTATATCAGGATCTAACAAACTCCTGTAATGAAGTATATAAATGCAATTTCTGCAAAGGAGAAGAATGACTGAGGCTTCCTCAGAGGAAATTAAATGTACCTGCTGCTCCTTACAGGAGCCAGCAGAAGCTGTCAAGGGCAAAAGGAGAAACCAAAAGCTTTCAACAGAGACGAAACTGTGCCGAGCACTTTGCAAGGTCCAGTTTTTAAGGGTGTGGGGTGTCACTAAGAAGTTGGCAACAATCTACAGAGACAAGGCATGTTGTTTCACAATGAGTCATATTACACATAAAACTGTCAGAACTGCTACATGGGTTTTAAATCAGGACGATATACCTGCACATGTAAGTACTCCCACTTGCATTTGCATACCACCTGCAACAACAAAAAGCTCTATATTTGAGTTATTTTAAACTTCATTGCACTAAAACCTACATTCAGGTTTGAAAATGGAAGTCCTATGTTAAAGTCCTTCCAACTTCCACTCAAGTACAGTTAAGCCAAGTACCTTTCCCAATCCATGATGCAATTTGGCAGCTCTTGTAGCACTTTTCTGTTTAACTAATCACTGCTCCTAGCAGTCTGTCAAATCAAGTACAATTATCTCTCCCTACAAACTTTGCTTTGTTTCTGGAGTTCAGTCTACTTCTGGGCATCCTTAATGGCAAGTGTACCTTGGAACAGAACCCAGCGGCCAGTGCCCAGAAAAGGTTTCAATTTCACCTCTGAAATGCTGCTTTTCTCGAGACCTCCCTCCCGAAATCCGTATCAGTTGCTTCAATAACATCTTTCCTTTCACAAAGCTGCACCAGAAATACAGACACACTCTCAGTTAAATAGGACAAGGAGTAGTTACTCTACCTCCTCCTCCCAGAGTGAAAAAAATACTTCAAACTATGCTTAAGCTCTACAATTTTATTTGCAATATGGCCATCTGCAGCCTACTTCTCCTTCAGCTTAAACATTTCAGCAACACTAACACGCAATTAAGTTACACAGTGCAAAACGAAATTCTTGTCCTTAATTTTCCGACTAATTAAGTTGTCAGAGAGTCCATGGAAGTTAATATTTTTTTTCACTACTGATACACCCCTTTGAATATTTCAGATTTTTCCCTTGGTGTTATTGTCCCAGTCAACAAACGGTCTCTTGGGAATCGATTGTGGTTGCTAGATACCCTATAGTGAAATATGTACAGCACCAGCGACACTTTCGGAGCAGCGTGATTTCAGGCTCTGTAACACTTCATTCATTGCAATGACACAATGTCACCTCTGCTCTCCCACACACTTTTGGAACTTATGGGCGGTGGGAAGGGTTGTCACAGAGTGAGAAGGACGAGACCCGCAGCACACAGCCCCATCCTCACTTTCGGGAGCACACTGCCATGGGCGGCGCGGGCGCTTCGGGGCGGAATGACACGGAATTGCTCACTCGTGGGGTGCTCCTATCCCGGGAAGGGTCGGTCCCGGTCCGGGAGGGGCTAGTCCCGTCCGGGAGGGGCCGGTCCCATCCCGGGAAGGGTTGGTCCTGGTCCGGGAGAGGCCGGTACTATCCCGGTAAGGGCTGGTCCCGGTCCGGGAGGGGCTAGTCCCGGTCCGGGAGGGGCCGGTCCTATGCCGGGAGGAGCCGGTCCCACCCCGGGAGGGGCCGGTCCCGGTCCGGGAGGAGCTGGTCCCATCCCAGGAGGGGCCGGTCCCGGTCCGGGAGGGGCCGGTCCTATGCCGGGAGGAGCCGGTCCCACCCCGGGAGGGGCCGGTCCCGGTCCGGGAGGAGCTGGTCCCATCCCAGGAGGGGCCGGTCCCGGTCCGGGAGGGGCCGGTCCTATGCCGGGAGGAGCCGGTCCCACCCCGGGAGGGGCCGGTCCCGGTCCGGGA
>JAWWEW010000078.1:103607252-103747896 GCA_035583185.1 Anabacerthia variegaticeps
GCGCCGGTCCCGGGCCGGGAGGCGCCGGTCCCATCCCGGGAGGGGCCGGTCCCGGTCCGGGAGGGGCCGGTCCCGGTCCGGGAGGAGCTGGTCCCATGCCGGGAGAGGCCGGTCCGGCGGCTCTCCCTGCGCAGGGCAGGCAAGCAGAGGGCACCGTCCCTGCTGTTCCCGCTGCTGCCGCCGCCTGCCCCCCGCCCCCGCGCCTCGCCCGGCCCCTCCGCGCCCGCCCTCACCTTGTTGGTGAAGCAGGACGCCAGGTAGAAGAGGCAGAAGGCGAGGCCGCCCGCCGGCCTCTTCAAATGCATGTGTCAGGGCCGCGGCCGCCCTTCGGCCATGGCCCCGGCAGACACGTCGCGCCGCCCCCGTGGCCGCGGCTGCCGCCTGGCGGCCCGACCCGAGAGCGAGGGAGACTCCGGGATGGGCGGTGGGGCCGCCGGGAAGGGGGCGAGGGGATGGCGCTCCGAGCAAGATGATCTGGTTGAAGGTGCCCCTGCTCATAGCAGAGCTACTTCACTAAAGGCCCCTTCCAAGCCAAATTATTCTATGATCCTGGTGACATGTAAACTGTAAATATCCCAGGGAGGTAGAGAAGCAGAGAAAGACGTGCCCTATCAAGTCATGGTTACTGGGCGTTCTTTTATTATGGCCTAGGTAAGCCTCGTTCTTCCCAGTCATGGTATTATCAAGGCCCTGACTCTGCAGTTCTCACCTTGACTTTGCTCCCTCTGTACGTGTACACCCTATTTTTAGAGGACAGAGTAAAGCAGCATAAATAAGGAACTGAGCATGGCCTAAACTGGGGAGTGAGTGGGATACGAAGTGGTCAAATCCAGCCTCTAAAATGGGCCTGTCAAAGTCAACAGAATGCAATGGCTGAACAGTCGCCACTTCACCAAGGCAAATTCAAGCATTTTGGTGCATCAGACATCATCCTGTCTGGTTTGTAAGGCAGTGGCCCAAAACAGACATCACATTTCCAGCACTGAAAGGTTTGGTCCACCCAGGCCTACAGAGATCATGGACAAGCCATTGTAATGGATGCATTAGAGACAGCTGGGTAGGCAACACAGCATTTCCACTTTGCAGAGCAACTGTTTACATAATAATGTCAAGTGTGTATTTTGCAAACAAAAGTATACTTTGCAGCTTGTTAAGCTTTAAAAAAGACTAAGAAAAGTTTACAGATATCTACAAAGGCTATTGTAAGTAATAGTACTTTTGAATCCTTATTTCAGTGGGGTATCATTTCCATGAAAAATATTAGTGATATCCTTGAGGTTTTGCAGTATTTGTTATTACAAGTGGAAGACTCAGGCAAAAATGATATATTTTGCTACAGCAAAATGTAGAGGCAGGTTTAAATTCTTGTAAGCCACTTATGCTGATGGACTAAGAACAAAGATATAAATTTCTGCCAATGTTGTTTATCACAACTGACTTACATTACATACTAAGTAATTGCTATACAGATTTGGAATTATTTTGATTAATAGGAAATTTCTGCTCTATCTAGATTTTTATTGGGCGATGTGAATATGTTCCAAATTATTTTGTTTACATGTCATTTTACAGAACATTTCTTCTTAACGTAATTCAGTTCAAAGCTTGATCCATTCATATAAGAGGTCACAGGATCAAGGCCTCATCAGGTAATATTTAAGACACTAAAACAGAAAACTTATTTTTGAAAATTAAAAACTTAGTAACAAGACATGGGAATATTAAGTCACTGTTAATGCCTTTTTCAATCAAAAACTACTGAAACCCATTTTCTGAATCAGTGCTTGTACAGCTGTAAAAGAACAATGATTTTCCCAGGGCAGAAGGAGACTGCTTTTATATTCTGCTCATTTATAAACCTGTTATATTTAGACAAAGAGGATTGAAGGGGGCATGGCTGCAATCTTCACATCCCAAAAAGGCAGCTGCAAAGGGAAATAATCTCTTTCCACTTGGCAATCCTTCGTTAATGGTTGGACTTGACAATCTTAAAGGATTTTTCCAACCTAAATAATATTATGACTCTATAATACCTCCGTGCCACATAACTGTGTCATACCCGCAGGCTGTGCATTACAAAATGGGTCCCTACCACCTTCCAATGGCAAGTCTTTTAGCTGAGGACTTTCTGTGGTAACAAACGCTGAAACATATTATCGTAGGAGATTGCACCGTGCCACGTCATTGCAGGTTGCTAAAGACAAACTAGATGAACTTTGGCCAATGAAGCTGATTCTTGCATGCCTGAGAGTTGAAGAGGGTGGTTTTTGCCTGGCAGCGTGGGCCTTGTTAGATATGTATCCTGGAACATAGTCCAAGCAGAGTGCTGCAGAAGTTATACAATCCCTTACCACTTCTGCTCTTGGAGGCAGCCAGCTTTGCTAGGTTGTTTTTCAGGTTATCAATGGTGACTGTGATGGCACATTTCTCTACAGCTGGTGATAGATACTTTCAACAGCTGGCGGTGAGCCAGGCCTGAAGTTTCCAGGCATCGCTTCTCTCCTGTTGGGAAACTTGCCCAAGCAGACCTAAACAGCATCTGTGTCATAGCAAAATGCCATTCTGTTGCCTCTGTCCTGGAAATAGGGCATTTTAGTCACAACATTATTTTCTAGATAAATATTATGTACAAAATTGAGGTGTAAGTGGTGGCAGGTCACACACAAAATATTTAATTTTGTATTTACTGTGCGCCATGAGATTGGGGTTAATTTTTTTTGCTTATGGTTTGGTTAGGGTTTGGGTTTTTTTTTTCTATTTCCTCCTTTACTTCCTGAGATGAAAACAAACATCATCTATTTAATTTCACAGAATCAATAATGTTGGAAAAGACCGCTAAGATTTTCGAGTCCAAACGATGACTCAACACCACCATATCAACTAGACCGTGGCACTAAATACCCAAACAAATAGTAAATAAACATCTCCAGGGACAGTGGCTCTGCCAGCTCCCTCGGCAGTCCATTCCAATGTCTAATAACCCTTTCTGGGAAGAAATTCCTCCTGATGTCCAGCCTGAACCTCCCCTGGCACAGCTTGAGGCTGTGTCCTCTTGTCCTGCCACTTGTTGCCTGGCAGAAGAGCCGACCCCACCTGGCTGCACCCTCCTTGCAGGTAGCTGTAGAAAGCAATAAAGTCACCCCCGAACCTTCCTTTCTCCCGGCTAACCCACCCCAGCTCCCTCGGCTGCTTCTCCTACGGCCTGTGCTCCACGCCCTTCCCCGGGCTCCACGTCACCCCCTTGCTTTGCCGTTCGAAGGGGTTTAGTTTGCCTTTCCCCCCGCACTGTCCCCGGGGTTACTCCCCGAGGTAAAACCAAACCCTGGCTCTTTAATCCCCCCCCCATCGCTCCCCGGCTCTCCCCGCCCCGCCGACATCAGCGGAAAGGCGGCGCTCCGCGGCCCATGGGCCGCCCCACGGCCCTGCCGGCCCGGGCCCCACCCGGAAGGTGTCGCGGCCGCAGCTCGGGCAGACCCCGCTGCCCTCCGGCCCTGAGCGCCCCATGGAGTCGGCAGTGGCCGCCGCCACCCCCGAGGCCGGCCCGGGCCCCGCCTGGCAGGGCAAGGTGAGCGCCGGGGGGCCGCGGCCCGGGCGGACATGGCGGGAGGGCCTGCCTGACTGCCTGCCTGCCTGCCTGCCTGGCTGGCTGGCTGGCTGCCGCCGGCAACTACCCCTCCTCCTCGGGGGGGATAATTTATCCTGTGGCAGCTCCGTAAACCAGTTGCTCTTCTCCGAGCTCTTGGGGCTGGGCGAGCTCGGTGATGCCGGCGGTATGCAGGGAGTGAGGCACAGCGTGGCTGGATTCGTCCTTCCCCGGGTGTTTGTGTGTGTGTCTGTGTGTGTGTGTGCTCCTGCCTGTTTGAGGTGTGTTCTGTCATGTCCTTTCGGGGCTCTGCCAAAGGTATTACTGTTGTGTTATTCCAGGAGAAGTTCTGGATGGATTGCGTGTATACTTGTAACAAAGTTTCCGGGAAGGCTTTACTCCTGCGTTCAGAGAGTACTGACTTCCCCCCCATATTAGTAAGTGACTGTAAACACCTTTCCAGCACCAGCTCTCCCTACTGAATGTATGAAACCACTCTTGGAGTAGTTCACCGTAGTTCCCTAAGTACCTGTAGAAGACAAGCTCTTACAAGATTACATGGGCTTATTTTGGAGCCAACTATAGCTAATTATCCTGATCATTGTGTTGTCACTGTACAAATCTTGCTGACTTCAATACAATGTTTGTTTACAGTGTCCATGGGGAGCCCCTAACACAACGTCAATATCATGTTCTCTTGCTGATGTAATGAGTGAACAGCTGGCAAAAGAACTGCAGCTGGAAGAGGAAAATGCTGCTTTTCCTGAAGTGGTTGCGTAAGTTTGAGTCCTGGATTAGTAATCTCCATAGTTGTGCTGCCATCTTCTCTCTCCTGTGTGTTTTCTTACGCTGTGCTTAGTGCATAGCAGTATAGCAAATGCTTTGCCTGTTGCCTCCTAACTCTGCTTCTTCAGATTTTTTTCAGTGAGGATGGCTTCCCAAGCTAAAATCTTCCTTCTCTGTTGCCCTTCCTAATTTCTTGATGTTTTCTTTGTATTTTCTGGGTGTAGTAACACATTCCATAAGCTATGTTTAGAGAAATGTCAGAAATACGTTTTTTCCTATCCTTTTAGAGACTCCTGCTAACGGTGTACAATGTTATTTTGAGAGCTGTCAGGTATATCACCTGTATTCTTCTACTTGAAAGCTCTAAACAAAGGCCAAGAGCTTATTAGTTCTAAACTTATACAAATTTTTACTGCAATCTTTCCTGTGCAGCAGAGTGAAGCAACACTATTTGGGGTTTTGGTTTTATTTATTTATAAAACATATAATTATGTATACACACACAAACACCTGTATGCCTTCTTTTTTTTTTTGTGGAGGACACCTTAAAAATAGAACTTAATGCTCCTTACAGAATGGTAAACAAGTAAAAGTTTAAGTAATGTTTCCATCATAAAAGAGTGGCAAAGAAAAATGAAGTCATGATCTATTAATATTTAGTGTTGGCTTGAAGAGGGGGCAGACGGCTGAGATCCATTACTTTCTGTGCAGCTCTACATGAAGTCTTTTGTATAGAGTGATTAAATGGTATAAAGCAGTGGTTTTGGCTTACATTACTGTGTTTAATTTTTTTAAATTTCTGTTTTTATCTCACATAGTGCTGCTGAAGGTCCATTTATTACAGGAGAAAATATTGACACTTCTAGTGACCTAATGCTAGCTCAGATGCTGCAGATGGAATTTGACAGAGAATATGATGCGCAGCTTCGGCGTGAAGAGAAGAAGATCAATGGAGATAGCAAAGGTACCCTCACCAGAAGAAATATTTTTGCTTTGGAGAAATACTGTGCTTGGCACTCTGTTTAATTTGACAGAGCTGTGAGGAAGCAGCAAACCCCCGATAACCACTTATTTGTTTCATTTCTCAAGTCTCCATATCCTTTGAAAATTATCGGAAGGTGCATCCCTATGACAGTGACAGCTCAGAGGATGAGGTTGATTGGCAGGATACCCGTCATGATCCTTACAGAGCAGGTATGTGACAGTTTCAAACAATACAATTCCCTCGGTTAACAGGCCTAAGAATATGACATAGTCAGATCAGGTTTCCTTTGAATGTAAGGAGACATACCAGTTGCGTGTAAAACCAGGTCACCTCATTGGGAGGTGTCAGCAGGACAGAGGTTGGGTTGGGCAGGTAATTTCAGACTTCTGTCTGCCAGTATATTGGCTTCAGTGGCTGAGTCAGCTAAATAATTGTTGCACGTGGAACGTCTTCTGAGATGGGCATATCTGCCATCTGCATTTGACTAGGGTCAGCATCACCTACACATGATATTGAAGATTCCTGTCTTAATATGCCAAAAATGTGTCTGACACACCAGAGAAAATACAGAAGTAAGTTACATAGCAAAAGAAACTGTCATGCTTAGGATAAGAGAAGACAGCACTAAGATCATACAATGAAAGTAGTCTATTAAGTTATATAAATAGAATTATGTCATATTTGTGTACATTCTGAGACCTTTATGAGCATCAGTTGTGCTTGTTTAGGTGTAAAGTTTGATTTATTTTTCTCTTTGCTGGCAGATAAACCTACTACCACACCGAGAAGGGGTTTTATAGGAAAAGGAAAAGACATTACTACTAAACATGATGAAGTGGTATGTGGAAGAAAGAACACTGCTCGCATGGAAAATGTAAGTGAAAACTTAGGGAAACTTACTTGGTATGTAAAACTGGAATACTGCAATTCAACCAAAGAACTAAGGCTTGTCCATCTGTGCTACTGGATAGGGTGCTGATTTTTTTTCCCATCAAATAAAAGCAGTGTTTTGTTTAGTTATTCAAATTGGCAGCTTGAGTTTTGTGGGTTTCCTGTTTAATAATAGTTTGTTATTGACCATGATTCAAGAATTTGCAGAGAGCTGTTCTGGCAAAACAAAACTATCAGCAAGTTTGGCACACAGGCAAATAAAACACCAAAGCTATTTTTGAAAGGCATAGCTATTGTGTAACCTATTTTTTTTTACTTAATTTTGTCTGATGAGCCAAGTAACTTATTTTCAGTCGTTTGATGTACAGCTTTTCAGTCTCTTTATCTATAGTACATGCCTTCTGTTTAATTGAAGTGGTGCAACTTCTGCAAGTAAGGAAATGCTGCAAATGCTATTTTTACAGGATGTTAGGTAATCTCATCAATTTGGGCAGAATTTTGAGTTCTCAGTTTAAAGCAATATGTTTCTTAACAGTGACAACATTACACAAAGTGGGTTTCACTAATTACTATGGGTTTTTCCAAATCAGAATGAGAAATTTCTGTTTGTGCCAAGTTTTGGTGTCTGCTGGTAACAAAGCTTAAATTCCTATTATTTCTACTTGTAGTTTGCACCTGAATTCCAGGTTGGGGATGGAATTGGGATGGACTTAAAGCTGTCAAATCAAGTCTTCAATGCCTTAAAGCAACATGCATACTCTGAGGAACGTCGAAGTGCAAGGCTCCATGAAAAGAAGGAGCACTCTACTGCTGTATGTTTTTAATTAAGTCTCTCCATATGCTTTTTATCTTGTGTAATAGTGAACGCTGCTTTGATACCTTCTTGAAACATTCCATTTTTAATAAAACAGTTAAGTAATATAGTAATAGTGCTGAAGGAAAGGTGTCAGCCAGCACCTACTAGGAAAAGGCTGTCTTTAGCTGAGCTGCATTACCGTGAGAGCCTTATCAAAGTAAGAGCAAGCACCTTCGATTTTTGTTTTGTTTGTCTTCTAAACTTAATCAGCTACAATGAATAAACTGCCTGGAAGTTATTTATAGAAACCATCCAGAGGACTAATCCTCTGGAGCTGAACCCTGTGGCTCCAAATATCTGTCTTCATAGCAAGCTCCAGGAAGAAGTGACAACTAAACTGACTTAATAATTTAGGAAGTCAGTTGATAGGCTTTATGGATGAGTTTAGAGTAGGGCCTTGGTAATTCCTGCTGTGGACTTCAAATCTGGGTGTTTTGTTTTGCTTTATGGTCACTGACATCAAAGAATATAATATTTAGGATATTTTGATTCATGATTTGTAAAGACTTCTTGAAAACTCTGTAGAAAGTGCTGCTGAGTCTGTATGTGGAATTGGTAAAATACTGTGTGTGTTACACAGCTGATAAGGAACCTGAGAGTATTAAATCTTAAGGTGACAGTCCCAGAGCAGATTGACTTTGCTTCATCAGTTTGTTTTGGTTTGTTTGGTGTGGGTCTTTTTTCTCTTTATCAGTTGAGAGAATTTTATTAATACATTATTCTCTCCACCTCATTGAAATCTTGTGGTGTATAATATTCTAAATTCACCATAAAACAAAGAATTATTTTAATAAATTGAGTATTCATTTCTTGCCTGTAGGAGAAAGCAGTGGATCCCAAAACACGTTTACTTCTGTACAAGATGGTCAATTCTGGGATGCTGGAGACCATCACAGGCTGCATCAGCACAGGAAAAGAATCTGTTGTTTTTCATGCCTATGGAGGAAAGTAAGTATTTTGTTACTGATGGTAGCTTTGAGTACCAGGGATGATTTAGAAAGCAGAGACCACAAAAATATTTAAACATCTGCATCTTTTTTTCTCAAATGTTAGAGTCATGTATAAGCAGATAATAATAAAATTTGAAAACCAAATCGTACCAACCATAAAGTAAAAATATCCCCACTTTCCTCCTTGGATTCCATTTAGTGAATGAGGACAAATCTGCTGTGCCCTTCTGTAGAAAAGTGTGTACTTCTTTTATAAAAAAGAAGTCTTGATTTTTGAGGAGCTCTTTCCACTGAGCTGCACTAGACTATAGAGCTGTCGTCATGATGTTAGGCTACCTGAAGGTTGTCTTTTCATCAGATCACTGTATTGTCAGCTTCATCTGTGCAGCTCAGTGGAGCTGCTGTTTGTTACCTTAGGGTTACTCTGAGAATAGTGTTGGGATGCTGTTCACTTGGTCACTCATGCAAGAGTCCAGTTGTAAAAACTGCCACACTGAAAGGATTATAATACGTTAGTAGTGATTGTAGTGCATTTAGCTCACTTTAAACTAGTGGTGTTTGAAAAAGAACAAATAAAATCCAAATACAGATAATCTATTTAGAGATATCGAGAGAGAGGTAGGTTGTAAATTGTAGTCGAGGAGAAAAGATGTGCCTTTTTTTTTTGTTTGTTTTTTAAATTGACTGTTGCTTCAGTGATGTTCAGGACTGTTCTTTTGCTTGGTATTATTTAATGGACAATGTCTTTGTGGTGCTTTACAAAATATTGTGGTGCTACCATTATTGTTCTGATGCAAGGCTATTTTCACCTGTAAATTCCTGTAGCAAGTGCATCCATTAACGGGGCTGTTAATAGCTTTGACATTTAAGTAAATTATTAACAAACTGGGAGATGTAACCTATTTGATAAGCAATATGCAATCAAAATGCCAAAATCCAAACACTCATATGTAAATTTAATCACAGAATTGCTGTAAACCTAACTTGATTTGGCTTCTAGATTCGATAGAAAGTCAGATCTTCTTTTATATTAAAAATTACTGTATCTTGGGTTATATAAAAAACCAAACCTGTGGTTGTAAAGATGCAAATAATTAATTCTGTTGTATATTTGACTTTTTCCATGAGAAGTGCAACCGAAGATAAAGTTGTTCCTCCGGAATGTGCCATCAAAGTGTTTAAAACAACTCTTAATGAATTCAAGAACCGTGACAAATACATCAAGGATGACTACAGATTCAAAGACCGCTTCAGTAAATTGAATCCACGAAAGATTATTCGTATGTGGGCTGAGAAAGAAATGCATAACTTAACAAGGTAAAAAAAGAAGTAAAAATCAAGTGTAGTTGTCAGATGCCTTCTCTGGTTAAGGAAGATACACTGTGTCTGGGTAGAAGTTAGATTTGTTTTTTAGGTCAAAATATTATACAATGTGCCATAGATTGAGGAAGCCTCTGGTTTCTTAATGTTTAATGAGTTGTTAGCATTTTCAGTGATTTGGCAGCAGTATTTACAAGCCCATGAATTTAGCAGACTCTAGCTGTAAAAGTTGCTAGTATTTAGTGAACATTCTTACACTCACTTATGACTTTTCCCATGTGAATTTTCCTATGTGAAATATATATATATATATTTATTCAGTTTTCAGTTCTCTGTTTCAAAGACTTTTTTTTAGTCTGAATCAAGTTTCTTACACACTATCTCAGATTGGAAGTGAGCAAACAGGAACTAGAATTGTATGGTTTTGGGGCTTCTCTTTTGTTTTTCTTAATGTGTATCTGTTTTCTGATCCACAGAATGCAAAACGCAGGAATTCCTTGTCCTCAAGTGGTTATCCTTAAGAAACATGTCTTGGTTATGTCTTTCATTGGCAAGGATCAAATCCCAGCTCCTAAACTAAAGGATGTAACACTTAATAGTGAAGATATGAAAAAGGCCTACTATCAGACTCTTAATGTAAGACAGTGGTGACTTCTGCAATTTTAAGTTGTGTTTTCTTTTAGGAGAATAACTTAAAGGACAAATCATCATTTATTTACTTTTCAGGATGCTTGCATCACTTTCAAGATACAAAGTCCAAAGTCTTATTTTAATGCTGTTTAATGTGTGACTTAGAATAAATAAAAAAATTATCCACTAAAAAAGATATTTAAATTTAATTTTATTCTGAGTGGAAAACATGCTGGAACTTGATAGCAACCAGATACTTAGCAGCAGAGGAATTATGAGCAAGTAGTCCTTTTATAGTAGCAGTATGTGCTTAAAATTCTCTAAGTCTCTCTGGGCTTACCAGACAATTTACAATGCTTAAGCACTTTCCTGTGGATTGCCCCTTTCCCACCCCCATTTTTAGCAAACCTAGAAATTAAAGAATGAATTAGAATATTGCATGGTGGATACTTTACTTTCCTGTTTTCTGCTGTAATTGGTTGAAACATACACTGTCCACTCACTATTACATTATAGACATTAAAAAAACCCTAACCAACCAACCAACCCCGCAGCTTGGTAATACGAATGGTTTAGGCCTCAAATCATGAGACCAGTGAGCAACACAACTGTGTTTTAAGTGAATATGCGTACTGGTTAGGATTCAGCGTCTACAACTGTGAGACTTGTTTCCTATGTGATAGGAGTGGAAATGATATGTGTATTTAGAGAACGTGTTTATCTGTCTCACACACTTGGACTGGTTGGCAGCGTTGACATGAGTTTACCAGACTAATTCTTCAGACTTTCCAAAGCTAAGCTCAGTGATAAAAGCCTAGTTTGCTGGCAGTGTACCAAAATGTACTGCGATTCCTTATGTAGAAATTTATCGAAGTCTTGGGTAAAACTGATGTAAATTAGGTGGGTGGTTGGGGACAGGTGGTTTTTTGTTTGTTTTATAGTCATGCAAGCCATATTTATTTGGAGTACAGCATACTTCATTAATTTGGTTCCTTGCAGATGATGCAGCAGTTGTATAAGGAGTGCAACCTCGTCCATGCAGATCTGAGTGAATACAACATGCTTTGGCACGATGGGAAGGTGAGTTTGTTTTTAACGTGGGGAGGAAAGGTTTCACAGAATCACAGAACGTGCTGAGTTGGAAGGGACCGACAAGGATCATCGAGTCTAACTCCTGGCCCTGCAAAGGACAATACCCAAGAGTCACACTATTTCCCTGAGAGTATCATCCAAACACTTCTTGAACTCTGTCAGGCTTGGTGCCATGACTGCTTCCCTGGGGAGCCTGTTCCAGTGCCCAACCACCCTCTGGGTGAAGAACCTTTTTCTAATATCTGACCTAAATCTCCCCTGACACTACTTCAGGCCATTCCCTTGGGTCCTGTCACTGGTCACCACAGAGAATAGATCAGTGCCTGCCCCTCCTCTTCCTGTCACGAGGAAGTTGTAACTGCAATGAGGTCTCCCCTCAGTCTCCTCCAGGCTGAACAGCCCAAGTGCCCTCAGCTGCTCCTCATGTGGCTTCCCCTCAAGGTCCTTCACCTTCTTTGTTGCCCTCCTTTGGACACTCTAATGTGAAATTTTAATACAAAGTGAATTGCTATTTCTCTGTGACTACAGGTCTGGCTCATTGATGTCAGCCAGTCTGTAGAGCCAACCCATCCTCATGGACTTGAGTTTTTGTTCAGAGACTGTAGGAATGTTGCACAGGTAAGATGTTTTTGTCTGACAATCTTCCATTATGCTGAATGTTTTCCAAGATAAAAATCAATTCAGAGCTAATTAAAAAACAACCAATACAACTCAGTAAAAAATTATCACCACCACATATATATAAGACTACTCTTGTATATTTTTCCATGCTGACAGTGTTCTTTCTTCTCTGAAAGGGAAAGTAGTGTGGAAGAGTAAAATGATACCAGTAGAACTTAAAACTTCTTTCAGTTATTTTTATCTGTAGGCCAATAAAAGCAAAAATCTAATTTTGATGAAGTATTGTAATTGTATCTTGGGGAAGGAAAAGGAATATTTTTCTCTGTGTAATAAAGTGTTTAATGTGTGCTTTTTATATTGATTAGTTCTTTCAGAAAGGAGGTGTGGCAGAAGCACTAAATGAGCGTGAACTCTTCAACGCTGTCTCAGGTTTAAATATTACAGCTGACAATGAAGTAGACTTCCAAGCAGAGGTATAGCTTTCTCTGTCTAAAAAGTTTAACGTGGTTAGCTATAGTAGCTATTGCAATACCTTAACTTTCCATCCTTATTTTGAATGATTGGTGTACATGCATAAAGTTTCAGCTGTCATTCTGCATCTCTTTTTAAAAACTTGAGTATTTCAACCTAGTACAAATGTTAACAGAAACCCATATTGACATGCCTCTTCACCCAATTTCCTGATCCCCCTGCTCCCAAGTGTAAAAAGCTTCATGTTTCGTTTAGTTGCTTCTTCCAGCATTGAGGCAAATCTAGGGATCTGTTTTAGTTTAAAAGCTAGCATTGTTTTCTTCCCTTACATACGTTAAAGGTTGTGGAGAGAAAGGAAACCTGGGTTAAAAATTATAATTGTTCTACTGCTTATTTTCATGTTTAAATGTTGACTTATTTGAATTTAAAGTTTAGGCTAGTGTTTTCAATTTCAAGCCTATAATCATGCTAATGTAAATATGGGTGTAGGAATCTTTGATCACTATTGATTTTAATTTTCAACCTTTGTCTGTAATTCCTCAAGGCACACATCCTGATATCAGACATTGAAAAAACAAGTTGTCAAACGTTGCATATTTACCAATTAAAGTTAGGGCAACATGGCAATTCTACTTCACCTGATTACTCATGACTGTGTAGGTTTATGCTAGGCCAGCATGGAGTAGGTGGCAGCTTGAAATTAGGTAACTGCTGGGGATGGTCCTCAAAGTAAGGTAGAGGTAAAGGGAACACAATGTCACGGTTCCATGATCCGTATATATCAGGTAATCAAGTGAAAAACAAGTGTCATCACTGACTGGGGTGTGAGCACTGGGGAGTAGGGTGGGGTGACTTTCTTGTTTTATATAACCTCATAAGTTTTATGGTAAATACTTAACATTGCTGCTTACATAGAAGTGAATTTGAGCAACTCAAACTTCAGATTTTGCCTTTAGTCACTAGTAACAAAAATCATCTCCCCTGGAGTAAAAGGGGAAATAATCCAAACAACAATCTAAAGATCAAAATAAGCTACTCTACTGTGTTACTTTGATTGTACAAAACATTGAAGTATAACTGTTTTCAACTTTCACTGTTAAAAATTATTGCAGTGGATTTGTAATGTTGCTATTACTTGGAATTTCTCTGGTGCTGATGGATTGGCTGAGTGACAGCAGAGGTGTTCAGAGCTGGAGAAAGGGACACTTCTGTACTTTGAGGAACACAGCTGAAGACCTAGGAATAATCCAGTCCTCCCTACAACTGGTACATTTCGGTTGTATAGCTTGAAACTATAAAGGAGTGCTGCTCCTTTTAGTAACTTGTTGAGAACAGATGTTTCAAGCTGTACTTCCAAAATACCTCTCTCTGTACATGCGACTGAATCACTGAAATAGCAACATTGTCTATAACTGCTCTGTCATCTAAAGGTACTTTTTAACACTGTTTCGAAGTGTTCTGGTGGAGGCATGGGTTTATGATTTCAGCACGATTTTATTTTTTGGCTCTCTAGATTGAAGCTTTGGAGAAGATGAATGAAGATCACGTGCAGAATCATGGGAAGAAACTAGCAACATTTTCAAGTGATGGAGACCCACCTATATACGATGAATAGCACCAAGTGTATAGCTGCTAACAAAACAAAACACAGATTTACTGCTTCTAACTATGTTGGTGCAGTGGTAAATGTCAACTGCTGATGTCAAGACAGAGTGGTTGGCTGGGAATACCAAAATGGAAAACACAGTGAGCGTATGGTGATGCCTCAGTGGTTTGCTTTTTATTTTTAACTTGTCCCACACATCAGGCTGGCACTGTGAGATGGACTGTCACCACCTCTTGGGACAGTCTGACAGCTTCACCAATTGCCCAGTTACATTAGACTAATGTAGCTCAAGTGGTCATATTTTGCATGATTGAGAGCTTATGTATGTTTTAGTTTGAAAAAAAAATAATTTAAAATCATCTATATCATCCAAACTATTTAGCAGGGAAGCACATGAGAAGAGCCTCTTTTTTTCCTATCGCCAGTTGAAAAAAACTAACTAAAAATTGTGTTTGGACACAATGTCAATGAACCTTTCATCCATCTCCACCAAGGGCAAAATGGAAAGTCAAAATATGCACTGCAATCGTATGAAAATGTTAATTTAACAAACTAAGGAATTTATACGTGCAAAAGTCTGGACCTTTTCATTTGAAGTATGCAGAATGTAGCTCTGTCTCTGTAAATATAGTTGAGTATTACGTGAGAAACAGATTTGAATCCAACCAGCAGAGGACTTCCTTGGTTACATATCAGGAAATCCTGAGGGCTGCTTTCAAGGTGTGTAGCAAAGAGTAAGTTGTTAGCTTCACTCTTAATATACAAATGGTTCCAAGAACTCGGTGCAAACCAAAAGTAAAACTAATAATCCTGTCTCCACCTAGAATGTCAGTTTAGAGCATCAAATGTGCTTGCCCTGAAGGTACTCACAGACAAATCTGAGTATTCTTTTTGCACCTGTAAGCAAAAAAGCTTCATTTAGAAACATTTAGTTTCCACAATCTATTTCATGCTTTTATTCTTAACATCAGCCTTTTATTTTTTACCAAGTTCTAAAAATCTAGCAACGTTTCTCTCCAAAATGACACATTTAAAGATGAACTGATGTGGTGAGATGGTTTGGAATTATGAAATTCATATCAACTTCTTTTTAACTGATTGCTGTTTCTGATGCTGCTCTTTATCAAGCAGAATATAGTGATGCTACATGTACTTTCTCACAGTGTGCTGTGAAAGTTACTTTTTTATCTTTTTTTTTTTGTTGGAAAATTGGTGGTGAAGTAAAATTTTAAGGTCTTGTGTTGGTATTCTTGTATGGTTCTTTGCATCACATAGGCCTTCTCTGATCCTCAGTTGCTTCACTGGAGCAGTCGGGGTAGGACTACACTAATTCCTTGTAACAACAGAAATATTTACTATTGGGTGGGTACTACATGAACAGTGAACAACCTCGATGGTTTTGCCAGTTTCATCCCTGCACTTGGATCCTCTTCCCTTTTCTAAATAAGACAATTGTCTTGCAGTTACACCTTACTTTTGAAATAAAAGAATTTATCTTTTGGATACTTAAGTCTGTTCCAAATTTCTCAGTGAAACAGTTTCCAGAAAAAATGGTATCAGGAAAAGAAAAGATTAGGTGCTGCAGTTAGCTAACCCCTTCAGGAAGACTACAAGCTTCTTTTGTCAAATATAACCAGATCTTCAGAGGAGAAGGCTTTTGGAAAAAAAAGAGGATAGTCTGATTCTAAGCTTATAATTAGTTTTAATACTCTTAACATTTCTTAGGAAAAAAAAGTCTCAAAAGAATTGCTAATACATGACTAGGAAGGATGCTGATATCTACAAGTACTCGCATCAGGGAGAAGAAGAGAGAGCAGAGATATAACAGGAAGTGAGAGGAGGGTGTTTTTTGAACTGCCATTTGAAACAGGCTCCTCCGTGTGTCACTGGGCTTGGATTGAAGCCAGAGTTGTTAACCATCATTTTTAATTTCTAAAAATCTGGCTAGCACAGGTTTAAAGAAACCTACAACACACAACCCTCCCACCCCAATAAATAAATAATTGAAGCAATTATTTTCAAGTCTGATTTAAAGCTACTGTACCCTGTTCTGTATTATATAGTCTGTATTACATGTTATATATATATTTTTTTTTAAATTCATGTATATTTTCACTTCCAGCAGTACAACTGGCTCAGGAATTTGCTTTGTAATTTTAAGACACCTGGGCACGTTTTCAAGTAGTTGAAAAAAAAAGTTGATAAAACAAGTGTTTTCCTGGACTCCTTTGAAATAAAAGGCTCTAGGATGATGATGATTATTGTTATTAGGCAAATAGGATCTTTGTTTTGGAATTTGCCATTAGATTTACTATGATCACAAGAGTTTCAAGTTGTGTGTTTATTTCCTTGTCTGCTGATTTCACCCCAAGAGATAGCTCAGTTTCTGCTGCAATTACAGGAAGTGCATGCTGTTCTTTAGAGAAGTAGAAGGTTAAATGTCAGGAGAATTTCTTAAATTTTGACCTTGGATTAACTAAACTTCAGGCTAACACAAAATGAATTGTGTTATTTTGTAAAAATTGATAAACTTTTAGGTACTTTGGAAATACTTGTCTCCAGTTAACAGAAAATTGTTTGATGATGCAGGAAGATTGTTCTGCAGAACAGTTTTCTGTAATTCCTAGTTGTGACTTTAGTATCTCTAGTCTGATGTGGAATTATGGCGGACAGACTAACTGGGTCACAAGTCAGCCAGAATTTTTTGCATGATACTTAGTATCTGGTATTTAAATTTCTGTTTCTCCTGTACTAAGCTGTGCTGCTTTGTATTAATTTGCAAATTTTTAAACCTCTACTATCTCCGTCTTTTTTCCCCCTTTTTTAAAATTTCCCTTTCTAAACCAATCAGCAAATATATAATTGATATTCTCTTACAATTCCTGAATTATACTGTAGGGTTTACAACTAATGAACTAAGGCCCTAGCCAGTGCCTCAATCAAAAAAATCCTTTTGCTAGTTTATTGTCCAGACTATAATACAAATATGCAAAAATGCAGAGGACCAAGTCAGACTTTAACTTAGTAATGCTTTATGAATATTGTGCCTGAAATAAGGGCTATTTTCAGAGGATAATTTCCCTTTCTGAACTATTTTACAACAAGCCACTGAGAAGCAGTTTCCTGCCAAAGGGCAGGACCAATAGTGACCGCTTCTCAGTGATGATGCAGGAAGCATTCAGAAATAAAGGCAGAGCTCTGAAATGGTTCCTTTATTTCCTACCTGAAAGTTTTGGGTCGGGGGTTTTTTTAAAAGCACTGTAAAAGTGCTCCAAAAGCCCTGCACCTGCTGCAGCCTCCATGTGATGCTGTCTTGGTTTAGAAAGACAAAGTGCTTTTGCTTGCCTACTTACTGCTTTAAAGTCCACTACCTCTGCTTTAAAAAGCACAATAAGTCCTCTCACCTAGTGGGGTGCCCTGATAAGTGAAACTGGTTAACATCAGACCTAACTCTGGCATCTTAATTCCTCCCTCTCTTTCCTCCTCTAATATTTGCAACCCTAAACATTCGCATTGTGGTTCCATACGGTAACTCCATGCTCCTTCCACACATTCCTGACCTCCTCACCAGCACTCACACCTTTTGTGAAGCGGTTTCTGCCGCTTCTCAGGTTCCTGCTTTCATTCGTGAAGCCCCTCCACACCTTTCAGATATCGGTGTTCAGAACAGGCCGACTCCTGTCGCTTCCCAGCCCCTCCGAGCTTTGCAGCGTTTGGGATCTGGGCTCTTTGAAGTGCGGGGTCTCTCACCCTCTTGGGTGACTTTGAAACGCGATGCAGCCAGCAGAAGACAGAGAACACATTGCTTTAGAAAGGGAAATTAAAAAAAAAATAAATAAATGGGGAGGTGGGGGGAAAGGCGGAGAGCGTACCAATTTAAAAGCTTTCAGATTAAAACAAGAGTGGCACAACTTAGCAGAGGGGCAAATAGAACTTTGAGGGTGAGACAGACGCGCTTTGTCACCTCTCTGGACGAGGTCTGTGTCCCTCACGCAGCCCTGTGCTCCTTCCCTTCCCAAACCTAACTTAGCCTTCCCAGACCTAACCTTCCCTTCCCAAACCTAACTTAGCCTTCCCAGACCTAACCTTCCCTTCCCAAACCTGACTTAGCCTTCCCAGACCTAACCTTCCCTTCCCAAACCTAACTTAGCCTCCGCTCCGCTCTCCCCGCCGCTCGGCTGTCCCTTTAAGCCGCGGGGCGGTGCTCCGTGCCGGGGCGGTGCCGCTGTGCCTGTGAGGCTGTGTCTGTGTGTCGGTGTGTGGCGGGGCCGGGCAGCTCCATGGCCGCCGCCATGAGCCGGGACGCGCCGGGGCCGCCCGAGGGAGCGGCGGGCGGAGAGGCCGAGGGCCGAGCAAGGCCCGCCGGGGAGGGCGGCAGCAGCAGCGGCAGCAGCGGGTGGTACCTGGCGCTGTGTGCGCGGCCCGTGCACTTCGAGAAGGCCAACCCCGTCAACTGCGTCTTCTTCGACGAGGCCAACAAGCAGGTGGGGGGGGCGGCGGCGCCTCCACCCTCACACGGGCTGAGGGCCCGGCCCGGCCCGGCTCGGCCCGCTCCGCTGCTGCCCTCCGGGGACAGGGGCCTGGGGACGCGCTATCGGGCCGGTCCCTGCTCCCCTCACCTCCCCTGCCCTCCCCTGCCTTCCCCTCGGCTGCTGGGCTTGAGCCTCGCTGTTCCCCGTCCCTCTCGGGGCTTGAGCCTGGTTGTTCCCCTTCCCTCTCGAGGCTTGAGCCTGGTTGTTCCCCTTCCCTGAGCCTGGTTGTTCCCCTTCCCTCTCGAGGCTTGAGCCTGGTTGTTGCCCTTCCCTGAGCCTGGTTATTCCCCTTCCCTCTCGGGGCTTGAGCCTGGTTGTTCCCCTTCCCTCTCGGGTCTGGTCCCTGGTTGTTCCCCATCCCTGTCGGTGCTTGTCCCTGGTTGTTCCCCTTCCCTCTCGGGGCTTGTCATCCTGCTGGAGGCGGTAGATTTTTTTTTATTTCTCTCCCCCCCCCCCCCAATTTATTAGGTTACATTTCACCCGCCTTAGTCTCATTGCCGTAAGGGTTTTCTGGAATTCGACGGAGCCAGCACTTTTCTTTTCTGTTCCAGACGTCCCATCATGACTGCCAAACTTTGTCACATCGCTGTTAGCTCGATGTCTCTGATTTCAGCCCCCCCAGCCCCCTTTTCAATTCCTGAAATTGTATATAATCATAAAAAAATTGTAGCTTTTCTTGTGTCTCACACTCAAGTGGCCGTTTCTTGGCTTTTAGTGCTTTTAAGCATGTTTAATATCCCTGTGGACTTTTGAGCGTTCAGCTCAGTATCGCTAAAAGATCCACGGTCTGTCATCAGGCTCATAGATGCGAATACATTCCACTGTCCAATTCCCATAACTATTCCGTGACCTCAGTCTTAACAGAGTCAAAACCTTCAAGCTCTCTTCCCCATATGTAGATGTCATGGCTTGCCACATGTGCTGTGGACATGATCAGTGGCATGTTTGGAGAGGGAGCAATATTTCTGGGGCGTGTTTCTTGCTGGTGCACTCTGTTCAGAATGATCACAGAATCAATTAGTTTGAGATCATTGAGTCCAACCTTTGACTGATCAGCACCTTGTTAACTAGACTATGGCACCAAGTGCCTCATCCAGTCTTTTCTTAAGTGCCTCCACAGCTGGTGACTCCGCCAGCTCCCTCAGCAGCCCATTCCAATGTCTAATAACCCTTTCTGGGAAGAAATTCATCCTAATGTCCAACCTGAACCTCCCTTGGCACAGCTTGGGGCTGTGTCCTCTTGTCCTGTCATGAGTTGCCTGGCAGAAGAGGCGACCCCCACCTGGCTACACCCTCCTTGCAGGTAGTTGTAGAGAGCAATAAGGTCGCCTTGAGTCTCCTTTCCTCCAGGCTAAACAACCCCAGCTCCCTCAGCTGCTCCTCATAGGACTTGTGTTCCAGACCCTTCACCAGGCTCACTGGACTCACTCCAGGCACCTCAATGTCTTTCTTGTAGTGCGGAACTCAAAACTGGACACAGGATTTGAGGTTTGGCCTCAGCAGTGCTGAATACAGGGGTATAATCACTGTCCTTGTCCTGCTGGCCACACTATTTTTGATAAAGGCCAGGATGCCATTGGCCTTCTTGGCCACCTGGGCACACTGCTGGGTCATGTTCAGCTGCTATCGACCACCTCCAGGTCCTTTTCCCCTGAGCCACTGTTCTGCCATTTGTTCTTAAAAATCATAATCTTTTACTTATATTTTGAGGTCCAGTTGAAATACCCTGTTAGGAGACACTGTATTATAGTGTGGATGTGGTATGACTACACTGCAGCTGGTTATTAAGAGCTCACTTGAAAGAAACTTGTTTTCCAGTGTAAATCTATTTCTTCATGTTTTCTTGCTACTCTAAAATAGTTTAATTTCTGCTGTGTCTCTAAATTATTTGTAACCAGCATTTCAGTGACAGTTTCCTGCATGAGAGATTTGTCCTTGCTATCTTCTCATCTCACAGAGATTCAGAGGGTGTTGCCTTCATTTTCTATCTATATCAATACTAAAAAGTGTTAAACTAAGTATTTGTTGTTACAATAAGGCCATGCCCTAGCTTGGAATTTATAGTTTTGTCACCTGTATTCCTGCATGAGCATACTGCACTGGCTAATGTATGACTGATAGGACAGAACAGCGTCCCTGTTATCCTGAGACCTGATCTGTATTCCTAGTGTTTTTGCACATATAACAAATACAAATAAGATCTTTGCCTAACTCTCTTATAAGCTGGGTAAAATTTGTAACAGCATAACTTTTGTTTTTAATGTTATCTTGTTCCAGCTGAATAACTTTCTAGGTACATGCAAAACTGCAGATTACTATTAAACTGTTCCTGTTTAGTAACGTGCTCTGACAGAATCAAGGTTGTGGGTCATTGAGTTGCATCTCTTCCCAATCCTCAAGCTGATTTCCTATTTGTTTTAAACAATGCCCTGATGTCTCAGATAGTTTTACTAATACCTGACTTAGGAAAATATGAGAAAAGAAGAAAAAAGATTTTACAGATTTTTACTGTTTTAAATTGCCCAGTAGTTCAGAATATGCCTACAAGACTGTTACAGTACCATTGGAAACCTGTTAACTCTAAGCAAACTTGGAATTCCAGAGGAAGGAATTGATTAATTACACTGAGGAATTGGTGATCCCAGTGTGAACTGGCAGATCTGTGGAAGAACAAAAATAGTGCCTAGTGAAAAAAGCTTATGCAAAAGGCAGCATGTTAAAGTTATGACCTTGAACAAGTTAAAAATGTGCTTAAAACTTTTTTGTAGGTTTTTGCTGTTCGATCTGGTGGAGCTACAGGAGTTGTTGTTAAAGGTTTAGAGGATAGAAATCCCATTTCCTTCAGGTAAGGCACCTTTGTCTTGGGATGGAATTATGCAGTTTTAGAATTAGGTACTTAGTCCTGATCTGCTGTAATTCAGGCATAAAACTTGTCCTGTGCAGGGCCAGGAGTTGGATTAGAGGATTCTTGTGGGTCCCTTCCAACTCATCATAGTCTGTGATAATCTTGCAGTTAAGATGACATGCTTTGCCCTCACAAATCTATAATCTTCTGAGGGGAAAAAAGAGTTACTAGGCTGTGGCTTCTTTTTATTAAACAATAGTATTTTATTATACTGTGCCATAAGATGCGAGAGAGTATGGGGATTCAGACTTGTGATTCCTACAGTAGCAATGACTTACCCAAGGATACAATTCAGCAAGTTAAACAGAATGAAGTAAACTTAAATGTGTAGAGAGCTGCTATTTCTGAATTGTATGCATGTGATTCAAGCACAGTGTACAAATCTACGTGTGGGTTTCTTACATTCTGTTCCTCATTTTATCTAAAGTGTCTTTTGCCTTCTGTTTCTTGTTGAAACATTTTTTTTGCAGCATCTGACAACAGCAGTACTTTCAATCAAATTGCTTGGTCTTTAGAAAGCTATTTTATATATGCCACTGTTAAGAGTGATGGCTCTTTGAACTCTGCTGTCCCATGTGTGTGGAAGTATTCTTTTACTTGAGGGTTGCTTCATTACTAATGTGGATGAAACAATTTGTAGCTGAGGTGTGTTTGCTGTGATCTGTTAGGTATTTCATAGGGCCTTCCTGAAAGTTGCTATTTTTATTTGACTAGCCCTGTCACAAACACTGAGTAAGCTAAAATTACTAAGAGAACTTCACAAGGTTCCACAATTTTTCTGCTTGACTATCTCGCTCTCCCTTTGTCTGAACTTAATAAATTACTGGAAGTAGATCTGCTTTATTCATGCCAATTGAACTGATGCCTGTTTGGTAAGAATGTATTTTTAATTTTTTTTAATGGTGTGAAAACAGCCTCACTCTCCCTTTAATGTAAGAGGTTTTTCCAGAGGACGTGTCCTAATGGGGTAGCAAGTAGGCTTGTGTCAATTAGATGTAGTTCTGGAAGAAAAGAAGCTGATTGCAGGATGTTCGTGAGTGCCACAGAACTCCAGACTCACTGGTAACTGGTTTGAATAGTCCCACAAGTCTTCCAGTTCTACACCACAGGCCAACAGAGTTGAGCATTTGTAGTGACCTCAGGTGCTAATTTCTGCAAACTTATCCATGATTTTGTAAAAGATCTGTTCAGGACTTCTGAAGAGTGAGCTGCCATTATCTTTCAGTCTGGGTTTTGAATCCATTACTGCCAGGCAACAGTAAGAATCTGAATTCTAAAACATTTGCATTACACTTTTTTCCTCTCTCATCACTTCTTTGAGGATACGTTAGAGAGTTATGTAATAAATTATTCTAGAAGATATTTTCATAACTTCTGCTTCTTTCTGTATAGGATGGAAGACAAAGGAGAAGTGAAGTGCATCAAATTTTCCTTGGGGAACAAGATCCTGGCTGTGCAGAGAACTTTGAAGAGTGTGGTAAGAAACCTACACCCTGTAGATAGGGGATTGAAGCTGGAAACCTTCTACTTACAGTACCAGGGTAGAAGTCTCTAAGACAAATGTTCAAGAGGTCTGGTGGCTAAGAGCAGCTGTAGTAAAAATTCCTGTATCATCCTGAGAGGCTGGACAGGCAGCATTGTTGTCTTGCTAATATCATCATTTAAGAAAAAGTGTAAGGGGGGGCCAATTTCTCTAAAGGATTCTCTGGCAGGGGTGAAGTGGATTATAGTAAGTAAAGATTTCCTTCTATATCTCATCCAAAACAATTTGATAAACTGGTATCCTTTTGTATCTGTGTAGGTATCTTGTCTGTGCTTGATAACTGTTAATACACTTAATGGGTATTTTTGCAGGATTTTTTGAATTTTATTCCAGACAGCCCTCAGCTAGAATATACACAGGAATGTAAGGTAAGCTGAATGTCCCAAGCTTATATGCCTAAGTGAAAGTCCAGTGTTAGTTACACTGGTGGCCTCTGCTCTATAAGAAAATTAATTGAGATACATTTCAAAACACTAACGTGGGGTAAATGAGATACGTAGTCACTACTACCTGTCTAAATTGAGGGGAACAAACAGATATTAATAATACCATAAACAACTTCCTAGTCCTGTGAATGTAATTCTTTCCTAGAAGGGAGTGGTAATGCTGTGGAGGCAACAAATGTAAAGGTTGGGAAGGAGAAGAGACAAAGTGCTGATGATACAGAAAGAGTGGACAGTAATTATATCAATACCAGATAGGCTAGTGTGGATGCTTTACCCTCATTTCACTAATCAGTAATAGTAAGCTATTACTAGTGTGTGTACTGTGCTTGGTATTTTTAAACAATCCTTCTAATTTTTTGATTATTATTTTACCAGAAACAAGTACTATTGTCATTGGTACTTTCCAACTTCTAACTGACACAAATTACATTTTGGAGTAATAAAACGCTAAAATAAAGTTTAGTACATCTGATTTGCACAGATCTCTTTATTCCTGTAGTCTTTAAAGCTGAAGCACCATCTGCTTCGTTATTTAGCATTATTTGTTTGAGTACACCATTCTAGCAAAGCATTTGTGTAGTGAAACTCCTGAGTGTAGAAGTAGACTTCTGACTGAAGTCATGACAAATTTTCCCACTTGGTACTTAGTTTCTCTCAACATATGGAACCCGCTTTTCATGTCAGGAATTGGCTGAATTGACAGTACAATTTTAATGAGAAGAACTTAGTGAAAATGGAATTTGATTGTATAATGAACTTGTAAATCTTACATGCTGTCAAAAATCCAGGTCATACAGTAGCTATGTTCTTATGTAGTGTTGGAAGTCTTTATAAAACTGACTGATGTATGCTGGGTGTCTGGTTGGCCAAAAGTATTAACTACAGAGATTGGTTACCTAAATTGCCTTTGGTCTCATGTTCTTAATTTAGTAATTTTAGCTCATCTGAATAGTTAATTTTTGCAAGTAAAAGAGTGTTTATTTGCTTGTTTGTTAAAAGACAAAGAATGCCAATATTCTAGGATTCTGCTGGACGAGTTCTACAGAAATTGTCTTCATCACAGATCAAGGCATTGAATTCTATCAGGTAATACAAATTACTCCCTTAGAACATGTTTAGAGATTTGAAAATGTAAATTTGTGACAGTATATTTGAATTTCTTTCTTCTCTCTCTCTAATTGAGAAAGTGCACAACAAAAAAAACTCAAATTCTGCCATTTGGTTCGCAGACTACAATTTATTTTTTTATTTTTTTTTTTAGAGAAATACGTTTTTGGGGCAAGCAAATTTATCATTACCGGGTTTCAAGATCCTGTATAAAAAAGTACTCAACTAAGCCTTGAGGACTCTGGATTAAGAGATGCTTGCATGGGAATGAGTATTTCAGTCTAATGTGAAATAGCGCTTCATGCGAAACGAATCAGCATTGGGGAGAATGTGTGCATGTTTAAAATGCAGCAAAGAACAAATAGCTGAGTAGCCTAGTGTGTCCTTCTACAAAGTGGCAGCTTTCTCCTCTGTTGATCTGGGTTCCTCTATGTAATTACCTTTGCATACATTAATGAATGAATAGCCCTTTCTGACATTCACAATGAGGGATATCTAAAATCTTCTTTAAAAACTGTTGTGCACTTCCCAATAGTTTCAGTCCTGGGGCTGAGACACAATATTTCATGTCATTACTGTTACTAATAACTAGTACTAAAGAAAGTAACTGAAAAAATAGCATTATTTCCTGCTGATTGAGGGGGAAATTATACATTTAGTATTTAAAAGGATTATGAATGTCAACCCTGCAGGTGAAAAGACCAAATCAAGTAGGCATGATTTTTAAGAGAAGATATTTAAGCCCCTAAAATGAAGAGGATGGATTTATGTACTGTCTTACTTCTTAATATGTAAAAGAGTAAGGAAGCTGGGGAGTGAAGGCAACAAAGATATTATAAGAACTTTCTAATGAAACTTCACCAGTTGTGTCAAGCTCTGTATTTTCTCTGTTATGGACAGAATTCATACCCAGATCTGGATGAGTGGAAAGATGCAGCACCTTCCAGTTCATTAGTATTTGAGGAGGATTTGATGTGCATTTCCTTAGCTACAGTAAATTGGGGCCTAGGCTGTAACTGTCAGGTTTCTGATTTTTAATTCTAGGACTGTAAATGTCCTTACACTTAACTCTTTCTCACTTAATATTCCTTGCTTCTGTGTAGTACCATTTATGCTGTTGGAATATTGATGATAATATAATACTAATATCCTGTGTTTTCAGGTATTACCAGAGAAACGAAGTTTAAAACTTCTGAAGAATCAGAGTATTAATGTCAACTGGTATATGTATTGTCCAGAGAGCTCTGTTATCCTTCTTTCCACCACTGTCCTTGGCAATGTTCTACAGCCATTCTATTTCAAGGTAAAGGGATGTGTTACAAACTTTTCATTTTGTGTGCTTCCTTTTCTTAAGCTGCTTCTTCACTCAAGTTTGCTATTGTTTTTTTCTAGATTTATTTTCAGAGATGCACGTGTTCACATCCTTGTATGACAATAAGGAAATCTGTAAGGTAGTTCCTAGGTGATAGCTTAAAATTAAGTAATTTGCTCTTTCTTACATTCTCTTTGGAAAGAGGTGTGTCCAGCCAAGGTTGGAACAACTGACCTTCAGAAAGAAAAGAAAAAATTGGTGACTGAATATTTTACAACTTAAATATCTTTTAAGAGATCTTTTTTTCCCCCACTTAAACAGATGTTTATTATTTACTTTTAATACATTTACACTCTTTATTATGATAAATAAAAAAAGGGCCTTTCACTTGTGATTATAGTTACAACCTTTCAAATGTGAGGGGATGAAAAAGATAAAGAGAAAAGGTAGTTCCTAAGAAACAGCTCTTGTCCCAAGCACAAGAGGGTTTTGTTTGCAGTATTTATTTCTCTTGATATTCTTCCCTGTGGACAACACTTAGAGTTAATTGAAAGATGTTTTTCATTTTTCTTGGAAAAAGTGTAGTGAAAACTACGTTCTGTTTTAAGTTAATCATGCAGTTAGATGATTTTTAAAAATGAGGAAAAGAACTACAGCATTTTTCTGGCTCCTAGCAAAGGATTAGGAACGTTTCCATGGCAGTCTAGGGGGAGAGATTAAACAGCATTTTATTCAGATGGGTTTTCCAGTTTGGGTTAATCTTATGTAGGGTCTGTACTGCATCCTGAAGTGATGTTCTCTTAGGTGCCTGGGCAGAACCTACTGGCCTCTCACAGTTGTCTTTTTAAGGACTTGACTCACGCTCTCCCCTCTGTAACATTTTGTGTCAAGTTGTAGCTTGAAACTAAATATTTTTTATTTTTGTGTTCAGAAGGTAATATTTAAAGATCTTAATATGTAAAGATCTCCTGAGATCTAAAGTTATATTTGTACTAAAACTGTATTTGAAAGTAGAGATCCAGCAAAGGGAATATATCTGTAGTATTCACAATTCACACTCAAGAATGAGTTTATGAGAATGGGAAGTGAATTTCAGTAGAGGCTTTGGAAACTCTGAAAACTTGATTAAATATAAATTCCACAGAAAAGAGGAAGAGGAGAGAGGAAATCTCGGGCAGGAGCAGAGATATGCTTCAAGTATAAAGGAGATTCTGGAGTTAGTAGGAACAAGAGGAGACTGGCTGGTAGGAAGTACTGATATTTTCCCCAGTAAGCAGTAATTTAAGAATTGGAGTATATACTTTGTGAAAGAGAGAAAGGAAGTTGAGAACTGTTGAGATCTTGTCATAATTAAAATTCTTGACATAATTAAAACGGAAATTTTTTTTTTAGCTGAAGCTGATGTTATAAACCCAAGACGATAAAGCTGCTGAAGTTGCAATAGCAGAAGTATGTGTTTAGAATCCGACGCTAGGGCTTTTTCCAGCAAAGCAAGTGTAAAATCCCTTCTTTTCAGCTATGACCATCCTTCGCCTCGCGGGGGCGCTGTCGATACAGCAGCTGAGGAAAGGCGGCTCGGGATGTTTCTGGTTCAGGTCTTGACAGTTTTTGTGTTGCTGTTTACCAGAGTGGAACCATGTCGAAACTATCAAAATTTGAAATTGAGTTACCTGCAGCACCCAAGTCGTCCAAGCTCAGCCTTTCTGAAAGAGATATTGCTATGGCTACAATGTATGTATCTACCTTATCAGGTCTTGGGAAAGTGTGGCAGTTTGGGGATGCTGAGAAAACACAGTAGCATTAAGATGGTTGCACTTTTTCTTGTTTTAGCAGTGCTGTTGCTTTAAAGTGCTTCAGTTATGGGCTTGAACAAAGCCTCTAAACAAACCTCTTGGGGCAAGGTGGGGAGGGGAAGCAAACTGAAGTATTACTTGAAATTGTTCTTCATTAGTACAGAAGCTTTGAGAATGTTTCATTTTGATAGAGGAGTTGTTCCAAGATGCCTAACTTGTGTGGGTATAGGCCAAGCATTGTGATATATCAAGTTCTGTTAGAGTCTTTCACTTTTAATTAAGTGATTGCCTGACTTAGGTAATCTTATCTCTTCTTTTAGGATGAAATGTATGTCTCTAACAGAGCGGTAGAGATCTTAATTGAAAATAATGCTTTAATCCTGTTGTCTTCTTAGATACGGGCAGCTCTATGTTCTCTATTTGAGGCATCACTCGAGGACTTCCAACAGTACAGGAGCAGAAGTAGTCCTCTATCACTTACCCAGGTAAGAGCAGAATGGAGAACGTTAGTGGCAATTCATGTGTGTCTAAGTGTCATGATTTAACCCCAGCTGGCAACTAAGTACCACAGAGCTGCTCTCTCACTCTCCTCCAACCCTTGTGGGAGGGAGCAGAGAATCAGAAAAAGGTAAAACTCATAGGTTACCAACAGTTTAATAAGTGAAATAAAGTAAAAACTAGTAGCAGTAATGACAAGGGGCAAGGAGGAAATGAAAAATGAGTGACATACAATACAATTGTTCACAACCCAGCCTGTCCACAAGCAGCAATCAGCACCACCTGGTCAACCTCCTCACATTTATATACTGAACATGCTGTTCTGTGGTGTGGAATATCCCTTTGGCCAGTTCAGGTCCACTGTCCTGGCTGTGCTCCCTCCCACCTTCCTGCACACCTGCTTGTGGGCAGAGCATGGGAAACTGAAAAGTCCTTGATTTAGGGTAAACACTGCTTAGCAACCACCAAAACATCAGTGTGCTATCAGCGTTGTTCTCATACTAAATCCAAAATATAGCACTGTACCAGCTACTAGGAAGAAAATAAACCAAGCTCCAGCAAAACCAGGACAAAGAGACATCTTCTTCTATAGTCTAAACAGGCTTACTGACCAGTTCTCATCTCTGTTTGTTTCCGTAGAGAGGGCTCCTGTAAGAAGACACATATTTTAAAGCTGAACAGGACTGGGAAATTTGCACTGAATGTTGTGGATAACCTGGTGGTAGTACATCATCAGGATACTGAGGTCTGATTTATGTTGTGTCATGCTGTAACTTTTAGAAGTTAGGGGCAGATTTTAGTACCATTCTAGCAAATATTTTGCTGTGTTGCCTTTGCCAAAAACCAGAGTATGTGCAGGAACAAAACCACGACAGTGTAAGAGATTCAAATTTATTCTTTTTACCTTGTTGGGCTAACAGTTAGTTAGGGCTGTTGCTAATGCCTGGTTTTTCATACACTCAAGAAGCAAAACCAGTTGGTTTCCTATGATATTCTACTGCTGCACTGTGTAGCCTTTTAAGGCATTATACAGAGAGGCAGAGTTAAGTTGGATGCTAAGTTACTAACTCTGGGAAACTCCTCATATTGCAAACATTTGAGTGATATGTTTCTATGACACAAACTTATGCTCATTTAGTTGGAAGGCCTGGATCTGTAAAAACTTATATGAACAAACTTACTCATCTGCAGTCTCAGTAGCAAGGCTTAATCAGTGGTAAAGCAAAAATGGTACTTGACCTGTGTGGAAAGGCTTTGGCTTCTTCTATTGGCTTCTCTTAGACAGCTTCAAGAACTGGGGCCTGTTATCTTCTTAGGATGATTAGTTGATGTTTGAGTTATATTTCATGTTAATTCTATACCTTAGCATTTAACCCAGAGCACTTATGCTTTAGCATTTTGGTCAAGGTACAAACATGTCTGTAGAAACCCAGAAAACATACTTAGATTGACTTTGGGAGACACCAGTAATTGAAGTCAATTTTCACTGGCAGTGAAAGCAAAGGTGTTTTCTGTGGTGATCTGCACTGGGTACAAGTGTTAGTGACCTGAGTTTAACGGGACCAAATAGTAGGAATATGAGGATATTAGAGGAAGATGCAAGATTTTCCTCACAGTTTCTAGCATCCATACCTAAGCAGTGAATTTGATATGAATATCATCATGTGATGTGTAAGACAGAGTGACTTTTTGCCAGGGCCTGTAGTGGCAGCTCCAGGGGCAATGGTTTTAAACCGAAGGAGAGGAGGGTAGATTCAGACTGGATACAAGGAAGCAACTCTTTACAGGAAGGTTGGTGAGACCCTGTAACAGGATGCCCCAGCTGGAGAAGTATTCAAGGCCAGATTAGTGGATGGGGCTTTGAGAAGCCTGATCAGTGAAATATTTCCTTTGTAAATGGGTGATAACTCACATTTGTGAATACTACTTTGCTCTTTTTAATTTCAGACTTCAGTTATATTTGACATCAAACTAAGAGGAGAATTTGATGGGTCCACTACCATCCATCAATTTGTACTTCCACCTCGATCGATACAACCCTATCAGATACCTGTAGCAGGTAAAAGTACTATATAATGAATATTCTAACACCAAGAGTATTTAAATCCGACAGCTTACACACGCACCTGCTTCAGTTTTTAGGATGCTTGTTACTAACATTTCAATTACACATGTTTAAGAGGGTGAGGAGGGAAGAAGATAAGAAGTAACTGAGCATAAATTTGTGTTCCAAATGTGTGCCTGAAGAGTAAGAGTTGCTGTTTAAGGTGCATACTTCCCATTGTACTTTGCTTTTACACTTGAACATCGGTGGTTTGGGGTTTGTTTTGGCCACAGCTATAAAAGCTCAAGTGTGCTCAAAAGCACTTCATGCTTTTCTGGCTTAAGTCACAACTATGTGACTTAGGAAGTTAAAGAGGCTGAAAGACAATCCAAGCTCAGAATCAGGCTTGGGACTAGTTTAGAAGTAATGCTGTGATCCATGTTAGGCCTTAAACACTGAGATGATTCTTCTGGGATTACCTTCCTGTTCTCCTGTCCTAGAAGTGTAGCAGGTAATTACCTTCAAGCTGTAAGTAGCTAGAAATAGTCCGAGCACAGTTTCACTAGCAGATGGTAAAGCAGCAATGTTCTCTTTGTAGAAAAGATAGATGTTTCTATACAAAAAACATTCCACATTAAAAGCTCTTTAACAAGTATGACTGATAAATCTGCAAGTATAGATTTGTATGAAACAAAAGTTAAGATCAGAATGTACAAACCAGTCCTCGTTTCAAAGAAACTGGATTCCATATAAACACAGCAAATGGAGTCAGTGTATTTAGAATTATAGTACTAGAGCTGGAATAGTTCTGCATGTGTTACTTCACTCAGCTGAAAAACAAAACATTCATGCTTTGAAGAATGTGTTTACCTTCTCAGATATGTCAGATTTTCTTTGTAAAAGATGGGGCTACGCAAATGGATCTCTCTTTTTGACTGCATGCTGCAATGTTACAATCTATACTTGCCTTTTCAGTATAAGATTGTAGTTAGTGTAGGAGAGCTTCCAGAGTACAACTGCTCCTCACCTGATGTTATTTTTTGGTGCAGGTCCAGCTTCTGTCACGAGTCAGGCTCCTGTTCCATGTAAACTCTGTATCCTTTAAATATTGTCCAAATGTAAGGACCTCATTCTATATATCGAGCATGGAAGGAATCTAGCATTTGTTACCTTGATCCCTTAAATGCAGCTTTAGCTGATTACACATATGTATTTCAAGACAAAATAATATCCTTCACAGCACTCACAATGCTTTCACAGATTTGTAAATATGGGAATCTGGTATAATACCACGTTTCTTGGTCATTGAGACACATGTATGAAATTATTGAATAGGTACACCATGAAATTGAAGATATAATTCCAAGAACATGGTTAAAAACCTCACGAGTGACAGTAAATGAAAGTATGTTAATGGGATCTGCTTCTGTACAGCAGTGTGGATTCAGTAGCCACATTTGAGAATCAATGTTAATATGAATGTTAAAACCTTAACATTTAGATTCTTCTTCTTGGATTGTCTTTCAACCTGACATTATCATCAGTGCAAGTGAAGGTAAGTGGGGAGCTTCTGGACTCTACAATATCCAGTGTCAGGGTGGGTAGTTTATACCTTCAGTGCACAAAGGAAACTTAAGACTTGAATGACTTTTTTGGTACATCTGCTAAGTTGATGGCTCTTGGTAGTGATAACTGAGGATAACACTATCTTTGCTACAACTTTTCAAGGGTAATGCTGCTCTAAAACATAGACTTAGAAAGGCAAATAAATGATAATCTAGATGTGTTTATTTAAAAGGTGGAAAAGTTGGATGCCTAGGCCATACTAAATAAGGCAATTCACTTTGTTTTACTCTTTCATATCAAGGTTACCTCTGGAGTCTTCAAGTGAAGCTTGAACCTGTAGTTAACCTCTTGCTAGATAAAGGAAAACTAATGGATTTCCTTCTCCAAAGAAAAGAATGCAAAATGGTTATCCTGTCTGTATGCTCTCAGAGTAAGTTCAAATACCTTATCTGTATCTTGAAAGTACAATACTGTTTTTTCATAAATACTCACCTAAGTTAGCTGGGCTGTTCTTAGATTTAAGATGACCTCTGAAGCTAGCTTGGTCCTGTAGGGGGTCATTTGCATAGACTACCCTCAATCACCATTATAAAGGAATTTAGCAGCATGAAAGAATTCAACTCCCCATCCCCCTCAACCAGTTTAATTCGAATACATCTGACATGATTGGAAGTGTTTCTTATAAGTTTCAAATTAAGTTTAGAGACCACCTTTTGAAAAAACAACATTAAAGCCCCTAGTTATTTGTCCTCATAGATCTTTTTCTCTTTTCAGTGCTCAGTGAGCCAGAAAGGGGATCGCTGTCTGTGATTGCAACTGTCTTTGACAAACTGAATCATGAATATAAAAAGTATTTGGAGGCTGAGCAAAGCTATACTATGGTAAGCCATGTTAGCTACAGCAGCTTACAGAGATGGGATGATGCCGTTTCCATTTCAGGTGGCATCATGGTGAAGTCATGCTCTTTTCTACTCAGGAAATTTGGGTCCACCCCAAGGTCCTGGCTGCCTCAGGCTCCCAGTAGAAGTCTACTGTGCAAGGTGCACTAAGACCCCCACCTAGCACTTATGTGGCAGGTGCTGCATTGCTCATGTTCAGAGTGAAGACTAACATACCCCAGCACTTGAAAGCAGGAATAAGGTAGAAGCAATAAAAGCATCTTTGAATCAATAGCTACTACCTGAGTTTCCAAACCTGCATTTTTTGTCACTGCATAAATGTGCAGCCCTGATGCATCTCATAATTACTTCTGATACAAGTTCAAGCACTAACTCAGAGTACAGCCACATACTCAAAATACATCTAAAGCTGGGAGCCTGCATCAGTATAGTAAGTTTGATTAATCTCCTGGCTTTGAGGTGCATATTAGCAGCTATATTTATATAATTTTAAAAAGCAGGTTTAAATTTAATAGGAAAGTCCCACTGAACAAGATGCATCTAGTATAACATGAGCACAGACATAAATTTCCTTCTTAACAAAACACGTTTATAGTTATGTTCAAAGCAGGAAACTGTCTGTACAGCTGAGACTGACTAGAACTGTACTACCCTAGTTTCCTTTTTAAAAAACTTTTTTCTTCTAGGTGGTAGAAACAGGCTTGAGTAGAAGTAATCCTCTCCTGAAACGTCCTGTTCGCACTCAAGCGGTTATTGACCAGTCTGACATGTACACACATGTTTTATCTGTATTTACAGAGAAGAAGGTAAGTTAAATTGAAGGGCTAATTTAGGGGCAGTCTCAGAGCAGCCAACTTAAGCTGACTGCTTAAGATAGGCTGCAGAAGGCTTTGTCAGGATTAGGGTATTTTGATGCCCATTCTTATGGGGCTGTCATTAACAGAAAAGCTGTACAAGTTCCACCTAACACTTTCTTCCTTGTCCAGGAAGCACCTCATAAGTTCACTATAGCAGTCTTGATGGAATACATTCGGTCACTCAACCAGTTCCAGATTGCAGTTCAGGTACGTCACCTACATACCAAGTCTATTCCCCACTCCATGAAATGCAGCTTTAGTCCAATCTTGATCACACATCTAAGTCCTATAAAATACTGCCTTTTAGATTGTAAAAACTGGTATAGACACATATCCTTCATGGTCTTCTTCCTGCATTCACAGCACTACTTGTATGAGCTGGTCATCAAAACCCTTGTTCAACACAACTTATTCTACATGCTTCATCAGTTTCTGCAGTACCATGTGCTCAGTGACTCAAAGCCTTTGGTATGTAAGACAAGTAGCTTCAGTAAGCTGGTGTTGGAGGTGGGAAGTGTTCAGAATTTTAAGGTTATCTCTACTTTTGCTGTAGGCTTGTCTCTTACTGTCCCTGGAAAGCATTTACCCTCCTGCACATCAGCTCTCCCTGGACATGTTAAAAGTAAGCATTTCTGACTATAGTAACTCCATGTCACATGTGGGTTACACTGGTCAAACAGCTTACCTGACCAAGCTTGAAGTGACTAACTAGTATCTCAGTCACTTGCATTCATTAGAAGCATAGTCTTACAGCTGTGATTGACTTCACAGAGACTTTCCACAGCAAATGATGAAATAGTGGAAGTTCTGTTGTCCAAACACCAAGTTTTGGCTGCCTTGAGATTCATCAGGGGTATTGGAGGACACGACAGCATTTCAGCCCGTAAATTCCTCGATGCAGCAAAACAAGCAGAAGATGACATGCTTTTCTATACCATATTTCGATTCTTTGAACAAAGAAATCAGCGGCTACGAGGAAATCCTAGTTTCACACCAGGTAAGCAATAGGCAGTTTGACCATGATACTCAGCTGTGCAGACACAACTAAGATTTGTTTCACTTCCAATCCAGCTGAGTCTGTATTAGAAGATAAAACTTGTTACATTTTAGTCTATATTTAGACTTATCTGTAAGCATCATTCTGAATTAACTTGTCGTACTCCCTTGTGTAGTGCACTCAGGGGTAAAGAGACTGAGCCAAGCCGAAACTTGTGGATTAACTAACCTGTTTGACTTGCAGTTGGTCTCACTGCTTAGCTTAGCAGAGCCATTATCTCCAGTTAGTGCTTTCTCCTGAAGTCAGCAACTGGGTCAGGAAATATTTGACTTCATTTTTGTAATTTGTGGAAATAGACAAGACTTGTTTTATGCTACAGTTCTATTCTGAAAAGCCAAGCTAAATGGTTTGCACCAGCGGCATGTTTGTAATCAGTCTGTAGGCAGAGAATCCCACTCCAAGATCTTGTATCTTGACAGTAAAGGGCTCTCATGGTTATGAATCTGCTGGTTAGATTACATGAGCTATCACCACAGTAATCCTAGTCACAGGACTGGAAATATGTACCTCAGTATTCCACTGCTTTATATGTTTCAAACTCCTGTACTCAAAGGCATTAGTGATAACAATTAGTACTAATGAATTAAGCTAAGTGAAACTACACAATCTTCGTTCTGTTTCTGAATTGTGAACATTAACTTTAATTGTGTTGCCCCTAGGTGAGCACTGTGAAGAACATGTCACCTTCTTCAAACAAGTTTTTGGAGAACAAGCTCTCATGAAGCCCACCACGTTCTGAATGACTCTTCCACTGAAATGTATAAACTTAATTTATTGCATTTAAGTAGATTTTTGAACTACAAAATTGCTATTTTATAATAAAGTATATACAAGACATTTTGGCAAATAGTACTAAAAATATTACAACTTGTGATGGCTTCCCCCTAAAAATAGACAAAAATTGCATTGACCTGCATTTAAAAATTAGTGTCAGTGGTTTAGCAGTCCATTCTCATACACATCACCTCAGTTTCATTGACGAAATGCTATTCAACTCTCAATACAGCTGGTTTAGGTTTCTAGAAGATGCAACCTCTTGAAAACAGAAGCGTTTTAGAAATCTTATTAACACATCTAATTTTAGTAATACTGTTACTTGAGCCACACTTAGCATTTCCTGAGTTTAAAGCTATGTCCAAAGCTGCAGCTGGTATCTTCTAGTTGAATGTGTGCACAAGTCAAGTCAGTGGTGGTTACAGTGTGATAGTCATAGAACATTGCTGCACTTCAGTTCTTGAAAGTTGTGCCTAAGCCACAGTTCATGGAGTCCACTGAACACTGTTAAAAAACTAGAAGTAGAGGAGTCTCTCCCGTTCTGTACCTCTGGTCCTCTCTTGTGCAGCACGAGTTTTAGCTTTATTTACTGATGGGCCTGAGTGAGAGAACACAGAGTTACTTCAAAGTCGCAACATTACAGCCAATCACACAGTCATCAGGAAGCATGTGCCATCTTACTGTCTAGGTCTAGCTTAACATTCAGAAACATGTTTCTGCTCAGCTACTAATAGCTGTTGGCAGCAGCAACAAGGGCAGCAGTAGGTAAATCAGTCTTAACCTCATTAGGTAAGGCTCAGTTTAAGTCTACTTTTAAGACCTGCACTGTGCATATGCATTTCCAAATTCAAAAGGACAATGCTTGGACCACTCGCCACAAAGCAAGATTGTTTCTGCAAACACAGGAACAGTGTGTCCTAGAGGAGGTTTGTTGCTTCCACCCACCACCCTGTCCTCAGGTTGAGACATGCCAATCATGCTGCTGTCTGTGGGCCATCATGGGCCCTCCACGAAGCACAGGGATGTGCAACCACACAGACCAGGCTGTGGTTGCTTCAGTTCAGCAAGCTCGCAACAGTGAGCTTCTTGCACTGGCACCAGTCAGCCCTTGCTTTCCAAGATACAGGCTGCTTGAATGAAAGGGGCACATTCAAGTATTGCTTTCCATCTTTCCATTAAATGGAAAGGATTGCAAAGAGTCCACAGACAGCTAGCTGTTTCATGGTTTCAACCATGGTTTAGAGCAGACTGTCACATCTTACCTATGTAACTGAGCAGAACTGGAAGAAATATTAGTCCATGTGTTGCTCCCAGCACAACCATAGCTAGATACATCCTGAAGTAGAATATCTTGAAGATTTGAGATTTAGAAAAAGCCAGTACTACAATTCCTCCAAATTTGGTCAGCGTGATACCACTGAAAACCTGTCAATAAAAGAAGTGTTTAAGTGGTAAGCAGGGCTTTACATAATCCATTTGCTTCAAGTATTTAGCATTTGGTGAAATTCCTATGTCATCTGAGGCTCCTATGTGCGGTATACCTCTTTCCCTGTCAGTCCTTAGAAACAAATCCCAGACACACTCAGGAGAAGAGTTTATCTTTTTGGTCCCACAGGACAGGCTCAGTATGATTAAAAATCCACTCTGATCTGTGCAGCCACCTAGTTTAATTTTTCCTTCAGGCAGATACAGATGAAAACTATTAGTTGAAGTAACTCACATTCCAGTAAAGTTCCTTACCCAGGTCCAGTACACACATCACCAGAACAGTGCATTCCAACCCCACCCAGGTCACTTAGGTAAGTGACATGACAGTACTGCCTAAACACTGAGCCCTGCTTGTGTTCCCAAAGCTCCAATTGCACCCCAGGTTCAAAACAACCTTTCCTAGTCACCTTTAAGTATTTGAAAGAGAGAAGCACTTAAACTTGAATGTGAAAATTTGAGATTTATCCAAACTACTAGTTCAGCTGAAGCATTACTACTAGAAGCCTAAGTTGACCTTAAAGAACTTTAAGTATTACAAAAAGAAAAGGCAAGGCCATCTTTGTGACTTAAGACTGCTGTCTGTATTATTTTTTAAGAGAACAGTCAGTAAAGTTGTAACTTGGCTACTAGTTTGCCCCCCTTACAGTAGATACTTACTGAACTGCCCATGTGAGACAGAGCTTCTTCCGCACGCTCTACTCTACTGCCCTTAGTACTAACAGTGAAAGCTCTTGTCACGTGACTGCAGAATTCCACAGCAATACCACAGCTCTAGAGAGTGAAGAGAAACCTACATGTAAACATCATTTAGATAAGCACTTTGATGGCGAGGTCTCTATTCGGCATGGTAGACAGACTAGAAAGGTTCCTAGCAGTTGTGATTAGTCCCCAGGGTTAAAATAGCACGGTGAGAAGTTACAAGCTCGGTGTTAGTGGCTCTCCAAAGGTTGCAGGTACTGTATGGTGTTTTAACACCAGTCATTACCAACAGACAATCAAACAGTAAGCAGAACATAAGATTTGACCTCTGAAACAAAGTTTCTTGATGTTGAAGCAGGCTGGCTTCAACCCAGTGTGTGCAGTGAACATTGAACGCTAGAAATCAGTTTACAGCTGTTAGCTGCAATAACATGCTTTAGAAAAAACACTGAATATACATCCTGATTTGATACCATAACAGTTCAGCTGATCAGTCATTTACAACACTGACTAAACATTTGGCTAATTTTAGCCTTATCTAGTTGATAGACTTGCTTGAACACATAGTTGTAACATGGGCCAACAGTTTGCTCTTGTAACGTTCTCAGAACCTACCACAAGCCTCTAGAGAGCATGGTAAGCCAGAGCAACTAATAGCTGCTTGTTAGAGTGAGTTCTGGAGTGTTTTCCCAGGGTACTCTTTGCCCAAATGATTTCATCCATTTTTGCAGGAACAACACTGGTGCTAACACATCCCAGACCTACTCTAGAACATAAATAGAGGAGAAGCCTTAACATGAACCTGTGTATTCTCACCTTCAGCACAAACAACCTGCATGGATGTGGAGCTGCACCTGGCCTATATAGCAGCAATACAGCTGCTATATCAGAAGTGCCCACCACCAGATGCAGTACAGCTTACAGTTCAATTGATGTATCTTACCAATACTAGTTCTCAGAATGAATCTCTGTATTTAAGATAATTCCACTATTGTTCAAATGCCTGTTGAAGTTTAGTAGCAAAATACTGCTCAGTTTTGTAATTATACACATAAGACACAGAGCTGTTCAAGACTTGGAAACAGAAGAAGAGGGATGTCTTGTTGACTTACCATGACAAGATTTACTAATGAAACTGCATTCAAGCTGATGCCCCAAAGCCACATCACTCCAAACATGTTGATGATTATCATAGCAATGGTTATTGAAACTACAATAGCAGCCCATACTTCAAAACCAAGTAGCACAGTTGTCACCAAAAATATTGATCCCAAGGAGATGCAGAGGTTGAAGATGGCATCATGCACAATTGTCAAGTATTGTTCGTAGAAGACATAGAACACACTGTGGAAAGATGAGAGGTTGTCACTAGCCATCTTTCCTGCTATATGCTAATATTAGATTAGCTTCTGTGCAAAGGATAAAACAGTTCTCCCCCTTACACAACTCACCAAGAGGAACTGGCTTCCTTTTATCAGTGGAATGACTCCTACAGAATGCTGGCTTGTTTTATGACAACTTCTGATTAACACTTAAATAAGGTTGTGTCTGGAAGTCAGGGTAATTCCCACACTTCAATATAAGCAGCTAGTAGATACTAGAAGGTAGGTCCTGAGACCCACTCTAGTTTCTGCAAGAGTTACTGCAGACAGACCATAAGTTTGGATAGGATTCTTTAATGCAGAGATCAGTATTTCAGCTGTGCAGATACCAATTCCAACTCAATTTCATTACAGTACTCTTATACTTGACATCACTGCTGCATTTGCTTTGCATTTTGAGTAACTTGTTCGAAGTCAATACATTCATATTATAGTTTGCAACTACCTAGGTCAACATATGTGCTTCATGTTTGGACTATTAAATCCTACTATGAAGGCTAAGAAATGCCCAGAAAGGAGCCAGAGCTACCTCTGTACTGAGCAACAGGTTTCTTGATTTAGGTTAGTTATTATCAACCACAATAAAGAGAAGTTAGTGATATGCATATAGAATGTATCTTTCTGGGTTTAATAGAAATTCCAGACTCTCTAGATTACTTTCTGTTAGACAAAACTCAATATTCAAGTCTCAAATATGTTTCTAATAAGGTCTCTCTAATATGAGACCTTTTCTCAGTTGCTCAAATATTTGTCACCAAGGCAAGTAAGATCTAACCATACCTGTAAGGAAACACCCGGTAGTTCTTCTCTTTGATGCCCATGGTCTCAGTAATGTTATCTGCTATAATCCGAGCTTTCCTCATAGCATCAATAAAATCAGAGGATGTTTTCAGTACAGTATGGTAAGTCATAAAATAAGTAGCTCCAACATCAGATTTGTTGTTTATGAAGTTGACAGCAGAGTTATATGCAGCATGTCCTCTATATAAACACAGTGACAATTTGAGATGTCAGTGTCAGCACTATTCAAGTTTATTAGCTTTTTATAACTTATAATCTAATAGAATCATAAAATGGTTTAGGTTGAGAGGGATCATAAAGAGCATCTGGTTTCACCCCCACCATGGGCAGGAACACCTTCCACTGGACTAAGGTGGTTCACATCCCATCCAACCTGGCCTTGAACCTTTCCAGGGATGAGGCACAACTTCTCTGGGCAACCTGTTCCACTGCCTCACCACCCTCAAGGAATTTCTTCACCACATCTAATCTGAACCTACCCTCTCATTTTAAAGCCATTCCCTCTTGTTCTCTCCCTACACACCCTTGTAAATAGTCCTCCTACAGCTCTCTTGTAGTTGACTTTCAGGGGGGCTAACATCTGTTAGTTGTTTCTAGCAGTTTCCAAAACTATAAAAGCTTCAGAGCACAATACATTATAAGACTGCACAGGATCTAGAACAGATTGATGATAGATAATGTTACTCTTTATACAGGGGAAAGCTGCTGTTCCATTTAGTTGATGATGTATTTGTTTTTTCCAGTTGTTTCAAAAAATACTACAGACGAGGTGAGATGTCAATGATTGTATGCCTTTTAGTAGGATACTAGATACCTAATATTGCAGACATAAAATCTAGAGCAAGTATCTCTGACATATTGGTCTAACCAAGATCTATATAATAAGGCTCTTACCCTTTGCCACATTTAGGATTAGGGTTGTCTGATAGGAACATTGGCAAAAAGGTCATGAAATCTTTGCCCTGTGGTCTCTGCTTGCCTTCTTGAGTCAGTGGTCGACAACGAGTGCAGGATGGATCAGTGACTGAAGAAACACAGAAAGACAGCTACAGAATCAAGTATTCTTTGTCCTAATACTAGTAACTTCTTACTTGAAATACTATAGGATATGATTCCATAAAAAACACTTAATGATGAACTAACTGATCAGGCCAGAAATTCTGTATAAGACCTGGAGTCCTTTATTTTTATTTATCACTACTAAGGCAAGGGCTAATGGAACTGTGTTACTTATGCACCATCTGCACTAGACCCAGTGAGATTACACCAAACTGAAGGACCCAAACAAAACCAGAGCACTAAGTTTTTGTGTTCTAATGAAGCCAGCAGAAGGATCAAAATTTTTATAGCAAGTCACATTGGTCCTCTAAGTAGGATGTCAGCCTGCAGCATTCCAGTAGAATATTACAGTTTACTCAAACAGCAGTTCAAGTAAATTAGAGCGCAACTCAAAGGTGCCTGCTTGCAGTAAGAAAAGCTTTTCACCTGACTCATACCATGATAAAATGTTTTGGCTGTGAAACTTATAAACTAAGATAATCCCCTAGGAACAAGATGGATGCCGATACCTGAAGCATTGCAAAACTGTCCAGTGGTGTTGTACACTCGGCAACAGGATGATTGTGGCTTCACCCAGTCAAAGTAGTCATCAATCCAGGATGATGGGGCATAGCCTATCCTTGTGCTAGTAAAAATAATGCAACATATCCATCATCAGGAATTTTATATTTCATTCCAGAACATATCCCTTGATCTCTCCAGTGCCAACTGATGCCATGTCAACTCATTCTTGTCCAATCTACTTTGCTCTCCATGTAGTCCCATGCTTCAGTACCCCATCCAAGAGCCGTAACAGTCAGCTAGCTCTAAAAGAGATTGCCACAACTTCTTCCATTCCCCTCCGTCCCAAAACCCACAATATAAAGCAAGTACAATAGCGTGTCAGTTGTAGAACCAACACGTGAGCCTGAACTAAGTCAAAAAGACACACTGGTCAGCTACATCTTTGCCATGCAACTATGCAGAGACAAGCATAAAAGACTTACTAGCTACCAATTTCTGCAGCATTGAAGACTTGCTGGACAAGTGAATCATTATTGCATCCCATTCCACCACACACCATGTTCTGCCCTTCCAAAGAGGTGTAGTTGTGTCCTTCTTCTAGGACGAAGTAGACAGGGGGACCCGCATGGAGGTACTTGCTGATGTGGCTGAAGTAATCTATTACATAGGAGTCCTTAAAGGGAAGGGGTTGAGTTATTACATAATGTTGAGGTAGCACAACAAGGTATCAAAGTTTTCAATTCAGCCACAAACTGCTGAACAGTGACACGATCATAAGACTTACATCTGGCATTGAGAGAGACTGATCCAGTCCAATCTCTACGTTGTGCATAACTGCTGTACTGAATGACAGAATACCCACAAACACTGCTATCTGCAAAAAAGCAAATCCATGGAAGTGAGAACTATACAGAAACAACAAGCAATATGAGTCATTTACTAAGCCAATAGGAACCATGCAAAGAGGCTCTAGTTTAAGTATGCTAGCCAGGCTTAGTACAACATACTGAGTGCTTACTACTACAGTTTACAGGCAGTAAAACCTAGCTACTCAGGGTTCCCTTTTGAACCACAAGGAAATTTATCCTTAGAAATAAGCAGTGAAAGATACATCAAACACCTTCTCTGAATAAGCACAGTAACCCCAAACTGCATCACAGATTCAGCAACTACATTCTAGATTAATGCAGTATAAAAGCCAATGTGTGCTCGTTTTTTCACCTAGGCCTAAAGCAATTTGATTGTCAGTAACACAACTTGTAAACCTGGACTTTGGATAATCCATGATCAAGCCTCCATTTAATGAGATACTCTTGCAGTTACAAAAGTTTATTTCTATACTAATGCTGAAAGCAAAAATACCAGAAGATTCATTTGTTTCATTGTATTGAAGATTTTTCTTCCCCATTTAGGCCTTCAGGCTCACTACACTTTTGCTCAGGTTTAGATGACTGCTTATTTGAAGCAAAGTATACATACTACTATTGGTCTCATCCAATCCTTAAGCAGATATGGAGAAAACAGATTTTTGAAGAACAGAAATAACATGCTCTCAGAACGCTGGACTCCAACCGTTTCTTCACTGCTTTTGATGCAGCACAGAATATCCAGTCTATTCCCCTGAAAACGGATTAAATGCCAGATTTAGTGCATTTCTGTGGATGTCATCATTCCCACTACACTGCAGCTACAGGTGCATTTATACTCACCTCTTGACGCTTAATATCCAAGCCCAGGAGACTTACAAAGCAAGTAACTTGAAGAATAAAGTCTATGAGCACAGCCATTCCAGCAAAAAGGGAGAATGTGCGAACCGCTGGCATCGTAGACAGTGTCCCTGAAGGAAGTGACCCAGTTTGTTAAGCAAGCTCCCTTCTCTTAGAAGTGCATGAGTGTTTTCTAGACAAACATCCAGTTTAAGTGCTAACCTTATAGCAAGACAGAGCCTTTCTTTTCAGAGCAAAGAAAACGCTGATATAAGCCTGGCTACAGCTGCTGCCTTTGACCTGTTTAACAGCATTAAGGCTGTGTAAAGGACCGACCAGTTTTAAGACATTTCTCAATTCCAAAATTACAAGCAAGCTGTCTAAGGGAGCAGTTAAGTACTGCTGTCACGCAATATCTTGCTCCAGTACTAAGCCACTCCAATGCAAATTGGGCCAATGACAAACTACATTCCAGGTAAACAAGTCCACTATGAAAGAAGACCAAATTATACTTGTAGGGTAACAAAATAAGATATACCTCTAACGCATACTGTAAAGCAAGCCTCAAACCTACTTTGTCATAGGGGCATTTCTCCAAGCAGTAGCAATATGACTAAATGCAACACAATAGTTCATGCACCCTGACATTTAATCTGTTACTAATGGCAAATTTAGACCTGTCAGTCACTGCAAGTCAGTAAAAAGACCCAGCCTTTCATGCTGAAAAGCATGACAGATTCAGAATTGTACCTTTTTAACTGTGCCAGACTCAAAACACCACCATGCCTATCCCCAGCAGAAGTTTAACTTGATTATAACAATGACCAACTAAGCTAGACTTCGTGTACAAATTCTTACTTTGCTTCTATACTTTAGTTTTGCATTTATTCTTGTGACACACAAGTATAAGGCCCTTGTCTTCAAAAATTAAAGAAAACTTACCAAGAAAGAATGCCACAGTCTCCGAAAAAGATGAGAGAAACATACTGGGTGCCACATCTCCCAAGACTCTACCAATCTGTTTATCCAGAGTTTCACCCTGAAGGCGCTCATCTCTCTGTTTTAAGGCAATAATTTATTAGAATGAGGAATCATGCAATTTAGAAAGCTATTTCATATGGCTTAAAAAAACCACAAAACTTTTAAATATCCCAAACTATCTTTTACTGTTGTCATTGCATTAACAAGAGTTAGATAAACAGCTGAGACTCTCTAAAACAAAAGCAGCATGAAAATTCTGTTGTCTTGCTTCAAATTCAAAACCACACACTTGCCAGAGGCAATGCCAGTTTCACTGGGTTATTGAACCTGTTGAATTAAAAAGCTGATTACCCACTAACAGCGTCAGAAATCTCTAGTCCTAAGAACATAGTTTACTTCATGAGTACTGATCACAATACACTGAAGTTACAAATAATTAAAATAGCAGTTGAGTTCCACAGCTATTTTGGTATCAACCAGCAGTAAGAAAAGGCAGAGACTTATAAGTTGATAGGGTTTTTTGTGCAGGTAGAATGTACACAGAATCTTGTCTCTCTTCCAAACCACTAGACATCCTGTAAGAGTCCAGAGCTGCTCAGATTGAGCTGAACACTGGAATGCAGAAGACTTTCTACTTTAAGTTTACAGCCTTCAGAAATGACAAGCACTTTTAGAATGAAAGAATAAATACCTGAAGTGTCTGAACTATAATGAAGATGTTGTCCACTCCAATAGCCAGCACCAAGAAAGGAATTACTTCTATCACAATCAGTGTCAGTGGGATTCCAAAGTAGCTGAAAATGCCTATAGAACATGCTACTGAGCTCAGTACAATCAGGATGCCTGCAATGCCCAGAGAGATCTTCGAATCCACCTGAAAGAGTTGTACTGACCGTCAACCAAACAAGCATCACCACACAGAACAGATTATAGCAAAGGTAAAAGCCATATTCTTATATTTAGTGTAGTTAGTAGCAAACTTACTTTTCTGGTTCTTTTGAAGATCCAGATATTACACAAAAAAAAAAAAAAAAAAAAAAAAAAAAAAATCAATCTTGAAGTTACAAGTCTTAAAGCTAAAGTTAACTGCACATCTCAAGTGAAAATACTTAGCTGAGACTACAAAGAACTCATGAACTATCAAGTATGACAAAAGCAATGCTCCTTGTAACTCCTGCCCAAGAAGGACACAATGCTCTAATACAAAATTGAACGTGAGCATTCTGCAAAACTATTTAAGTCACTTAAAGCTACCAGCAAGCTATAGCTTCAGTCTTTATAGCAATGAAAACTATACACATACCAGCAGTCTTCTACAGCTCTGGATATGTCCCAAAGCTATGGAGATGTACACAAACATTACAAGATAGCTTATCAACACAACACTAATATCACTGTTGCTTTCACGGTTGATTTCATCTTCAATACTCCGTTCAGCAGAAAATGATATAGTTAAATTTGAATTATTGTAGTTCTTCAAAAAGTTAATAAATCTAAAAAACAAAACCAAGAGGTCAGTCACACTTTAAAGGATAAAACATCTTCTATTAGAAATACTTGAAAGCCAGCTGATGGCAAATTTACATAATCTGGTACAAGAGTGCACTGTGGCCAGACAGTACTTTGAGGGACCATCATCATTTTTAGAAAGAGGTGCTGGCTACATAGACCTAGAATTCTACTCCAAGCACTAGAAATACACTACACTGAAACACTTTCCATGTTCTCCAGAGTCTGATGACAAATAGGTATCTTGCATGAGCAATTTTACACTGTAAGTGCAATTTTCCTCAAAGCTAAGCCTAGAAGTACGCACATGAAAGATGACAGCAGCTTGCTTACAGCACTGGAACAATTTATCAGCCCTTGTTTCAGTTCCCCAACTTGAGAGGTGTTTGTGACACAAGCAGATTCTTGTCACACTTTTACTTTGTCACAAACTTTCTAGTCCAGTAGTTTTTATCTGAATTTTTAGCCAGTGTAAGCCAACATCACCTCTTCAAGATGGTGAAAGGAATGAAAGCTTTAGATGCTCATCTGGATGACATTTAAAAAAATTAAATGTTAAGAATTACAAGATCATGCTGAGCTTTCCACTCGTAGTTAATGGTCCAGGAGTCTACCTGTGCAATTCTAGCCACAATAAAATATATAAAATCCTTTCTAGTTACTTAGCAGCAAGTACTACTGGGCTAGATGATTGCTAACAGGACTAGAACCTACGTACTCAAAGCAAATAAAGTGTGCCAGATAAAGTGAAGATCTTATGACCAGCATAGTCTGTTTTAACCAGTTTTGCTCCTTTCAAAACATCTCTTTAATTATATTAAAAAACTGTCAGTACAGTACATGTATTTTTCATGTATGTACATTTAAAGCTGCTTTAAGTAACATCTGCATTTCAGAATATAGGAAGACTACTTACTCTTTTTCCCATGCCAAGGCTTTCATTAGCTTTCTTGAGTCATTGTAGTAGTTGCTAACAGGAAAAGTGATCACAAGAGCTGTAGCATTATTATAGTTCTCATCTATAGAGGGAAAAAAATTGTTTGGAATTAAGAAATAGAGCTTACATTCTAGTATAGTAGATACAAGTAAGTTTAAAATTAGCATTGCTCAAAGCAATTCCATCCCTGCAACTCCATTTAACAACACTGAGTTCTCAAACATAACACTGAAACAGGAACAGAAACAGATAAGCACTCCAGATTGTATTCAAAAGTAATTATTCATTACTTATCATGCTCATGACACCCAGACATTAAGCTGTTTCATGGTTAGACAGGGGGGGTACTATATAACCAATGTTTCTGACTTTCCATCTAATGAAAAATACGATGTCGTTTCCTAAGCAGTATACCTCTTGCATACGTAGATTTTAGTCAAAGCAAGTACAAAACCCCTACAGTTTAATCAAGAAGTGCTTGCCTTGAAGCCCCGCTTTAGATAAATCAAATACAACTGTACTATCAAGTTATATTTAATTAGATTAATTGCTTTTTGGCTTCAGAGTAATTATGGAATAATATCCTTTGTGAACATCTTAATCTATTCTTAACTGCTTTGTCAGATCAGTGACAAAACTATTCTATCTCAGCACATCAATTTTGAGCTACTTCATGTCTTCACCTAGCCTCCAGAAATTAGAGATCTTTTAGCAGGCCCAAAGTAGACTGAACATTTGTCCTGTTGATCAGTAAGTTCCAGTTATAGATTATGTCCACTTTGTACTTCCAGAGCAGTCTGCCTCCAATCCCAGCACTGGTCTACTGAACACTCACTTAAAACACTCTTCCTTACCAAAAATTGAACAAAACTCCAGTTTCTCTGCAGTGCATTTAAACATCCGTGTTAAATGAGAATGCACCTTTATCACCAAAGACAGCACGCAAGTATCTACTCTCAAGCCAAACTGCAATACTGTTTTTCGACCTACCATCATATCCTCCCAACACCAGCCATGGAAATACAGGTCCACCAAATGTTCCTAAGCAGGGATCATGAAGTACGCTTGTGTCATTCAGTGATGCTGGAGCCCTAAGGAGATCATCAGCAATAATTGTTGAGAACTGAGGCACGGCACAAAAATATAAAAACTTACTGCATTATAACTGACAATCAAAAGAAAAATAATTAAATAAGACTGCTAATGTTACACTGTCCTTGTGCTACATTTGCTTTGAATTTAAATACAGTTTAAAGGCATCTGCCTTATAGCCTCTAAAAGACAAGGAGTAGCTTCTACCCAACTCAACTCTAAACTGAAGAAAAAGCTCAGAAACTGTCTTCTGTTACAGAACTCCTCAGAAGTGTTGAAAACATGTTTAAGGTAAACCAGAGTCAGTGTCCATACCGAAGTTTAACTGTCAACTTGATTAAAATCTAACTCTTACTGAAGTACTAAGACAATCTATACTAGCCTGCAGTTCCACACAGTATTGCAAGTTTAGAAAGGGGTAAGAAAAGGTTCAGGGGGCCAGTGAGAACTAGATAATTTTGTCTGCCAGCAGGACAAAAGCCTAGTTGGCCCACAGCTTGAAAACATGTAATTGCACTGCTTACCGAACACAGTATAGGAAGTGAGTGTGGTAATCAGCATAGACAAAGAACTCATCCCCAACAGTGTGATCTAGAACAGAATGGCTGTTCTGAAAGTAGTTGAGTACACTCAGTATAGTGCAGTTGTTGTTAAAGGGAGCAAGAGGAGCCAGGCAAATGTCCTTCAGCATTACAGTCTCGTTGTCAAAAGATGCAGTTAGGTTGACAATAGCATCCTGCAAATCCAGTACCTTTTAAAAAAAAAAAACCAAAACCAAATCACAGTTTAAAAGCAGTACAAGAAAGCATTTCTCTTGCATGGTAGAATTTAAGCACATGCTATATTCCTGCAAGCTCCCAGAGACAGTGGCACGTGTCTATAGAAGCACATTACAAAACATTATTTCTGTGCTCATACTAAGAATGCTTACTGGGACTTAGTTTGCAAGTGTCTCTAACAGAAAGGTTTTTAACAAAAAGCTTTTATAGTAAGGCTAGGATTTTTTTACGTAATACTAGTGAATGTCTTGATGAACACACAGCATTGCAGATAGAAGCCAACTCCACATGGTTATACCTGTTAGGCATGCTTAGGTCTTTGCTCTTGGAAAGTTCCAGTTACCTGATGGAGAATATCTTTGGTAAGTGGAGGCCCAAAAGGTACATCTTCTCCTGATGGGTAAGGCGAATAGGTGTCTGGGTGGCTGTTTGGCGCTTGAATAATAAGCTGTTCCATACGAAAGAAAGGCCCAAAGTGTGTGTCAAAGTATTCCTTCTCCTTGCGAGCTTGGCTGCTTGGGGCTGACCAGAGATCTACGGGGTTTGTAGTTGCTTTAATATATACAAAGCCTGAGCAGCACATTGCAATGAAGACCACAGAGAAGAGGATAACAGGACGTGGATTTCTGACACAGAAAGCCCCCCATGATGTGAATGTCATTCTCAGGCCGTTCTCGAACCTTTCACCAAGCCTTTCACCACAGGTAATTTTCCCTGCAAGAACAAGCAGTAAACAGTAAGTGTTTGAAAAGCCAGTCAAACAACATTTTGTTGAAGTCCAGTAGGAAAGATGAAATTTTATTCCAGCTCTGTTTGTAGTAAGCACTGAAGCTGTGTCTACACTCACAGTCAGATCCTGCAACCAATCCTTGACTGAGGTCAAGAGAGCAGAAACCACCTTGTACCTAACACTGCCCCTTTTAACATAACATTGTCTTTAACAGAAGTAGCAAATAAAGGAAGGAAGCAGCTAAAAGATATATAAGCAATAAAACAGTCTACCTCAGGTGCTACACAAATTGCACTACAATTCTTTCATAGCATGCTTTAAATGGATACATGAATAGGTCAAAGCATGACCCAATTGATTTTAGCGTTGTGTTGTCCTCCCCATCTTCTGCTACAAAGCCCTCGCTTCCTTGTAGCATAACTAGATCTGTGAACTGTGTACCCAGCAAAACAGGGTTAAGTACTGCTCTAAAGGAAGAGAGATACTAGCCAAAAAACTGAAACAAAGCCCTCTAAGAATGGATTACATGGCCTAATAAAGATGAAATTCCAGAGCTCATCCACAGGAAGGGGATGCACTCAAGCTGAGTTTCTAAGAAACCTCTTACTCTTATCCAAGGCATACCATTGTCACGGTGGGAATTCACAGAAAAGGCTACATTGCTGTCAATTGGTGTGTACTCTGACACAAAGTGCCGCCTCCTGCAAGACAAAAAGCTACGTTAACCTGTATGTCCAGAACAGTGTCTGCACTGTTTGTACAGAAAGAGTGAAGTTCAATGCTACTAATCAATTTGAAATTTGACTCCTCCAGAATCTATAGGCACTGTTACCCCTACACCCACCCCCTCAAGAACAGCAAATCTCCAGGTTTATGATCCTTTGGAACAAAATAGTCACTACAGCTGTCTTAATAAACATTCCAGCTTAGATCACGCACAGGTTCTTCATGCCTATTTAGAAGATCAGTAGCATTAACAGCACAGAGAGTCTTTTTAAATTGATCATAACTTAGACTGATAACATTGGCAAGAAACTTTAATATTAGAAGTGTTCTGCTTGACTATTCAAACTGCTGAAGTTACATACTCAGCCTGAAGAAATTAAGAACTAGAGAAAAAGAGAAAATAATGTACTTGCTTCCTGTCCTGAAGACAAGCAAGTTATAGCACAGAACACTTATGATAGACCTAAATTGCTTATACTCACTCCTGATACACAGAACAGGAGCTAAGTTCAACAGCCTCCTCCTGCTAATCTAACCAGACCTTCAATTATGGCAGGATGAGACAGACATCTCTAAACACACATACCATTTCATCTTGCTCAGTAGGGTACAGCAGCTGAGCATGTCAAGTTTGTTGAGCCCACTATCCTTTTCCACACAGACTTAATTCTTATCATAGAGCAATTTCAGTTTCCTGGTCATAACTGAGCATTCACAGAATCAGAGTGGTTTGGGTTGGAAGCAAACCTTAGAGATCATCTTAGAGCCATGGTCAGGGACACCCTTTACTAGGATCAGGTTACTCAGATTGCCATCCAGCCTGGCCTTGAACACTTGAAGTGACAGGGAATCCAAAACTTCTCTGGGCAACCTCTTCCACTGACTCACCACCCTCACAGTACAGGATTTCTTCTTAATATCTAATCTACACCTACCCTCCTTCAGCATAAGACCATTGCCCCTTGTCTTATCACTACATGTTCTTGTAAAAAGTCCCTCTCTAACTCTCTTGTAGGCCCCTTTTAGGTACTGAAAGGCTGCTATAAGATCTCCCCAGAGCCTTTTCTTCTCCAGGCTGAAGAAAAGCTCCAACTCTCTCAGTCTGCCTTAACAGGAGAGGTGCTCCAGCCATGTGATCAAGGGTGATATGCTATAGTTACTGGAAGCACAGCTTTAATTAAATTTTTTCAAAGCAGGAGACTAGGTAGAAGTATTCATGACTTAATTTGCAATAGGGCAGGTGACTGCTTTGTTATGAATATGCATTCCCCAGAGTATTTGCATACTTGCATATGAAAGTTGGCAAACAGTGTCTTTGATCCTGTAGCTAGGGATGCTATGAGAGTTGTGCATCAACTAAACCAATTTCTGCACTCGCTTCCCATCAGATGGTTTTAGGTGTCAGAACACTCCCTGCAAGTATAAGCATTGTCACAGAACATGTCTACAACTTTTTGCTGGCTGAAGTAGTAGAGACATAAGCACCTGATCTGGGCAGAGAAAGTTTTCAGGGAAAAAACAAGTGACTTGCAGAGTCAAGTATTATTTTGAATGCTTTACCTGTAGCACCACACTCCAAAGACTAGGGCAAAAAATATTAGTAGAAAGCCCATGTAGGAGATCCACATGATGACATACACAGCATCCAAACCAAACAACAGCCAAGGAGGAGGCAATGGAGGGGGTTGAGGTTTTGGACCACAAACAATTGAACAGTCTTGACAGCTGCAGGGCCCTGTTGAATCATCGATGGACTCATTACAGCCTTTGGTAGCATTATTCATAGGATTCATCCCCTGCACAGGAACATCTACAACAAATCACAAGTTGCAGAGCCAGTTACTACCAGGAAAAATTCAGACTTTCACAGTTAAGCAAGTTAACCCTTTGTATGAAAGCCCCTAGCCTCTTGATCTTATAGATGAAGAAGCTACTGCCTTTCCCATACCAACTATTTACATGAGTCTACTAATTAAATGACTGGTCATGTTTATAACCCTTCAATCTGTAAAAGTAATAAGCATATACTTCTATCATCCCAGCAGTGATCTGTCAACCCCCTTATCTGTTCAGATTTTGAAATGCACCAATGAATCTTTACAAAGAAATCCTAAAGGATCAGGGTTTCCAAAGGAATACAAGCCAGCCAGTTACCTAAGCTCAGTCCATCATTGAGTTTTAGAGAACTATACAATAAGAAGCTGTATATAAAGAAAGCGCAAAGTGTGACTTCCAAGCAGAAATCGAAAAAGGTAAGTTGATCTTACATTGCTTTGAAAGCCTCTGACTGCAGACATTCATTGCTGGGCAGCTTTAACAAATTTATATGCTAGCTATAGCACACAGCCTTTGACAAAAGTTTCAAAAGCAAGGACTATTCAGTTTCTTACCTGAAAAGACAGGAATAATGCTGAAAGGAGTTTGTCCATTGTCTTTACTAAACATGTACTCAATCCAGTTGGTCGCATTGCAGTCCTTGACATCCTTCCCACACAGCAACCCCAGTGCTTTAACATTACTTGATGGAGCCTCCACATCTTTGCAGGCATTATACATTGCTAGGAATAGTGAATGAAGAGAGAAGAGTCATTCAATCAATGTTATAATTTGAGTGAGGGTTCCAAGTATCTCCATTACAGACTCACCAAGTTCCAAGAACATACATAACAGTTTTCAAGAGGAAACATCTTAGAACAGTGAACTAATGATTTTAGTTGTATTTATAGTGTTCAAGGTTGCAGTGCTATGTTACAGCTACCTTACTCTGAGTAAGCCACCTAAATTTGCATTACACTAGAACACTTTTCTGCCTGAGAGGAAATGCTACTTTATATTTATTTTCTGGTAAAGTTATGACAAACATTTAAGGTACTTTCGATCTGTAGACCATATATGACTTCCAAGTGTCTCGATTTAAGCTTACTGCGCAAAGCATACAAAGATTGAATTAATGCTTTAAGCTTGCTACAAAAATCAAAATACAACCCAAATTCATTGTTCTCTAAAAATATATTTGATTTTGCCAAAGACTAGAACAGTCCATTTCAAGAGGCATGAGTGCCTCTTAGAGAACCATTGTAGCACACTGTGTACTTATTATCATACTTGCCAGACTGTTTTAGTACCAGGTAGGCTTTGGACATTGAGAACTTGGCAACAACTTTGTTTTTCTAAAGTCATCATGGTTAACAACCATTAACTATTTGTATAGATGTTCACTCTGGGTTGTGTCATTAAAAACACTGTTATTGACAGTGTCAGTGTAAGGTCCCCTACTCAGGCAGAAGTTAGTGTCCCAGAAGTTTTAAGGGGAACTACTGTTAGCTATGTGATGACTCAAACTTCAAAAAGACAGTCAGATGTTTCCCCCCTCCCAATTCTTCCTGAAAAAGCTTGGGTCTTGTTACTCCGACAAAGGCCAAGGTAAATTTTTACTCTGTTTACTCACCATTTGCAAAGCTCTCTCCAATAAAGTACTGCAGCTCTGTAATGCTACTTTTGTTCTCTTTTAAAACTGGATCATAATAAGGTATGGTGCTTGTAACATTCAAAAAGTCAGACTGATTTGGACTGCAAGTCAGTTCACAGAAGAGGTTTATCAAGTTGTAAAAACACGATGGACACCTGGGTAGGAAAGTCAATTAACACCAATCAGATTAAGAGGTACAGAAGCTATATAGGTCAAGTCAGGTATGCCTTGCAAGTGTAAACATTCTGCTCAGAGTGACAGAACAAAATATTTAAGTCTGCAAGTTTTAAGACAGCAATACAACATTAGTTGTTGATGCTACAGATGAGCAATTTTAAGCACCATAATTGACTAACAGAATTGCCTAACTCAAATAGCAGATATAAATAGAATTTTATGAAACACTTAACTGTTTTTTAGCAGAAAGACCAAAGAACAGGACCAAACAGTGCTTTATGTCACCCTCTTCTGAAGGCTTTGTTACATACAGTAACTTGAAACAAACTAAAGGAACGTTTATTCTAACTCAGCTAATTCAATCCAGACTGCAAGTAGTTGTTTCATGACATTACAGCCTCCTGGCCTGGATGAGGAAGTCACTTCAAGAGCTTGCTCCAATAAGCCTTTAAATGAAATTACGACCTCTCCTACAGTCTACTTGAAGAGTTTTAATGTGCTTTGTTATTCTTTTACAAAATTAGCATACCTGGAGAGAAACTGCAGAGGCAGCTGCAAGTTATTTTTCAAAGTCTGAAGCTGACGAACATCACAGCAAGTGCTAACATTGCCGAAGAAAAATCCTGGACAGAGTTCCTTAAAAAAACCAATATTGAGATCAGGGGTGAAGGAAGAAAAAGCATGTTTAAGACTTCAGAACTCATAGCTAAGGGTTCTGCTCTAACATGCTTCAGAAGACAGAAGCTGTTGCTGTGGGAGATGCACAGAAAAAACCCCCAGTCTGGCAAACAAGATTTTTGTTTAGAGACTAGAGAGAAGAATCACTTTTTTCACTTCTTTTAGTCAAGGCAGCACTTCCTTTTAAAAAGCTCCTTCAGATGATCTTTACTCACCACAGTCTATATATAGAATGATAATGGCATTTGAGGGTCTATTAGTGAGAGGACAACACATGTTTATTCAAGTTGAAAGTATTCCTTCAGCTTATCCTCTAGTGCTCCTTGCAGATAGTATCAGACTCTAAAGTCTCCGAAAACAAGCCACTAACCACAGACATCACTGACTACCTGGAAAAGCTATTTTATCTTCAGTTTATAGAAGAGACAAATGCATTTAATACAAGCATAATTGATAGGAACATGCAGGAACTGTACACCCTAAGTCTTCAGAAACAGTACATAACAGTAGTTAGCCCACTGACATATTTAATTAAGTCACTCCTGCCACAAGTAAAAGCCTTCTTTAATACTTCAAAGCTTTGAACTATCAGATGCCAGAAGGCAAGTCTGAGAATATTGTTTTATATTGTGCACCAAATATACATACTCTATTTTGACTGTGGATTGCTTTACTTTGGCAGCTAAAGCCCAGATAAGGTAACACCACCTCACACTAAGCGCAGCAAATTTTGTCCAAATTTGCTCCATTTGAACAAGTGTCAGTTAATGCCTTCCTATTTAAGGAGAAATCAAGAATGATCATCTGATGGAAAACAGTTCAGTCTTGTCCTTTAGAGATGAGAAGGGCACAACTATGGAACGTATCATAGTTTGGAAGAGTCTTAAACAATCTGACTGAAGAGTATTCAAATCAGCGAGGAAAATATGCAGGTAAGTGAACTGATCCTAAGTTTAAGGTCATGTCTGTAAAAGCTTCTAATCACATGTTTTGGAGACTTCTTATATATCTGAAAAGGAACTGAGGTATATTACCTTCACCCAGTTGGAGCTATGAGCTATACCTGAGAAATCAGAGATAACCTGTTCACTTTCTCATCAAGTTAGGATGAGAAAGCTAATTGCCATAGCATAGGTCCAACAGAACCCAGTACAGAATTGTTGAGTGTAGGAGAACTGATCCTTTTTAGCAGCAGACCTCCAAAATAAGCTCACCTGCATTAAGTCATAGCCATCTTCTGGTAGTGCTATTGGTGGTCCATCATAAGCACAGTTGTATCTCTTATCTCCGGAAGCAACTCCACATTCTCCATACCAGACACACATTTGTGGAAGTACCTAATCAATATGAGATAACTGATTAACTGCAAAGAATAGTTGCCAAATTCCTCAGCTACTGTAGAGTTTATGTGCTACTATTCCAAAACCCACTTATAATCCAGATTAGATAACTTCCCATCAGTAAGTACCACATAAAACACCCATTAACAAAAGCATGTGTTTTTGACATAGGGCACCTTACCACTGATCTTCAGCTCAGTTTCCCACACTTCCTTGCCTAATATAGAGGCAAGAAGTGCACTGTCTATAGTTAAGACCAAGTATAAGAGTTCCTTAACAAAAGTCTAAATCAATATCTGAAAAGCATCTTCAATTATAAGATGATTTATAAAATAATTTGTTCACACAAAACAACAAAATGATTACAGAGATAAGCTGTCATATGAGGGCACATGAGCCAGCACATACACAGAGGAACATATTGCTTGTGTGCAATTTCAGTTCTTCATGCCAACTTTTGGTCCTTCTTAGCAAACTCACGAGGGACAGATTGAGGAAGCAGCAGCATGAAAAGGATTCTGAAACAGAACTTCATAGCTCTATGCTTGCCACACATGTATTGTCACAATCTCAAAGGATGCAACATTTAAGTAGGCTTGCAGTGCTAAGAAAAAAAGGAAAAAGCTTCAACTATCCTTTTTGGAAGTATTTTGAGAGACTACTTAAAAATTCAGAAATCTCTTTATTATGTGCATAAAATAAAGGACGTTGAAAAAAAGGACAGTGGCATCTTGAAAGCCTTGTATTTTTGTTATGTGGTACTGACACAAACATCTGAGATACTAAGCCAAAATATTTATTCTGAAAATTAAAACATTTAATGCAATATCAAATTATTTACAGCAAAAGCTTCAAGATAGCTCCAAGGTTTTCCCATGCACCTGGACTGCAAGCAGACTGCATAAACATTTACTACACTTCTGCCAGCTCTGATCAGGAGTTTGGCTAGTACAGTTTGAGAGATAACTGACCTATTTTTATCTCCTGAGCAACCTTGACCTAGCATTTGTAGAGACACCATATGCTTACGCTGAAAGGACAGACTGCTGTGCTTCGTGCTTGACCATGAATAATACTGTTTACTGACCAGAGAGGCCACTGAAAGGCTGTATTCATAATACCCAAGAGCTACCCAGAATTACAATACCTCCGCAACCATTTTCATGCTGAACAACACTGACAGTTCTTCAAAAAGTACATCAGCAATTGGTTGTTTATCAGGGACAATACCCACCACCAATTTACCCAGTCCTGTTAGACTTGTTTAAGACTTTAACTTAACCAGGGCAAAATGGCCTGATTCAAAGTTACTTGCTACAAGCCAGGTCTAAAAGTCAGTTTATGTACCACTCATCTAGACAACTATTCCATTTGTCTACTCTAGCACTTCTTCTAGCTAACCCCATAACCAGCTGCTAAGTATTGCCATATTCTATGATACAAGTTGGAAACACCCCTCAAGACTGCACTTAAAAACACAGAATGTTTCACACCAGCATGAGCCAAAACATTAAATTTCCACAACTCAGAGACTGTTTGCCAAACCTACATCATAAACTTGTTCATGCATCTAATTAAGCTAAGAAATTACCACTTCTTTGATGCAAAGTCACCATATTCAACTCTGCTTCCTCATATCTGTTTACCTCAGTTTTAATAGCAAACAGACTACTAGTGGGGAAGGATGGTTTAGTGTTTCTATGTACCAGTATCAGAAGTGAATTATGTTTTGAAGAGAAAGCACAGATTCATTGCTATTCTTCCAAAATGGCAAAGAATTTGGAGCAGCTTAGCAGTGCCTGCGAGAAAAGAATTAAGTATTTCCTTCATTATCAGGCTGGCTTGGATGTTTAGTCTAGAAAGGTTTGTAATCATACTTTCTATGAACAATTTCTAAAATACACTTTCTATGCTTCGTTAAGTCTTGTTATCTAACACTTCTTACTTTTTAAACCCCACAAATTCATCAACCTACTCTTTACAGAAAGAATTTGTGTCTTCCAGAGTGGAAAGTGTGGGAAACCTGGTAATGCAGTTAACAGTTAAAGAAACCTTATCAGGGTGCTTCCACCACAGAATTCTGACTGATAGTTCTATTGTTTTAAAAATGTTATCTGTATTTCAAGGCAACAATTCCTTAGTTATAACTACAGGAATACCAAATACCATACAATCTGTATTGTGTCTATAAATTTAGCTACAAGGCTTTTTGTCATCATTTGCAGGAGGGAACATAAAGCAACTTCCTTGCATATGACATTCGATCACACACCAAAAAGCATTCAATTAAACACACAAGAAAAATAAAGCAAGATGAGGTTGGCCCTAGCATTATTTTGCATTTTATTTTGGATAAACAATTTCAAATCTTATTACTGAAGTTTCACAGTAATAACACCTACAATGGAAAATTCAACATGTTTGCCACTCAAGCTTTCAGCCTGTTTAAGAAAAGCTGAACATAACAGCTACTTTAAACTACTAGAAAAACACTTAGACCTAGAATTGCAAGTCTGAATACTCTATTTCCATATTAGCATAAAGAACGCAATTTCAGAGACAGTCTAAGATTTTACATTTATGCCATGACCTAGCAGGATTTCACTAATAAAAGTATCAATTTATTCCCTGAACCAGTAAACTTTGGTGATCCTTGGCTTACACTGGTTGAGCCAAGTCAATAAGCCGAAAAAAATACCCCACCAAATCACTGGAAATCAACAGCCTAAAGTCACCAACATAGCTCTTGAACACCACCAAGACAATAGCCTGCTCATCGATGCAGCCACAAAATATGGGAGAGGCCTCATCTCCTAGGGGTGAGACCATATTCAGGGTTACAAGAAGTAACTAAGTAACTACTCCATTACCACAGATAAGATACAGCTGGAAGTTCTTGCTCCAAAACCCCTCTAGTAAAAGCTACATTAAGTTACAGAGCAAGACAAGCACTCTGCTCTTTCCATTCTTTCAGAAGAATGCTCCTGTAGTGGTAGGATGAGACAGGGATGAGTAAGTGTGGTTGTTAATAAGTCATAGTTAAAGCTGCTGAGTCAGACTTTCAAGTCACTTAATACTCAGGCAAGCAATCATCTTTCTCAAATGGATGAAAGCCTAGCCCCAAAATCAGCAGAGAAATACTATCTTGAAACCAACTGCCTTCTAAACAGGGCAAAATATCCATAAATCTAACACAGGGCTGTTTGTGATTTTTGATTTTGTTGTTTGGGTTTTTTTTCCCCGTGTGTTGTTTGTTTTTTCTTTTGTTTGGTTGGTTTTTGTTTTAGTTTTTTTATTCTTTTTAATTACATAACTAGCACTCCATATATTAAAATGAGACTTTCCTAAGTATTCATAAAGCAACAGTAACATAACCTTAGATTAAGGCTCTTCCCTCCCATCTCTAGCACATCTTAGAAACCATTTGGCAGTACACTAAAACTACCCCTCAGCTCATCCCCAGAGGTCAGAAAATTATATCCCTATTTCTGGTAGACTTGGTCTGTTTGAAGACAAATTTTACCTCAGGTCAAAGCTTCAGGAGCCCTAATAAAGAATTTGCACATGAGCAGGTATGGGCATTCTACAGAGGTTATGTTAGAGCTTTCTGGTTCCCAGGCATTATCATGCATTTGTAATAAAAGTAGTGTTCCAACAGATCATAAACAGATTTACTTCAGCCCGAGTTTCTTCAACTGCAAGTTGAAACAAACTGATAATTTTCAATGCTTCCAGCAACGCTTGCCATCACCAACAATGAATGCATAGCTGTTAAGCAGACAAAGAACAATGATGATGTTATATGCAGAAACAGCAACTATTTGTGGTCTTGCAAATACCAAATGACACTGTTCACTTGTTTGGCTCTTCAAATTAGGATTACTAACGTATGAAAAAGGCAACAGCATCAGATACAGCTGTTTCCCCTTCTTTCATGTAGGAAGATGCATCTGGAGTCCTGCAGGGTGAAAAGATCAATCCAGGAAAGAGAATACTCTTCCCCTCCACTCCCTTAATCTCTGCTATTGCCCACCATGCGGAGACTTCTAGGGAAGTACAACACCACCCTTTATAAATGGTAAGATTGATTTATGGAAACAGGCCACCAGGTCAAGTTCACAGATCTGACACAGAAATTGCACATGATCTCACAGCCCGCCCTATGAGGGGAGGAGATCCATGGACTAAAGGAAACTTTACAGGTTTCATTCTTTCTTTATCTCTTTCAGTAACTTGTTCAGAGGCAGCCAACTCAGAGACACTTTATCTGCCAAGCTCCTCGTGTTCCTTTGAACCTAGGTAAGAGACTATTCTCTTTCAGACAGAAAAATTATTAGCTACTACTGGTCAGGCAAAGCAAGCCATGGTTTTGGAATTATCCAAGCACATTTCAGATGTCACAGTAAAGTCAAGGCCAAGTAGCAAGAGAAAGCTGCAATCATTCAGTGCCTGTGGGAACAAGCTGGTGTTAGCTGACAAGGAATTATTGAGAAAATACACACTTACTGCATGCATGATTAGAAAGTGCAGAGCCCGTAACTAGCAGCTGTCTGCAACTAAGTCCATCTGCACCAAAATACCTCTGATGCCCTACAGGGAAATAATAATAATAATAATACAGCACAACACTTTTTTTGTCTACTGCCCAGCAAAGTACCAGTCAATTCTACCAGTCATTCCCTTCAGTCATCTCTCCCCTTCTAAGGCAGCTTCCTCACTTTCCATCCAGAAAGCCCGAACAAGTCACTCCTGATTTTCCAGGAAGTAAATTAGGTAAAGCTGTTACTGTCTTCTTTTGAAGCTACACTGCCATCCCTGCCAAGGAAACTGCATCGCCTGCAAGGAAACACAGACATTTCAGAACTTCGTGTGGAAAGTCAGGTAACACCACAGTGCAGGCCACTCGGTGAGAGCAGCACCTGTCATTAATATTTTCCCACAGGATTTCAGAAACTCAAATATATCCTACAGCTTGAGATCCCAGTTGCTGATAGGAAGCCTATGTCCAGCCTTGATTAGCCAGTAACTGAACAGCTTGTGTTTTAATATAATTACACAAGGATCAATTGCAGCAGCAGCCATTAAGAATACAAATGCCATCCAGTACATTACGATGTTTACAAAGAGAACACAAACTAGTAATGGGATATCTGGCACAAATCTGGTACCATGCACTGTTCAGAGTGAAAGATGCACCTTATACAGGCTGAACACTTCAAGTTCATTGTGAACATGTATGTTACAGATGATGAAGGACTGCAAATTGTAGTGCCAGTCTAGTCCGCTGGCTTCTTGAAAAGAGAAGAAATGTGATATATCGCCCTTGAATTTATATACGTCACAACTGAAAGCACAAAACTTGATGGAGAAAACAGGTTCACCCTCACAAAGCTTCTCTTCTGCAAGCATCTAACACTACATAGGCTCAATCTAACTGAAGGACCAGCTTCTCTTTGAAAAGTATCAGTGGAGCATTAGGCCATACATAAGAGTTAAAGGGGGAAAAAAACAAAACACCAAATTCTGCCTTCTTACAGTACAAAATTGAAACCTGCACGGTTAAAGTAATTTTGCAATGTTTACTTCTAGGGACCACAAAGCCACATCCTCTACAAGGATTCCCCTAAATGTTAAGACAACTTGTTTCAAGCTCCTCTAGCTCAGTATCCTTTTGATTCATAAAGGAAAGCATCTCATTTCTTCTAGGACACACCTCATTGCCACAAGACGGTATCTCCTGCCACAAAACATTGCATACACACACACTGGTTAGGTCTGAAGTGCATTACTTACCCACCTGGAGATCATGAGTCATTACTAACAATCACCTTCTCCAGTGGTAATAGAAGAATGAATTCCTAGTCTTATGTTCAAGCTCTTTAAAAGGTTTTTTTACGAGGATATGAGAACAGGAGAATCTCAGCACACACACAAGATGACAAACTTGTGGGTTTAAAGAGAGCTAGCCATAAAACTTGACCTAGAAAGCGTGTTTCCAACTTCGGTGGAGAGGGGGAAAAAAAAAACCAAACCAGCCACTAAGGCTTGCAAGACACTCCTTGTTTCTCCAGAGGAATGTGGAGTATCCCGCTCCTATCTTGTGCTCCAGCAAAACAAAACATGACCGAGAGGAGAGGAGTGAAGGCTTTAAAGTATTTTTTCCTAAAGTAGCGAGGAGTCCAACTTATTCTAGCCCTTAATTTTGAAGAATCATGCAGTCCTAATACTGGCACCTCCATGGAAAGCAGCTCTCTCTCCGCACAGACTATTACTCCCAGGAAGCTGCCACCCAGCATAAGCAACACCCCGAGCAAAACAAACCAGACACCGAGGCCATCTGCGAGCCTCTGCCGAGCATGTGACTGCGCGGCCACTCACATGCAGGGGCATTGCATAACGCGGGCCCGCCGCGGCTCCCGGGGGCAGGGGCCGCGCCTGCCGGAGCCCTGGCGGTGTGCTGTGCCCCCGGCCGAGCCCCGCCGGGCGCCGCGGGCCGACGGGCAGGGGCACCGCGGCCTAGGGCGGGCACCGCCGGCCTCACCCAGCCCCGCCGCGGGGACAGACCCGGCACCCGGCCCACCCCGCGGCGCCCCGGCCGGGCCGGGGGCACTCACCCGCACGGGCAGCAGCAGCAGCAGCAGCAGGAGGAGGAGGAGGCCGAGGCCGCCCCGCCCGGGGCTGCCTTGCAGGGTGCCCATGGCCGGGGCGCAGGCGGGGGCTCCGGGCGGCAGCTCGGGCGGCGGGAGGGCGGGCAGGGCAGCGGCACCAGCGCAGCTCCGGAAGGGCCGCCCTCGCCTGCCCGGGCCGGGCCGGGCCCGCCCCTTCGGGGGCCCGCCCGAGCCCCGCCGCCAACCGCGGCCCGGGCACCGCCCCCGGCTCCGCCCGCCGGGACACCGCCTGCTTCAGCTCCCCGGGCACCGCCTGCCTCAGCTCCCCGGGCACCGCCTGCCTCAGCTCCCTTCGCCCGGGCACCGCCTGCTTCAGCTCCCTTCGCCCGGGCACCGCCTGCTTCAGCTCCCCGGGCACCGCCTGCCTCTGCTCCCCGGACGCCACCTTCCCCGGCTACCCTGGCACTGCCTCCCTCGGCTCAGCCTGCCCTTGCACTGCCTCCCCCGGCTCCCTTTGCCCTTGCACCGCCGGGCCCGGCTCCTCCTGCCCCAGCACCGCCAGCCCCTTTGCCCGGGCACCGCTCGGCCCCAGCATACAGGGCAGCACGGCCGGCCCCGGCCCGCTCGGCCCCAGCGCGGCCTCTCCGCCCGGCAGGGTGCTGGTGCTGGTGGTGTGCGGGGCCGCGGGAAGCTCGTCCCGGTGTCGGAGCGGCGTAGTTTGTGAATCTGCAAAAGTCGCTTTAAACACCCCCCTCCCGCCCCTCTGTGTTTGGCCTTCGCTCGGCTTTCGGGGCCGCGCCCCGGGACACGCCGTGTCGCAATGGGCGGCCCGGGCAGCGCTGGTGGCCGGGACAGCCCGGGCGCTGTTCGGGGTCAGCTTGGGACCCGGCTGGGAGGAGGAGGCACGCTGAAAGCAGGGCGTGAGGCATGCCCGCTATGATTTCCCCACCTCTTTATTGCCTTCGCCGAGGCTTTATTGCAGTCACAATGCACAGTGCGCTGCTGGAATAAAACATGTGATTTAGCTGACATTGCCATCTGCTGACAAAAACGCAGACTAGTCTGGGTGTCACAGCCTTAACGTGTTGGCCGGGGGGACCTCCTGGACGTCACGTAATCCGACTTTCCGCTGAGAACAGAATCCTGTTACAGCTGGTGGCTCAGGGAACCGTCTGGTTGCATTGTGAATAGCTTCAGAGACGGAGATTTCACAGCCTCTTCGGGCAAACTGTTCCACCCATGGACCACATTTACAGCAAAAGGTTTTTCCTGTATCTAAACAGGCTTCTCAATGTTCCAGCTTGAAGCTGTTGCCCCTTGTGCTGTCATGGTGCCTGCCTGAGAGGAATGTGGGTCCCCCTTCTCCACAATGCCCCGTTCAGGAGCTGCAGAGAGCAGTAAGATGTCCCCAGAGCCAGCTTTCTGCTTAGGGCTGAGCAAACACAGCTCATGTGCTCCAGCAGCCCTGGCTGTCGTGATGGCAGTGAAATGGATTTGCTCCAGGATGCCAGTGTCCTTATTTTTTGTTTTGTTCCGGGGAGCCCAAACTAGGGCACAGTACTGTAGCCTCAAAGAGAGAGGAATAACCCCAACCCTTGGACCTGTTGCCTTGCTGATGACACATCCTGCTGACTCACGTTCAGCATCTCGGCCAGCCCAACCACCCCAGTCTTTTCTGTCAAGCTGTTTTCCATCTAGCTGCTGCCCAGCTTGTACTTTTCTGTGTGGTTACCCAGGTGAAGGACATGGCATTTGACAAAGGCAAAACAAAGTTAGAGTACTTAAAGTTACATTGTATTTTAATTTTCATGTAATAAATGAAAGTTAGTCAGGACTATGCAGTGTGATCCTAGAAGCAGGGGGACAAGTCGCCACATTTTCTAGGCACTCCACATAGGCAGAGGATGCAGTTGGCATACTTTGCATAGCTACAACTTAAAATTAATGCAAGAACCTTGTTTCAATGCTTGTGAAAAAGGTGAAAGATAGCAAAACTGACTGAACAGAAATGGCATTTTCTCTCTGAATTACATAGTGAATAAGTGATTTAAGAATCATAGGCAAGTACCAATCTATAATGAAAAACAAGCAAAGGGGAAGATACTGCAATGACAATTTCCATCATAAACTAATTAAATCCATAACAACACACTTGTCTACCACCTACATCATAAAAAGAGAAAAGAGGTAGTATTTAAATATTTATCTAGCTCTCTTATGGATATCTCTAGATGGCTGTCTAAATTCACACTGTTATTCTGGTGCAATCCCTCAGAGTGCTGCCTTTTTGCACTCACAAGCTGAAGTCAAGTGGTGTAGGTATGAAGACCGATTAACAAACACTGAAATCTTGCGTAATGACAGATGCAGAAACTCAAACATGTTTTCATGTGGCCTCTCTACCCTTGCAGCCTGGTGACCAGAGCAGGATATGCCTTCAGTCCTGCTGCAGCCGTCAGTCTTGGTCACATATCTATGCCACATTTCAGGGCTGAAGATGCAGAGCTGTCCCTAGCAGCTCATGGGAATTTAAGTATAGTTGCATGAGCATTATTGATGACAAAACCAGCACCATTGACTGTGTTATCTTAAGGTTATCTTGTTCCTTACGGGCAGGGAAAAAGCAGCCCTGAAGAGTTAACCCAGGTCAGTGCTACCAACAGCTCATTGCCTTGTCTGTGATACACGTGGCCCAAAAGAGAACATTCCCATTCCCAGCTGCTCTTTTAGAAGGACATTTATCTTTATGTTTTATAAGGTTCCCTTTTAAACTTAGGATTATGCATAGATGCTAGGGACTGTCCACTGGGAAGGTTAATGGGGAATACTTATTCTGGTTCTCAGTAACATATACAAAACTAATTTTTCCTGCCTGGAAGAAGAGGCCATTATTAATTAATTGAACAAGTCCTTCAATTGTTCATTAGGGTCACATTGGCCTTTTTCCTCACTGGATACCCCAAACGGTGTAAAGTTGCACACCAGGAAGCTCATGTAAAATAACCGCCAGCTTTGTTCTGTTCTGTGCCTTTGAGGGGAAGCCCTGAGTGTTGTCTTCAGAGGTGGAGGCTTTACTGTGTATCCATCTTTTTACTCAACGAAGAAATTAAACTTGTGTTACCACTTCCACTAGAAGCTGAAGCACCTAGTGGTAATGACCTTGCAATTTCTAGATGGCAATCTGTCTGAAGAATTGCTTGTGTATACCAAAGGAAACACAGTACATGATCCCTTTGCAGCAAAACCAGTTAAAATGTCCATCGCTGTTTATTCCCCATAATTTCTTATGAGCTTTCATTATTTCTATTGCAATAGCACCCAGAGGGAATTGCAAGAATTTGGAGCTATGGTAGGCAACACCTTGCACGTGGGAAAGCGCAGTGTTCTCCTTGGACGTCTTGCAATCTTTGTGCAGACAAGCTGCAACAGGTGAGTGAGAAGTTTCACCCAGTTTCTCACACCTCCGTGTTTTTTGTAGACCCAGATGAAACCACTATAGCTTGTTGCAAGACTGTTTTTCCAGCTGAACCAGAATAATGCTAGTACTAAGCAGACCTGGTGTTTCTCATTTGGTGTTGTAAGCGAATCATATCCTTTTCATCAGCTGTCGTTTGTCCGCCTTCCTCACATGTGGAGGCCTGCTTGGCTTTTTATTATACGTGACTCAATGTACCTGTTACTTTGGTTAGATGCTCTTGGCTTCAGATTAACCATGTGGGATCAAATCAGAGCCTGATGCTGCCAGTACTCAATTAAATATACAAGTAGTTTGTCAGGTGATGCTTAATCAAGTCTGTACCTCATCTTTTCATTTATCTGCCCTAGTGTATTTTGCTCTATCAACCCCTTGCTGGTGTGTCCCTATCTAACCTGAGAAAGTCCTATAGTCACTCTTTAAGGTCACATCCTTTCTGCATTTATCATTCAAGTCATTGAAACTTTTTTCATTTTTATTATAATCAGATAAAGATATTTATTGTCTGGAAGCAATAGCTTGGGACTTGAGTTCAATTGATTCAATGTTTGTTCCAGTTTTGCTACAAACTTGCTGGATGATCTGGGCAGGTTCCAGCCTATGAGGTGCAATTTCCTCTTCTGTAAAGTGGTGCCAATGGCATGGCAACATGTGGCCTAAGAGCTCCAAAACCAGATGTCAACCACTGAGCTGTTGAAGGAAAATACTGTAGAAATGCATCTTACTATTATAGCACAGTCTGGAGACACTCTGCACTTGTTGCTGTGAGCAAATATGTGTGGTATCTACTCGAGCCAGACACTGTGCATAAGCAGTGATACCCTGACAAATTCAAAGTTTGACCTACTAACAGCTGTGTATGGTTTGCATTAACATAAATTTACTGAACTCCTGTAGCACCATGCTGCCACTCAGTGAGGAAGTCAGAATTTGTTGTCAAAGTGGAGAATATGGGCAGAACTGTCACAAAGGAGTCCCTAAGGGCACTACCGAAACTTGGCATGAGGAAGAGGAGAGGGGTTTATGAGCTACAATTCACGTGAAGAAAAGCGTGATTATGATTCGACTTGAAGACATTTTGTAAGTTTTATAAGTTTGTCCCACTGAATGGGGTCTGATGTAGTAGCATGGCCAAGGCACCAAGGCAATGCATGCAGAGACTGTTCTTGGAGTCTCAGAAAGTGATGTAATTCTTCTGCCTCTTCATGTCATATAGTCCAGGCAAGCAAATCATGAGGTTCTGATATCACTCTTCCAATGGAGTTATCCAGCCTATATCCATATGCTGGATGCAAAGTAAGCATGCATATATGTGTATGTATGTATCACACAAGAACATGCTTGTGCACTATATATGAAATTGCAGACTGTTCCAGGTCTGCATTGCAGGTTAGTGTCATGCTCCATCTGTGCATCCAAGCTAATGAAACAGCTCCATAGAAAAAAGTTGTATCCCTTGTTCCTTCCTGATTGAGCTGTATTCTCCACCAGCACATCCCAGATGGCTCTGCTGATCCCTGCTCCCTGGCCACGTGCAGCACTACGCAGCCTTTGTGCCAGTTCTGGTCCAACTGACTTGACATAAAAGCAGGACATTAAAGCATTAGTCCAGCTAAAATGCCTTGTCAACATTGTGAGAGCAAAATGGGTTATTTAGAGACAATTTAAGTATGTGTCTCAGATTTCATTTTGCTGTGCAGCTACAGCCACAGTTGCCAGGCATATGGTCTTGTTATTCATCTCGTGAGAGTTAGCATCTCTCTAAGTCACTGAGGAGATGAAGCAAAAGGTATATTGATTCATATATTTTAACATCAAGGGGACTATTATGATCACATAATGTTAGTTCCTGCATATCATATAATTTCATCCAGTAATTTCTGCATAAAACACAAAATGTTTCAGGTGAAACACATCTTTCAGAAATAATTGTTTGTTGGGCTTTTTAAAACTCAAGTGATGAAGGAATCATATCAACAATTTTTTTCTTAAATAATTATCCTCACTCTTGAAAATCCACAGCTTTAAATTTGAATTTGTCTAGTTTCAGCTTCTTGATACTGTTCTGATATGCTCTCATGAGCAAAATTAAGGAGATTTCCACTCCCAGAAATCATCTTTTGTAGTGATTTAAGCTATGAACAAGTCACAGCACTTTTCTTTGATATTCTCTGAATAGATTCTACTGAGCTGTAGGAATTTTTGATGATGACTTAAAACGTAGCTCAACACAACAGGAAATTGTAGGAATAGGGCAAAAAGCCTGGGACGTCCAATACAGGGGCAAAAATATGGTTTTCAGTATAAACTCTTGTACCCTTTCATAAAGCACAAAGTCCACTGCACACCATAAGCATATCAACAGGGTATTGACTTTTTATTTTAACTGAAGTACGTCAGATCAGTGTAAGGCCAGTTTTACATTTGGGAATAATAACAGAAGCACCAAGACATGTTTGACTAAAAGTACAGTCTTATTCCTTTGATTCCTATGCTGCTTTTTATAATCTTCCCTTCAGACAGATCTGACCTAATGGATAATAATTTTGGGGGGAATTTGTCAGTGATGTCTGGATCTCTGAAACAAACCTTGTTTTGTCATATTAAATTAAGTTTTCCTGTTTCTGAAGCCACGGTACCTTTTTTCTTTTCCCCCCACAAATGCTATCTCTCCTGTGAAGACTCAGAAAACAATAAAAGTCTAATCAATCGATTGGAATAGAACAAATAGTCTTTGCATAAATAGGAAACTAATTCTGGTATCATACAAAGAGAAAGAGCAGAATACAAAAGAACAGAAAGAAATACTGAAGTCTGCAGAACAAGATGATCTAAGTATGTATTTTTATTGAAAGAATGGCATGGAAAAATGTGTTTTAGCAAAGCAACACTCTTGTTGCAGAATATTAGTCTTACATGGAATTGCATAAATTTGTATATGTTTTATCAAATTCATAAAAGATCAGGTCAAAACAAACTCTGAAATTCAGAAATGTACGAAACTATCATGATATTCCCAAGGGCCAAAAGCAGAGCTGCTGTGAGAAGGCACAACTCCATTTAGTCCCACGTGTGCAGTACAATATTCTGTTGTTGGAAAAAGGAGCCACGTGTGTTATCTTTGGTTAGGCTCCTAGCAAATGCTAACATCTTAACACTGATGAATCAAGAGTTCCAGGTAAGGGCTGTATTTTATGTCCATTGAGTGCTGACATCAAATTAAGTACAAATGCACTGGGGTCTGTGCTACTTCATTTTCTGTACCACAATTCTGAAATTTCTGAGACACCAGATTTGGTTAGCTTATGGATTTTCCAATAGTCACCAAGACTGTCTGAATAAAGAAGTGTGAATTATTCTTGCAATTAGTTCTGACTCTGAGGCAGATAATCATCATTGTTAAGTGCATTAAATACGACCTGCAGCTATTTGATCTTGTGCTCTAATCCTCTCAGCTCTTCTAAACTAAACAAAGGTGGGTGGATCAATAATGACATGATTTCATTCCAGAAGAACATGTGCAAGCCAAGAGGTACAACACTGCCTTTTGTATCATTACTAAATACATGTCCCTGCACACTGCACTGCAGTGATCATCTAAATGAAGAACTCCATGTATTTGAGGTCTCTGAGGCTACACCACTACCATGTCACTCATGGGATGCTACTTCTCCCTATACCCCTGAGCTTTTCCTTGTGCTCTTCCCCATCCCACAATGGCTTGGCACTAGTGAAATAAAAGAAAGATGCCCTATACTTTTCCTCAACTCATTGGTGTAGCCTGTTGTTTTGCTGCACATCCTTTTTACCCACTTGCAGCTGATGGGAAATCACCAAGCTAATAGCACCTGCCTAAATCCCACGTGGAGAGGACAGCAGGCTGAGCCCTTGGATCTGAATATGCAGAGAGGCAACCCTAAAAGCAGTGTGCTAGTGGAGCTGATTCTTTTGGGGTGTAAGATGGGGATATATATGGCACGTTCTGAGGAAAAGAAACTCCCAAACCTAACCCAAAACCCAGTTTGGCCTGTTATGCTGTCCCAGTTCTGTTTCACATCATTATATTGTACCAGGATTCATCCTGCTATCTATGAAATAAATCTGGTGCCCCTTAATTTCTAGTCAAAATTTACTTGTCTGTTGACAGGAACTGATGAAGAGCTGCTGCATTTCACTGGCATGTGAATGAAATCATCTATTTCCTTGCTTCCCTCAGCAAGGCATTTCAAGAACTTACAAAGGAAAGAGTGTCCAGTCCACAGAGCACTTTGAAAGCCTTACACAAAAGGCACCACAACTATGCAAAGAACTACTGTCAATATTAGTGAATCACTTCAGCCACTAAGGGAAAGCAGGTTTCCGTTTCAGAACAACAAACAACCCACAGCAGTGTTTACTGAGCACTTTAAAGATAACAACAGCTACATAAATACTAAGAATTATGAAGGTTCCTTTGTGAAAAGGTTAAGTGCATGGTGATAAACACTATTGTAACTTTCAAGCCCATGTACAGGCAGAATAAGCACCCTTAGGGTTTAGATTACAGGGAACCCAAAACTAAAACCAGCCCTTCCTCCAAATGCTCCAAGATGAAACAAATGCTCCCAACAGGAAGGTTTCTACTAAAAGTCCTGTTTTGGTAGAACAGTGTCTTTGCTGAAGCTAGATTGTACTTCAGCCTGAATGGGGCAGAGGAGACTTGACTGCCAGTTCTCCACCATGGGGACCTCCCACACAGCCTGTGTGCTGTATCAGCCAGCACTAAAGAGAGTGAGGAGAGAGCAACAAGCCTCTTCCTTCAATCTGTGCTAGCCCTACATTTCAAATTTTGTTTAGAAATAAGAAAAGCCAGTTATATCCCAATATCCCTCACCAAAAAAAAAGAAAGAGGACCTGGTAACTGCATCCTCTCAGAAGGAGGTGAGCAGATGCTCTGTACAGGACACAGTACTCCAGCTGTTCTTCCTGTGTTTCACAAGAGCCCTGGCTGCAGTGATCATTCGCAAAGGCAGCTGGATACAGGACTTGGAAAGTCCTACTCTAAATGGTGGGGAGCGGGCATGGACTTCCCATGGACAAGCATAGTTGATGAAGCTCTTTGCTGAGTAGCTGCCTCCTTCAGGGTGAGATGACTGAAGAAAGTAAGCCTGTCAGAAAGGAGTGGCCACCAGCAGCTGCTGGACACTTGCACATTGTTGTCTCAGCTTGCCTACTTCAGCTGTTGCAGAATCATTGTTGGCTTGCCTTGTCCTCTCTCCTATGCTCTGCTATCTGGAAAAAAATAGGAGCCCCTCACAAACAGTGGCTGCTACCACATTTTTTAGGAAGACTGCTTGATCACTATAGCCCACCTGATATTCAGAGTATTTACTGCATGGCTACTAAAAACCTTCTAGTAATTATTCACCTTCTTCACCAATATGAAAGAGCTTTTCAGCTTAGAAGTGTGGTTGTTCTCAACTGTTGATCTGAAAAAAATTCAGGGAGAAAGTTCAGTACTGAGACCAGGCTGCCTAGAGTTTCTCTAGTGTTCTCCAAAACAATATGTTCATCTTCAGCCTGCTGGAAGCTTCAAATAAAGCTGTCCTCTCCAGTGCTATTTGTTAAAGAAGTTAGAGTGCAGTCCCATGTAATGCTGTGCAACTTAAGTTCCCAATAAGGCTCTTGAGATTTCTGCATGCTCACTATTTTTTAGTCTTTTGCAGAACTTAACCCTGCATACAGTCATCCTCTAAAAGCATCTTGCATAATTCTTTGGTTCTGTACCAGTTCATCTGCAAGTTTCTCTTAGGCACAACATTATTTTAATTTAAAAATGCAGCAGCATAAATTACCTAAACAAATAGAGTTTTCTGGTGTCTTATTACATTGTTGGAAAACTTCGGAGCTTTCCTCTTTAATGCTGAATAGAAATTGAATAGCAATTTCAGCATGCAAGCAAAAGTACACCCACTTCTGTTCTCTTCACCAGAACATTGACTTCTTACCTTACTCACAGAAAGAATAACTTTACTATTTGGTAATATATATGGCTAATTTTCACTACATAAATTACATTCATTTGTGCTAGCTCAGTAAAAGATTTCCTTTAACTCACAAAAGCAATAGTGCCACAGTTCAGCTGAATCCTAGGCAGACATTTTTTTAGCAAGAAATATTTCATTTCCTTACAATCTTTGAAGGCAGATGAAGTGCCTGAATTTATGTACCGAACTAACTTGTTACCTCAACTCTCTGTAAATTAATCTCTAATGTTTTTGTGGCCAACACGACATGGTATATACTGTTTACACTGCAAGAAATGACTGAGTTTTAATGGGGTGCCTTACAGTAACATGGTTAAAACATAGCTCTTCACAAACCACCTGCAATTTGCACTGCCTTCCCCACACAGGCACTAGTAGCATGTCTAAGTGTCTTAACCACAACAAAGGCCAAAAACTGCTGTTCAGAGCTCATCTTCCATGCCTGGGTCTGTTCAAGTATGGCTACATGTTACCATCTCACCAGCTGTTGAAACATCTGTACACCTGTGCCCTTCTCCCTTAGCTCGTGTCACAGACCTGGGGAATAAGTGTGTTGCATAGTAGCTCTGGGTACTAAACCATAGTGTCATACACCTGTGGGTGCCGAACATATGTATAGCACTTGTATAGTGTCTGTGCTCTTTGTTGTGCCAGACAGCTAAATTTCTGATGCACTTGCGCCAGTGGATTTACATCCTGGTTGGTTTTCTCAGTAACCGGTCCTCCTCTAGCACAAAAATGCACGTCCATAGACTGTAAATTTGGGGATGGATCCCCTTAGCACTGCATAGGCATTGCAAAATGTTACCAACTGCTCCACTGTGTTTCTGTTGCTGGACAGATTGACAGATGATGATGCTACAACTGAGAGGACGTGTCCTTGTTATTCACTTGGTTCACAGCTTTTGGCATCATTTGTAGTGCTTTTGATGATTTTTATGGAGTTTCATGTAGTAGCCAAAAATGTTACCAAAATCTTGGGCTGGCAGGAGGACTTGTGTTGTTGCGATGTTGCAGGCAGGATCTCATCTCTAGCCTCACGTGGTGCTTGGAGGTAGAGAGGAATGGTCTGAGCCAGCACTGTCACCAAAGGGAGGGCAGCAGCACTGTGGGGCTGCGCCTGGACCAACTGGATCCAAACAGCTGCAAAGTCTGGGCATTGTTCTGGCACAAGGGCTGAGTGCTCCCAACCCACATGTTACAGGTGTGTGGCCATGGCAGTATGGGATGCGTGTCTGAAACAGCAGGAGAGCTTGCCTGTGTGGGGATGTGTGCGGTGCAGGCGTGGAGGAGTGAACGTCAGTGCTGGCACCTGTGGGATCCTGCAGTACAGGCAGGGCTGTGCTGCAAACGCAGCCCCTGGGCCCACCCCTGCTCTCGTCACTGTCCTGTGTCCGGCGATGCCAGGCAGAGGCCCGAGCTTGTGGTGACCCTGTGGCAAGGGCATCGTGCATTCAGGGAGCGTGTTCCGGAGAGGCTAATCAGTTCTGCAAACTGTTCCAACAAGCCCTTCTTGGGCAACCTAGGTTTACTGGCATGCTACTGTGGTCAGGGCACATCTCTGTCAAACCACCTTTGCTACAGGGCTGCATTAGCTTTTCCTTTGCTTTTCCTTTGCGCGGAGGAGTCGGAGGATGCGTTCATTTTTCGTTAGTTCTGCTGGCAGTTCATTTGCCTGGAACAAAAAAATTTGAGGTTAGCAGAAATGAAAATAGTATTTCCCAAACATGGTTTAAAAGCATTAAACTCGAACAAAGATGGAACTGGGCATTATAATGATGTGGGTCTTTTCAGTGTTGTCTCCACCACTGTTGAAGATATCTTAAGAAATTATCTTTCAGTGTGAAAGTCTCACTTAAGTCTTCAAAATAATCCCAACATGGAATTTGAGCAGTTTATTTTGTGCTAACTGTCCAGGATAAATTGTATGCCTTGGGATCCCTATGCTTCTGCCACAAAAGTAAGAGAGACTGTAGCTGCTGATTTTTTGGGGAAGATGAGGCAGGTTTTTACGCACTAAAGTCCATAAAAATCCATGGGAAGACTTCCATTGCTATGAAATAGTTAGTCCTATGCTGTAAGATTGGTAACAGAATATCAGTTTGGGTGTGGGTTTTTTTGTTTGTTTGTTTTTTTAATTTACTGAATACAAATTCGGTAACATAAAGCATTTATGATGAAGAGACTTCTGAAAATCAGTAATTCTGTCCTGCAGATATACCCTGCTGTGCCAAATTGCATGTAATTTTTTTAAAAAATTAAAAAATCAGTAGGAGAGGTTACAGCCATGGACTTTCTTATGCTATACACCCTGCTGCTGCAAATCACGATCAGTAGTAGAAGAATCTTGTACATTATTTGTATTATACTATCAAACCAAAATGCATATTAATGCCAACTACTGTGTGAACAGCATTAACTCTGCTGCCATCAAGTGGAATAATACAGAAATTAACAGCCACGAATACAAGAAATGAGCAAAATATTTAGAAGGTATGTGCTGGATTACTTGTATTGCAAAATTTTGTTCACGTAGCCATAAACCAGAAGTTAACATCAGACCATCCATTCACACCTTAATAAATCCAGCTATGCATCAAACACTATCAGCAAATAGTTCAGAAACACACATCAGAGGAAAATACTTTCATGAAAATTATCAAAAATAAAAGGTAAAACCCCCTACAGAATAAAACCAAGACAGGAATTGCACAGATAAGGTGCTGTTATAAAAAGAATGCAAAAATAATTTAACAAACTAACAGGTTTTCAGTAAAACATGGGAAAGATGCATGTAATTTGGGATTGAAATTTTTTTTGTATTAGCAATGCCCTGAATTCTAGCCAAGTTTTCTTATCAAAGGTACCCTGATACACATTTTTCTTTCTGCAGGAATATCCTCCTTATACGTCTGTATGGAGATATGAATGTAACTTATGACTTCTCAAAACAATAAGGGATTACTGTTTCCCTAAAATGCAAACTAGCTCCTGCATGACTAGTTACAGTTACCTGTGGTGCTCTAGTGAGTGAGTGTATACTTTGGTTTGTTCTCAGATTGATGTATCTTCTCAAGAACTGGCATCACCAGTGGCACTGTCTAGTACCCTTACAGGTGCTTGTATACAGAAATGAATGGACTAAATGGTGGTGCTTCAAAGAGAGGATCAAGAGGCAGCCACGGAGCAACACAGAAGCATGGGCTGCCCACACCTCCATGGCACATACAGCTCCACTGCTCAGTGATCCCCACTTGCTCCTCACCCAGGAGGATGGCACGCCAGGACGTACCTTGTTCCTCAGGCATGGATCTGCTCCTGCTTCAAGGAGCAGTGCCACTGTCCTCACGTTGCCACTCAGGACGGCTGCGTGGAGAGCAGAGGTCCCATTCTAGAAATATCAATGGAGGTGTTTGTGCCATACATGGGAAGAAAGCAAAAGGCATTGAAACAAAAACGTTTTTAAAGAATAAACCTAGGAAGGAGAAAGAAGTAACACAGAAGAGATTAGGTCATCAAGGGCATAGTGCCTGATTTAGACAGGGTGCTGGCAGGCTAGGGGGCTATGAAGGTGGTGATTTTAAATGCTTTAGTAAAAATGAGAGTCAAGTGCACTTTACCACAGCAATATTTCCTTTTAAAAATTACCCTTGCCAATAGAATAAGGGTGAAATGAACACAGCACTTGCTTCTGCCTGGCAAAATCAGTCATTAGCAAGTGAAACAGAGCGCAAGCAGTAATGGAAACCATCTGTGCATTTTATCTTCTTTCTGGGATGATTAATGGCCTCCATGTCAGACAGCTGAGTGGTGGGGGTTTTTTATGGCTGGCCTTTTCTTCATGGTTACAAACTGACTGTTCGAATAAATGTGGAAGCTATTTCATATTTGTAATTAACAACTAAGTCAATGCCACCTACGTTATCAAGTACATCAAAACTGCCAATCTGTTGCATGCACAGAGGCTATCAAAGTATGTGATTTATGGACACATAAAATTAGGTCAGCTATTAAAAAGCAGCTTCCAGCTATCTGTTGTTTTTCAAGTCACTTTATGAATTCAGAGGAAAACAAAATCAGCAGAGAATCTGTTCACAACATATCTCTAAGGACACTGCTTTGTTGACTAAATGCAATAGAGGGTTGGGTATAATGCTAAAAACTGCACTGTCAAGAGCAGTCAATTTACAGTAGAAACAAAAATCAGGTGACAAAAAGCAGGAGAATTTCTCCTATGACACAATGTGCTTCCTCATTCCAAAAATAAATTCCCTGTTTTGTTTGAAAAGATTCACTTCTGTGGGGCAGTAAAGGCTAAGTAAGATAATTTCATTTTTCTCTTGACTTTTTTTTGGGCCCAAGCTCCTATGGTTTTCCATTAGCATAGTCATAAATGCCAGGTCTTTCATCAGACCCTCCGTCGTCTTGAGATTCTGCCTAAAAATCTGTGTGTTTCACTACTAACCTTCAGCAGGCCAAGGGTGGGAGAGAATTTCAGCAACTCTTCTATCACATTGTTGTATCCTTTAATGGCAGCCTTCAGTAAAGCAGTCGTGCCGTCCTTTAAAAGAGGGAGGAGGTCAGTTCAGTTGTTACTGATGCTTTACCTGCATTCCCCTTGGCTAGAGCGATACACTGGCTTTGCCCCACACCTTTGACAGGAGGGTCTCCTCTGCTCATCATCTTTGAGGAGGCATCTCCACAGCATGTGCTGCTGGTTTTAGGGCACCTGGAGGATCATTCCTCTGGCAGATAAAAAATTAAGGGTAAAATGAACTAGTGCCATCATATATCACATTTGTCTCTTATTTACATGGATATTTCCATTCTCTCATTCCAGAAGGTACCTCCAGGAAGCTGTCCCAGACACAGCAGGAAAAAGGAAACCCATGGTGGGCCTTTGTAGCCTGACAAACAGGATGGACTCAGGGGACACCAGGCCTCCAGAAAGACAGACTTACATCTCTCAAAAAAGCTAGGAAGCATTAAGCAGCAGACAGAGAGCAGGAAGAGTGCTACTCACATCCCTCGCAGCATCTCGCTCAGCACCCCGGAGCAGCATTACTCGCACCACTTCACTGTGACCCATCTGTGAGGCAATCCACAAGGGAGCTGTCCCATCCTGCAAGCAAAATAAGACTGCTAATGGTTTCACTTTGATGTCCTGTGCTCTCTGATATTTTACTGCCCAAGCCTACTGGAATGGATGTACTTCAATTACTCAATGAAATCCTGCATCACAGGGAGACATATGCAGAGCTGCGTCCAAAAGCACTTGGGAGGTTGGTGTATCAAGTTAGAACTGCTTCAGTTTGTGGAGTAGAGCCATCCTTACCTGCTTTCCTTTGCACAGTTGGCCATAAATGTACACTGCTGTGTGAACAGTTAAAGCCCAGTCAGGCACCAGCTGTGCCTAAAATACATGGGGAAGTCTGAAACACCGAGGCTAAAGTTATCCTGTGTACTTTGAACTTTCAGTGGTTAGATGCGACAGAAGATACAGACAAACCTCAGCATGCACAGGCAGATTCTGCAGTGTCTGCATACAGGGAGTGAAAGTTGTTTACAGAAGCTAGGGAGCAATGCAAGGTGATCACCAACTTTCAATATAAGGTTACAATATTCACCCTCAAGGAATCTGGTAAAAATGTCCTGTCTTACAGTGATGGTGAGTATTTCACGAATTTTATCTTCAAGGACTCCACTAGAAAACAAGGCAATTAGCAAGGAATCCAGCATGAAGCAATCTGGTTTGGAAAAATTGTCCTATGCAAGCATTATTTGAGCATAAACCCCCTGAAAATGGAATGTGCTTTCAGAATAAACTAAATTTTGCGATGGATTTCCATCCCAAAGGCAAAAGCAAGTTGAAGCGCTACAAGTATTTCTCACTGCAATTAGAATTCAGTTTTGTGTCTTTTCTTCCTTTTGCTTTTAAATGGCCTGATTCTGCAGACTGCAGGAGGACTCCAGCAGTTATGTGGTGCCAAACTGATTCTTGTGGGCCTTTAAAAAAAGGCTTTGCCTGTTTGGACTTCAACACAGAAGTGAGGCCTCACATTGCAGGGTGCCTGCTTCTGCCTTCAGTGCTTGCCAGTTCCCCTCACCACCCTTAGCAGCCTGAAGACTTGGCCTGAAAATGGGAGACAAAATATACTGAGGCTTCCAAAAGAGCCTTAATGAGAAGTTTCAGAAGAAATCAACTTTTTGCTTTAAATAAAGTATTTCCACCTTGATCAAAGGAGTGATCTCTCTCCTCAGTGCCAACTGACTTGCTCATGCAGTCCAAAAAACCACTGTTGGACCAGTTCTCTGCTTTCTATGGGCTAGACTTAATCCCTTCGAGGAAACAGAAGAGGTATTCCTTCCTTGGATATAATGTTCTGGGCTTTTCTTTTTCTGTTTCTGAGAAAGAGCAAATGCACATCCTGAGATGTGCAGTATTCTCAAATGGTGAGGAACAGGATCTTTGACCCCTCTTGTATAATTTCTCTATAAATTAACTAATTGAAATTAGTGACTGACCTCATTCTAGTATATATCCTGTTAACACAAGGAGTGTTCTTTGTGATTCAAAAATAACAAAGGTTGTCTTGAATACAGCTTATGTGACGTTATTGTGATGGCAAAAACTGTCCCTCTCCAATTTAGAGTGTTTTCCTTATCAGTAAACTGACACTTCATATTTTTCTAATCTGCCTCCACCAGAGGGCTCTAGAAAATAGCAACAAGGACACTGAAAAAGCCTATAAAACTTGGAAAATATCTGAGTGCTGCCTACACAATTTATTCTGTGCGAAGAACCAATGTTGTGCAAATCCATGCTTGTATTTACACAAGAAATGCAAACACAAGCTCAGCACGGGGAACATAGCAGCTTTTTTTTACTCAGAGTGAAGTTTGTAAGAACAACTCGTATTTTCAAGTATAAATGAAAAGGAGCAGAAAGAAATAAAAGTCTTGGATAATATCACTGCTACCATTAAGAGTCCACAATAGTACTGCTGTTAAACATCATTCTTGGTGTCTCAGTTATAGGCTAGAGGCAAAAACACATTATGAGAAAGATTGGCTGTGTTGGAGAATTGAGTCTGAAGAAAAATGCTAAAGTTGATGGTGGGCTCATCTTCTTTCTCTTATGCAAATAGCATCTAACATGCAAATGTATATATTTATATACAGCTTTCTGTCCATTTTTATGTTGGTGAATGGTGCAAAAGAGACATTACATTCTACTAAGAGTTCACATGAGAATTCAAGTCTAAACAGATATTAGGGACTGGAGATGAGTCAGGAAGAAAGTTCAAAAACTACTTTCCTTTCCTTGTCCCTCTGCCCACCCAGTATACCCCACACCATTACACTCCTAGAACAATGTTAAATAACCCATATGTTTGTAAGCTGTTCTTTTTTCCATATTTGATTACAAGCTAGTATATATATGGACAACACCTTATTATATCCAGCAGCCAGTGGTTCCAAAGATACTCTGACTGAAATTTCTGATGCTATTTCTCTTATCCATTAACTAATTACTTAGCTTTGCAGCTTTGAATCTCAACTTTTGTGTATGGCTTGAAGTTTTAGAAAAGGCCAGAGTAGGGTGGGAGGTGAAAGACCCCTCAAATTGCCAGCAGGGACTTTCAGGGGCAGAGACCCCCTACTCTCAGGCTACTCAGTGTCATCGCCTCCACTGCTGTGATCATCAGTCCACTTACACCACTATGCATAATTTGCTGATAGCAAACAGCCTGTTTGTCTGAAATCCACTCTATATAGGTTTACTGGCTTACATGTATTTTCATATCACATGGTAAGAAAAAAAATCATTAATTTTCAGATTCTTTTGAATCTGCTCAGCCAGCTAGACTAAAGCCTGCTGGGACACAGGCTGCAAAAACAGTGCAAAATTCATTGCCAAAGAATCTTAGAGCTTTGTTTTTCGAGTTGGATAAGCATAGAAACATCTTCTGCACAAGGTTTCAGACACTGTGCCCAAATCTGTCTAGACAAAAGGATGACAAAAGGATTTCTGCCCCACTCCTCAATATTGGAAAGAACATAAGCAACCAAAACCCAAGAGAAATAACGTTGTCAGGGAAGAAACTTTCCAGGAAGCTTCACCATTTGGTCTTCTGAGAGCTGAGCTGAAGGGCCTGCACACAGGCAGCCAGCACCATCTGAAATGCTCTATGGTGTCAGGAGCACCCCTGTGGGACTGGAATGTGGGACACCAAACTGAAAGGGAACTGGCACCCACTGCAGCAGCAGCAGGAGACATACACGGCAGATGCATATGCTCAGGCACATTAACTAAGCCCCCAAATTCCCAAGGTAGAAAGTTAAAACTGGACACCATGAGAAAGGAGAAACATGAACTCACACCTGGCACTCTGCAGTCCTCTATTTGAGGTAATATTGCCTGGAAAAGTTTCCTACCACAGTGAGAGCAATGTAGCTTGTAAGTGACAGTGAGATTCATCTGGCATCAAAACTGCCCCATCTAGAGCTACATTCCTCATGACCAACATGCCACCTTCAAACAAAGTACAAATTTGTTCATTAGTAAGAAAGAGACTTAGATCCATCCAACCATTACTTGACTAATTAAACAGTAAAAAAGTTACATTTGTTAAGGAAATGTTTCAGATTACAGCGGGCCCAAATAGAAATGCCATGCACTTATCCAGGCATAATCTTAGCAGGGATCGGAGGTACCCTGAAGCAAAGTAAGCCTATCCTGCTGGAGATGAAACAGAGGAGCCAGGAGGAACAGTCACACAGAGACAAGTCTTTGCCTCAACTAAGATTTAAAAATGCCTCGTGAAACCTTGTGTTGTAGAAATTGGATTAGGGAGCTAAAAAAATAGTGTCAGAAAGAATTAGCTGGTGCATTATAATTACGGTTAGCAGAATGCAGTTTTTATGGCAACATGGTTCAGCTAAATCTAAGGCTCAACAACTCTATTTTGAATTGCTCAAAAGGCATTAATGCATACCTTGGTCTCTCTTTCTACACTGATCTTTCAGACTGTGCTAATTAGCAGCTTTTAACATTTCTTAATCTTTTTCTTGGGAGACATTGTGGAGGCAACCTAGAAGCAGCTAATGCATCAATCCAGGGAGTAGCTGCCAGCACACACCTCTAGTGCTGGGAGGCGAGGGTAGGGACAGCAAGAAAACTATTTTAGTTTAGCCACTCAAATTACTAATTCTGTTTCCTTACACCACAGCTAGGAGGGTACACAGACAACTACAGATGCAGCAAAAGTCATATATAGATCAACGTCTGTTGTCAGGCTTTCAGTGTAGATGAAAGGAAATACTGAAAATACCTGGCAAAGCTTGTTGCGTGCCACACTGTCCACTGTCATTAGAGTTTTCATGTTCATTTGCTCTTGCCTGCTGATTTTTCACTTGCTGCAGTCAGTGATCACAGACACCTGGCAGATCTACGTGATTCATTGCAAGGACAAGACCTTATCCCATCAATTTCAAATGTGCAGTGAAGACCCAGGACAGCTACCTTGCCTGGAGGGTTCCAGCAGACCACAGTGGAGGCTCTCTCAAAGCAGGTAGAGATTCCTGAGAAGCCTTGTCTCTAACCAAACATTTCTACATGCTGGGTGTAAAGCTAGCTGTGCAAGTCCCACGTATGGCTGTTGAGGCACTGATTTTAGAGTCAAGAAACAGCTAAACAATAAGGAAACCCTTTTTTTGGAAATCAAGAGAGCTTTTATATATGTCTCTGTACACCATGTAAACTTACCTATCCCATAATTAGTTTAACACCTAGAAAGCCTCCTGCACCCTTACCTAAGACAAGCATCCAGTGATGCACAGTGGATCTAGCCCTTAACCCCCTGAAGGGAGAGACTTCTGAACCAGCCACCAATCTAGTTCACACATACAATTTAATGACCAAACAACAGCCCCATTGCTTGCAGAGGAGCTAATTTCATGCTTATGGCATGGTCGTATGTGTTTGCAGGATCAGGGCAGCTAGAGTAACTAGCTGGAAATGGGTAGAAAGGCTTCCTGCATGTATCAAGAACTTCCAGAGACGAAGATAACACTCATGCTTGAGTGTCAGAGTGCACAGGGATGGCAAAGTTAAAACAAAACCAACAACAACAAACAAACAACAAAAACCCCCCCAAGAAAGTAAAATCAAAAATAAAAGCTTTTGTCAAAGACCAACTTTGACACCAAAGCCACAATACTGAAGGCCTGGAGATTTCAATATATAGATAACAATATACTCCCCCATAGAATTCCCCAATTTTCAAGATCTTTTCAAAGGATTGCCACAAGAACTCAGGGATGTGGTAGGCTGTGGATCAGTAGTTTCAAGAGATAGTGCAAGGCCCTTACATTGACATTATATACAGCTTTACTTTGGTTTACTCTAGCCCCTAGCCCAAACATACATGTAGCTCAAACCTGCTGAAAGGAGCACTCAGCAGTTTGACCTGTTTTAGAATCATAGAATCATTTAGGTTGGAAAAGACCTCTAAGATTGGGCCCAACCACTGACCCAGTATTGCCAAGTCCATCACTTAAACCATATCTTGAAGTACCACTTCTACACATCTATTAAATACCTCCAAGGGATGGTGACTCATAGGGTGTAAGGGCAACTGGTGCAGACCTGGAACAGAGCTTTCAGTTTCACTTCTTCCAGAAACTATCTAGTTGGCACGGAAGAAGAAATGAATGGGGTATTCACTTCAAAACTACATTACCAATCTGAACTAAAACACAGACACAGGCATGGAATGTGGGCACAGCCACAAACTGCCTTCTAGTGAAACACGTCCATGGAAACCTGATGCCTGGACAAAATTCCAGTGTTAATTTTTCATAACTGCAAAAAATTAGACCCCAGCTCTGCCCTGAGGTGTTGAGCATACCTGCCGTGGCTGGTTAACCTTTGCTCCTGAAGAAAGCAGCAATCGGATGACATCCAGATAGCCTCCTTGTGCCGCCAGGAAAATTGCAGAAGCTCCATCCTAAGAAGAAACACATCCATCTTACACTGTGTTGAAATGATGCCAGTTTTGCTCACAAAATCGAATCAAACTGAATCAAGTTCTCATTTTTACATCAGTATGCTGTGTAATAATAGATATAAAGCCATGCTCAAGAATAATGAACAAAATCCAAAGTCTAGTTCATAATAAACTATGGTAATATTTTCATTTAGTATGCACAAGTACTGGCTTCCATCATATATCAAACCAAGCATTAAATCCTGGGTCTGGAATATGAAGAGTCTAGTTCATTGAAGCACTGATCTGCACAACTAAAAATATAGCAATATAGGTTCATTTAACTTTTATATGTTTCATGGAGAAGTGTTCTGCTATGTAGACACATGGTGAAAACATGTTCAAGTACTCTGCAAAATTGGAGACTCCTACACTGAGGTCTGTCCTTGAGGCTGAAGGAGTAAGGACTACGCTATACTCTTGTGTTACGCCAGCAACAACCATGCCACTGTTCTGGCACATCCAGTAGAAGAAACTTCATCTGTAATATAGCCATGTAAAAGTATTTCATAGCCCCATTAGAAACCAGGATTTTCCTATGAAAAGCTTATGAAAGAACAAATTGTGAACAAATACGGGATTTTATTTTTCTTCAATATGTCTTTCATGTGCAGATGTTCTCAGAATTTGACTTCACAGAAACTTCTTCCTTGGGACAAAAATTTAGAAGTCATACTTCATTAAGTTTTTTTGATGAAACATTTTCAAACAGCATTATGATCCATCCAACCAACCAGAAGTAGAAATCTGTATTGAGAGTAGGACAGGTGTTTACCCATCCTGTATCTACAGCACTCAGCACAGAGCGTGCTTGGGCAAGTTCTCCCAGGGGGTGAGACTCTTTCAGTTTAAATAGAGACATGAATGAACCTCCTCATTGCATCTCAGATGTGTAAGTACACATCTCATACCAACTCAGGCAGATGCTTATCACAAAATATAGGGCATTTTAGTGAAAGCCTGTTGTTAACCTTGTTGGCATATCACCATGTTGGGAATGAATGCTGTTGTCTGCAGAAAGAGGGCTTAGCTACTCCTCTTCCTGCAAAACTCAGCACAGACTTGGTGAAGCATGAACTGAATATAATGCCCCAGGGACTGAATTTAGAATGTCTGACACTGATTTCAAGACAAATGTCTTGGTAAAGAAAAGAGGGGCACTACAAATGCACATCCCTGGGCCCTGTGAGGGGCTGTTCCCTCTGGTTGCCATGTGAGTGTATGAAAACGTATGTGACTATATATCAGAGCCTTTGCAGGCTTCCCCCAAGACAGGTACAGTAAGAACACTTCAATTTAAAAAGTAAACAAAGCTGTGTAATATTAAAAAAGCTCTTTATTGTAGCATCAATCAAGATGGAGAACCTTGCATTCCCTGACGCCTATTTGGTTTGAATTAATACTGAAATGAGAAAGCTGTCTTGGGGCTATAACATATTTCTGCGAGAAATACTATTTAGTTAGGGTATTCTCTTGTCTTCTGCTCTCTTGACCCCTCACATCAGCCTAGCTAAGATTAAAACATAGATCTCGATGGCTTTGGGAGGAGTATCCAAACGCATGCTCGAAATCCCTCTCATCTGCTTGCCTGCCAGTGAAACTGTCATCCAGATACCACTTTGCAAATGCAGCTTGGCCATGTCCCACAGGAGAAGTTGGGCTAATGCTTCTTTTCAAGAACTCATACTCTTATTTCATTAAGCAGCTGTTTCTGACTGGCTTTGCCCAATGTCTTGTGAGCAATAAAAATACATCTCTAAATCCAACTGCAAATATTGCTCATTTCCATGAGAGACAACAAGGAAATTATTTTACTGCCTTCACCTCTGGTTAAGTGTCTGCAGGTGTGGCAGCACAGCTATTTTTAACCTGAGTGGCAACTCCTGGGATTACTGTGCAGAGGTATGAATCACTGCCCTCAGATTAGAAAGACAATTGCTATTTCCACAGCAGAAAGAGAGAAAAAGCATTCTTTATAAATACAGGGTGAGGGCAGCACCAGTATAACCATGCACAGCCCCCAGGGCACTGGTGGCTTCTGCAGGCACCAGGCCCTCAGCTGGGAACTGAGAGTGCACCAGCATCCTGCAGGTCCAAAGTCAGTGGAAACAGCTGAAAAAACTCATATATCCCAGGGGAACAACTTCCTCTTTGTCAGTCTTGAGTGCCCTGGGCTAGGAAAGAGTGGTGGGAAACAAAAGGAAAATTTGCCACTTGTTTCTGTTGAATGCTGAAAAGCTCGACTTATCTGTGTCTCTGTTGGAGTAAATTAAATCCAGAACTTCACTGGCTCAATCCAACTTTCTGAAAAGTCAACTAAACAACATCAGTTCAGCCATTTTAACCACTCTTTGCCCCAAACACTGGCAAACTGGAGATTCACAAATACCAAATAACATAATTTTAACTGATACTTAAAAAAAATACTTTGAAGACATCTAAAGATTTTAACTTTTACCTCTCTTTCTGGCAGAAAACTGATGTCTCTAGTACCTCAGAGGCTTTATATCTATTCACTCTTCTGCAAATAATGGTAGAAAATGACATGATCTTTTGTTCAAGACTAATGGGTAGCACAAGTCTGATCCAGATTTGGTACATATCCTTCTTACAGATAACAAACCAAAAGACAGCTAAAGCATCTTTTGTGATTTTGTGCTACTTCTCTCAGCATCATGAAAAGCAGACAGTTAACAAAATTCACTTAGAAGAGCAGAGTACCATAAAACCACAATGTTTGGCAAACGCCTTTTGTGCTGGAGCCAGAGTGTCTGCTGCTGTCCAACCAACAGCACATTTGTTCCACCACCATTGTTGTCAATATTATGTGTGTCAAGTAACTCACGTAAAGTTGATCGTGAATGTTGGCACCGTGCTTCAACAGAGTTTCCACTACTTTTGCGTGCCCATACTGACAGGCAGCCAGAAGAGCCGTACCTCCATCCTGTGAAAAAGCAAAGAACGGGCACAGCCAGGTGAGAGGGCAGGTGCTGGACACAACATCAGCATAAAGAAAGTGCCAAAGGCTTAAAGGGTTTTCAGATTTTGCCTCATAGTAGTTCTGTAGTGACTAGCTACTGAATCTTTCATAATTTTAATACCAAGTCTTGCCACATAAATCTCTAAATTTGGCTCTGCCATTGTTTTTCTCTTGAGTTTTTTTAGGGAGGGACAGGAACTAAGAACATTCTGCTTTTTGTTCCTTGTCTTTTGCCTTGCCACTAGAAGCTTTGTTCCTTTTGCAGCTCCAAGTTCCTCCATGTCTCTTGCTTTTACGGCCAAATCCCTCATGCCTGCCAAGCTCTTCCACTGATGGAAGGACAGCACACCTTTTCTCTGCTCCAAAGCCTATTCATCATCTGCTCCTTTGGCCAGAACCTTGTGCCCTGTTGAGTCCTGGATTTTAGGCCTGCAGACAAGCAGGAAGGAAACATCTTAAAGTAGGCTAGCTAATTGTGGCAGTGTGAATCAGAGCAAAGCCACGACCCCTTTACTTCTGCTTAAGAAACAATCCCTGCAGGTAGGATCAGTCTCAGGCAGCTATAGTTGCTGTACATCACCACTAAAGGGAGACGTAGGCACATGCCTCAAATCTGGTTTGTAGAGACACTCCCTTGGGAACCATTTGAGAAGGGAAGCACCTCAGTGTTGCTGGCAATGACTCCAAGCCAGCTGAAACGAATGAGATAGCAAACACGGGTCTTGCCATCTTAACTGTGCCATGACCCACTCAGAAATTATCAGTATTTCTGATATGGAGAGGAAGTTCTTTTCTTCCGCCTGGGATGGAACCATGCCATCATGCGAAGACGATGCACACCCAAAACCATCCAAACCACAGATCTTTCTTCTTCCCTGCCTTCTCCCAGTCTCCAGCCTCTCCTCCATGAGATAAGCTATCTAAAGTATTTTAGATAAATGGTTTCTAGAGCTGTTATTAATGTGCACACAAGACTGTGTTTTCCCTCAGTCTTGTTCTCTGAAGCAGCTCCAAAGTTTTGTCTGAAATTTTCCACAAAGATATCCCCAAAAGCTGTTCCAGCTTGAATGGCCCAAACGGATCTTTTATAATGGGAAGGGCCAATCAAATTTATTAATCGGTGATGCCATTTCATGACTATATTAGCCTCATGAAAACTCAAGCTCTGACATGACTGAAAAACCCACAGGCACTGTTTATAGCTGCCCTCAAAACCTCATATTCACCCTTCCTCCAATGAAAAGCAAATAACACTTGAGCATCCGTGAAGTCACAGATGTGAGCCTGGTGTATGACGGTCTAAGAATTGCCTAATTCTGGATTATTTGAGTAAATACAGTGTGCAATCAGGTCAGTGGATTTAAGTTTCTCTATAGATAGAATGAGACATTAGACATTCCTGCCAAATTAAACTACTGTAATTTAGTAGGAACTGCTGGAACAAAACACAGAAGCAATCACTATTGTTCCTGGATTAAAAACACCTTATACACACTTAAAGGACAATAGAAAACCTAATAGCTTTGTGAAACCTGTTTCCTATCTCCAGCAAGCTGAAAGCTACTTTTTACCAGATCAAAGGGGTGGAAACAAAAAACAGAGACATTTTTAAAGACTATTCATCTGAAAGAAAATTCAGAGGGAAAGGTTAGTGAATTAAGAAGAGAAACTATGCTATCCAGATACAAACCATTCTGTAAAAAAGGGAAGTTGGGGGCAGGAATCTTTTCCAGTGACCATGTGGTAATAGAGCAGTTAGTTAAATCAAGGACTTGTCAAGCAGTGAGAAGGATAAAACTCAGTCCCCTTCTCAGCCCTACTGAGCTTCCATCTGGCTTTCCCTTACACTTTACTCCAGAAGTCTATAGCTGAAACCCCAGTGCTTTACAGACCATAGGGAAGGGAGATAAGTTACGGGGGGGGAAAAAAAAGGTAAATGGCAGAGTTTTAACAGTGCTTTCAGCCATGTGATTCTCTCTTTCCTTTTCGGCTTCAGCTGAGACAAGGAAAAAGCTGAAGCAGCATCTTTGGTACTGGCAAGCCTCTTGGAAACTCTGAGAAGGGCAGCAAGTGGGAGCTGGACACGTGAGCAAGCACTGAGGCACTCCTGGGGCAATCGCCCTTCTGCAGTGGGCAGGAGGCTGTCTGTGCAGCCTCTGAGAGAAAGCATATTGCCTTGGGTTCATTTCTTGCTCATATCCTGTTTTCCTGACACAATGAAGCTTCTATTAGTCCTGCACTGCAAGCCCTCCCAGCTCAGATAGGAGCCAGTTCTCTCAGTTACCTCTGCAATTCTTCCCCTGAAGCCAGTTTTCATACTCCCAGAGTCTGTCCTCCCCTCTGACAGCACAAAACAGCAGCTGCCAATTGCCAGTGTAAGCACTTGGAACAGCAGCACCCAGTAAGATCACTCAAACTGGCAGAGACTTCCGTATTTGCTTATCCTTCCTTCACCTCTTTCATCATTGCCTGAAAGTAGCTTAGAATTATATATTGTTTTACCATCTCTGAGATATGCTACAGGGGAGGGGTACTGATCTTCTGCAATCACTACCTGCTGAAAAGTAGCCTTTGACATACTACTTGACCAGGAGTACTGCTCAGAAAATATGCCACCATACAAACCCTTTAAAGAACCAGCATGCTTATAATATGTATCAGAATAAAAGGGAAAAAAGTTTCAATCTATGTTACATACTTCTATGGATGTCAGACTGGGACAATGCAGAATAATATTACTAATGAATAAATATTATATATAATAATTAACCTTCAGTAGTACTATTCATTCCCTTTACAGCACGTGAGCTTTTATTGCTAATTGTTTTATTACACTGTGTTAGAATGCTTGCTTTGTCTGCCATAGCAAATATCAACTCTAATGACACAAGGGGTAACAGGAACTTCATGTCCACATTAAGATAGCTCTCCAGCACTCTTGTATATCAGTTACAAATGTAGTAATTACAATTTACAGATAAGTGCATTAAAAGATGTTGGGCTTTGCATTTCTTTGATGTAAAGTCTCTGTTTTCTAGGATACGTTCAATTTTTTTTTCTTATTTCAACTCCATGTCTTCATTTATAATAGAAATATATATATTCTTTGCAAATTGATTAATTTTGCAGCACCCTTTAAAAACAGCCAGGATCAGCTGATACCTTTTCCAGCACTGCTCCCAAGTGCCTTAGTCAGAAAATGCCTTATCTCTAACCTGAAAAGGTGTATTTTGTCATCTCTGTTGTTTCTGGGCTTTGGGAGGGATGAAAGAGCCTGTTACCTTGGCCACTTGTTAACAGAACAATGGAATAATTCCAGGCTATGAAAACCACATTATTGAATCAGAAAATTGAACTGATACAAAACCACACCAGCAGGTCAATGGAGGATGTGCATTGTCAATGCACTACATCTCACTGATGCCTCCTGCTCAGGTACACACTGCCACACAAAGTATGAGTTAGTTTCTCACCCAGTCTCAGTCTAAAAATTTGGTGGGTTACCAAAGCCCAGTCTGGAAGCTGTAAACATTTGGATTCCTGTGTCTAGATCTTCATGCTTCTACCCAAGCAAGGAATGAGTGAAAGAATAAAAATGGAAATTTCCAGGATAGGTCCCAGTGCATTTAAACAGTGCATTTAGCAAAGCCCTCATACTACTGTTCAGAGAGAGCAGATCCTTGCAGCAAAGAGGGCATAGACCTGATAGTCAGCCTCAACTTTTTAAACCAGTGTCACTTTCATCTTGCACAGATTCATAGTAACTCAGCCATCCTTCCTTCAGCTTCTGGGAGCCTTTTCAGGAACTTTAGCTTTATATACTATGAGTGCTGAAGTGACCGATAGCCCTCTTGAAGAAGGGTGAGGAGGGAGTACTTGGACAGGCACGTTGGGTGATGCTACTGGAAAAGAGCCTCACATGCACATCACACACCAGTTTTTCATGTTATGTCCACTGGGAGCTGGAGGTGTCTTACAACATGCTTGTGTGGAAGTGGCAGAAAGCTGTGGTCTGGAGAAGAAGAGCAACCTGCAGCTTAAAAGATACTTAGGACTGGCATATGGGCCAAGTCAGGTCTGGATTAAGAAGAAGAGGCAGGCAGGAAAAGGGGACCTGGGAGCAAAGGTTCAAGGTGAGCAACAGTAGAGCCCAAACTTGCATTTGTCCAAAGATGGAAGCCATTTGGAACTGCTGAATGCAGGTGGTGTTTTTTTGTTTTGTTTTGTTGGTTTGTTTTTTTGTTTTTTTTTATAATGTAGAAATTTCTCCCATTTATCTGCCCCCACATCAATATATTTTGCATGCTTCATAAAAGATCATATACTGTCATGAAAGATCAGACAATTTCAAGCACGCTGTTTTCACCTTCTGGATCAGATCTTGTCTTCTTCAGAAACTCCTAGTTCCCAAGCTGTGGAAAGATTCAGCAAAAATGTAACTGTCTCTCTGGACAGAATAAGGTACTGATCCTCTGACTTTCCAGCTGAATGCAGGGGAAGATTCCCCTTCTGAATCTTGCTAACCTTCACCTACACCATGAAATAAAAGTCAGAGAAGTAATGCTTATTTTAATGTGCAGCTTTACCCAGTAAATCTATTCCACATGAGATTATCCAGCACTTTAAAATCCAGCTGTTGTATTTAACACTGCAACCTCCTGCGTTGCCAAGTTTCACAGCTGCACTCCATGTTACATTAAACAGCTACAATTTCATTCACGTTTTTATTAGTGATTGCTACTGTGGTCAGAGAGTTTCTCACCACAAGCATAGCTCTCTAGGGTACTGGAATTCTACTGTAAGGGCATGTGTGGACTCTGGCCACAAAACCTCAGGATTTTTAGCCCCTGGGGCGTAGGAAATTGAGTTTCTGATGTTCCATCAATTTCCTTAGTATTTAAAGCCTATATTTCCAGGGATTGCAGAAAGCAGATATGGATTGAGGGAATAATTCAAGTCACAGACTAGAATATCTTGAAAAATTGGGTATTGTGGGGTAAAGAACTATTCCTTTTTCAAACACAATCCTATAGATCCCAAAGTAAGTGACTGGCAAGTGGCCTCCCCAGATGACAGGAATACTCAAAATGTGGACAGCACATCAAGGACAAGTATATTTAATGAAAATATGTTGCTTTTGGTTATGTTTGCTGAAAGCAGAGGTTCTAGTTCTGCCTTGGGCAAAGAAACTGAGTTGTACTGCTGTCAATGCTGAACTGCTGGTTTTGCTGCTGGTGAGGGGTGATGAACCCACACTCTGCCACCCATGCTTTTGACTATTCTAAGATGTTGAAAAAGGGCCTGCCTGAACAAACAAATAAAAACTCTGAGATGTATTTCGTCTTCTCGTTAGAGATGAGTAAATGGGAATGTGGGGAGGACTGAAGCCATTATACTCCTGTGTATCCTATGGTGGTATACAGAGACATCCCAATGCAGATGGAATATCAGTCTATGCAAGTGAAGTACATAAACAACTAAACTGGGATTCTACCTAACATGTACAAAAAGATCCTTTGATCTTGTATTGGAGGATGGCTTAAGAGGAAAGACTGAAATCACTGTGAAGGGCCAGATCTTTGATCAATTTATGCTATAAAGTCTAGGTAGTAAAAGCCAGTCCCAAGTTAATATTTTCAAAATGTGTTGCATTATGCATATTACTTGGAAAATGTTCAAGTGAGTAAATCCTTTTATCATCTCACCACTGTCCTGTCATTTTTCATATGAATATGAAAAAACAGCCTTGATAGTCAGAATGTATCGGCATGCAAAAACAGACCCATCATCTTACTTTATTCTTAAATTCAGTGGAGGCTCCAAATGAAAAGAGAAACTTCACTACATCATTGTGGCCTTGTTGTGCAGCAAAGAATAGAGGAGTTGCACCTGACTGAAAGAGAAAAATGTATTAAAAAAATACCAAACACACGACACACTTGACTAAAGTGTATACATTTCAAATTAAAAAGTATTAAGCTCAGTCAGTTGAATATCAGCTGAATGATGAATTTGAGGACTCCAGAGGACACTAGGTATCCTAACTCAGCATTTTTCCCATTACACAGGGAAATCTGTCCAGCATCATATATTTGAGTAAAATCCAAGATGAACTGAAACCCCATATTTTATACAAGTTGTATAAGATACTGTCATAAACATGTGAGCAAATCAGGACCCAAAAAATTACTATGTAAGCTTTTAATGGCTAGACAGAAGGAAGAAGGGAAGGAAGGGAGAAAAGGAAAGAAAAGATATGCAGGCTTTCCTTACTTTAGGCTCTCTCACCCCATGGAGAAGGTGCAGGAAAGGGGAGCTACACATGAAATTCACTGCAGTGCCCAAAGCATTTACAATGGCACGTGACCCCTTAAGATCACTTCAGAACCCCTTTCCTGGGCATATTTATCGGGCACTCACTTCCCCAGCTTCACTACAACTTCAGAGCACAAGTGCTCTGGTTTGATCTATGTGGATTTAGTTGCAGAACAGTGCCATTGGTCTTCAGGGCTTACACTTCTTCTGTTTTGCTCTCTTTCTGCAACAGAGTGATTTTGGAGGCTTTTCTCTTTTTGTTGGCTTGTTGAATCAGTATGTTCTGAGCAATACTCATGAGCAGCTCTCTATAAAACTGTTCTCAGCTTTTCCTTTTGTAGCTGCTTTCCAAGCAATATTTACCTAAGGGAAGGGACATGTTTAAATACATGTTTTGTTAGAACAGGACCCCACTGAAAGACACTGACAATCATGGTTAGAGCAAGTTTAGGCCAGTAAGCGCAAAGACACTTATATCATCAACCAGGGCATTCACTGACTCAATTACTTGCAGATGTCAGCATGAGATTAATGCTTTAGTTCCAGGTAACCAAGGCAAGTAAGAAACATTGGCTTGTACTGCTAGAGCAATGAGCATACTGCTCTCCTGCACTACACACTGCCATCCCCTCTCAGTGCATGCCCTCCTTAAGCTGTTCTTAGGACCATTACAACTGTGGTAGTCTCAGAGCAATTCTGCTCTCTGTGTAGCCAACACAAAGACCAGTGACTGTGAGTACTCCTTACAAGCATTTGCATGGAGTATGAGCGAAAGGCAGTTTCCCAAAACCAGTCGCTGATGTCCCTTCCACAAGCAAGCACATCATGATGCAAGAGATGCCTTGAATGCAAAACAGAGATGCACTGAAGGGTATGGGTGATTGAGCTGTGATTGTTAGAGGTGAGTTGGCTCAGGCTAAGAGGCAGAGCCTCCAAAGCCTAGTGAGTCAAAACAAACTCTCTGGCAGCAATGGCACCCACTCCATTTTAACAACAAGGCTGCAAATCAAAAGGTAAAGGACTTATCATTTGTCCCACTCAGAGAGCTGTAAATTAGTGTGCCAATAAGTAAAACTGCAAATGCATAAATGGCATAACCTGGGAGGGTTACATCTCAGACGTAACTGACCCTTACCAACCACATGTGATGAAAATGTTTGATGAATTATTTTAAAAGGTACCTCTGGCATCTCATTTTCTATCACAAACTCCAGATATCTGATTCCGCAATGTCCTTGGGAGAACAGACCCTGTTATACATGCACTGCACAGCAAGTGACAACGAAGCAATTGGCAAAAAGCCACAGACAACACTCTTTTATTATTTGTAATAAACAGTCATTTAATCAAGCTCTGTTTGAATGGAGAACTTCTCCTACCTCTCTCTGCAGATTGATATCTGCTCCTTGCAACACCAATTCCCGTACACAATCTATGTGGCCATAGTAAGATGCTACCATCAGAGCTGTTGTGCCAAGCTGGGGGTAAGGAAAAACAAGTCAGTACCTTCAACAGACACCTACAGCAATGAATCAGGCAGTCTGGAAGAGACAGCACCTCTTCTGAAAACTGAAGGAAGCTTATGGTCATTGAAAATCTTCCTATCATTTTAAACTTAGTAGCAAGAGTACTTTGTAAATCAGAAATTAGCAGGTGTTTAAGCAAAAACATTACAGACTTGCCTGCAGTGCTAAGGCCTGACAGTTCAACAGATATGTATAAAATTACTTTGCCTTATCATCCCAAAGTAAGTGCCACAAGAATAAAAAGAATTTTTTTGATTATACACAGGGGTTTAGGTTTTTTTTCTGATTGTTTTGGTTTTTTTGGTCTTTCTTTTTTTTTAAATCACAGAATCTCAAAGATCTTTGCATCATTTCCAGAAGAATAACCTTAGACACAGGAGCCCAGTGACTCAGCTGAGTCACTTATTTCTGAGTCATAGTCAGGAGTAGGGGCTGGGTGATTTGAACATTAATTCCCTATTCAAAAGACGACAGCAAACTCTCTGACTCTTCACATTACAAGAGAGAACTTTCTGTACAGAAATATGTGTTCAAGTTCCCTGAGTACACTATAAGGTCACTGTTCCACTGAACCAAGTAAGGTTTTATGTGTATATGCACAATATGTGGAAAACATCCATATAAGGATGAAATTCATTCTTCAAATTTAATGAAGAAATGGGTGACATTACAAAAAAGAAGAATGCAGTCTATTTGTACAAAAATAATTTAGTCTAGAAAATGTGTCTGATACAATTAGTAATGCAGTGCAGTGTGAAAATTCTTGGCCAAAGGTAGCCTTCTAGAGAAAATGAGCAAGAGTGGACCTTATTTTTTTACAGTGATCTCTGTCCTGTTTACTTCAAGCCTCCATCTGAACATCCTTCCCTCCCTGTCAGAAGGACAGTTATAACACCAGCTCCAGAAGTACTGTAGGACAAATTCTTGCCTACAGGGCAAAAATGAAATGAAAATGAAAAGATAGGTTAAAGTCAATGTGCTTAGAAAATCTCTTGCACTTTGAAGGTATTCAAAGTGAGAGAAGCTGTGGCAGGCTCATGTTTCAGGCTTGAAATGGCACTAATCCTCTACAGCACTGGCATGACTCCATGTCAGTCAGTCCCAACGCCAAGCAAAAGAAACCTGGAACTTCCCAACCTCAGTTTTCTCCTGTTTTTTGACAGAGCATAGCAAAATCAAGTATCTCACCGTGTGTTGTAGGCAGAATAGAAAGACATACTCATTATCTGTGTTATCAATCCATTTCTAATCTCAAAACTAATTTCAACCCATGTCAGTTACAGTAAGGAAGTGTCCATGACATCTATCTGTCACGTGTCTTGACTCCTCTTTGCCTAGCAATCCTGTGTCTTGTGTCCTCATGTTGGTTGGTGCCCAGTCCAGAGATACTGGAGAGGAGGAGGAAGAATTTAGGAGGCCAGCAGTTCTAATTATGTGGAGCTCTGCTAGCTGACAGAATCATTGCTACCTGGGCTTAATTGAGCCAGCTCTTCTCTGTGATCTATTACTACAGTGACATTTCTTTGCAAAGAGAAGCCCGAGGTGCTAGGATCTGTGTTTTTAATGTCAGCACCACAAATAACTGTGTAAGACACATTTTTGAGTGCTGGCAAATTCTTAACCCCTTGCCACTGATGTAAATCATCATGCTATTTTATCTTAAGTTTCAAACTTGCTTCCTGACGAGAGAAGGTTTTAAATCATCCTTAAGTGTCTTAAGACTCTCAAATGTCTCATGTTAGAGTCCTACTACACCCTCTGCACAGTCGGCTATGAAAAGTGATGCAAAATCAGTGCCGTGGGTGTAGGTGCATTGTGTGCATACGCTGTCTTTGCAGTCCACATCTACTCGCCCACTGTTCAGCAGCAGCTGGAGGAGAGCCAGGTTTCCTTTCCTTGCAGCCCAAAATGCAGCATTGGCAAGTGGTGTTTCTTTCTGGTGAAAAAAGAAAAAGAACAGAAAAAAGCAGAAATTAACCATTTTGGAAGATACACTGGACAAACATGCACACTGCATACATTTTGCATTCAAGCCAGGCAGGTTTCAGCTTAGCATGCTGTTCTTTCAAACCCAGAGCACAGAAAGGAAGCCAATTTAATTTCTTTATGGAATTAAAGAGATCAGTCTTCCTGTGCTACCTCATGTTGTTTCAAGTCTTCCCTGTGTCCATGGCAGCCTATGTCTCAGATTGCTCTGTAATGAGATTATGATGCTAGACCACAGGGAGACATCATAGAAAACAACATGCTAACTGGTACCTGTATTGTCTGCCTCTGTGGTGGGGCTGGCCACAGTTAGGCTAAAGCATCCTGCTGACATGTCCTGCTGCAGGACATCCCCTTGGGTTTCAGGTTAGCTTTCTGTTGTCTCCTTCTTTTCTGCATGTAAACTTCCAATACAGGAAAACTATTGCTCATGCATCTCCTAGACTGCTTGGTCTGCCTCCTCCCTGGAACTAACACCCTGTAACTGGGGGCATGTGCAATATCTCCTGGGTGATGCTAGAAAAAAAAAGGCTAAAATCTGTCTGTCTGTAGACTTAGGGATTCATTTACTAGGTATACAAGGCAACATGTAAGGCAAAATTAGGAATCTCTGAAAACTCGACAACACAGGCCACTGCTGAACAAAATAACAGTGATATAATACTCTTTTGGAGCTTTCTTATTAAAAACAATGCCACAGTGTGAATTCTCATGAGCAGGAGCAAATTATCACTGCCCCAGCACAGCAAGAGGGCAGAAAAAAAAGACATGGGCTTTGCTCCTGACCTCCTTATCTGGTCCATGCAGACGGCTGCCAATATGCTGCCCCTGACAAGTTAAGCACTGTGATGGGTGAAGCGCAGGGGGAAACAACACTGTGATAGCAATGATACGTATCCTAGAGAAGGCTCATGCTACTGATTTTTTAATAAGGTCCCAAACCACTGGCACTTCAGTAAAGCATCACTTCACTGAGAGTCACTTATACCAAAACAGAGTCAGAAATACCCAGGGGCCTTGCTATCCTGCCTTCACGATAAGAGAGTGCAGAGTGGATACAAAAGTCAATCATTCAGCTTCAGAAATGTGATAGACACTTCTCCTTGTCTAAATGTCAGTGCACACATGTAATGTGGTAGAGAATCAGGATCTAATGGTTTTACGGTTGATACTTAAAATGCACATACAGAATAGAATTTAAATTGCTTCCTTTGCTGACACACAGATAACAAACTTTGCAGAAACCAGCAGACACAAGACCAGTCATGAATCTCAATCTATCTCAGGTTCGTTGCACTGAGCAGTTTCCAGAGGTTGCATTTTTAATATTCATAGGTTTGAAAATTGGCAGTTGTATGAGACGAGAGAAGTTCCAGCCATTCTATAAATTATAAGTCACTTCCTATAAATTGAGAGAGATATGTCTTGTACCAGCACACATAAGGGCAGGAGTCTGAAAATTTTGGCAAGCACAATAAGCTAAATTCTGATCTTCCCTTCACAGCTCATGCATCTCCCTGGAGAATCTGTAGATAATGTTGATCAAGGTAGAGTTTACAGTTTATAACCTCCTTGCTGGCAACACTGTAGTGTCTTCCTATCTTTGCCCTTACAACCACTAAAATTTTATGTAAAAGCAAACAATTGACCCAAAGACACAGTGGTCCATGTTGCCCTTTTCGCTCTATTAGACATATATTTATTATTTATTTATAGAGCTGGCAGTTAGGAATATTGTCTTGTTGGCTGTATTATTATGATATTCAGTGGAAAGCTATTGCAAAAGAATTATATTTAGATCTTACAGAATGGAAAATCAAATTCTTTACCTTTTATTGTATCACTCTATCCCCTACAGTTTTAGCAAACTTTGGGATATGGCAATATATCCATAAAGGGAAAGATTTATTTAATCCAGCCCAGTTTTCACTACAAGGGCCCAGTTGCAGACTGCATTTTATTACACATGCCATACAACACCACCTTCATTGGTGAGGTAGGCAGGAACTCCTTACCTGCTTCCATTGCTTCACAGGATCAGAGAAAAGAACTAAGTATCCAGTGTTACCTTGGACTGGAAATAGAAGTCCAAAGTCTTTAGCCTTATGAGTCATAAATTCCTACCTCTGTCTTCCCACCCCCCATGTAGTTCCTACAGTAGCTCTTCAGTAAAGCTGTCCTCGTGCTTTGGATGAGACTCAAGGACTGGAAGAATTCTCCAGTGCATCAAGGACATGAAACCAGGTTTTTCCCAGTGGTGCTTTTGACCCAATTTGCAACGACTTCTACCAGTACTTATCCTACCCCTCATGTTCTGGCATTGCTGGGGCTTCCTTGTATAAAAATAGAGTATACAGCACACTCAGACCATCAAACATCCAGTGATTAGATTAAAAAAAGGAAATACAAATCTGAGCTCTTTTACTTGCTAACATGAATGGTTAAGTGCAAAATCATTCAGATGATCAAGAATAGCCTCACTGATTATCACGTGGCAATTTCTCTTCTGCTTTCAAAGATTTGTACCTCTATGCTCTTCACAGTCAAGTGATACCTGCAATACTGATATCATTGGTATGCAAAATGTAAGACACTACTTTGAGATTAATAATCCAATTAATTGAATAATTTTTGAACAATAAATGGTTTTTAAACTGCAGGATGTGACTGCTGTCCAGTTATGAACTCAATCTTGTTCTCATCAGAAACTTCTTAGAGAGAGGTAATGTTGAATTTCAAGACATTAACTGGGGAAAATTTTCATGTAATGCTTACTATAAAGCTAGTCTGCTCCCAAAGCATCTTTAAAGTAAACAACTGATCCTCAGCACTGATAGTCTGGGAGCAGAATGTAATAAATGCTTGAAAAAAGTGATTAGCTAATCGCTTTGGTGAAAATAAATGGTTTCATTATGTCATTTGCTCTAGCATCAGCAACTTTCACAATAAAATTTCCTTCACAAGTTCTCGAAAGCTTTATTTCAAACTCTGGGTGTTCTATTAATTTTGGGTGTTTGTATGTTTTTATGAGAGCCCATAGATGAAAAGCTGACATTGTAGCCATGCTGTGTGGATAATAGGAAAAATACTTATTAAACAATGGCCTAGGGGAAAATATATATTATAAATCTGACATGACCATTTCTATGCAGGGATACGGAAAAAAAAGGAATTGTACTAATATATCTGTGTCACTTTATATTGAGGGGGAAAAGTGTCATTTAAATGCTGTGACTACCAGCTCCCATTCCTTGGACTACCTTTGACTTGCTGTTTGCAGAGAAAAGGCAGGTGACAGTGGGGTAACAGCTGAGGAGAAAGAGCGCAGTTCTTAAACAGGGGTCTTGCAGATGGAAGAAAAGAGAGGAGAAAGACAACACTATCCCATTGTCCTGTTTCTTGTACTGCCAAAATACAAGAAAATTCCATTTGCTTTCTTAATTTCCAATCCAGTCCCAGTGGAAAGGAGGAATTGAGTAAAACGTTTTAAGAAGAATTGTAAATCAGGATCAAGCACAATATGATCAAAAAGGTTAGTGGGACTTAGGAGCAAAGACAACTTTATTAGATAGTAATATACCTTCCATGAAGAATCCTGATAAAAAAGCAAGGTCATTTAAGATGTGCATGTTGTTTAGACAGGCAAAAGCTGGTAGAGTAAGAGAGGATATTCATGTATGTAGACAGTGAGAATGAAAAATAAATGCTACATCATGGGTAAGTAGAATAATAAGATGGAAAACATGAATAGACAGTGGCAAACAGAGATAGTAGGGATCCAAAGAGAATACAGTTTTCTGAGAAAAAGAGAAGATGCAAAGCAAAAACACAAAGAAAAGAGAGAGGAAGTAAAGGAAGGTGTGGGCTATGACTCTCCAGAGGGAGAGGAAAGCAGTGAGCCACCTTGAACTTGAGGGAATAGAAAGTGAGAAATAGGGTACAGAAAAGGAGCTCACAGATACATAACAGAAAGTAAGACCTGAAGGATGGGGTAAAAAAAAACAAGAAGAAAAAACAAGGAGAAGAAAGCAAGAAGGGGCGGGCACCACCAGGAACATGGGACTAACATCCATTAGCGTGGATACTTGTGAGAAATTTAGGTGGAAAAAACCTCACAGACAGAATGGAAAGACAGAAGAGAGTAAGACTAAGAAAAGAAAGGAACTATGAGACCATTGCAGGACCAAAAAAAGGGGATAATCACAGAGACTGCAGTCCAGAAAGCAAAATGTATCCTGGGCTACACCAGAAGTGTGACCAGCAGGCTGAGGAAAGAGGTTCCCTCCATTCTGCTCTGGTGAGACCATACTTGGAGTACTATGTTCATCCCCAAGGGACCCCCAAATTTTTACAAGGGCATGTAGTGACAGGACAAGAGGGAATGGCTTTAGACTAGAAGAGGGCAGGTTTAAATAAATTAAAAAAAATACTGTGAGAGTGGTGAGGCACAAGTTGCCAGAAGAAGTTGTGGATGCCCTGTCTCTGGGAGCGTTGAAGGCCAGGTTGGATGGGGCTTTGAGCAACCTGGTCTAGTGGGAAGTGTCCCTGCCCATGACAGGGGGGCTGGAACTTGATGATCTTTAAGGCTCCTTCCAACCCAAACCCTTGCATGACTCTGTGATTGCACCACCAAGTGTAAGGCTGAGCTGCACTGTGAGCAAAGGTATTCCACTGCCTTTCAGGGCTTTAACTGCAGGTGGAAACCACCTGCTACACCACCACTGAACTGATATGGTGCCAGTGAAGCAGCAACACTTCAGGGGGTAGAGAACTTTACTGGAGTGAGAGGCAGGTACAGGGAATAATCCATTAAATAAGGTAATGCAACACAAGCAATATGGCAAAAGACTGGCACTGAGCTGCTGATCAATAAGAGAAGGGCAAGCACAGCATCCAGAAAGTGCATAACTAAGGAGAAGATGTACATCCATCATAAATATTATCTGTTAACATCATTAGTAAATTGCTGCTTGCTTCCCCCTCTGCCAAATAATCTTTTTAATCCTGCCCTCAGATTAAAAAACTTAGGCAATCCTTCAAAATGACTGCTCTTGCATAGTTTGGATGGAAGAAGTACAAAAGTGACAGGAATCCCAGCCAGCAAAGGGAACGAACCAGCCTGCCTTCAGTGGCCACCACAGCCTGAAAGGAAGAGCATGGATAAAGGCTGCCTCCGAACTATTACACAACCAGCACCAGCGGAGCCGGCTGGAAAAGTGAAGAGGAGGCTCCTGACTGCAGCAAAACCCACAGCATGGAGCCCGGCCACCCTAGAGACAGCTTTACGCTCCACGGAGGCTCTCAGTTTATGTAACACAAGCCACGCACCCCTTTGGGGCTGTCGGCTGTGCAAGGAGTCCTCTCCATCAGCTGTCACCGCAGCGCTCCCGGGCCACCCCATAGCCCGGGAAGGACGCTGCTGTTTTCTTTCCTTCCACCCTTAACCACCCTCCTTTTCCTAAAAAACCAACCAACCAAACAAAAGAAAGTAAAATAAATAAAATCAACCCCCAAACCCATGGAATACGACGGAGCACTTCACGGGGCGCACTTCACGGCACGGCAAGCGCAGAGCGCGAAGGCAAAGGCGCATCCCCCCGCCCCTCTCCGCGGCGCCCGGCTCACCTTGAACGACATCCTGCACATCGCCGCGCTCCGCCTCCGCTCCGCACCGCTCCGCACCGCGCAGCTCCCACCGCACCGCTCCGCGCCCGGCTGCGCGGGGCCGGGGCGGGGCCGGCGCCTCCCTCCGCATCACTGGGTGCTCAGGGGTTCCTGGCGGCCGGTCCCCTCTAAAGGTTCTTGGTTTTAGTGCGGGAGGGGAGTATTTGGGATGGGTTTATAATAATAATTATTATTATTAATAATTAACAACAACAATACTAATAATAATGTAATAGCCTTAACAATATAAAGTTAGAAAATAGCCGGTTATAATGATTTCTTAGCATATAATTCCATGTAATGACATAGAAGTATATTCTGTTGTTATTATCATCATCATCATCATCATCATCATCATCATCACTCCCCTGCTCCAGCAGCAGCATCCTGAGAAGCCAGTCCCCCCAGCGGGGGACCCACCCTGCTCAGCCCCTGATTCAGACCTATAGATCAAGTCTCTGTGGCTCAGAAATAGCACCGAGATAGTCCAAAACCCAGGCACCCTTATCCCCCAGCCCCAGCTGCATCACAGAGGTAATGCCACCCCCAACGGCACCTCCTTTGCGTTTCACAGCCTTTTCCATTCATGTCTGGGAAAAACCTGTTAAGAGGTATTGTTGTGAGGACACCCATGCTGCTGCCACACAAGCATGTGGGGGGGAGAGTTCCTGCATCTTGAATGCATCCAGCTATCACCAGCACTATCTCCCATGAAGGATGTGCTCTCATTAGGAAGCCAGTGAGTTCTTAAGAGCTTAATTTTAAGCCTTTAAAAATGAACAACCATAAAGCCAGTGCATGTCCTGTTTTGCCTGGCTGCCGCAGATTTCATTCAAAGTCTGTGTGATATAAAGTAGGCAAAGCAGGGCATGCTCTGGTGGAAGATTCCTGAATTTCTTTGCTATTGTTGGTTTTAACTGAGCCCTTAGGGATTTTCCTCTTTTGATGTGCACACATAAATCCCATTCACGGGAAAATTATGCGCGTGCATTGAGAGAAAATACTTGCACTAAGATCCAAATAGTTTACTCTACAAATCTGCAAGTGGAGGATTTTCTGCAGATCTTTTTTCTGAGGCAATATTCATCTGTGCATACAGTAAAATAAACAGTAGGCAAGCAGATGAAAGCTGCTAATAGCACAAGCTCATTTCAGAATACGTGGCCCGGTGTGAACCTCACCTTAATTACTGAGAAGATCATATGAACACAAATGATCACTCTGATTTCTTCTTAAACTTAAAAACACTGAATAAACTCAGTAGATTGCATAGTTAAGAGTCATCCTTGCTCTGATCCAATTGCACAGAGTTGCTTGCCCACTGACAGAGGAAAATATTACTGATCTGTACACACTCCCTACCTCACCCTTGGAAAATCCCTGTATTTATTCAATCTATTGTGAGTAACATGCCAAATTTTTCACATTCATCAGCCAAAACATTAAATTTTCTGACAAAGAAAAAACAAAAAATTCTTTGGATGAATAACAAAAAAAGGAGACTAAAGCAGTACAGGTTGTATTTTGGATGTCAAAGGAAAAATTTTAAAGTGCCTTTCTCAATTTCCCCATAAAGTCTGAAACTGGGCCTATTTTCACATGGTCTTCTGTGATTTTTCTGTTCTCATACTCAGGTGCAATAATTTGTCAGGATTATTGAATACAGAAATGTATATATAAGGTATGTTCTTTTTTGGTGATATTTTGAAAGTTTATTCCAGAAAGCATTTAGAAACTGGCTTTTTATGTAGATCTCTGTCTATTGTTACAGTCAAAGTCTTGTTTATGGGCAAAGAGAAAACACACTTTATATAAATAAAACCAGGAATTTAGAATTAGCATAACTGAATCTTAGCAGTCTAATACAAGAACCATAACTATAGCAGATATAATTATTGTAGAAAAAGTCTATACAGAAAGGAATGTAATATTAATAATACTACAGTTAAAATTTATACACACTTTCTAGTTTTTACTCATTTTCCTGATATTATCCTCACCTTTCCCCTGCTCTGCTGGGTCACAAAGTTGGTGGTTTCATTCCGATGGAGGTGCTTTGGGATGTTATGGTGAGCTGTTAGCGTCTGGAATTGGCTGCTGTAGGGACTATGATATTCATGTTAATGGCTTCTTCTTCTTCCCTATAGGATCTGCTTTTATACCTTTGCTAACATGCTTTTACATCTGACTCTTTCTTCACTGGTCTGCAGCTCCACGTTACAACCAAACTAATTCTAATTTTGATTAGAAGAACTGCTGTTAGAGCTAAGCCATGGACAACAGAGTTGAGGGAGGTCAAGAAAAGTTTAAAGAGAGCAAATCTGACAAGTCTCGGCCCTGAGGCTTTGCAAACTCAGTGCCTGTTACCAGCTGTGGGAATACTGTATTTTAGGGTACGTAGTGATGCTACCCACATCTCATCTATTTTTGACTCTTGGCAGAATACTTAAGATTGCAAGATACTTGAACTGGTTGGGATTTGTTACCTGTTTGGCGAAAGTCATCTGCAGGGCAGCAGGCTGCATTCCTATCACCTAGGATTTCATCACAGTGGTTATTTCAAAAATCCTGAATCATGTTTGTTTTTTTCTTCTACAAGTCTGAAGGCTACCTAAGATGAATTGCAGGGACAAACTAAACTATTGCTTTTAAAAACAAATCCAACCATTCTGTGTAAGTCACAGACAAACCCCGCCTAAGCCAGAACAGTTCTGGTACATCTCTATATGGAGGATTAGAAGAAGTAGCACAAATTTTGGATTATCTAAAACACTCATTGAGAGCTCTTGATGCAAACGTCTACAAGTTTTTATGTAAAGACAACATTAATTTCTATTTGCTTTAAAAAATAGCAATCAATAAACAAATACCCATTTAGAAATGTGAGTGAAGGGCAATGTAATTTTGCTTGCTGTGTATGGAAATGGATAACTATATTTCAGCAGCAAAGATGATCGGTATATGTTTTGTAACTTCAGCAAACTCTGACATGGGATTCTGCCCCCATCTCAGGACCCTGTTGCTGAATTTGACTGCTGTCTTCTAGACTCCAGAGCTCTTTACTGCAGGGTGTGTCACAAAACTGCATCTGCGTAACTCAGGAGATACTGCATTGACAAACGTTTCTGCACTAGCTTTTCTCACTTCCCATATGGCTGTATGTCAATAGTGTCAATGCATTTGCTTTCAATATCACTTATATAAAGATCATTGATGAGAGCTTGTGACATTTATTCTCTGATTCTAACTTTTTTCTGAAGTTTTGCAAATGGTGATCTCAGTATCATGTTATTGATTTCAGCTGTATCTACATTGTCTTCTTTCCTCAGACATTTGCTTCCATGAGCATTTAGTTATTTAAATATTTCTAAAAATGTAAATCGGTTTCTATGGTTTTTGAGAAATTATCTACTTTGTCCAAAGAATAAAAAGAAAAGGCAATTGTAAAATGGAGCAATCTTCAGCAATTTCAGTTACAAAATTTAAAGCCTGGTTTTACACAGACAACAACAGTAATATGCCTGGCTACTGTGAACAGCAAATTCTATTTCTATTTTACTAAAGGTATAAATCCTCTTTACTACTCTCTCATGATTTCAGAATCCTGGATCATTGCCTCTTAGACGACTGTTGTATGTTTCTGCCTATGATCTCGTGTGTGGGCTTGGGCAAGTCTTTTGTGCCGAAATCTTCAAGAATGGCTTCTCACTTTGGCTTCCTTACATTCTCTTGCCTTATAACTCAAAATGCTGACACCAGGACAAGACTACTTTTGAAACCATCAGCCTAAGGTTTTCGCACATCAGTTTTTTGTCAAGAAGATTCAATTCCAGCACCCAGTAAGAGAGCGGCTCTAAAACGTTTTTCTCTTTCCTGACCTTTGGACTCTTTATGTTGCTAAAATCACTCTTGGTCTTGGCTAAAGCCTGCACTGCACTGTGGAGTGAACTGAGCTGGCAAGCTGAGACACCACCAGCAGTTCTGCTGTGCCAGCACAGACGTCTGCATAGACCAACAGATCCAACTGCTGGGATTGCTAAATCAGTTGCTGACTACTCTGGGGACATCCACATTAGTGTTCTAGTCTGGATGAGGAGTACACAGCTGAAATTAGTCTCATAATTGTCTCCCTTTACTGTGCTCTTTTCTTATTGTGGAGGAATCTTGTACTGTGCAAGCTGGATCCATTTTGAACTAACCTCAAAGAATTTCTCCAGGAACAGACTCAGTGGACTGCAGATTCAAACAGGCATGCATGTCCCGGGATTGAAAGAGAGCTAATCTGAATCAAAACAATCACACAAACCCAACATGAAATGGGTACAATGTAGATTTCAGGTCTTCAGCACCAACTGTTTGCTCTACACATTCACTCCTGTTGGGCTGCACTGCTTGCAAATGTAGACAGCCCGTGTTTTGCTACTGCTACCAGCTAGCTTAGATATCTCTACACTCCAATGCAGCCTTTGATGTAGAAAAATACCTTATAAGATGTCTGGTACAGCCATGTTGGCCCCCTCTCCTGGCTAAAAAGTATCCAAAGTCTTGTGTCATGGCTCCTTCTCCTTTCCATGTGTCTGTTCTCTCATCTAGCGAGTATCTGGAAGTCTCAGTATTTGCCAGATGCCCTGCAGCACCTACAAATGAGCCACAAACCATCTGGAAATCCTAAACCTGTCCACTGCAGTTTACTGTAGGCTTTATGTATGTGTGCTCCACCAACCCTCTACAGGGACATAGTGAACCTGACCTTTCCAGGGTGCACTGTGCATGGGCAAATTCATGGTACATAGGATACACAATAAATGTGATACTTTCCATTCATGCCATATCTACTGAGAACAGCTTGTGTCATCAGCTTGTACCTGTCCAAGAAGGGTGATACACCCTGGAGTGCCTAGGCATGCCCATTCCCTGCCTGAGAGTATTAATCATTCCTAATCCAGCATGCTATACCACCTGGGAGTATTCTTCTGACCTAAAGGAATCCTTGGATGCTTCTTGGTTGCAACTTTTGATGCCCTTTGGCTCCTTCATAGGTGCTCAGGGTTGAATAAATGGGCTTACTTCTTTCAATGAGAATAGCACCAACTCATCTCATTGTGAAACACTTGAACAGCCACAAAACAAACTTCGTGTCTCAGATGGATCATTGCCTATGTACTCAGCTAACCTTTGCATGCCAAATGCTAGGACATTATGAGGTGAATATTACTTAGAGTGCAAGATATTATTGTAATTCCAACCGTCTTTCAATATATGTTTAGATGACTACTCTTAAGAAGAGAATAGTGACAGATCTGAGAGACATTTCTAAACTAATTCAGCAAACTGGTATTTTACTTCCAGCATTCACTTACATGCACACGTAGTTTTAATTCAGGAAAGTGCCAGTATATATCCATCAATGTATTACTGTGGAAATGCACAGAAACACACACAGCCTTGCTGCTGAGGTGGAATGTAATCCCCCAACTTTGTCTGTTTATAAACAAAAACGATGCTGCTCATTTACAGCCAAAATCTTATTCTTGCTAGCACTCCATGGACACAGATTTCGGTAACAAATACTTGAGACACTGAAATAAGTAAATCCCACCACAGAGTGGCAACTCTGAGGATTAATTAATAAGATTGCATCAGGTTAATCCATGCTGTCATGTCTTTCCAGTACATTTGCACCCTCTTTCATGAGACTGATTTCAGGATTTGGGAAGCACTTATGTGTAATTCTTTAAGGAATTTGACCTGATTTTGGTGATTTCTTTGTTGTAGAACCTAATTTGACTTGAAGATGGAATATTGCAAAATTCAGGGAAAATGAAGCTAATAGATTGACCATCAATTTTGCAATTACTGGGAACATTATAGTCTTCAAGTTGAATATTGCATGTTTCATTAAATCTCTTAATTTTTTTTGTCAGTTTATTTAAATTTTTCACGTTCAAGAAAATGCATTTAAATCATCAGCAATAACTTTGATAAAACAGTCTACAAAGCAAAAGATTTTCCTGGTCTATCATTTCCATTAATCTTTCCCTTGCTAAACTGTAGCATTTTTCCTTAAATCCATAATATATAAAAAAAAATACAGGTCTAATTTACAAAAACTAGTGTCTAAAGAAAGTACTTTCACTTAATAGTGATAATAAGACAAATAGTAAAAGTTACTTTGAAAACAAATCTTACAGACTTTGGTACAGGAAGACTGTGCCAAATATTTATGAGTCCCATAAACATTTTAAAAATAGAATGGAGAATTTACAAAACTGGGCCTGAAAATGGAAAAGTGTATCTAATAATAGAAATAGTTTACCCAACATCTTCATAACTGTATGCATTCATCCTTCTAGGGAGCTCTTACCTTGAATCTGTCTTTTCACTCCAGGGCCCTTTTGCTGAGGCCTCCTATGATATCCAATTTCATATCAACTTTGCTGGTATTGCCTGGTGTAAGGACATGTAGCCTCTAGGGAACACAAGAGTGTTATTAACTTCCTTCCTGTGAACCTTTGAAGTGGTGCCTGGGCTAATAACCTGGGAATCAGAGTGAGGTTAGCACTGCACTTAAAAAAGTAGTAGAGAGCAATTTCCACAAATTGTCATTTGAGTGTCTCAATGGCTTTGCTCTTTTCTTTTTTTCTTTTCCATTTGTTCACAGCAAATTAATGCTTTTTGCTACAGATATCAAGTGACAGGTCAAGCAAGTCAATGAACAGACTACAACTACCACGTTAGACCAATTTCTAGTCCAGTATAAGCATCAGCATGTCATCTTCACTGAAGTGCAAATGCCTTTCAACCTTCAAACAGCTCAACTTGAACATCTCTATGTTAGCATCTGTACAGGTACAAGACATTCAATATTTTTCTATCCTTCTCCTCCCAGTCCAGGCATTTTGCTCACTTGAAGTTACATGGCTTTAAGACAGCATGTACAGGTTATGACTGTATGTTGTTCCCATCTGTCATTTCCTTTTGCTTTCCCTGCTTATCCTCTGTATATGCTGATTTTATGACTCAGTCTGAAGCGAACTGTTTACCTATGTTCCATCTGCTCAGCCAGAGAGAAGCCTGTGAGCCTGCACTCAGGTGCTTTGGGTTTGCAAGCTTTCTAATTCCACGCCTGGTGCTTAACTGCTGGCAGATGCTAGTGCAGATAATGAAACTGGCTGAGTCCATGCACAATCTAAACTTGACAGGCAGTGAAGTTCTCTAAACATAAAGGCATATTTAAATAAAATAATGTCACAGCCATTTTCCTCAGGCATTGTTTTTTATTATTTTATATAACTTTACTGTGGGAGGTGTTGTGGATCTGAAAACATGCATATCACATGAGTATGAGAACAATACATGATATATCCCATATGCTACCCTAGGTAGGAAAACAGCAGATTCCCATAGAATATAATTGACTTCTATTGTTGTAAGTGGAAGTTTTGTGTATGTTTACTAAGACAAAAAAAACTTCAGTGTAAGAAATTGGACCAAATTCTAGTTACCCTCCTAAGCCTAAGTAAACAGGTTTGTTAAAGGGGGACATACCTCATTAGCACTGCACAGGAATCACAAAGCTGCTCTGTATTTAGCATGGAAGTGTAAGATTCTTGCTGTCTCTTTCACATGAGGGGCTCTGAACAGCAAAAGCATACTTGTTTGGTTATTTCTTCTCTGTCCCAAAAGCCTTGTCCAAGGACAACACAAGCCATTGTGGAGTGTAACTTTCAGGGTCCAGACACTCTGAGATGGTTCCCTGGGAGCTTAGAGCCTACCCCACTGACCAAAACTGATCTGGTAGGTTGGTTTCATCCTCAGCTGGAGAGAGTGGAGGTCCTTAAAGGAAGGGACTGAGGACCTTGGGCTGAGGGTAAGGATGACAGGGCATAAGGAAGTTCCATGGGAGTCAACTCTATACATGAGAGGGAAACCACATCGATTGGCAGGTACAAAATTTATATGAGTTACTGGCTACAGCTCAGTCTGTTCAGTTTCTCTGTCTTATGCTCTGCTGGTCAGAAAATCAGTCCACTAATTGAAAAGAAAGGACTTGGCTAAAGGACATAGGCATACAACTGTAGGATAAAATACCCAAGTGATAAAATAATACCACAGCATCACTAAGCTATCACTATCACATGTCCTAATGAAGCACCTGATAATTAACATGTCTGAAACCAATTATTACTAACAAAAAAAAAAAAAGGTGATTATAAGAGCTATAACTTTTATAATTATAAATTCTCTTCATGGAGAATTTTTGTAGTATATTGTATCTGTGTTATGGGAATCTGTAATCATGGTTCAAAAAACCACCAAAAAACATAGCAAAAATTATCTCCACTAATTGTTCTGCATTTTCACAAGGGTTTTCTTTTAAATTTACTGTATTTTCCAAGTTAAAAAAAAATAAAAATAAGTAAATAAAAAAAATTCCTACACTGCATCTGTTTGAGTTTTTAGTTGTATTGGTTGCCTGATCCTCAGCTGGAATAAAATGATACAACACTGGACTCTCCTGTTTATACTGCTGAAAGTTTGGCTTCCTATCACATTTACACATAAGGTTCTGTTTAAAACATAAGAACTTGATGAGACTATGGTCAGGCTATTGCTGAGACTGAAGTAAACCTGAGGCAGTCTGTGACAGCAACACTACCTAAAAGTATAAAAACCTTTCTGGAAACAGATCCCAGAAGAAAACACTGCCTAATTTATAGAGATCAGATGACAGAAAATTCTTGCAGAGAGAACTATGAAGTTCAGATGCCAATCTAATTTAACCAATGGTTAAAGAAGCCTTTAAGAAAAGCAGCTCACAAAGAAGTGGTTTCCATGAGGAGCTGCTTGGCGTACTGTGGCAGGGAGTCTGTGCAGAGCTGTTTTCCCTTATTATGATGGCCAGAGCAGCAATAATAGCACTGATGTCAGCAAATGAAAAATAGGATGTGAAAAATACAAGAGTAGACATTTTCCCCCAGATATTTGACTGACAAGTCACTGGATACTGACCAAAGGAAGCATGTGCTTCTTCACAAAGAATCAGGCATTATATGACCAGACTAGTTTTCTTCTTTTTGAACTTTAAGTCTATGAGCAACTCTATGAAAAGTACAGGAAGCCAAGAATAAAAAGGAAATCCATTAAGAAGTAAAACAATAAAGTGGATGGATTTTAATGTTGACCATTAGAATGTTTCTTCAAGTTAAAAAAGAAAAAAAAAGAAAGATACAGGTAGTCAACATGAGGTATGGTCACATGTAGTTTGCTTAGGGAATCTTAAGTTAGCTGTACCTTTTCCTACATACCCCAGAGCATTCCTCTTGACTTATTTGGAACTGAAGGGCAAAGAATTATTTCGCTTCCAGGGTTGACCTAGCCCAGGATACTCAGTGAGTAAGCATACAAAGATCAAAACTGGAAGGGACAGGCATGACTTCTACACACAAGCTACTGATAAAAGCTCATGGTTTTGCCTTGAAAATAGAATTTGCCTTCTCATGAATGGGGAAAGTGTTGTAAAGTACCAAACACCTTCCCTCCTCTTTTGGCCTATCACTTGTCTGCAGTGAAAGAGTTTGAAACACCAAAGCTAAATCTCACATCAGCCACACAGGCATTTTTAAGTTTTTTTTGTCCACAATCCCAGCAAGTCATGAGCGCCCACTAGTAAGTGGTTTGTAGCCAGGACATTTCAAGAAAGACTGAAAGATATAAAAACAGGTATGATGAGAATATGTTGCAATTTACCTTAAGAGTCCTCAGAAACTGAGAGTATTCTTAGCAGTTTTCTATTATAAGAATATGTCAAGTAAACTTAGGAAGCAGAATGTACAGGAAAATCTTTGTCCATGAGATTTCTGTCTGGCAGAAGAAAGGACAGACCTCGTATTAGGCTGTAGAAGGATACTAAGTGAATGGTAGCTACTAAACCACCTTGCAACAAGCACAGTTGCACGGTATGGAAACATTATGCAGACAACTAATTGTGAAAAAGTTGAAAGAGCATCAGCCGAGACACATGAATCATGTGAAATGATAGGAAAGACAATAGAGAGATTACAAATGGATAATGAGATTTAGCATGGCACAGTACAAGGACATTCAGAAAAAGATGGTCTATGAAGAAGGATGGCATCATCCTAGCATGTACATCCAGAAAGAAACAGGTGAAAGAAACAAGAAAAAGAGAAATTCAACCAAAGGACAGGAAAAAAGTGTAGTTCTGAATATCTGCGTTTGGTATTACACTAAGTACCCTAGGCATCTAAACTGTTTCTGCTGACAGAACTGCATTTTAGACCTTTGTCCCAGCTTTTGTGTGCCTCTATTTCAGTTACAAAGAGGATAATGTATCTTTTTGAAAGGGACATGGTATGGTCCTCACATACTGTAGTACAAGAAATATCTGCATGATGAAAAGGCTGCTTTTATCAAAAAAGCAGAGACCCAAATGATCTTAACAGAGTGCATCTTACATAATGACATTCAGTGAAGACATAGATCTTGCCAGCATATAACTGTACACTATACATTTTACTGTTAAACAAGTGTCTGCAAGTAACCTTATTTTAGTCTAGTTGTACTGCAAAAAGCTTTTGTTTAAACTAATGAAAGTTTACTTATCGACACAAACTGAATATTAATCATGCATAAGCATTTATGACAGGATGTGATAAATGCCTTATTTCCTTGATAAAAGTAGGGAGCCTAATCCAAGCTTGCAAGCTTCTGGTTGGGTGTTAGCACTCCAGGCTACAGATGTGCTCAGTTGATTATAATTTTGAAGAGAAGTTCAATACTTTGCAGGAAGACTCTTCCACAGACTAAATCTTTAGGACTGGCATCAACATAAATGCCAGAGATGAAACTTTCATGGGGGAATAAGATGCACAGTTTAATCTTTAATGACCACTGATCAGAGACCTGGGACTATCTAATCAGTAACTTTCTAGCTACCTGCTACCATATTGATTCATTATTATCTCAAAAGAACAAATTCCCATATCACTTGGTGTGGCAATGTAGGATGGTAAAGTAAAAACTAAAAATAGTACCATGAATTACTCAGTGGGTAATAAAAAATATTGCTCACTGAAACTATCTATAGATGATCTCATTTTCACTGCAGGTTTATAACAGAACATATATAAAACAGCAGTATGAGATATGCTATAGTGCACATATCACTAAGAGAATGAAATAGAGAAGTTATATCAGTGAGGCTAATTTTGAAAAAACATTCTTGACTTGAAATTTTAAATGAACATATTTTAGAATAGAAAGAATAATCTATATTTATAGTACTGTAAATGCCTACTAATGTAACATAATCTGTTTAAGTTAAAATGATACAGACCCAGAAACATTTTCAATTGCCTACATTTATTCAGTAAAGTACTTGGAATCAATCAACTAACAAAGTTTACTCCTTGCAGACAGGAAGATACAAGGAAAGTAAACCTTATACAGGCTGAAGAAAAAAAGAAGAGAGGCTCTACTCTGAGGAAAAAAGGGCACATAGCTGGAGAAGAGTGTTTTCTGCAGAGGGTCACTGTTATAGGCTGATTGCTGAGAGCTGCTAGCTAATAAATTCTTACCTGTGTTTTTAGAGCCTGTAATTACAACGAAAGAGGACATGAGGGAAGATGAAGTATCATCCCATGAATTATTGATAGTGACCTTTTTACAGGATGAGTTCTACATTAGATAGGGTGAGCGATAACTCAGTGAAGTCAGTAAGTGCTTTAGTGTGGATTTCTGCTGGCTTTGGTTGTGGCTTAAAATAGATTTTTTTGAAAAAAAGAGATACAGAGTTTAGAAATTTGGAGAACTGCATTCAATAAAAATTTCTCACTCCTCTTTTCTTACTCTCCTGTTTCTTCCTGTGGTCCTAAAGTCCCGTAAAAGCCAGGAGAGACCCGTGACTGTGCATGGTCATACCACAGCCTGCACAGTGCTACCAAACCAGGATAGCACTGAAAGTTTCAAATTTTCCCTTTGTTAGTGACAGGCCACACTGACATTATCATCTCCATGTATACATCCACACTCCTGCTTCTGATTGCTTCCTTACATAAATAATTCACTCTGCCTTTAAACAGTCCCAGAGTCCCTGCATAAAATTTTTGGTCACTTTTTATAGGAATCACAGGAATCACTAAATCACAGGATCAATTAAGTTGGAAAAGACCTCTGAGATTATCAAGTCCAACCAAACACCAGCTTGTCACAACTAGACCATGGCACTGAGTGCTATGTCTAATCTTTGCTTAAACACCTCCAGGGATGGTGACTTCACCACCTCCCTGGGCAGCCCATTCCAATGTTTAATCAGCCTTTCTGATGTCCCACCTAAACCTCCCCTGGTGCAGCTTAAGTCAAGGTCCTCTCATCAAGCTATTTAGTACCCATGTTGGGAATGCCGTTTTTTCCCAACTGCTTTGAGTCAAAGGCAAAAGTCATAGCATTTTCATAATATCTGTCTGCATATTTGGGTCTCTCTAGCTCTCGAGAGATTTGTCAAGAAAATCTAAAATGTGGCACTTTGATCTCAATTTCTAGAAAACACAACAAAATAAAAATAGCTTGGCTGGCATAAGTGTTAAACAAAAGGACAGACAAATCACCTAAAAGGCAAGCAAAAATTTTTAAATGTACCTATACATTAAGGAAAATGCACAATTTTATGAGGAAAGGAATAGGAAGATTTTTTTTCCTCTTTTTCTATCTGATAGGCTAATTTTGTGAATGTTTACAAAGTTTCATCCCTCTCTTTAACTTCTAGGAAATTAGATCAAAGAACATGCTGCTATTTTACCAAACTATTTGGTTCTTGCTCACGAAAGCCATGTTTTCACATGTGATACTTCCCAATAAATTCACCGATACTCTCTGTTTGAGAACAGACATCTGTTATGAGCAAGGACTGCCTTTTGTGCTGTGCAACCTACCAAGCAGCTTGCAAGAATCTTCCCTTCAAAGGGAGATGGCAAAGTCTCTCCTGAAACTGTATTGCTTACCTGAACTACCCAAAAAATCTGGGCAGGCCTTTGCAAGAGCTTGCTTGCTCTGGACCCACAACAGACCTCCATTTGTAAAAACTGATATATTCCAGGGTATACTTAGGATTTAACTGTTTTTCAAGAAATAGTTTGAAAAGCCCAGTGGCTATCCTATCTGATAGCATGGCATTTTGTTTAATGGAACATTTGTTTATATTCAAACCTCTCATATTTTTCTATGAAGTACAATCTATTGTACAAAGTGACGTTATGTGCACATGCAATAAGATAATTTCTTCTCCACAATGTCACAGTTGAAAAAGGGGGATTTTTTTTAAGTGCTCTAGAAACTGAAAGCATGCTACATTTATGAAAGCAAACTATGTAGGACACAAAAACTATCTCCCACAGATATGTCTCTATGGTGTGCTAAAGCCATAGTGGTAAACAAACAAGGGTGGTAATATTTTCTTGTAGGCAAAATCAATAGCTTGAGGCTGGTGCTTCCTGAAACAGTACACCAGGGATCTCCCTTGCTACTGCTGTGTGGCATGTAGCAAAGCTTTCATAAAGTTATGAAATACTCTGCAACTCACATGAATCACTATTAAAATATTGTAAGTATGTGTATCTAAGCATATCTTTTGTCTAAATCCTGCAAATTTTATTAAGAGAATTGAAAACTGGATGTGTGGGGTTGGAAATGTGAATAGGTATGAAACTCAGGAGAGCAATGCCATTAAGCAGCGCAAATCCTGATACAGACATGGTTCTTAGGGCTCCTTCTCCCTCCCCAACCTGCCCTCCAGCTCGTGTGTTATCCAGAGCCTGTGACAAATAGCTTCAAAAAGACAGGAGGCTCATTGTCTACCCTGGATGAGCAGGAACACCCATTTTACAGGGAGCTGTGAGCACTAGCTGTGCATTGCAGCAGGGTGGCCCAGGCTGTGTGGTTTCCAGCAGCCTCAAAGCATGGAAAATGGCAAGAGGAGCTGAAATTTCTACAGCACAGAGGGTGTCTTCTTGAGGACCTTCCGAGAAGCAGGGTATACCTTGTGTGGCGATATGCCTGCTCAAGGAGAAGGCTGGGAAACCTTAACTTTCCTCCCTGTATGTGACATGGGAGGTCAGGGATTAACAAAGAATCACAGAATGGTTTGGGTTGGAAGGGACCTTAAAGGTCATCTAGTTCCAACCCCCCCGCCCTTGGCAGGGACACGTGATTGCTCAAAGAGCCCCATCCAACCTGGCCTTGAACACTTCCAGGAACGGGGCATGCACAACTTACTGTATTGCGGACAAATTATGAGGGTGGGGCGTTCTGAGACTTCTTCGTGGTCTAAAACAGTAACGCGCACGCTTACCGAGGAAGGGGAGGACCAGAGACCTCCAGCTGAGCCGGGGAGTGTCACCTCTCGGCGTGCCCGCGGAGCTGGGCGCTCGGGCACACACCTGGGGCCACCTCGGCGGCCCCAAGACCCTTCCCCGGTCCCGCCCCGCACACCCGCACGGCGCGGGGACTCGGCCCGCCCCGCACCGGGGCTCGTCCCGTCCCGTCCCGTCCCGCCCCATCCCATCCCTCGCAGCGCAGTGCGGGCAGGGCGTGCGGGAGGTGCGGGCAGACCGCGGGCAGCCCCCGCCGGCTCCTTCTGCTGCTGCTGCTGCTCCTACTGCTGCTCCTGCCGCTGCTGCTGCTTCTCCTGGTCTGCCTCCCGCCCGCCCCCGCGGGCAGTGAGCCCCGGGATGGCCGTGCCGCCGGGCTCGCCGCTGCTGTGGGCGCTGCTGCCGGCGCTGCTCGCCCTGTGCCCCGCGCAGCCCGAGCCCGGCGCCCCCCGCGGGACGGGGCGCAGCCTCCACCCGCCCTACTTCAACCTGGCGGCGGCCGCCACCATCTGGGCCACGGCCACCTGCGGGCAGGGCCGGCCGGAGCTCTTCTGCAAGCTGGTGGGGGGCCCGGCCGCCGCCCCGCTGGGACGCGCCATCCAGGTAAGCGCCGAGGGCGCCGCGGCCCCTTTCCCTTCGCACCTGCTCCCCATCCCGCGCCGCCGCCCGGCGCTGTGGGGCGGCGGGCCGTGCGCCTCTCTTTTGGGACGGGGGTCCGGCGCTACCCTGCGGTGCGTGGTCCTCTTTTCTGCTGGCTGGGGCGTGTGCCACGGGCATAGAAGGGGAGCGTGGAGCGGGGGGAACCCACGCAAGGAAGCGCTGGGCAGGATGGAAGCGGGCAGCGGCGGCTCTGCCGGCACATCTGCCCTCAGGTGCTCCGGCACCTTCTGGGGACACACCCACACACCGCCCGGAGCGGCCGCCTCCCCTCCGGCCACGGTGCCCGCGGTGCTGCTCCTGCTCCCGGGGATGCGTGAGCTGCTCGACCCGTCGGGCACCTGGAAGTGTCCTAGGGAGTGTCCAAGGTGGTGTTTCGTGGCCCATGGTCCGCGGTGAGCAGGGTGATGCTTCTGAGGGTAAAGCAGTGAGCTTGGAGGGGATGGATGGGGCGGCGCTGCGCTGGCAGCCGCTCGCTGGAGAGCGGGGAACGCTCCGACGGGAGAAGAGGTCCGGTTTAGCCAAGTATTTTGTGGCTTTGTGGTATTTTGCAAGCACTAAATGCGAGGCTTATCGTCTGTGCCTTGCGTTGCTTGTGGGAGGAAGCTGGAGACTCCTTGGGACTCTGACAGGGAGTATAAATTCAGAGGGCAGTGAGGGTCACGCTGTTCTCTCCTAACGTAGCACGAGATTATTGCATTCATTTTGTGCCAGTCTCAAGAAAGATAACAATAAAGCACAAAACTCCTGACAAAGGATTCGTGGAAATATATTTTTCCTTTGGTAAAAACTTGTATTCACATGCCTGTTAGAGAGTAAGGAAGGAGTAACAAATGCACTAAACTCTGATGGTACTGTGATGGATGCTCGGTATCAGTTTGATCAGAGCTGCGGTACAAGGGGGGACTTTCCTGAAGCCTCAGACCTTCCAAAGTTATTTAATTGTATTCTCTCTGGTGGGAGGAGAAGAGAGCCACAATGAAACTGCAATTTGAAAGGGATTTTGAAAGCTTTAAGGTCCACTATCTGACTCCAGGCAATACAGAAAGAATGCAAGGACATTTTTAGCATCTTGGAAGAGGGGCTAGTGTTTCAAAGTCTTATGAGGTGTTTGTATGTTTAATAGTGAAATAACCCTTAATACCTGGTTTCAGAAGGGGTTGCAGTGGATAAAAGAGGTGGTTTTCTCATTTCTTTATGAGAATAGATGCTCAAAAGAGGGGGAGAGGACTAAGAAGGTGCAGCATATGTAGTCCTTGTCATGTGCCAGAAGGGAGCGTGTACCATCACGCAGCCTGCCCTCGCAGTTCATTAGGCAGCCACAGCCAGCAGTGTGCTTTGCTCTGGGCTTCCCTCTGCCATGGCTCCGGGCGACACCATGAGTTCTCAGTTTACCTTATATCTGTGTAGTGTCCTTAGTCATACAAATATGCTCAAAGTGCTTTGGAGATGCTTACTGGCTGAGTAATAGACTTTTACTAACAGGAAAACTGGGACACAGGTATTACATACTTAAACTGGGGTTACAAAAAGAAGTTGTGATGACCAGGAAAGTGCTTGGTTCTCAGTTTCTAACACACCTCTGAAGTTTAGGCATCCATTTTTCCATACTGAATGCAACTCCCCTGTTTAAAGTTGCCTGAAACAACCATACCATCAGGTGAATAGCAAACCCAAAAATATTTCAGCAACTCGCTGTAACCCACTGCTGCAGTGAAATCTCATACTGACATGGCTTGAAATATCAGAAATCACAGGATAATAAAAATCAGCCAAAACAAACATCACTTAAACATATCAAGCAAGCAGAACAATGCCTGTTGTGTGATGCATGTTGCTCTCGATGGTTTTTGTAATTATTCCCTTTATTTACTAACAGCCAACTGGAAATTAGGGTTTGCTGTATAGCAGCAGAGGGGGGCTAGAAAGCGGGGAGTTCCTCTTGTTAAATATTTGGCTTGCCGGTCCTAGGTTAGAAGGCTGTTATGGTTCATGGCCGATTCAAGTTCCCAGAAGGACTACTGATAGCTCAGCCCTGGCACAAAGAAGCATGTTGTGCCTCTTACAGCACTTGTGTAAGCATGGATGCAGCAGTGTCTCTCTCCAGTTTTAACAAAGCTCCATTGAGATACATAACATGGATACTTCTGTGATTTACCAGTGGTTGTTGTGTACAAGAGGGGTTGGAAAGTCTTTCAAAAGCCAGGGAAATCCAGCCCTGGAAATTGAGATAACAGCACAATGTGCATATTCTCAAGACACTTCACCTCACAAGTTCAAACACTGTAAATAAGAGAATCTCTTCTTTCATGGAAAACTGGAGAGAAGTGCATTAAACTTTTACAGAACCCGGGCACAGAAGGATTTTAAATCAGTAGAAGTATTCACGTGTTGTTTCTTAAGAGTCTGAGAGAAGGTCATGTGGCATTTACATAAATTGATAGGTGTAATAGCCGCTGTGTTGGGCTGGTGCAATTTCAAGTGACAGCACACACTTGAGTCGCTCTGTCTCCTCTAGAACATTGGATCGTGGCTGTTTTTCTATGAATAGAGAAATTGAAAGGAGGTGTGGAGGGTGATCCTCACTCTGGGAAAGGGAGCAGACAGCTCTGTTGCCAGTGCTATCTGAAAATGAGGCAAAGAGAGGAAGAGCAGCCCCAGATTTATTTTCATTGCTCTGCCATTCTGCTCGTTCTCGTTCAGCTTGTCATTTGGTGATGTGTCTTTTAATGAAGCCTGTCATACCCAGCAAATCCAGAAAGAGCATTTGAAGGTTGTTTAAAGGTGGTCAGTGGGGTGGACAGTCCCTTCCTGTGCCACTCAACCAAGACTCTTACGGCAGGACTGGACACACACTGTGGAAAGCAGTGTATTTCCCTTCTGTAACACATTGGCATGTGGGACAATAACTTAATAAGAACAGTGTTGAGTGAAGAAATGCACAACAGTATAAAATATTTCAGCAGCTGATAGATAAATGGCATGCCTGGTTTTGCCTGCCAGTCTGTCCACAGTGGTGTGCGGGTGTGCATTAAAGTCTAACTGCATACCTGTCCTGCCCTGCCAGTGGGCATGGAACTGCTAGGTATGAAATAATGAACAAGTTCTCCATTGTTGTCACTTTCTATAACTTCCAGGCAAGACATTTTCATCCCTGGGTGTCTCAGGTCCACACTGATCTATTTCAGCAAACTCTTTCATGCAGTTCCAGGTTTCTCCTTCACTCAGGAGAAGCAGGGAAAGGAGGGTAACAAGGTCACCAGCAAATGCACACCTGCCTGCCTGATGAACTGCAGCCAAAATCAAACCAAGTCTCAAGGCCCAGACTCCTGGAATGGATACGTGTCCTGTAGCAGACAGGCTGAACACGGCGTGCCTGAGATACTGTCAGTGAGAAGGAAGGCTGCTCTGTCCAATAATTTTTTTTCTTTCATTTTTTGTTTTGCTGCCTAGTTGGCAGGGGTTCTGGAATGTGATTTAAATAACTGAAACTCCAGCTGTTGCAATGAAATTCTTTGAATTATGTGCCCAAAAAGAAAAAGATGATATCTTGAGTTCAGATCAAGTGCTCTAATATACTGAAATCACATAAGTGCATGTAAATTAAATGCTTGCTTTTAATACATCCCATTGTTTACTGTTCATTCAGCCTTTCTTTGAGGTTGTTTCCAGATCAGAGCTGAAACTGCTGTGGCAGCAACTGTTTCCTCTGTGTTTCCAGCCTGATCATTGTGAATATGAATTTAGATCTAAAGACTGTTTCAAGCACATTATAAAGCTATTTAGGGAAGCTTGTACTGTTGTAACATATGTCAGAACTCGAGCATGCGTTTGTCAGGAAAGCTGCTGTGCTGTGGTAGTAACTGCAGTAGTCAGTGCATAATTGATTTCTCAGGGTATTGATTTTGCAGAGAGTGGCTCGATGTTCTTTGCCGTCACTGCACAAACTGGCAACGTTGCCTGTAGCTAGCAAGGGCTGATGTGGTATCTGCTGCAGCAAACTATCTGAATCGAGCAGTGCCCTGGCATATTGTAGTTGTATGAAAATCGGCTAAACCATCTTCTTTAGCAGAGCTGGAGGAGAATCATGTCATAACATGACCCCAGATATAGTTAACTGGCTTGTGTATGCAAGTATTTAGTAAGTCTCTAAACAAGTCTTTGAATTCTGGAGAGTTAACCCTCAGTCAGGTTGGCACTGTCAGTTCTGAATCAGAACAGATAATGGTAGCCATGGCCTCTGGAAATAGCATCATATGCTGGGCCTTCCAGAAGTGGAGGATGAGGATGGACTATTGTTAATTGCAGATACTGAAATTATTGCTATTATTGCAGAAATATTCAGTGACCCTCTATGTTTTGTGTTTGGCAGACAAAAGATGGTATATTTGTATCACATATGAATGATGAAGTATTTTCCAATCCATTGGTAACTATGGTAGATGTTAAATAAATTCCACTAGAGATAAACATCATAAATTCACCAAGCTTGCAGGACTGTTCCTGGCAAGAATGTGAGAGCCCTAATGTCATTCCTTTATTAAAAGTGGACGAGTATGATTGCTCCAGTTACTTCACACTGGTTAGTCTGACAGAAGTGGCAAAAATAATAATTGCACTTATATGTGATTCTGTTAATTCTTAAAAGGTAGGTATGTGCTTCATGCCAGGCAATGTGGACTGTGCATTGTGGAAACAACAAAAGATTTGTCATGTTTTTGATGAAAATACGCTTTGGTGATAAGATAACATTTGCCCCATTCTTTTTATTTTAGCCAGGAGTCCAACAGTGTCAGCACCTCACAGGCTGATGGATTAAATAGTGGTCTGACTGAAGTAACCATGATGGGTGCACTGCCATTCAGTGAACATGCCATTTTTTCTGCTGGGGTTCTGCAAAGATCTGTGCCTGGCACAGTTTAACATTTTCACTGATTATCTCCACCCAGTGATTGGAATAAGAAATGAATGGGACAGTGAAAGATTCCTTAATAACTAATTGCAGCGCTTCAGCACTAATCCTAGTAGACTGTAAAATGTGTTTTCTTGGAGATAAAAATAGGTTGTTTGGCAAGCCAAGATGTGAAATCAAAAGACAATTAAATTTCCTCAAGTTTATTCATCGTTATTGTACAAAGAGCTTTAGAGACTCTCAAAGGGCTTCTCTGGAGTGCGGCTTTAGTTGTGGACTGGAAATTGGGCAGTAACCTCTGGAAATGAGGATACAATGGGATTCTTTAAGGGAAAACTTAAAGGGAACAATCTATAGGATCTGTTGCATTTTCCATGAGTACATATTGTTCAGAAACCTCTGATACAGAAGGTATTATAATAGCATGAAAAAAATTAAGAAAATGAAAAGTCTTTTAAAATTGTAACGCTAATCTTATAGGCAAGTAATGGAGGTGGTTTTTAATGATTTTATTAATACCAGACTATGTGCATATGTGGATATTTCATGGTCTCTTAGGAGAACTTAGGATAATTTGTTCGTTTGTCCTAATCCAGTTCTAAGGACCTTTGTTTCGTTAGTTTTGTGAAGGCACCACTGTAGATGTTGTATAGGTAATTTCACCAAAGTTTAATTAATTAAACTTTAATTAATTTTCATTAATTAAAAGTTAAATTAATTAATAAAGGAAGATTTATTTGTACTTCCTTTATTGAGATTCTGAAATTTTTGTTTGTCACATAAAAGTTAGTGCATTTCAGAGTATGAGTCCATAATCTAGTTACTTGGGAATACTTAATTTATGCATTAAAAATTATACTATACAAAGAAACAAAATTTAACCCCATTTTTAGTCTATCTTCTACATCAGAACCTCAGTTAACAACTGCATGTGTCATCAATGCATAAGATTTTGGCTGAGACTATCTTTTTAATTTATTGTGTTTCAGGGCCAGTTTTGTGATTACTGCAACGCTGCAGATCCCAGTAAAGCTCACCCAGTAACCAATGCAATTGATGGCACAGAGCGCTGGTGGCAAAGTCCTCCTCTTTCTATGGGCTTGAAGTACAATGAAGTCAATGTCACTTTGGATCTAGGACAGGTAAGTGCCTGAGCTATTGAGTGAGATTTGTTCATTTCTTACATTTATACACGTGCTTTGCAGTTGGGACAGGCTTTTGAACTGATGTTTTTAACTTCCAGCATGATGATTTTAACTTCCATCATCACCGCTTTTTTGTCTGGCTTATGTTCTGTATTTTTTTACCAAGTTAACTATATTAAAGTGATTATCTTCCTTTAGGAATTTTGATGAAGGGGGTTCTTCACACTGGCATCACACAAATGTAATGGTGGTGTGTTTTCCTGCGCAGACACTGCAACTCGTTAACCTGAGGATACACAGGGGAACCTCTTAGTTGAAACTCGGGCTCTACCTTACATTTAATATTCTTTTTCATGAGCACAGAGAGAGACTCCATGATCTCTGTTTTGAGAATAATCTTTGAAGTCTGTTTTTGCCTCAGGGGTCCTTCTGGTTTCTCTGTCATCCAGCAAGATCTTCAAGATAGACAGAAAAATACTGATAACATGGTCTAAAAGGGAAAGGACAGCAAAACCAGTGTAATATTGATTGGTAATGAGACAGTAACATGAACACCCGTATTTCCTGCACAAGCGATAGGCAAGTAGCTGAGTGAAGCCTCTGTGTATGTATTTTAAGTCACAATGATGGATTCTCAGCTGCCATGATTGGGCGCTGGTCCAGTGAAATTAGTTACGCTGTGCAACTTCACACCAGCTGAAAATATATAACTATAAATACATGTGTGGGCCTGCATAATACATGTACACATGTGCGTATGTATTTTGGACAGTAATAACTGTTTATTGCCTGATTATATAGAACAGCATTTTTTGAATACGTATTCAATTTAGTCAACAGCAAGGATAACTGAGAAAATACTTCTCTCTGAGACTCAGCTACTGTTTTGTTGGGGATTCAGGTGCAACTTATTTTATGCCTCCTGTTAAATGGTGTTTTAATGCCCCTGTCCCTTACAGGGTTCTTATTTTGAGGATATCTTCATTCAGTGTTTTTGTATTCAGTGTAGCTGCAGTGCAGAAGGGCCAGACAACTTAATATAGAGAATATCAGTAGTTTAAACCAAACTGCTGTGAATGTTGACAATTAATTACACTCATAGCATGCCTGTTTCCTTGGTTGCTTTTCTGCACTGTGCCATGAAAGAAGAGAGAGCTATGTAGGAGCCAATGAATTTTGAGGCCACAGCATCCATGTTGGCCTGGCACACAGTGGCTGGACCTGTCTGAGTCATGTTACTCTTTCTGTTACACTGTACAGTTGAGGAGTGTTGCATCACCGGTGCTTTGTGCTCCTGTGGAGAGTTGATCAGTCATTATTTTCCAGCAAACTGTGGGGCAGTGTGTGTTTCACGCTGGACATGCAAAGCTGGGAGACTGAATGCAGAGCAGAGTGCTGTGATTAGGCATGGGAAGGCAATCCCTTCCCAGTAAGGCAGATCTGGCCTTTTGAGCTGCTTGTATCCATCAGGGTCTCGAGAAAGACACAGGATTAGGTTGCAGGCAGTAATTTGTCTTGTGGTGTAAGCCAGCATATTTATGACCAACACTTGTGCTGCATCATCCTCACCCACTTATGTAGCATGTTGCTTCATCCAAAACTTCTATTCCCTCTGTGCATTTGTTGTCTTTTTTAGAGTCTGCTGACAGGTATCTTACTTTTTACGTGCAGAGTTAAATTCTGAGAAGCCTTTGTCTTTCAGGGGAAGGATATGAACTCTTTTCTCATGAGACTCCTTAGAGAGCAGTTGCTATATGCTGTGTGCCATTACTTTGGTACGTCTTAGAAAGATGACTCTGAACACCCTTACTTGGAAACAAGGGAAACCCAAGACAAAGGTGAAAATTACTTCAGGTCTTGTGATCAGAAAGGAATCATTTTAGCTGCTGGATGGATGAGGGTTTAGTAGGACTCACATGATTTCCACTCCCCACACACTTCAGGGACATTATCTCATATCTGCATGCATCCAGTAAAACCTTAATCTCAGGATTTGTTAGAGCTTGAGACTCACTTTTGACATATTGCTTAGTATTCTCACATCCCAAATTCATATAGTAGCACACAATACTAGTAATGAAGAAGAGTAATTAAATACTGTGACAGAGTAAGTCTATTCAAGCAAACAGGTAAGCGCTCACACCCCAATTCACCTTACCTTATTTCAGGGTCCTGAATACTAAGAGCTTGGTGTGCGTTAGCCATGCAGACTTTCTTAGTAATTGACAGAGACAATATTTCAGAGTGCAGTTCTTCCTCAAGTGAGCTGAGATGAAGGTGTGGGTATTTAAGGGAAAATAAATCTTAAAGTTAGATGTGTGTCTAAATACCTTACAGAATCACAGGCTGTAATATTGAAAAGATGGCAGGGATGTAATTTTCCTCACTGAGTATTTGTCCTCTTTGATTGTTTTGATTTTCAGGGTGTTTTTTATACAAGTCACCTTTTTCTGCAAACAAAATAAGGAAATGTTTTTGCATGTGCAGAACATGACAATGAGTAAGGTACTTATGTGTGCAGGGAAGCAATGACTGGGTGTAAGCTGGTCATCAAGTATCCACAATTAGAGGAAGCAAAACTTAGTGCGAAGTCAAAAGCTTTCAGTTTACTGCATTCCTGCCTTTATATCTTTATGATTGAGAGTAAAGTCCCAGCGGAGCCTTTTACCATGGTCTTATGACATTATTTAATCAACTAGTTGCACCACGTTGGAAGTTTTAGTGCTCACTACAATGGAATTGGAACAGAACACCCACCTGGTGCTGCTTCTGTTTCAAAAGGCCTAGGGGTGATTTTGAAAGTCAAAATCCCTTCAGGATGTTAAGTCTTTCTGCTAGAAGAATGCTCATTTTGCTGTACTTTGTAATATGAGAAAAAGCCAAAAACCTTAAAGCAAAATCTGTGCTTTACTCCCCTTTCTGACTTTGTGTACTATAGTTACATTTCTAATCAATCACAGTTCTTCTGAATAACCATTATGATGTTGATCCCTGAGGCTGTCTCTCCATTCTGTTAACATACCTCCTTACACTGTGGCTATTCCTGACTTGTTTAAAATATTTGGATCAAATGAAGTCTCAATTATTCCTTTAATTGGTCATGTTTTTCCCAATGTAGTCCTCACCATATTTTAAACTTCTGAATCTAGAATGTCTGGCTGAAATTCATTGCCCTTCCCCTGACTCTTTGAATTGCCTAATTTTAGCAGGTGTGCCCTCATCTTTGGCTTGCTTAATGCTCTGCAGATATTACAGTAACACTCCCCCAGATACTTTTCCTAACTTTGTCTTCAGAAGAAGATGAAGGTTCAGGATAGCATAATAGTGTATGATGAGAAAGAAGTGTCTAACTATTACACTTCAAAAAGTATAGCCCACAAATTTTATTGTTGCTTTTAGTCATATGTAATTTTTTTTTTACTGTGCTTTCATGGCAATAAAAGCCTGAAAGACTCAGGCTTGGTGAAGCCTTGTGCACTAATATCTTGAATAATTTTTATGTAACAATGTTACTAGACACTGTTGTAAATTAAAGGCACACAGTGGAATGTAATGTCCAAATTAGTACTTTATTAGGGAAGGAGGCAATCTCAACCATAAATTTAAGGTAAGTGCTGGGGGCTGTGGAGGAGCTCATGATTTTTTCTTCTGTCCATTAAAACATGTAAATGTTTTGTAAAAAAACCTCACAGTTTGTTATATCTTCCGAATTGCTTGGTAGGAGTTTAATTTTTATATTTGATAACAATCCTTTATGTCCATAGGTTTGCAAAGAGTATGTGTTGTTGTGAATATAATTAGATCTCACTGTTGTCATTAAAAACTTGTTCTTAACTTATAAAGGATTGACATAATAATTTTAAATGTTTCTGAAGTCACAGTTAATGTAACCATCATTTTGTAAAACACAGTGTCCTGTAGGCCGTTCTCCTGCAGGGAGAAACTGTCAAGGTGGTGGGAGATTTATCATAAGCTACATTGAACCAGGCTTCCAAAAATAGTCACTGCACTCATTGTGCTTGGCTGTTGAAGCCTTTGTATTATCTCTGATCCTGAAATTAGACCCAGATCTAGTGTGAAATTGTATAACCTCTATAATAACAGAGAAATCCTACAGTTTAAGGCATGAGAACCACTGCATGAAGCTTCTGCAGTCCTACAAAACTGTTCCTGCAGTAAGACGAAGCCTTTCCTCTGGAGCCCCAGTACAGCTCTGAATGCACAGCACCACTGACCGCTGTTCTGTGTTCACACTGAGGAGAAGAGGGGCTTTTAAGTCTGGGGAAGGAACAATATTGTCCCTGCAATACCCAAAAATGGGGATGCTCACAGCGCAGAAGTGTTACTTCATACTGCAGAATGCTGGTTCTGAATATTTCAGTTTGTGTGCGAAGCTGATTTGGGATCATGGCACAAAACAGTATGCTTTGAAGTTTGGTGTGATTTTTGGCTCATACCATAGTAAGGTGAATCTAATTGTGAACTCTAGATTAACCCAACTTCAACTGATCAAGTAACAGCTGTCTGATAGAATTTTCTAAAAGTTGTGTCAGGTGATACATGTTCCATTTATTTCTCAGTCGCATTACAAGCAGCTCCTTCAGAGTTGAGCTACCAGCCTTAATCAGGGAAATACCCTAAATACATTTCTTGCTCGTATATTATCCTTTAAGATGTAGTCAATGTGCTGTGATTTCTTCAAGCTTTAATTAAAGGCTTTTTAAATGGCTTAGCATTCTTTCCTTATGTTTGCATTAACAGATGTGTGTCATTGGCTTTAAAATGCATTTTTTATTTTAATTTGGTATTATTCTCAAAATAAAACCTTGCAAGTCTTGCTCTCCTTATGCTGTCTTCCTCTGGTTCTTCCTCAGCATTCCTTTAGGAAGGTCTTTGTTCCCACTCATTGATCTCACTTCCCTCCTTCCATGTCTGTACTTCTGCTTCTCCCACCTTCCTTTCCATGTTCAGTCCTACATGTTACTTTCATTTTGTGACATGTTATTCTAAATGCATCACTCTCAACACAATATAGTAAAAGCAGCACCTCTGCTGGTAGCCTCCAACCCTTTGCAATTCTCTAGGTTTTCTTCCAGCACTGACAGTACTACTGTGTTCTTTTTACTTTGGACAGTAGCCCTCATAAGGGGACATTTATCTTTGGACAACTGAGGGCTGAATCATACAAATCCTTTCCCATATGAATAGCTTCAGTGTTCTGTGAAGAAATAGGCCATATGTAAGAAATAATTATGAGCATTGAGCTGGTCTTTGTCCAAATCCTAATGGCATGCATGAAAATTTCAGCAAAGTAACTGACAGTCACTGATGTATTTCCCTGCAGCCTTGGCAAAAAGACCAAGGGTTGATTGAACCTGAAGAATGGACTACCCTTTCATTTCTGGAAGCGGTTCTTCCTTCTAGAGTGCTGCCCATGAAATGTATGGAGACCTTCTCCCTTCTTGTCCTGCCATCAGCTGGAATAGAGAAAAGATCTCCAGATGTGCCAATGAGGCATATTCACAGGCACTGACTTACCTAACTAATTATGCTCTTTAGCATCAGTGGCTAGTTAAATAGAAGCACAATGTGAATACAAGATGTACAGAGATAATTGAACAACGTTGGAAGTCCTGTGCTTGTTCCTGGCTTTTGCACCCCATTCCGTGAAGCTGGCACACAAGGAATGACTTCAGCACGCTGTACAGTGGGAGCCTCTCCAGTCACTGTCACTCTTACACAGTGTAGGCTTTGCTGTGTGTATGTTTACACAGTTAAACTGGATGCAACACATTCAGGAGATCTAATGCCTCTCGGATACACCCAATTTTCACTGCACCTCTGCTATAGCTGCTCTTCCACATACCCAGAGGAGTAGCTGGCAACTGCCAGAAAAGACAGGTCAGCTCTCTCTGGTTGTCATTTTTTTTATATTACAGTTTAATCTGCAAAGTACATTGTTTGAAGTTGCCAAATATTGACTCTCAGGAGTGTTTTATACGTATCTGAATCTGCAAGGGTGCCTCAAATCCTACTGAGGTGTTTGAATAAAAGGAGCACTTACCTCTTTGCAACTTCAAGAAATCAAAGCCTTTAATTTTAACAAGAGTATATGGGATTTTTATTTAATTTAAATAGATTGTTACTTTTATGGCTTGGTCTTTGAGAGGAAACAATGCTCAAGACCTTAAGGCTTCATTACATTAAGAAATTAATGAGCATGCAAACGCCAAACCTATGCAGTCAGCGGCACTAAGGTGTGTTCTGGAGCAGATGCCAAGCACTTTACTCTTCCATAAATCCCACTCCTTCATCAGCCCACATCTGAGAAGTATAGTGTGTGTACTGAATGATCATCAGATTTCTGTCTCTTCTGGGTAATGTGCAATGCCAACCACATTATTCAAGGTAATGCCAGAAGCCTAGAGGAACAGTCTTACGATGTTGAGGGAAGTTTTGGTGGTGTAGATATATCTGATAATACAGTCTTAGGAAATTCCATCCTGCTGGAAACAGCTGTTTTCCATACTTCTACAGTTCACATTACACAGAGAAGGATTGCTGTGGTATCTCTTTGAATGCATCTTGGTGGCAGGAATGGAGGAATATGTTCTATACCTTTATATACGTATATCTAACTTCCTTTCATTTTCTCACGTATTTTAGGATTCTAGCAAATCTTGAAAATTTCTCCATTATAAAGAGTTGTTTAAACATTTTAATAATTATTATTATTGTGATGTTTAGAATTCTCATGAGAAAGCAATAGGCAAGAGGCAGTTTTCTTTCTCTTGGGTTAAAATAAGTAGTGTGCATGCTGTTAGAGATCATGAATATTGTATCATTAACAATAATGGTATAGTGTAACTCTCAGTCGATTTAAATGTGCTCTTTTAATACAACCTTAAATTCACTTGTAAGAGCTTCTATAGAAATCTGTCTTTATAATATAATATTGGTAATATGTAATATGAATTTTAATTTTCATTCTCAGATGAGGGGATCATTTTGCTCATTATACTGGATGATTTTTAAAAATTTTATCTGAGTTTTTATGCATGTTCAAGGCAAGTTGAACTGACTGCAAGAACAGTTCAGGTCTGAAGAAACTTAGGTGAACAGGAAAAAGTCACAGCAATATGGAACTAGTTACATTCCAACTGTTGATAATCCATCAGGTTTGACCTATGCTGCTAGATTACAGGATATGATGTTTGACACTTACAGTAATACATCCTCTTTCAAGCATGCATTTCCAGAGTGGATTGTTTCCATTACTGGAAACAAAATGCTGTTTCTACTTTTAAACTTGGTTCCCTATTCATACAAGAAAATTGTAAGAATTTTGTTTCAGTCATATTTCAGGCTTTTTTGGTGAGATTTTTTTCACTGTTACATAGTTGCACCAAAAAAGCGGTTATTTTTAATGCTTACTTACAGTTTTAATGCTCCTTTTGAAGGACAGTTGTTTTTAATGTTAGAAATTTGGCTTAAAAGCAACCGAATAAACTTTTTTTCAAAAATTAAGACACTTTCTTTTTTCCTCAAAACTGAATGGCTGAAGAAACACATTGCTCTGAGTTTCATCTGCATTTTTTCACGGGGTAGGTCTTAAGTTGGAATCCAGATTTAAATTAATGAAATGCCAGCTTAGAATATGTTATTAAAATTGCCTATAATAGTTGCTTTTCTAGGTCTTAGTCAGCAAGGTTACTATTTTAGCTTTAGCTAGGATATATTTTCTAAGCTAATGGTTGATTTTCTTCTGTTGTTGCCTCATCAGATCTGGTGAGAGACTGTTTATCAACTTGGGCAGTATTTAATTCTAGTGTAAGCTTGGATTTTCAGGATGCTATGCTGGATGCTATTTTGCATTTTCAGGATGCTATTTCAAGGATACAATTCTGTATCCTTGATCCAGGTCAAAACCAAGTCATAGGCACTCATGTGAAGTCAGAAGTAGGACAGATAATAGGGTTGGTGACCATGTTTTGGTGATACATTGTCATTAACTAACAAAAATTTAATTTTTACCAAGACCTATCCCTTTCCCCTTCCTGAATGTGACTGTACAAACTTGAGCAGTGTTTCAAACTGTGAGATGTAAGGATAGCTGCACGTGAATTGAAGGTTTTCATACGCAGTGGTAATGTGAAGTTGCCATGATTTTTTTTTCTTCCATTTTGTGATTTGCATGGAGATATGCAAAGTGTGTTGCTGAGAGGCAGTTCTTTAAGCATTGGCAGAGTTCCTGATATCATACACATAGTGAACAGAATTTCAATTTCATGCATTGAGTAGTCATAGCAAATTATACAATTGTATAGCAGACATGGCGTGCAGGTGTTTGAAAGGTGCCACATGCTGATTCAACTGTAGTGTGACTTCATTTTGGCCATTTTTCTTTAGATGCATATGAAAGGTTACAGTCTAGAGTGACACTGATGTGTAAGTGAGCTTGTCTCATAGTTCTTCAGCAGTATGAAAGTACTGTGGAAGTGGAATTCACTGCTCCTATTTTGCTCCCACTTGTGAGAAGGTATCACTTGTTGTGAGAGACGAGATGAGAATGGCTGTGTCAGCACTTTGAGTAGTGTCTGAGTAGAAGAATATAATGACTGTATGACAAGCTGAAGCAGATGTCGTCTGTTTCTTTGGAGAGTAGGTAGAAGGTCATTGTTGTGATGATTCCTCAATGAGAATACAGGCAGTGGAGCTCTGGAAAAGACAAGACTTTGTCTATATGCTTCCTTTGTTTTCTCTTGAGATTTCTAAACCATTTGTCTTGATTAAATCTGTGTCACTCAACACACAGAGTGTTATCCACACTTGCTAATGTGCATGTAAGGATGGGCCTCCTAAAGACCTTAAAATATAAGGCAAGGTAGACTATTAATGGATAGGCAGTTGCCTGCCCAGTTCAAACCTGGTTTGAACACATAAATGTCCCTTGAGAGATTCAGCTGATGAAAGTCAAGAATACGAAACACTTTTTTTCCTTAGGAATTTTGGAAGTATTATGCTTTCCTGGAAGGATACCAGTCTTTGCACTGAATAGCCATAGCTGACGACATGCAGTGTCTGTACGGCCAGTATCGATCTTGGTGGTCCCAGCTGGTGTGAGAGCTATTGAACTGTTCTTAGGTAGCAGCTGAATGGGCCAGGCATGCCAAAAGTTGCTGTTCCCAGTTTGTGGTTGAGAACTTGTATGCACTTGTGGTTTGGAATCTAATAACCTTTGCGAAGTATTAGTTAGCTTCAGGGTTATGACATTTGCAAAGTTTGAGCAAAGATAAACTGCTTGGGTGTATTTGATGTGAGGGCTCTGGCAGCAGGTACTTGACCATTGACTGTAACTCTCTGCTTTCTCTATCAAAGTGAGAATTTCCTGTCAGCAGATGATTTTCAAGTGAGGTTGTTGAGTGGGAAATTCCAGTGCAGCTTCACTTGAATATTGACTATACCTCAGTATTGGTTCACTTTTATTGGCAGCTTCTATCCATGTTGTGGTTGTTTAAATTTTAAATGACCTTTAGAATCAATCTGTGTTCAGCTTTTTGTGTAGAGATCGTTTTTAGTGATGTTCTGGGATTTTTGACTGTGGATTGTGCCAAGAGGCTTACAATAAGATGTCTTTTTTTGTCAAATCCATTTTTGCTCTAATGTGTGGGAGCTTTCTGTCTCTGTGGTCTGTCAGATACACAATGAGCCCCTAAAGAAACTCTTAGCCTTGGGAACTTTGAGCTGGTGAAGCTCTTTGAGCTGTTTCAGACATTGAATGAGCTACCAGTCATAAGAATCTCTCCTATGTTATTTGATATCCAGAAAACTCTGGTGTGGCTTGCTTCTTCTACTTGGAAAGTCTGTCAAGTGGCAAAATTATCCGGAAATACTCTTAAAATGAGGAGCAGGTGTCTGAGATTACTATCAAACACAACCAACAGTGTCCCAGTGTTAGGGGTGTGTGCATTTTCTCTTACATCATTTTGATATGCCTTGACTACAAACACAATTAATGTTATTGGAACGCATCACAGATGTACCAGGATGCTGCAAAAGTATTTTGGTTCAATGATGTGTTGAGATGCCACTTTTCCATGTTAAATACTATACCCTTAACACACCCAAGCAATCAGTCATCTGCACAACAGACCTGTTCTGGAATGTAGGAGATGGCATTTAATGGAGATGTCTTAATGTACTTGAGCATGTTGCCAGGTGAGGTAGCCAGCTGAATATCTGGCCTCTTATTTTAATGGGAATGAAACTGCAGAGAATAACCTTCCCCCTGTACACTAAAGAAAAGGTGTTTATTTGCATTAGTTTTGTTATTGAAGTACTTTTATAAATTATAGAGTTCAAAAAATCTTCTAACAAGATCTATGTATATTCTGTTACCAGCTCTTCCATGTTGCCTATATCCTTATCAAGTTTGCAAATTCTCCTCGTCCAGATCTCTGGGTTTTAGAAAGATCAGTGGACTTTGGAAAAACTTACACTCCCTGGCAATATTTTGCTTGTAAGTATCAATCCTTTTGTCACTGCTCCTTTGGAAACAGGTTTCTTTAATCATTCACTCAGTAGCAGCAAAATCAAACTATGTGGTTCACTAAAGTTTTCAACTGCAGAGAAGACAATGAACATGAAATACATTTCTTTTTTCTTAGTTAGCCACAATAAATTAGTGATAAGTGTATGAGTATGATAATTTGAAAGTACTCAGCACATGAGTGCTATTTTTTGCTCTCTTGGAAATTTTTTGTTTGTCTTGTTTGTCTTGTTTTTTGGGTATGTTTTTGGGTATGGGACCCTGGAGTTTCTTGGAAAAAGTGAAATACAAATGTGAAATCTTGGAGTACCTATATAGCTTATTTATTTTTTTTAATGAAGATAGGAGAAACACTGTGCAAGTCAAGCACTACTGAATTGCTTAAAAAGAGAAATTATTGTTCTTAGGAATTTCTGTTTTTCTGTGCTGAGTGACTCAATCAGTGTTATTACTCTGTTATGGGGTAGAATTTATGTGAAAGCACATTATTTTAAATTAGAACAATAGCGTTAATTTTCACATATAAAATCAATTTTCTCTCTCACTTGACTAGACTCAAAAGCAGATTGCTTGGAGCGCTTTGGAAAGGAAGCTAACCTTCCAGTGAGGGGGGACAGCGATGTACTTTGCACCACAGAGTATTCTCGCATTCTGCCTCTTGAAAATGGAGAGGTAAGTGCTTTTGGGAAGGTAATGTGTAATGCTGGAAGCAAACAGCATTGCTTTCACAACTTTGCTGGAAGTAATTTTTCAGCTATGACTGATTGAATCTGTATTTGTAAATCCATAACCAAGGTGAGATTTTGGAAGGGTGACCTGACTCCTAAATTTCACCATTCTCTGTGAGGATAGGGTCTACTCAGAGCAACCTGTGTTAATATTTATCATGATTTAGGTACCTCACTATAGCCATGTGCTTTTGAAGGTCTTGACTTCATTTTATGAACACTTCCAATGTGCATGACAGAACTAGTGCGCCAGAATTGCTCATGTGAGTAAAAGCTGTAGAAACAGATATTTACCATTCAAGGATAAGTAACTGTTTAAAAAAAGAATGTATAAAAATGTTACATGTTTATAATATAATACATGTGTTTAGAAAACGTTGCTCTGATTTTAGCTATTGCTCCTGGCTGGGCAGAACTGTGGCTCATATTATTTGAACGAATGTTAAACTCCTGGCTGTGCTGGTGGCTTCTCCTGGCATTCTCCTTTTACTCCCAATATGGTTAGAATTCATATCGAAACTCCCCATGAATTATCCAGAGTTTTGAGCATTTGGGTCTTGGGTTTCCTATTAGAATAGAGTTTGTTTGTTAACATATCTGTAAAATTTTCCTTATAAGATATTATAAAGAAAATTTCCACAGAAGAACACTTGTTAGTGCCATCTCCTATTATATGTTCTATGACTCTTTCTGAAGGAATTGTGCTGCAGTTGGAACAATCGTCATTCCCTTGTTACTTGCCTTAGAGTACAGGAGCCATTTGAAAATAGAAATCTGTTATCTGGATGGTTATAAATAAATGAAAGTCTTTTATTAAGCCCTGTAAACACACACTAGATTGTTCATTTAATAGAGATTCATGATTGCTAGGCTGCTGGCAGCTGTTTCTTTAAAAAAGTATTGGAGCCCTTGTTTTGGAAGTTAGACAAACCTGCTTTCATATGAGGGGGTTTTCTAAAGCAACACTGTGTACTTTCTTCCAAAAGACCATTAATAAGCTCGCAGGCACTGGACCTGGTAACAATAATATTTTCCAGGAATGTTTGTGCCTTAACCCAAAAATAAATGTGCTTTGGGAAAGAGCCAAAACTTGATGTTTTTTACTCAGGCTAAACTTCCATTGACACTGTCAACTGTTAAAATAACTATTTGCAACTGTTCCATGGTTTTTCTATTAAAACATGTACTTTTTGTGTGCTATGCCTACTGTTTTCAAAAGAGATAGAGGTGGGTTTTTTTCTTTTTTTTCTGATGTGCCATAGGGATAATAAGAATTCAGGAGGGTCCAATACCAACAACACTATTTTCCCCCTATCCTGCTTCAGCATGAAATACCTACAGTTGTTACTGCAAATGTGTTCAGAAACAATAGTCATTTTTTGGATTCTTTTATTAGTTTTGCCTTGTGCCCCTATTGTCACTTGCAATTGTTATATTTTAACAAAAATATGTTTACTTCTTTGTTAGATTGTAGTATCTTTGGTAAATGGCCGCCCAGGAGCAAAAAACTTCACTTATTCCTCTAGTCTTCGAGAATTTACAAAAGCAACAAACATCCGCCTTCGTTTTCTCAGAACTAATACACTTCTTGGACACTTGATATCCAAAGCTCAACGGGACCCCACTGTAACTCGTAGAGTAAGTACTGTTTTCACTGAGACCTACATACTCCACAATCTTACTAATCACGTTAGGGACCAAAAAATCATCTGAATGTTTTAAGTTTGCAACATCCTAAAAATGAAATTTACAGTGACCCACTTTTAAATCCCCATATTTTCTCCAGGCTCATTTGAGACAAGAAGGTAACTGAGTCAGCACAGATTTATGGAGGGGAAGTAATTATTAATGGTTTTGTCACAGACCATCTTTGTGGAAGGAAGTTTGGTGCATCATGGGAGCTATAAAGAGCCAAAGCAGAAATGTTCTAAACTGTCTTACGCAGAACTGAGGAACCAAATCTCTTCAACTTTATTTGAAATTACTTTCTGTAATTTATATCCAAAGAAAAGTTTTCTGAAAACGGCACCTGAGTTTCTGAAGGGGCAGAAATCAAAGGCCGTACTTAAAAGTTACTATCCTTCCACAAATTGAGTTGTGTATGTGTTTTCTGTGGATTTTGGGCTATCCAAGAGCTTGAAGGCCAAAGTCCCACTCTTGTTCAGTGGGGAAATACAAGGAAATTCAGCTTCCTCAAGGGAACACCAGACAGAAATTCATATACTTAGGGAGATTGTAGACTTCATATTGTATTGCTATTTTTAACCTTTTCATTTAAAATGAAGATTTGGTAACAATTGGAGGAAGCCCTGGGCTGAGGCACTGAACAATTGTGTGTGAGAGTTTCAGTACTGAAAAACGTAAAACTATTCCAGTTAGTTGATAGCAGTTCCATTAAGTGTGTTTGTTTTCCTAAGTAAACTTTAAGATGTTGCTCACAGGCAGATGTAAATGCAGTACTTAGTTTACTTGGCAAACAGCAGAGCTGTAGTATAAGGAAATTGTGATATTATTCTAGCCACAGGGTGTAGGATAGATGAATGAAATGTCAAGTGTTTTATTAAATTGCTAAAAGAGAGTGCAGATTTTTATTGTAGAGACCTTCCAAGTGTATGAAATAGTGAATATACTTAAGAAAAACCTTTATGTTAAACTTATTACAGAAATAGATGAAAACTTAGGGATACTAAGCAAGTTTGCAGATGACACAAAATTGAGAGGAGCTGTGGACTCCCTCAAAGGCAGGGAGGCCCTGCAGAGAGACCTTGACAAATCATGGGTCTGGGCAATCACCAGCCATATGAATTTTAACAAGGGAAAGTGTCAGATTCTGCACCTGGGATGGGTCAACCTTGGATGTACGGACAGACTGGGAAATGAGGTGCTGGAAAGCAATGCCACAGAAAGGGACCGGGGTGTCCTGGTCGATGGCCAGGTTGGATATGAGCCAGCAGTGCCCTGGCAGCCAGGAGGGGCCAACCCTGTCCTGGGGGCATCAGGCAAAGCATCGCCAGCCAGGCGAGGGAGGGGATTGTCCCGCTCTGCTCTGCACTGGGGTATCACCTTGGATATTGTGGGCAGTTTGGGGCACTGCAATATAGGAAAGATATTAAGCTCTTAGAAAGAATTCAAAAAAGAGAAATTAGGGTAGTGCAGGGCTTTGAGTGGAAACCATATGAGAAGCAGCTGAGGTCACTTGGTTTGTTCAGCCTGGAGAAGAGGAGACTGTGGGAAGGCCTCATTGTGGTCCTCAACTTCCTCATAAGGGGAAGCAGAGGGGGAGGTAATGATGTCTTTACTCTCAAGTCTAGTGACAGAACTCAAGGAAATGGCATGAAGCTGAGTTGGGGGATATTTAGGTTAGATATCAGGCAAAGGTTCTTCACCTAGTGGGTGGTTGGGCACTGTAACAGGCTCTCCAGGGAAGTCACAGCAGAGTTACCACTCAGAAGGTCTCATGTTGACAGCTTCGAAGAGACCAAGCCAGTGAAATATGGAGACCTCACGCTGCCTCCTTATCTGCTCTGGTCACTGTGGCCACTCCCTGCAGGCAGGAGTTCCTTCCTTTGGTTCCCTGAGCATTCCCTGACCCCTCAGCCGAAGTGAGGGGTGCTACAATCAATTAGAGGCTCCAGGGGGTGTGGTGTGGTGTGGTGTGGTGTGGGCAGGTTACCAGGCAGACCTTATTGACTGCCAGCCCAGCCATGCAGCTCCCTTGGCCATGTGGCTGCAGCCCATGTGCCCTCATCAGGGCTTGTCATGGGCTGCAGGCACAGCCCAGCCTTGCCCCTGCCCACACACAGAGACTCATCCCACAAGGTGGATCTGACCCAATAATAGCTGATCTGATGTGCAACAGTCCCTTCCAACTCAGTATATCTGTGACTCTATGTATTCTAGAGCTCAGATTTTAAGTGGCATTAATAAAATCTCGAGAAATTTCTAATTTTCTCATGAAAAATCTAATTGCCACTGTCTTAACCTTTTTTTTCAATTTATTTGCTTACTGGTTTACTTTTAGTCTGTCAGCTATATACATTATCAAATCTAGGAATCACTGCAAATTCAGGAAAGGAAACCTCCCAAGATAGACTGAAAGATGTAACTACTTGATCAACACTTTTAGGACTAAACTCTCATGTCACACTAAGCTTTCTAGTTCATTGACTCCCACTGCTGCAAGACCTTAATGCTCTTAAACTATCCATAATCCCAAGACAGCAACCAATACTGAATGCATAAAAAGACTAAAACATTTGATCAAATTGTTGCCTTGAATTTCAGCTCTAAATGTGGTACAGAAACCACTGCCTCTCAAGCTCTAAATTAATGCAGATGGCTTATTAAAAGAACAGAATAATAAGTCAGTCTGTTATTATGAATTCTGTGCATTTTGTTGCTATGCCAGCAACAAATCTACAGCTTTTTGTGAACACTTTAGGATTGCCTAGAGGTGACAGAAGTAAAACCTGAGGCAGACACATAGGTTTCAAAAATAGAAATAATAGGTTTCTGACAATAAAATTCACATTTAAGTATTCCACAACCCCTTCCAGCTTATTCTGCGTTCAGATGAGCTGTGACACTGCTAAACCCAACCTTTGCTAACACAGAGATCACCATATCTGACTTCAATGTCCTTGAAAGCAAGTTAGAAGTACAATATGGTAAACTATTTCAGCATTAAAAATACAATTCGCACTTCCATTTTATTGCATTTTGAGCCTTTCAGTATAAAGGTGAGAAATCATTTCCTAGGAGATTTAGGTTTATGATTCCATAACTTTATCCTGAGCTACCCTATCTTAGTCTTCTCAGTTTCTCATTCTATAGATTAAAACCTTTTTGATGAGGGACTGATAAAGGTGATCTAACAGTCAGAATTAAGGGTCAAAAGAAAATATGCAGCATATTTCATCAATCAAGTCTATCATTTAGGAATATAAGACCATGACAAGTAGTTGTTTTAAATGATTTTCAAACTAATTATTTTGCATAATTTAACACATGTAAGCATTCCTGTAAAAAAGAAGAATGATTTAGTACGTCTACCTAGTTTTCAAATGCATTATTACAATCTATTCTTCTGCCTCCATTTGAGATTCAGTTTGCAAGAATCAGTACTCCTGTGCCATTGTGATGTCATTGTGACATTACTTCAATTACCTGTATGCATGTAAAAGGCTTAACTGAGTCTTTTTTATATGTCTACAGAAAGCAGTCTGAAGTCATCAGATGTACAATTGCATTTAATATTCATATCTATCCACACTGTTAAGTCATATTCTGAAAAAGCAAACTTTAACTTTCAAGAAGTACAATTACTGCACACCAGACAACTGGTAGAAAAGCTCTGAGATCACAATGAGAAAAACATTATTAATATTTCAGAAAGTGCAATATGGTACATAGGTGGCATTTGAGATGGGATAGAAATGGTCAGACTTGTCCCATAAAATACCACAAACTGCATTGGAAAAACAGAGAAAATTTTCACTTTTGTCAGAATGCATCTTGCCAAATAAACTAAAAGTTTTTAAAAAGAAAAGTAAAATTTTAGACAAATGCAAATATTGTATGAAAATTTTTACTTTGTAGATTGCCAAATTTTCTATTCCTGTATGGTCTGTTGTGTCAGGGGGGTGGTGTCCTTTTCTTTATATTTACTTTTCTGCCTTACTACAGATTTTTGGAATGTGTAAGTCCTCAGATAGAAGACAGCACTCTGAGACACCTGAAGGAGGAAACTGAACTCTATGTGTTCATGCAAAAAGAAATGGCAGATGGTAATACAAAGGTTTCTGTGCTACCAAAACCATTTGCTTTGGAAAGTAAAGGCAATCAAATATCTCATCATGTTGTATCCTATACAAAATGTGGATCTAAATACACCATAACCCTACACTCAACTTCTGTTAAATGCAAGAAGTAAAAAAGGACAGAGCCCATTTTCTGACTGTTAGCCACATTGCTTATTGAATTTCTGAGAGAAGTTATCTGAGAAATAACTAATCCAAATGATTCTATTTTATGAAGAAAAAGCTAGATTGCATTCTTAAATGAATAGATGTTTTCCATTATTATCTTTTTTTCTCACTCTGCAGGATAGAAAGAGCTTATATCTTCATCAGGCACAAAATATAGAAACATCTTTATAAGTCGGATATTACAAACTTGGAACAAGTCCAAAAGCAGTTATTGTTTGTACTATACTTTAGGGTATATAATTTAGAAATTAAGATGTGCCAAGATAACTCATTTGGCTTTCTTGCATGCAAAATCTTTGTCAAGGAAAGAGTCAGTTCATATGAAACAGGAGAGAGATCTCTGAAAGCTATTAATCACTTTCTTATTAAGTATTTGAACTTCTGTCAAATTGTTAAACATTTATTATTCTTCTCTGTGTTTCTGGGGAAAACTCCTGTGATATACAGAATCCCTCTTTACTCCTGTCATTCAGCAAGGCTCCTCTTTCCTCTATCTTTGTGATCTACTGCCATGAATAAGGAAGGCAACTTCCAATCTCAGTGAATTATTCATTCAGATAGAAGCATAGGGTCTTTTCCTAACGAGCAACTCCTTATAGAGGACTTGAAATTGAGTTATCATGTATTTGGATTATTTTTCATGCATTTTGTGCTTTTCTGATTTTAAAAGGATTATTTCTGCTTTCCCTTTGGCTCTGTCAGATCCCTTTAAAATTCATTACAGAAAAGAACAAAAGAATGCAACTAAGCATAACTATGCTAAATCATCCCACCAGTAAAACATTCAGAGATGAATTGGTCTCAATTAGTGCCTTGCACGTTTCTGTACTGCCCAAGTGCTCTCGTCCTTTCTTTTCTTTCTAAGGAAAAGTGGAAAAAAATGCATGAGAGAGTGCTATCACTAGCAGTAATTGTTACTACTAATGCATGCCATTTTCATTAAGTATTCAGCTTTGGCAGAACATGGCTCTACTAATCTCATATTCCAAAATAATAGAACTCAGAAGTAATTAAAATCGCATATTTATTTTTAGTCCCATTATTCCCATTAATCACTGTAGTTAAAGCAAAAAGAAGAACTCAACCAGTAAGAGGAAAGGACCAGATCAGAGACTATTTAAAACACTCAGATACTTTGAAATATCTTCAAGAAAATGAGTTTAGCCCTAGAATACTAAAAAAATGGTCTATTAAACTGATCAAATCAGTGTAGTCACTTTATGATCTCCTAGGGAATGAATGAGAACCAAAGGGAAAGGCAAATATGCTGCCATTCCTCAAAAGGAGACAAAACTTAGATAATTAACTTAATTGGAATTCCTGGATACATTTGAGAGTAAATTATCTATTACTAGAGAAATGAAACAAGTAACATTGAGGTGAATAAAAGTGACACGGTCCGCCAGGGTAGAAAGAAACGGTCCACACTCGAAGTAGGGGGTGGCAGAGTGGAACATTTATTAAGAG
>JAWWEW010000078.1:103747996-103832428 GCA_035583185.1 Anabacerthia variegaticeps
AATAGATGGGGGTAGAATACACAGCTTTAATCACTCCCACACAGTGATAACTGGTCCCACCTACTGAACTAGGACAGTGTTTCAGCAGATTTTAATACCTATGAAAAGTGCATATTCCTTCAGAGACAGCTGTAAGGTTAGCCCCATGCTGCTGCTTTGTGCACTCAAGAATTTTGTCCTTACTCTCCTCATGGACCAGCTCTTTGTACAGTAGTGTTCCTGAAGTCTGAGTAAATTAACCCTGTTTTTCATTCTGCCTTATCTGCCTCTTCAAACTGAGAGAATACAGTCCTCTCATTGCCCTTGATGCTTGCACTATTAAACCATAACTTTTTTAGGTGCTTTCTGCTATTTCCTGTTCTACTTTCTACAATAATTCCAGTTACAAAGAAAATGTTCAGTCGATGCAGTTCTTGAAGCTGTATTTATAGTTCATCTGTGGCTTCATCCCTGTTGTGAAATGAGCTTACTTAAATTGAGTAGTTGTAGGATACTGTCAAATGTGCAAGCAAACCATATAACAGTGCATCCCAGAAGACCTGTAAAAGTGTCTGTATTAAACAATATGCACTATAATTTTAAATATAAACCTGTTCTCTTAGAATCATTGAGTTTGGAAAAGACCTCAAAGATGATCAAGTCCAGCCAGTACTGCAAAGTCTTAGACCACAACTAAACCATGTCCATAAGTGCCACATTTACACATCTTTTAAATACCTCCAGGGATGGTGACTCAACTACTGCCCAGGGCAGCCTGTTCCAATGCTGGACAACCCTTTTGGTGAAGAAGTTTTTCCTAATTTCTTTGTACTTCTTTGTCCCTCATCTTCGAAAGTGAGTGTGGTTTTGTAGTATGGCTTCAGGAGGCTTGAGTCTGAGCCTGGGCAAACCTTTCAGCATGTATGTGGACAAGATTGCTGCTTGGAGTTCAGCAGGTGAACAGGTATTTTACTGATAGCATCTTTGCTTATTTGCATAGTAGCTACCTTTATCCCTGCTCTTACCTTGTGTCACCTTGCAGTATCTATCAGTGGGTAAAGGTGAGCAGCTGCATCTTGAGCTAGGGAAAGGAGTGTGTGGAGCAGGAACCTGGTGAACAGCAGATCTGCCTCTCCCATTCCTTGCTCCGTCAGCATCTCTGTTCACTTACGACTGCATGGATCTTCCCACTCACTTGTTCCTGGCTGCTTGGCACGCTTGTGCATTTTTTTGACACAGACAGAAGACAGCAGTAGATGAGATGCTGGGAAAATTGTACCTTTAGTATCAACTGACTGGGAGGAAAATACCAAACCCTAGGGGTTTTGTAGAGACTGAGTAAAACCTATCAAAAACATCAAACAAAGAGTCGATGTGATTCCAGTGAGTTATGGATGTTCCACAGTAATGACCGAATTTTAGTTGTTCTGTAGTATCTTTTCAACAGTCATCTTTTTTACCTGTTTCATATGTCCAACCTAACTCCTGTATGTCCTCTGACATTCTCAGATAACAAGTAACTCTAGCCTGATTCTTTGCTGCTCTCCCTACTACCTCCAACCCAGATTTTCAAGCGCTTTGTTTCCTATTTCCCCCCCACACCTCTTGTGCTGCTTCTGTATTTAGTCTTCTGGACCTAATGGTTCAAAATCTTTAAGACCACTCTTGTGACAGGGGAAAAGTTAGCCATAACCTCTCAAAAAAGCAAACACAAGATGCTGCAAGCAAAATAAGATCTCATTGCGATCAATTGGTTTTTTATGAGCCATCACTGACATTCTGAGAGCTTCTGCTTAGTTACCTGATTTATATTATCTTTATTGTTCTGTAGTGTTTTTTTGCCTGCTTCTGCATGTTTTGGGAGGGGAAAAAAAGCCCTATTATTGAAGAGACATAAATTTTCTTAGCTGCAGTGTAACCCTACAAATAACAGAGGGCTATCATCAGACATTTGGTGTGTTACAAGTCTTGCAGAAAATCAGGAATAGAAATCCTGTAAAGTGTTAGATTATTGAGCCAGCTAAAAAGCAAACCAAATGCCTGTTTATGTGACATTCATATTGGTGCTCTGAAGAAATATAAGAAAAGAGCAGCTGAGACACTACATCGAAAACCACCCTAAAACCATCTGGCTGAAAGATGATAACTATCTTTAGTAGAAAACAAACCCCCACAAAACTCCATTAATGTGTGTTTTTGCATTTTCAAATAGCCTTTTCTCAATTTCTCTGAGAGACAGAAAATGGACACATAATGAGCTGTAAGTATGGCCTTACATTAGAAACTTGCTAATAGAGGAAATTTTAGGGCTAAAAGTACAAAAAAAAAAGTATATTGGAGATCCAGAATGTTTTGTGTCAAGAAGGAGTGTTGGGTGGACTGCATGATGAGATGGAGAACCTGGCAGGTAGAAGAAAGACTTTCTCTAGCTTTGAGACCTCAGGAGTCAGCGAATAAATACACAGCTTTACAGCAGCTGAAAGTTGCTCAAAATATTGTGTGTTTGGAAGAACTGAGGTTGGTTTTAAAGTAATGTCTTGCAAGGGCTGGACTCTGACCTGTTGTGATAATGCAGATCTGCTGATGGTCATGGAGAGCAGTCTTGTAAGTCATAGTATCTGAAACAAAAACTATAAAACACGTTGCATTGGTGTGGTGTGCTGTAGCCTGACTCTTGGCCTTTCAACAACAGTAGCCTGGGCAGTGTCTGAAAACAAAGAGAGAGCTTGATGCTAGATGCCAGACAGCCAAGAAGTTCCTTGGGCCTCCTAGTAAGGCAAGCCAATGGGACTGTATAGGGGAAAGCATGTTTCAGGTGTTCTAGAATACACAGAAATATATCAGTAATTGTTAAGCAAACCAAAAAACTTCCACACATACAAAATTCTCAACAAGAATGGGCAAAATAAGGAGTCCCTAAGTTACTGCACCCTGAATTTTTTTTCTTGTGTGGAGTTAATTATATGTTAGGGAATGTCAAATATCAACTGAAAGATTTTTTTTTTTTTTATTTCTCCTCCTGTGGGTAGATTACTTCATGGCTATCCTGGAAAAATGTTCTGTTGTTCTCCAAAACATTTTATTGCACCCTTTTAGACAGATGAGGCATCTGGTCTTGGGGAACACAGCCACAGTAGGGACTGTTCTGCCACTGAAACATGTATGTGGGATATTAACGTGAAAGAAATCTACAGTATTACATACAGTCCTGTTATAAGTTAGGACTGTGTATCAAACCAGTGCATGTTATTCTGCCTTTCTCCTGTTAAATCTAAATTACAACAGAGGGAAAAGTCAGTGGAAACTAATTGTATGGCTAATTAAAACAGTTTGAAAGGAAGGAATTGCAAGAAGAGAAATTGCATTATAGGCAAGAGGAGAGAATGGTAAATGTTTAAATATGCAGCCTCCAAGTGTCAGTTTTCCTCAGAGAATGTGCCCCATAAGAGAAGTCTGCTATTCAGCCGCATTCAACCTGTAGGGCAGAAAATTTTGTATAGGAAAGGTAGAGGCTGGAGGCAGTAATGCTCATTGAGCTTTATGACAACGAGTGCGAGAGGCTTGGGATTGAAAACAGATTTTTAAGGTTTATTTTTAATTTTCTTCACAAGTTCTTTAAAATGCTTAAAGGGAATTTGAAAAAATTGCAGTGCTTTCTTCCAAAGACAATGAAGGGAGAAGCAACTGAGAAGAGTAGACAACTTTCAAAGCACTAAATGGAGGACACAATGAAACCCAGTGAATTTCCACTTGAAAAATCTGGTCAGAAAAAAGAATAGATAGAAAAAGAGAGAAGTCATTTCAGTGAGTTGGGTGGCCCCACTGAAAAGGTACCTCAACATTTAGTTCTTTAAAAATATACGGTAAAGGACAATAAAGAGACACGTGTAGGTCTTGAGGTTCCTGTTCCACAAATGCAGAAAAAGGTTAATGTTGAAATTTAGTCATGGTTTCTTTGATTTACTTTGAATTTTAGTATTTGTTGATTTATTGTTTTGTTTCTTTATTGTGGAAGCCAATAGAATCGGGAGCTTCTGCCTCTTTTGTATCCCTATATTCCTTGCCCTTTTACCCCGCAAGTCTTATACAAATTCTTGTTCGTCTACTTTAGTGCTTTTATTACTCCTGATGTACTTATTGCTGGATAGCACACATAACCCTTAGGCATACATTCACTTGTCTTCAGCCTTCCCTGGTTTCCTTTCCTGCCAGTTCTTCTTTAAATATTTATTTAATCTGTCCTGTACTTTATCTGCCTATAATGTCATATGTGAAGACATCCCCACTTTTTGCTTGATACTAAACCCAGTATCTTGTGCATATACTTTTTAATCTTTCCCTTATATTAATTATACCAAACTCAGAGTTGTGGTGTTTAGCTTCCACATCTGTCTTGCCAGCATTTCTTCTGAGCTCATTTACATCCATGGGGCTGTTATTTTTTGTTACTGCATGGCCAAGACAATTTTATGGCTTTTTTTTTTTCCCCTAAGCATAAGTTCCTAGTGTTTAAAGGAAGACAGATTTCCTTTCTCTGCTTCTCAGATCTGTTTCCTAGTACTTTGTATATTGAAGCTCCTGCAGAAGTGGACAGTGCCAGCATGAGAAATGTCATCTGCCAGCATCGTGCTGGACAAGTGCACCTGCTTAGCTTTTCTTTAACCTCAGTCCTGTTACTGCTCTGTGAGACCTGGCTGATACAGATGATCTCATCTCTACCTTTAGAAAAACCTTCCCTGGTAAAACCGTTCTTGAGGATCTAAAAAGTAAATGCTTCATGTACTTTGTGTTCTATGAAAGCTTATACCAAATACGTGAATCCTGTGCTGGTTACTTTGTGACGAGACATGACGGCTTTCATTTACTCCTTTTCCAAGGTGAACTTGTACTCAGCTCCTCAACATGAACTCCTTTTCCCACTCCTTTGATAATACAGCCACCCTCTGCTGTATGTGGATTAGCTGGTGTGAATTAGTTGACTCTATTTGTAGTAGCATGTACTTTTCATCAGTTGTGTTTAAGGGATTGTTCATTTTTAGGGAAAATCCTGGCATTTGCATAACTTCAATTATTGGGGCTCTGATAATGTGAACAACCACATATCATGTACTTTGTGACCAAAAGAGTTTAAAACCAATCTGTAGTATTGCTTTAAGTAAAAGTCGGAGCATCTCATAGCTGAAGTACGTCTTGTCTTCTTACACAACTTGAAATTTATTTTTTAATATTAAAATGCCTCAAAAATGTCATTGGTGTAATAGTGAAAACAGATATTGCATATTTTCTGAAATGTGGATATGAGACATAAGTGAGAAAGAATTTCTGTGAGCAGAGAAAGAAATATTTTTCTCAGAGGACTGAGCAAAGAACAGAGAGGTCAATTTTAAAACCTTTCATTTTGTGTGATTACAGCCATGCTGCAAATGCCATTTCACTATAAGGAAGGACTTTAAAACATACCTTATTTCTTGATTTGTGCTGCAGGTCAGATTAACTAAAATGGTTATTGTGTCACCCTAGAGATTCCTGCTTGCTGCAAGACCAGACTTTAAACCCTATTTTTATTATTAAAAAGGCCAGCAGCAACAAAGACTATTTTACAAGTTCTGAGACGTTTTCATAGCAATTTGATCTTTATACACAGGGTTTTAGAACTCTTTGTACTGCAATTCTTAGCATATGTGAAAATTGGAAAGGGGGGAGAAGGAGCATGAACATTCATTTGTCACTTGCCTAGAGACTGTCCTCTCTCAATGCCCTTCTTGAGGAATGAATTTTGAACAGAGCATGTGTTGGATTCTTGTTTTGTGGTGGAACAGCAGCATCTTTCAGCAGGTGAAGTAGGTCAGGTTGAGGGGAAACCGGCTAGTTTGGGGGTCCAGCGTATGGTGCAGCTTTCCCCTTCTCCTCTTGAATTGCCAGCACACACTTCTGTCTTCAAGCAAAAAAGCACATCTGTTTTCAAGATGGGAATTACATGATTTCACCTTGATATGACAGTTTCTGTTTGTATCCTATTGCAGTCAAAGACACCAATGTTAAAAAAACTGACCTCTAAAAGGGAAACAACAGATCCACCTTCCCCTATTTTGTATTTTAATGAAGTGTATATACTACTTTTACTGTCACTTGCTGCAGTGATCTTTCTTCCCTAACTTATGTGCTACAAAACTAACTGTTGAAGAAAGATTGGACTTCACATAGTTGCCTCTTCCTCTTTCCTAATCTTGTGTAGGAAAATCTGGCAGTAGTTAGCCAGCCAGTATCCTCGGGTATCCCTTGACATTATCTGCCTGTCTTCTCCTTTTCCTGTGCTTTTAACTGCTCACACAATGTTTGGACATTTAATCTCACACTTTTTAATGGAACAAAACTTGATGAAAAGATGATTTTGCTGGCTTGAGCGGGGTAATTTGGATGCCTGCCCATATCGCTTAATGGGGATCTGTTGAGTCCATTGCAGAGCTTGAGTGTTTAAATTCATTTGTCTTAATTATGTTCTCAGAAAAATCCCTGGGATGTGTAGAATGCAGTAAGACTATGATTGGTTTTGGTTTTTTTTCTTTTGCTCCAAAACCCTGGTGAGATTTTGTATGATTTGAAAAATCCTTTGACTGGTTATGAGGTGTAAAATGTATGGGAGAGAGTAGATATTAGTAATGCCCTGCATTTGCAGCATTGTTTAGGGAACTGCCTCGCCAAAGATGCATCAATTCCATTTCTAGAAAGCACATCTTTTTCATACCGTCCCCCAAGTGTCATCCCCTCTTTTGTTATCAGTGGGTTCTCTGCCAGCACTGCCCTCCAGCCGCAGAGCTCACTCCTGTGGGGTGTCTGTGCCAACACTGTGCTTTGCCCACTTGAATTGTGTGGGGTAAAAGTAGTGATGGTGCCAAGGCGCTGCCCGTCCTCAGCCAGAGCAGCATTCTTGCACTCCCCCATCAGACACTAAACCTGCCCAGTCCCCTCCACCCCATGCTGATGCCAACCCTAAGCCCTCTCAGTATTTAAGTTATTGCTCCGTGTCTTGTCCTCAAACTTTTCCATGGCTGCCCATCAGCATCAGCTGTAAAAAGGAGAGGGTATCTTATTTCAATGCTGCTTCAAGCCAGAAGTGTTCAGCAGCCACACATTTTTGATATGTCTGACTGCAGTAGAACTGGTGGGTTTGTGTTTTGTAAGGTTGAGAGAGAAGGGGAATATGTTTTCTAATGACTGCCAGGGATGAAGGCACAAGGTTAGGCTAATAAAGGCTTCTGTTTTGCTTTGCTTTAAGTTTGATGGATTTAAAAGTCCTTTTAATTTAAATGTAATGGTCCTTAAAAGTAAAGCAAATCATCTTTCCCCTTCTGGTTTTCTTTGTCATTTTTGGAATTTAATCTTTCCCCAGAGGGGATTCTGTGTGCATGGCATGTTGTAACGCCTCTTCTCATGGCAAGAAGACTGGTGTGCATGTGACCATGGTGGTGACTGAACTACATTGCTAGCAGAAAGGTGTACTTTACTTCTACAGGGATGCTCCATAGCTGCCTGTAAGGAGGGGTGGCTCCAGGTGTTGGAGGCCTGGGCAGCTGAGGCTGGAAGTCAGCACCTGCCTCTGCCAAAAAATCTGTGTTTTAATGCAGAGATTTAGTGCTTATTCTAAGCATTTTATTGCTTCTGCTTAATCCAGGGAGTGATGAAAGTGTCACATAAAAGTAATTTCTAAGCCTCAATCTTTCACAGAGTTGGTGAAGTTTCAAGTTACTTTTTTGGATTTAATTTTACTTTCCCCAGTCTCTGATTGGTTGCAAGGCATTCCTGAATATAAAGATACATATTCAAGACTGAGATTAAAGGAAAGTTTATCTTAAACATTCTGTGCAAGTAGGCTAGCTGGAGTTAACCTGAGACAATTGCAGAATACTAGTAGTCTTAGTCTATAGTCTCTAAAGTATTCTTGAAAGCAATACTGTATACTTGGAAAAAACACAGCAAAACACCAATGAAGTGAGTGAATTCTGATAAATAAGCTTGTAAGTGTTTATACTGCACACAAAAGCAAGAATAGTGTGTGTGGTAAGTGAATGATGTTATCTAACATTGAAAAAGTACTACTGTGTTTCCATAAGTAAAAGCCTACATGGTGTGATCAAAGCTGACTTGCAAATAGTGTTGTTTTCATAACTGAAACATTTGTTCCCATCTTCAAAAAAAGAAAAATAACAAACACCAACACCCCCCCACCCCCAAAATTCTACTCTCAACCTATCTGTTAAAGTCTTGCTTTTCCTGATTTCTGCTAAAAAGTCTTGAGCATAGTTTGAGTCTTCCAGGGAAGAATGCCCTTTTAGGAATCTTGCCCTGTTTTTATTTAAATAGGCTAGCTGCTGGAGTACTTGATGTGAAATTGCCAGCATCACTAAAGTCTACTTATCTAAAGTAAAGTAAGACTTGTAAAAACACCCACTCAGAAACCACTCAACCAAAAGCTCTCCTCCCCAAAAAAATCCTCCCAAGCCCTACCGTATTTCTTTGTTGTGGATTCATCTTTATTTAAGTGGTGGCAAGTGGGGGAGTAATACCATGTAGGTGCTGCTCAGTTGTCATCTGCTTTTCTCCTCTCAGAATGGGATCTGTAAGAGCTGAAAAGCAAGCAAAATCATAGTGTGTTGCAAGCATAGTAAGTAAAATACCTGTATTGTCTGGATGAGGAACTCAAATTAATTAACTGTTTTTATGATGGTAGTGAGGTCAGGAGAAGATTGGGATGCTTTACTACCATGGTATGGTTGTGCTTTAATTTTTTTCAAGATGTGCACAGATATGCATGCAGAGAATCCCCATGTGAACAATTTACTGAGTCCTGAGAATGGAGAGAGCATGGGCTAAGAAGCTATTCTAGTTACAGGTCAGATTATCTAAGGGTTAACATAAAAGGTCCGTGTTTGGAAAACCTTTATTCTCCACAGAGGGGTGCTCCCCTCCACGTGTGCTCCAAGTTGGGCAGCTGGTGGATCTGAAAGTGATGTCATTGTATTAGCAAGGTGGCCAATCCAAGTTAGTAAGTCTGTCAGCAGATTTGACTGGATTGAGCTCCAGAGCAACTGGCATCTTTAATCATTGAGTAGAATAAAGTAGTGTGGACCTTGAAATGCAAGGATAAAGCTTCTTTTTTTTTTTTTTTTATTTTATTCCTCATTACTCTGAGTTTCTGTCCCATCCCAGATTACCTAACCCAGGTAAAGGTTGTTTCCAATGATTTCTTTGTGTTGAACAGTTCTTGGAGGTGAGTGAAAATAAAAATGTAGTGTGTCTCTACCTTACTTGAGTTGTTCCTGAACATTCAAATACGTACTGGGAAAAGAAAGACTAGTGGTCAACTGGCATCATCCTGTTCAGTTGGATAATAAGATGTTTCACAATGACAATATTGAGTTCTGGTTTCAGGTAATGCAGCATGAAGAAATTGAGTATCCTGCTTGTGCAGTCAGGAATTGAGATTTTGAATTAAGAACATGTCCAGTTCCCAGAACTTGGTAACTTTGATTTTTAATACTAATCCAGCTTCACAGACCAATTCAGATCAATATTTTCTGTTAATCAGAAATGGCAAAATTTATCAGCTGCAAGGCTCCTGTTAAGGGTACGTTGATAACAGAATGTGGTCTCCATAAAAGGTGTTATACAGTGCTATCTACAGGGCTCGAAGGATGACAGAGTACTGTAGTCTGTCAGAAGTGTCCAGACAGACAGGGAAAGATGCTGTGAAACACATTGTTTCAGCAGAAACTGCAGAGCTCTCTGAAGCTGCTATAAAGAGAACAAGACCCTTAGGATAATGTATATCATAAATAATGTAGGTGTTTTCTTTTTAAATTAGATGCAACAGTTGGAGTTAGCACAGATGCAACAGAGAGAAGCCAACCTCACAGCTTTGGCAGCCATTGGACCGAGGAAGAAAAGACCATTGGATTCATCAAACGTTGGATCTGGGCTGGAGGTACAGACATGGCTTGCAATGACTTGCATGGTGTTATGTCTTCATACTGAATTATACTTATCTTTCCCTGTAGGAAGAAGTGAGAATTCTCTTACACAAAATGATTTGTTACATTCTGTAAGAAATCTAGTTTGTGTGCTAGGTGCTTGAAAGGATTGTTTCTGGTAAATTTGTTGGTGTGTTGTGCGTTGAAGGAAGAACTGTGGATAAGAGCACTGTGTAAAAGACTGGGGAGCTTTTGTGGCTGCGGACGTTCGTTCCAAGGAGACTGACAGACCACTTCTGTTATTGTTCATCATCTTTGCTGGAGATGGGAGAAATGTGTTGCCAGCTGTCATTCAAGTGTTATTGTTAGTTTTGCCCCTCTTTATCAGGAAGCCTTGATATTGCTCAAGTGAAAGGCCAGTTTGCTGAAAGGCTGAGGCAGTCACAGAGAGCAGAAGCCTGGAAAGTAACTCTCATGTGGAAAAAGTGGTGGTAAAGTTGTCCTTCATGGTGAACCTTCAGTCTTCATTCGTGTGGCCCGGGAAGCTTGAATAAATGCTAGGATTGAAAATACTCTGTCATTTTTGCATAGTGGAGTCTGGGAAGACCTTGTATAAGACTCAGTTATTGGCCATGTAACTGAGACAACTGAGTGCAATTGCATTTCTCCTGTAGTTTTTTCTTCATACTGGACTGTGACAAGAGACCTCACTAAGAAGATGAAATAGACTTGTTTCACTGATTTATTCTTCTTTCCTGATGTGGATACACAATTCGGTCTTTTAATACTCCCTGTTTACCACAAGTGAAGGGAAGGAATCTGTCTCTAAACAAGCTGCAGAAAGGCAGCATTCACAGCTTTTGAGCAGCTATTCTTCTCTTCTTTGAAGTTTTTTAATGCACTTTCACATGAAGCTGAATGTATAGTTATTGTTTTAAAATACCACTGGAAAAACTTGAAAAAAATGAGTCTAGCACAAGAACAGTTTTCCCCATCCTTTTCTCATCTTCCCCCAAGCTTCTATCAAGTAACTATTCCTGTTCTTCATAGTGGTTTTCTATAATTATTGCCAGATTTGTTTCTGAATATTTAACAAGTCTGCCTGTTAGGTACTTTTCAGTTATTTCTCATCATCTGTGTAGTGTCTGCTTTATTAAAAGCTTCATGAGATGGTGCCAAAGCAAGACATAAAGTGTTTCTGTTGAAAGGTGGTGATCCATTATTTACTTTGCCAGTTTAAAAAGATGTGGATATAACATGCCTAAAACTGAGAATAAACGTTTATGACATTTCACTGTCACAAATTTACCTGCTGTATTTTAAGATGCTTCTCATATAGATTGCTGTACTAGGCTGAACTGTGAGGGCAGTAGGTGAAAGTAATTCTGCCAGTGTGGAGCTATTTTCATTTCTCTCATGCAAGCTCGCATTCCAGTGCCTAGTACTTAGGCTTCATCCTACCAGAAAGCAATTCTCTGCAGACCTTTTTTTTTCTATTTTGTGAAATTACGCAGGATAGCAAACTTGAGAAGGATGTTTAGACTTAAATGTTTTAAGTGTCCCAATATGGCTGAGGAGGATTTATAAAAAGCTTAAGACTTCTCATGTAGAATAAAGAATGGTTTTGACAAACACTCTCTAGTTCAAGAAGCAGAACATTTGTAATACATTCATGATAACATGGCAAAACATCCTGAGCAGTAAACAACATTCCATTCTTCAGAGATGAAAGGAGGTCTTTGAAACTGAAAGCAAGTACAATATGGCCTTAGGCTGCTACACATTTGGGCATCTTTAAAATCATCTTTTTGGGCAACCTGTCTGAGAATAATTTAAATAGGCAGGATGTACTTTCTCATTTCATGTTGCAAATACAGACAAAATACAGACAGTTTTACTCTCAAGTAATCTTAAATGTCAGAACTTCCTGACTGCGCAATGGCGAGGAGTAAATCTCTGCATAATACTTCTGTGACCTTTTTTTATTATTATTGTTTTTAAAGCCTAATATCTTCATAGGCAGATACGATGGAAGAAGTTATTCCTGAATACAAATGATCCTTTAACATTATTGAGTGACATCACTGGTGCTAACTATAATTAAGGGTTTTGACTAAGACTCTATCATTGAATCATGTTCTTTGCATGATGTTTCTGTGTCTTATGTCCATGTCAAAGTAAAGTTGACTCTGTACAGCTCCTTTTTATGGTTGTCTACTGCAATAATTAAAGGAAAGGGATTATTTCAAGCAGTTATTGAGGTAAACTGAAGCCCTAAGGTATTTGGGGAGACAGAGGAGAAATAATCAGTTACAGTATGTGTTAAAAAAGTGAAACTCCGTAAGCAAATTTGTCACATATTTGCGTTTCTTTATTCAGTACCAAAATGTAATGGGTACTGGGAGAGTTCAGCTCAGCAGACGAGGTTGGTTGGATCTGCTGCCTTCTGTTGCAGTAACTGAGAAAGGCTAAACCCAGCATTTTGTTAGCATGCCATGCTTCCTTTCTCAGCAAATGAGTATCTGTGTTTAACTGGGATGATTCTTCAGCCCTAGGTTTTTGTTTTTCCATACTCTGGCACCTGGCTTTGCACCTGGTTTGGAAAGTCTTTTTCCTGAGACACTTGAGTGCCTGATTCCTGCAGAGTCATCATTTTAATCCGGGAACTAGAACTTGTGACACAAGCATGTGCTTTACAGCTAGAAGCCTTACCAGCTGCTGCATCACCTTGTAGTATGGTAGGGAACAAGTAAAGAAAGAGGTTCTTGTCCGGATGAGTGCCTGTCAACTAATTTGGACCTAAAGCAATATAAAAAGGGTAAACTATATTTTGGCATGGTTATTGCTTATGTATTGTTAAACTTGAAACAGCAATAGGGACGAACCCATGATGATTGTGGAGTGAAAAAAGAAGGATAATTCTGTAGGCCTAATTAAAAAGAAAAAAAAAAAAACAACAAAAAGAAGGCATCAGCATAATGGGAATTCTTCTTTTCTTCTTCTTGGAAACACTAGTTTGGATAGTTTTGCATGTTCTCTTCACTGCAACTTAACATTTGAATGGTATTGTTCAGAAAGAGTAATTTGAGAAAGCCCTGGTAAGAAAATCCCTTTATTGTAAAAATGTGTTAATTGGTGCTACTTGTATTCCAGAGGTGGCAATATCTTCATCTCTCTCATTCTGGTCCCTCTGGACACTTTTGGATACAATGAGAGGGAGAGGCCTTTGAAATTGATTTATATGTATTTTGGGGTTTATGCATTTGTTACCCACCTCTTCTCTCCAAGTTTGAGGGAATGTAGTAAACAGTAATGAATTAAAGGGTAGGAAGAATTGAAAAGTAACTTGTCTTGAGAAGGGAGGACACTTCTAAAACAAATAAGAAAAAAGTAAACTTGAAACCACAGACTCATTTTCCCAATTCTGTGTTCTGTTTCATAGTTTTTATTGGTTGGTAACATGCCCCATAATGCTTTCAATGCTGATAAATAGTTGAGGATGGGTTTTTTTATTAAGTTTTACTGCTTTTCTGATGACAAAGCCATTTTGGAAACAGCTTTGTCTCATTCTCACTATAATTGGAGTCTTAAAAATTTGAAAACCGTTGCAGATACTTAAAGCTTTTTTTTCTGTGAGAAAGTAGACTACAGTTCTGAGTCCTTAAGCTTTCTTTCCTTCTATCCAAAGGTGTCCTGGGTGCAAGGTTATCTTTGGCCTTGAAGCAAGAGCTGTATATTTGTGCGGCATCGCACAGCAGGGTGAAAAAAGTCTACATATGTTTTTGTGAGTCAGGAGACTGCCTGTTACACTTATGGTCAGCTTCCGAAGAGTCTGGTTAGACCATTCTGCTACTTTGTACAGGAAAGCTTAGTTGGATGCCTGTACTTCTGTGTAATTTTTTTAGAGTACGCTGCTTTTTTCTCACTCTTTTTTTGGCTCCATGATAACACACTAAGTACTTAGAAATCATATAGTCTGTCCTGTCCCAAAGTGCTGTTGGTGTTGTGTCCCTCACATGCCTTCCTCCAGTTTGGTCCCATTGAACTGACTCAGGTATATCTTATGTCTTTTCTTTTTGCCATACCTAATGACAAAGGAAATTTCCTTCTTCCAGATACCGTCTGTTCTGTCCCCTGCCAACACTGACCGCTCTCTTAGGAAGCATGAGCCTTGCCTTGACACATGTAGTCTGGCTTTGCTGTGGAAACTTCAGCTACTGCAAGTAGTTGCTGCAGAAGTAAATAATGCAGCTGATGCGCGGAGCTACTCAAGTACTTTCTTTCTGTCAAACTCCTGTCTCTGGCCAACATCCTTAAAGTAGTGTGATACTTCCAAGGTTACGCACATCTAATACACAGTCAGGAAATAAGCTTGCAGAGAAGCTTCTGCAAAGAAGTTTGGCAAGAAAAAATGGGAGAAGTGTCTTGTTTACCACAGTGCTCATTGTTCCATTTTTAGTATTGATTGTGGGTGGAGGAAATGAGCTCGTCCTCTTCTCTTGTGCCTGCCACATCTGATCATTGTTAGCAGAACTTAAACTTGCCCTTCTTGCTTTACAGCTTGGGATGCCGGTATGCATGTTCATTAAACATACTCTGTACATGGTGTTTATTTAAGCTTTGGAAATGCTCTTTAGGCTGACCAAGGAACAACTTAAGCCTTTGAGCAACAAGTCCTTTCTGCAGTATGAAAGAAAACCCAGTCCTTCCAAATGACTGGGGAAGAGATATGCTTTGTTTTTTCCACTGTGTGACAATCAAATCACTCTCTTTTTTTTTTTTTTTGACATATGCAGGAGGAGCGTGCGTAGTTAAGGGGTATAGACTTTATGCTCTTACAAGCAGTAGCTCTAGAAATTACTGCCACCTTTTTGTCCATAAGTTCTTCTGATATGTGAGAACACACTAGCAAAATTCATCAACTTCAGTATTGGTGTTAAGGATGTGACTCTGTCTAGGTGTGAATTTAAAGGCGTACATTGGCTCTGTGGCAAATGTTGATGGGTTTGCCACTCGCTGTGTATCTATGGCGTGCAATGAGGCTGCTGCCTGGTCCTTGGCATTGGTACATGATAGCCTGCTAAAGTATTTTCTTAAAAGCTGCAGAAAATTAATTTAAAAGCAATCACTTCAAATTGGATCTAGACTACTTACATATAGGTAGGTGATCATATCCAGGAGACAAAATCTGTTTCTACACTGGAGCAACTTTCTTTGCTTTCTCTGTGTCTCTTTCTGACTCTGTCACCTCTTCCCCCAGCCCACAGGTCTAAAGTGATACAGAAGGGTGGGGATTTTTCTACTTTGCATATGCTTAATGTATGCGGACTCCTGATTTCAATTTCTGGTTCTTATTTAAGCTCTTGGACAACTGAAGCATCTACAACATGGTCATACCTTAGGGGAAGAAGGGAGCTAAAAGTTACTGAAATTATAAAATACGGCTTCAGCATCTTAGTTACCTGTTTCAAACCTAACTAAGCACAGCTCTGTCAGCTAGAGAGTTTCAGTTTCTGTGCTGAATTTCCTAGCTGCTGTCAGTCTAGGCCATACACTTGATCTGAATTCTTTCCCCATGTAAATAGGCAAAAATATTCTCAACTGCCATTCACACTCTTCAGAAATACTGTTCATTGGCCCATATCGTGCTTTCTCTGTGCCAGAGATGAACTTAATTCTTCTTATGTGTGAAAGATATCTGCAATTTAAATGACTAATTGCATTGTAGCTTTAGGCTGAACATATTGGTAACGCGCAAATGTTGATGACATGTGAAGGGTCAAGAGATTTATAATTTAGTTGACAATACATTGCTTAAAATGATGTGGCAAAGAGCCAGAAAATTTCAGCTTAATAATTGTCTATTAACTAACATGACATATTTGTATAGTATTCATTACCTCCAGGTACAGATTAAGCATCTGATGTACCCATACGAACTGACATGCGTACATGGATCTCAGGCATAATAGTGAATAAACTGACATTGCATTTGCAGTAATTTGTTTCAATATGTAAAACATGTTGTTGCCTACATTTGAAAGGACTTTCAGGAATGTTGCAATGAAATCTGAGGAAAAATGTGTAGTTGAATAGATTTCCCTATTATACAGATGTGATAGCTTTGTGAGACTGCAGATAACATCATAAATACACATTTGTTTTCAGCTGCATGAGAAGCAGCCTGAATACAGAGATCTAAGTCTTTCAAACTTTGATTTGATCTATAAGGTTAAAAAAATAATCCCAAAACCCAACACAACACAACCAACTTCATTTTTAAAAAAGAATCATATAAATATTGAGTAATGTAATACGCAAGTATTCTTAATGTGGGAGTGTTTCTGTCAGACCAAGGTTTATTAGAATAGGCAGCATCAGTAGGCTGGCTTGTCACCAAACTAATATCAACTTCTTTCACTTTGTTTTCTCTGGCCTAAGTTAGGCACTTGTTTGTACAAGCAAAACTGTCACAATTCGGACAGGGTCTGTTCTTTTCCCCCTTCCTGAGGGGGGAGACTCAGGAAAGTGAACACCCCACAGTGTGTTCATTGCTTTTTAACCATTTTTCCTTCTATGAGATAGGAATGAGCTCTGTGTTTTACCTCTGGGAAACTAATGTACAAGGTACACTGGACATCACTGACCTCGGTGTGACCACAGGGGACAAAGATGGGAGTTTAACCTGGAGTCTTTTGCTTCAGCTCACTAGGATCTCTTACCACCTTTCAACAATGTCTCTGCTGCACACAGCTGTAATTTTTCAGTGTTTGGAGATGTCATTGAAAAGTGTCTCATGACCTTGCTTCCTTCTGCTGGTGGTATTTTTAAAATGTGCAGCAGAGCTGCAATAATAGTTTGCTGTCTTGAGATCTCAGCTCTGGGACTGGGATGTGTTTATGCCACACCAAAAATTGAAATGAGAACTCTTGGCTTGATTTTTAACATTTGATTGAATACTTTGCTTCCTTAAAGTGTACCCCTACCAACAATTTAAAATTTTGAATGTGATTGGTGTGAAGCCCTTGAATTTGAGAAGGGGGCACGTAGTCTGCCAGGAACTGCTTGCTGAGCCTGGCTCAAACTTAAGGGAAGGAAGGTGTCTGCTGACCTCTCTGAGCTTTGTATCAGGGCCTGTAGAATAGCTCTGAGCAATTTTGATACACTTGTCAGTACCCGTGACTTGCAGATCAGAGATCTTTTGCTTCATGTACCTTGGAGACTAGAAATAAGGTGATGATGGTGGCTCAGGTAAAGGAAGAGCCTCGTTGTAAGCTGTGGCTTTGTATCAATGTCACTCTTGCCTTTCAGACTTGGTGTTTAATTCTCCGTCCAGTCACTAGAGAGAGCTCTAGAGATCTTAAAACAGGTTTCCGGAGCAACCTCTCACCAAAACTAGCTGCCCAACAGCATGGGACTACAGCAGGAGCTCCACAATGTCTTCTGCTGCCAGGATCAGTGAGAGTACCTGATCTCTGTCAGGTGTGTATAGAAGACTCTGAGGATCAAGAGAGGGTGACAGCATGCTGTTTTAGAGAAGTTGCTGATTGGACTAATTCTGCAGATAAGTCAAAAGCAGGACTGCAGCTGTTGTTACCTCCTGGGGCTTATTTTAAGCAGGCTGGTGGTCTCGGTACTGTAAGGAGTGGTTTGCAGTGGTGCAGAGTTACATTGCTGCAGTGCCTTACCTGGCTTACAAACAGGGTCCGTCAGCTGTGATACACAGGCTGATTGGTGGAATCTATACTGGTAGTTAGTCCTCCTGGGCTGCATGTCTCTGTGCCAATTCCCTTTTGGAAGGAAGACAGGACATTGGGGGTTCAGTGAGGGGCAGGAACTTCAGCATAACAAAAAAAAAGGGAGAGGCAGAAAGGGGAAAAAAAGAAGTTGCTAGTTAGAGCACTAATAATCAGATGTTGCAGAAGGGGGATGCAGTACCCTTTGCTAGAGTTGATTGTGCAGGGATGCATTTTCTATTCACCTATGTTTATACTTGTGTGTGGCCTGGTTAAAAAGCAGCACTTTTCACTTCCTCTCCAAAGAGGGTCATAAAGCTCTCTTGGGGTAGGCTGAAGACCAGCACTGAAGAATCCCCCAAAACAGTAAGACACAAGTGGTTGCTGCCTGACTGGGAAGAACATGAGAGATGTGTAGAAGCAGGGAGTGGGATGGTATTTTTTCAGGTCTCAGAAGCAGCATGGTGTAGCTTCTGTGCAGGAAGGGGTATATGAGATGTAAAGAAGAGGATTATTGACTGTTGCCTAGGACCAGACAAGGTCAACCATCTGCCCATCTGTGATGGTTCATTGTGGCGTGCAGAATTGAGACACTGCTTGGTCCAAATTCCAAAATAGAACCATGAAAAACCAGTGTTTCAATATAACTGTGGAAGACAGTAGCTAAAAGGAGTTAGTGCTCAGCACAATATAAACTTACTTAAAAGTGAGTTCCCTGACATGGTCGCAGTCTGAACTGGACTGACCTAGGCTGTTTGTTGGCTTCTTTAATTTTAAACCATCATGTACTTTGAGAGAAGTAGCAGCTAGCAGCTGTTGGTTGGTAAAAAGCTCCTGGCCTCTGCAGTGGTGTACTCAGTAGCTCTGATAAGCCAGAGGGATGCTATATGAAACGTAGAAATATGAACTACCTATCTTAGCAAACAGGAGTCCAGGATAAGCTTTGACTTTGAGTGTGGTGTTACAGCATAACATCACTTTACTTCTGCACTGGGCATGATGGGTAAGAATTTAACAATAAACAAATCTATAACTGTCTCAAATGCAAGCAGCTTGGTGCTTCTGTCATATTGTAGCATCTTGCAGCTAAAACAGTTTCCAAAGCAAGCTGGGGGATTTGTGCCGTCTGTCTCCTTTTTGTAAGGGAGTGAACAGGATTGAAGTGGCTTTATTTGGTGTCTTTTTAAAGGTAAGACTTCTAGTCTAATGACTTATTTAGAGAGAAAATACTTTCACCTCAATAAAGTTCTTTGAATTATACAGGACATTGCTGTTGGGTTACTGAAAACCCTTGGGGTTTGTTTCATTTATAACATTGCCTCAGGCCTTCTGCTGCATCCTGTTGGATTGACCTCCTTTTCAACCCGTGCTGGCAGCTGCATTGCAGAGCTATCTTTTCCCTGCATCCTTCAGGGTTGTCATATGACAAACTTGAACTGTGACCCTTTTGTGTCTTACCAGGACAGCCATGCCCTCTGTGCAATGTGGCCAGCAGTCTTCCCCACGCACACATTTATTCCAAGCCATTTAACAAACTGAAAGTTTCAAATTATGGCATTTCATAGTGTTTAATAGTATTGACTGTAAAGCAAATGAAATGGTGCTGAATACCCTCTGTGCTGCTTGTAAGAAATACAGTTTCCATTTCTACAATGTGCCCTGGGTTTTCTGTGGCTAGCGTGTGCTCTCTGGTGAATCTCCTTATATTTTTAATAAATTTCAATGCTTCTCCCTTAACAACAGCAGCATTCACCACTATAGTTAGTCCAGCAATGGTATTTGTTTCTAATATATGGGGGTTTTAAACAGATTTCTCTAAGCAAAGTGGGCGAAGTCATTTTGCAGAAGTCTTGCAGAGAGTGTTAGGGTAAGAATTGATATAGTTAACACTGCATCCAAGCAACACCATCGCCAAGTGGTGTTGATGCTGGCAGGCATTGCCTTGCTGAAGTTACAGAGACTGAGCACTCGTATTTGTACAAATTACATTCATTACCGAGAACCCTCCAGTAGTGATAAGAGACTGGCTGTGTAGCATAGATTGGCTCCAAGATAAGTAGCCAGTCTATTGTGCAGCTCATGGTAATCTGCCTCCTCCCCACCCCTAATAATAAATCTTGGGGCATTTTGGAAAGCGTGGGGGTTGCTCATTCCGGTAGCCTGAATACATAACTGCTAAATATCATCATGTCCTACCAATCGTGTTTTCATAACCAAGCGAGGCAGCTGACTGAGTGGGATAGGCTCAGATCCAGTGTTCTGAACATCTGGATACTTTGACTGAGTATTTGTTGCTCCCTTAAAGGACTGATCACACGTGATGGCCATGATGAGAGTTTCTTCTGGCTGTGTTCCAAGGCTAGAGCCCACTCACAGTGATGGTTTTGTTCAAGAAGAGGTGAAAACGTCTGGAGCTTGGAGTTTGCAAGTGCACAACCTAGGGCTCTACATAGGTACTGTGGTAGTACCTTCTTCATAGTTATCTTGTCCTTTCTCAGTGCAAGTGTCTATATAGCAGACTTCAGTGAAATAGCAGTTATTTATCTTACCATATTAATATAATTGTAAAGGAAGACAGAACTTTCTGGTTGCTTTGACAGAAATAAACCATCAGCTGGCAAGTTCTTGCTTTGTCTTTTAAAAGTATCTTAGGACTTCTGGATTGCTGGTTTTCAGCACATAAAGCTGAACATCAGCAGGCTAGTTTTACACAAGTAGGCAGTATAATCCAACTAGTTCAGTTAAAACTTGAATTTACATGGCATTCTAATAGTTTTTTTCTCTTTCCCCCATTTAGGGTTTGAATGGCAATGGAATTGCTCCTGGATCATCAGGTTTTAGCCTTACGAAGCAGATGCTCTGTCCAAGAGTAACCCGTGTCTGTCTCAGGGACTTGATATTCTGCATGGAACAAGAGAGGGAGATGAAGCATTCTCTACACTTGTACCGTGCTCTTCTGAAGTGATTTGAGTTTTACATTTCACCTTGCTGTCTACTGCCAAAGAAAACACTGAAGCATTGTTGCACTGTCTTGAAATTCCAATTTCTGGAAAATGATCCGTTGTAAGGATAACTCTTGTTTACAGATAAACATTTTTATTAAATACCTAACTGAGCACCTGTAAGGTTTTTAATAATATTTGGCTTAAATCAGTCTGTAAACCAGTGACAACACTGAGCTGCACACAACAAGCACCTGACTACTTGCTTGCATTTAACTGTCTTGCAGGCTCTGAGGGCTTGATAAGCGTCCCTAGTTTATGTATGTCACTTCCTTCAGTACTCCAGAGTCTGCAACATCTCTTCTGTGTGTAGTGCCACCTTCTAATCCAACCTTATTTAGGGGAAAAAATAACACACTAATGGCACTGCATAGCATGGCAACTGTATTTAATCACGAACCAGCAGTCAGTCAACATGCTAATGTCTTGCCTATCTGACTCAGCATCTTCTTAAATTTTCTGGGTTTAGAATTACTGTGGAATGCTCATTTGTGGAGAGCAAAGTAACAAGCAGAAGGAACAAGGGGTCCTTTCCACCCCACACTTTGCTTCAATTGCCCTCACCCTTTCCTCAGAGAAAGTGGCTGAAGGAAGATGAACAAATTAGTGGCTCTTGTGATTGAAGTACATCAGACAGTGTAGTTAGGACATAGCTCAATGTTTGGGGAAAATTTGGAGTTACTAAAAATACAAAGACTAAAAGATCCTAAAAAAGAAAGGTAAACAGAAGCAACAGTTTATCTTTCTCTTGGTACAAAAAATAGCATTGGACTCAAGTACAGATGTGGAAAGAAATGAGCAAAAATAACCTGTGATGACTGCAAAAAAGAGAAAAGTTGAGATGCATTGAAACTGCAGCTGGAGACTCTCTTAAGGAGAGGAGCAGTGTTTGCAAAGCACAGGATTCACTGCTTTGGAAAATTGATTTAATACTTTAATGTGGTGTAACAGGGAAACTACTCAAACAGAAAGTATTTAGACAGTTGCCTGGTTTCCATTCAGTGAAGAGGAGGACTCTGGTGTATTAAGACTGCTAGAATAGAGTCAAAGATTTCCTACTTGCTGGTAAAGACTGCCTTGTGGTGGAAGGAAAACCCTCTGGGTCGCCCTTCTCTCCAGCCTCCAAACATTTTGCCTTCCATGACACAGCGCTGTATAGCATGGCTATTTCCCAGGACTGGTGGGAAAGGCACTGACTGTATTCACAGAATCACAGAACACTCTTGAGTTGGAAGGGACCTTCAAGGATCATCGTGTCCAACTCTTAAGTGGAATGGTCCATATGGGGATCGAACTTACAACGCTGGCGTTATTAGCACCATGCTCTAACCAACTGTTGAATGGCTTCCTGCTGAAATGTTTTTCTTTTAAAGAAAAAGCTTCCTATGGTTATTTGGCATGCTGCTTCAAAACTTGAAGCGATGATTCATGCACCCTCCACTGTCAGAACCACTGCAGATAGTTACCAAATTCACTAAGTTTTGAATCAGTTATGTTGTTTTTGGTTGGAACAGTAGTAAAAAAAGAATATATAGTAAATGAATGCTGTAAATTATTTATATATGTATATATGGCATATATATATACATAAGAAAAGCAGTACTTTGACTAAGCTATAGTTTGCAAGGTATTGATGGCATTGGGCAAAATTGTTTTGTATAATTAAATGCTTAGCTTTACTTTTTATGTAAAGTGCAGCATTTTCCATATTTGTGTACTGTATCTTACTGATCAGATGTTAAAAATTATTTTAAATACTGCATTAAAGCAATTATTTTATTAAAAATAATAAATTGATTACTTTGTTTCCTTACATGAGAAAGTCAGCATCTGAAGCTGCCATCACGATGACTAATGGTGTGACTCTGAGACTGTACCCGAGCTGTCTGCCCATCACAGTAGCAGACATGGTTGCCTGACATGACATTAACTGTAAACATCTTATTTTAAGGCTTTTTTTAAAACACAGGTAGGTTACAGAGCAAAGGATTACTTGAAGCAGAGGTGGGCATGGAGAAAAAGCAGCCTCTTGTGTGTCTTGATTTCCCTCTCTCAGTCAGCACAGAGACTGGGTTGTGGTGTTTTTTAACAGCTGAGCCAAGGTGAGTGCTTTGCACGTGTTCTGGGAAATGAAAACACGAACTGTCTCAGACTTCAGTAATGTGCTGTGGAAGCACTGCCCTAAATTATTTTTTAAAGCAACTCGCAATTAAGTGCAGGCTGGAGAACCACAATGAGCATCTGCATATTGCCTGCCTCTTCATCTTCTTTAAACCAATGTGATAAAAAAATGAGAGATGTTGGAGCAAATAACTTAATTGATAGATACATCTAAAGTATGATAGATGATTCAAAGGTTTTTATGGCCTGCCTGTGATGCAGATCGTATGCTTTCATTGCTGCCAGAAATTGTTTCTTACCAGTAGATTCTCCCTGTGTGAGCCACCTTTTCCCCCCTGCGTGTCATATCCGCATCCATCCTACTCCCAGAACTCCCCTAACCTGAAAAATTTATGCTGTAAGGAATAGCAGATGTTTTCAGAAAGGTTTTTCAGCAGATCATTAGGCCTAATTTCAGAGAGGGTCAGATTTCTTCTTGATGCAAAGACTGAAAATACCTGTCTCCCTACCAAGGGTTTATGCTGCCTCTCGTTTGAGCTCAGCCTTGCTTCTGAGAAAAATGTCCTCTAAAGTGGCATTTAGGAGATACCTGGGCTTTGCTCAGTCCCATCAGGAGTTAAAGGAGAGATGATGAGGAGTTCACTTCCCCCCTTTTCCCCAATTGTCCTGCCCTTCATGGGAATACTAAAATCCCAGTCATAAGGTGATCAAGACAAAACCTGCTATCATGCTCCCTTGCCTCTTACTTCCCAGTATGCTCATGTTCAAGCTTGGAAACCTAGCAGCAGAACTGTCTGTGCCACCAGTGCTGGGAGGGCTCCAAAGCTCGCTCCAGGTGCTTCCTGCTTTCCAGCTGGCCTGCTAGCCTAGTGGCTGTTTCTGATGCACTGAGCTGGCTGGGCAACTATCCCTGCCACTCAAGTACTTACCATTTAGAGAAAATGGTCTATGCAGTTGTAGGGGGAAAGCTGTTGTTGCTTGCTCCTGACTACTACTATCTTTGCAGCATAGTATGCTAAGTTTTGTGTGCCACTCGGTGACAAAAGGGGCCCCTGTACTCTCTCCTCCAACTGCTGCTTTTTCCTTTTATTGGCATTTTCAAGTTGTAGCACTGAATCCAGCCCTTTGCACTGTCTTTGACTCCAGCTTTTCCCTTCTCCCCCTGGGAAAGCCTAGCTGGAGTGCACTAACAGACCCTGCAGCTCTATTCGAGGTTTAATGAGGAAGGTAGCGGGGGACCATGAGACATTGCTAGATGATTCCTCAAAGCCATTGCACTCTCTTGGACACTTTGACACGAGTAGCTTAAGGCTACTGTTTGCATCAAGTTGTTCTAGGCCCCCTCTCTTTGTAGGCACCTGTGTCCTGCCATGTGAGTGCACTGTGCTGAGCAAAAGTGCTGTCAGCTGTTCTCCAGGTTTCATCTCTTTGCTCTGTTCTCTGCTTTCCTCTTCATTTGTAATCACTGGGGTGAAGAGAGAAAGACTAAAGCAAATGAGGATTTCCTGAAGAGGCAGACAGTCCAAGTGATTGGACTTGGTGAAACGGGCTTGCTCCCAGCAACTTTTCAAATGAGGGCTGCTGGGTTCTGAGGCCAAGTGTTGCACTCTCTTCCCTCTGCACGTAGAGCACATGATGTCTACGCATGCTCTGAAAGCTGGATCCAGCCATTTTTATCCCAAGTCCCATAGCTGGAGCCTGCAGCTCTGGAAATAACTACATTTTGCAGTGAAGGCTTTACTCCTCTGGGGGGTGCAAAATTGAGTGCCAAGACTGAAGAACATAGCACACCAGACCTCCCTCTTTTGCCACTTTTGGTTCTGGGCTCATTACCAAGTCTCAGTGGCTTGTCCCACTCTCATTGTATCGAAAGGCTCCCGGGCTGCAGGCCACAGTGCCAGTGTTTCACTTGGTGCAGGCCTTTTGTCAGCTAGACAAGCACCCCAATTGGCTTTGTAACATTTTGAAGGAATTAGTAATAAACTTGGTCTTTTCCTTTCAGATATATTGGTCCTTGTTCCTACTGCCTCTTCTTTCCTCTTCTACTATAGGTGTGAGCTGGTCACTCCTTGCCTGCTCTCTGTAGCTATTCTGGCATGTTAGCTGCTAATTTTGCTACCCAGTCTCTCCGCAGGATCCTCTGCTTCACAGTTCACAGATTCCCTTGAGGCAGCTTGCTTTTGAAAGGGTTTTTGCTGTGAAGAAGGGAGGAAAAGGATCTCCATCCTAGACTTGAATGGGTACTCTGGAGTGGAGGGAGGTGGTGGTGTAGGTCAGCTCACAGCCCTGAGGCTGCTACTGTCTGTGCACAGAGAAGATTCTTGCAGGAAATTGGTGTTTCATGGTGGCCAAACTTCTATCATTAAGTCCTATCATTCAGTCAAGGGTTTTCTACAAGGTCCTTGCATCAGTGGGTACCTCCTACCTTCCAAAAGATGTTTCCCTGGCAGAGCCACCTAAAGTTCCTGCTGGACACCCTATCAGAGATGGACATCTGTTCTCTTCCCTGGTCCCCATCTCACAGTCCCACAGCTGTTCCATATCACATTTTCAGCCTGTGTCAGTTTCAGAAGTAGCAAAGGGTATAGAGCCATGTCCTGTGTGATTCAGGTGGACATTGGGTGGTGCACTGAGCCCCCAGGGGCTGGCTGATAATGTGCTTCACCAAAGTTTTGCACACCAAGAGTGTCACTGAAAGACTGCCTCTGCTGGGGCTGTGCTCTGGTGGGAGGGAGCAAAGGTGGAGGTGTAGGTGCTGCTACAGCAAAAAAGTCCATCTCAGCAGCTCAGCAGGCACATTCCTGCATCACAGGCTTTGCTTGAAGAACTGCAGTTATCAATAAGCAGTTGCTCTCTCTATCAGATCACAAGAAATATTTTAAAATCTATCTGAAATGAAAAGTTATCTGACAGATCATCTGTATCTGGTTTTGAGAGCTAATTCATAATTACATGTAGTTCCCCAAGCTTCTTGTGATATTTGCTCTTCCACTTTGAAGTGTTTAGCGTGACGGCATTTATTATTTACAGTTATTTTAAGGTGTTTCTTATTTCTGTTCTTAGAAGCTGGAAGGGAGAAGGGAAGTGTTTTTTTCAAGTAATTATGTATGAATATACATGTCCTCTGTGTGTATAGGGACGGCTAAGTAACTTTTAAAAAGGAATACCCTACTTCTTGTAAAGACTGCGTTAGAGCAGCTCCCAGGTGTGAAACTCCAACAACAAGGAGAGAGAGAGGAAGGAGATAAATTCTTTCTTTAAGAGGTTTCAAGTTTTAATATGTTAAAATCCTTTGATACCTTTGTGCAAAATTGGGCAGAGAATAAAGACTCCCTTGAAGAGCTGATCAGTGGGAAGTCTCATGAAGGGAGGGTAGGAAAAGGAGAAAGCATTGAGAAAATTGAAAACAGCTTGCTCCTCTCTTCAGGAGCCTCAGTGATACCCTTACATGTATTCTGGCAGGGGGTTTCATTTACAGAAATGACAGAAAAGGGCCTTTCTAGAAACAGGGTGGGTGTGTGTAGGCAGGCTATGTATTTAATAAAGCAGACTTACTGAGGAAGATATGCTTATATTGTTGCTTCCTTCTCAATGCAGTTTTCATTTTTAACTTCATGTCTCTTAAAACTTGGAAAAACCCTCTGTAATCATCTCATCTCTCTTTGAAGGAGTGGCAAGGACTATGGCCAGCTGCAGTCCAAGCACAGAGCTGAACCACTGTGGGATGCAGGATGGGAGCCACATGCTGTCCATGGCAGTCGGTGGTCTGACGCTGAAAGAAGAGGCTGGAATGAGCAGAAGATGTTTAGATAGAGTAGCTATACCAGGAGATACGTAGATACAGCGTGGGCTACTCAACCTCTCGGGGCTGAAGTAGTTTTCCTCTACTGATGTGAATAAACCACGCTTGGAGGCTTACAGCTCTTGTGAGTATCTGCCTTGTGTTGAGCTGAGCTGGTAATCAGGGTTGCTGCACCTCTTCTCAGGGCCAGGTCTGTAATTTTCTGCACCCTGCCTTTCACCATCTGATTCCTTAGCCCTTTGCAGCCTGGCTGGGCGGGTGGTGCGAACTCAAAGAGGCCTCATCTCACACAGCTCTCAGAGTCTTTGCTTCTAATTTGAAAGCTTTAGCCTTCTTTATTACAGGGGAAAAAAATTGAAAGTGACCCAAACTTCAGGTACAGAGGGCAAATATTAAAAGTAAGGTTGTTTTTGCCTTTGAAATTCCACACTTCTTAGAGACTGTTGGTGAGTGATGCCCCAGAGCCGGGGAGGACGGCTCCAGAAAGAGATCCCCTCGAGTGTGCAATCAGCCCTTCACAGCAGTCTGCTGGGGATGCCGAAGCAGAAATCAGCGTTTCGAGTTTTTTTTTCCCATGCGGTAAAGAAGAACCTGTGGGAAGGTTCTGCCTGTGTCCTTACACAAAACCAGGATATCCAGTAATTAGTGAGATACCTCCAAGGCAAGCTCAAATTTTGCAACACTTCCCAAGGCAGGGAAAATGCCCTCGGCTAGGGCAGTCTTGGGAAGAGAGTGAGTCAGGAAGCTTTTTTTTTTTTCCTTCCCTTCTTTTTTTTTCTTTTTTCTCTGTAGTCTTCATCAAGCAAAAACTTCGTGGGGAAGAAAAGTTTGCAGGGAGCAGACTCTTCCAGACCTCCCTGCACCTGGGTGAGGCTCCTCTGTCTCCTCAGCTAGACGTCTGCCTTTTCAGGCTTTTTTTGTCTCCACAACAGGCTCAGCTTTGTGCACTCCTGAGAGCCACGGCTGGGAGCAGGGAAGGCGGGCCGGCCCAGGAGGGGGGAAAGCCGGGGAGGGGCCCTTGCGCAGTGGCAGGGCTTTGAGCGAGTTTTTGGGGGAGGTTCCTGTCTAGAAACGCAGGGATGATTTAAAGACAGTACGAAGAAGGTGTTTGAAGTGCTGCAGAGCTGCCCCCGCCTTGGGCGGCCCCGGGCCCAGGGGAGCGGCCCAGCCCAGGGCAGGGTGCGCGGCCCCGGGGCAATGGGCGGTGCTGCCCGGCCCGGCCCTGCCCGGCCCTGCCCGCGGCTCCTGCAGGGGCCCAGCTCCCCTGAGAAAGAAAGGCTGCCCTGAGAAAGAAAGGCTCCCCTGAGAACGCCTCCCGCTTGGCGGCGGGCCCGGCGCAGCCAGCACGGCCCTGCCGCCGTGGGGCCGCGGGGCAGGCCCGGCCCTGGGGCTGCCCTGCCCCATCCTGGGGCTGCCCTGCCCGGCCCGGCCCGGCCCGGCCCTGCCCTGCCCGGCCCTGCTGTCCCCTGCCCCACCGTGGGTGGCCGGCAGGGACGGGGGCTCGGGGCCCTCGCCGAGCCGGGCGGTTCCCTGCGGGCTCCTTGCTGTGACACGGCCCTCACCGAGGGGCCTGCTCCACTGAGCCAGACTCCATCGTGGCCAGGGAGCCGTAGGGAAGGGCTTGAGGTCTGTGCCTGGGATGGGGCAGCGCCAGCTGTACGGACAGACCGGGGAATGAGGTGCTGGAAAGCAGTGCCACAGAAAGGGACCGGGGTGTCCTGGTCGATGGCCAGGTTGGATATGAGCCAGCAGTGCCCTGGCAGCCAGGAGGGGCCAACCCTGTCCTGGGGGCATCAGGCAAAGCATCGCCAGCCAGGCAAGGGAGGGGATTGTCCCGCTCTGCTCTGCACTGGGGTATCACCTTGGATACTGTGTGCAGTTTGGGGCACTGCAATATAGGAAAGATATTAAGCCATTAGAGAGTGTCCAAAGGAGGGCAACGAAGATGGTGAAGGGCCTTGAGGGGAAGCCACATGAGGAGCAGCTGAGGGCACTTGGTGTGTTCAGCCTGGAGAGGAGGAGACTGAGGGGAGACCTCATTGCAGTTACAACTTCCTTGTGAGGGAAGAGGATGGGATAGACACTGATCTGTTCTCTGTGGTGACCAGGGACAGGACCCAAGGGAATGGCCTGAAGCTGTGTCAGAGGAGGTTTACGTTGGATATCAGGAAAAGGTTCTTCATGCACAGGTGGTTGGGCACTGGAACAGGCTGCCCAGGGAAGTGGTCACAGCACCAATCCTGACAGAGTTCAAGAAGTGTTTGGACAACACTCTAAGGCACATGGTGTCTCTCTTGTACTAGGGATCCCAGATCTGGCACAGCATTCCAGGTGTGGCCTCATTATTGCTGAGTAGAGGAGAAGGATCACCACTGGGAGAATCTAGGCTTAGAGGGAATGTATTGTGAATTGAATGAGCACAGGAAATGTATCTTCATAGTGTTGCAACTCTTTCTCTTCGTCCTTCAATGGTTTTAAGTCTGCATCTTTAATTTTTCTGAGGTAACAACAAGATGTACAACCATCTCTATGTTCTGCCTGGCTATAAGGAGGCAAGGAAACAACTTCTGAGCTACAAAAGTGTATGCAGAAGTTGATGTGTGTACACTAATGATATTTCCACTGAGTTGAACCTGGATGCCTTCAAGACATGGGGATGAGATACAAAGTGGTTCAACTTCAGATCATGTTTTCAAATCCATCTTGAGTCATGAGTGATTTTGACCAAGCTGGTAATTTCGGTCTTTTTCTAGTGTTTAGTGATAGTTTTTGACTGAATGAGGAAACTACACTGCCCATAGCAGCATGTCCTATTTGTTGACCAGACCACAGTCTCACAAATCAATGCTTTCACAGTAATTTACATCTCCATCCTCAAGCTGACTTGGAACAAGTTTGGGCTTTGGTACTGGTGACTGTAGCTGCCGGGGAATGGAGAGCTTCAGCAACATGCATTTGTTGTGAACTGCACAAGCCTGCTCCTTTCAGGTACCCCATGGGTATTTGCTTTGCTAGATTTCTCATACTGAGACATCACCATCAACAGAACATTGATTATTGGCTATCTGATTCGACTTCTGGTAAAGCTGTGCCTTTGCAGTTCTAGTAAGCAAAATTTAATAACCTGATGTTGGTATTTCTGACACAATATAAGTAAGGAAAAGACTTACATATCCTTCTTGTGCTTGTTCCACAGTATTACTACAGTATAAAGGACATCAGTATTGGTGGTCGATGTGTTTGTCATGGCCACGCTGAAGAATGTAATGCAAAGAGTGCTGAAAATCAATACCAGTAAGTAAATGGAGCGTAACATTGATTTGAGAAAAACAGTACATAAGTGTTTTCAAATGACATTTTTTATTATAGAATGATACAGTCTTACAGGGATTTTTTCATTACATTAAAAAAAAGGTAGAATCTGCTAGTGGTTGACAAGAAAACACGTCAAGAGCCATTGTATGGGAAATATAATAATAATAAATCTTTACTTAGACTTTTTAATTGAAATAAAAGCTTGGCAGTTGAGTAATTTGTTAGAAATCCTTTGTTCTTTTTGGAAAATATTAGTTGATATCACGTTCTTCCTTCATGAAGTCGAACTCAGGAACAAAATCAGTGAACTTAATAGAGGTATTGAGCATTATAACTGAGCTCAGACAAGATTCAATGGCTTTCAATCATTAGAAAAAATAAAACCAAATGGAATTAACTATTCCCTTTCCCTGTCAAGTTTATGATCTCCACATTGATTTCACCAAGAGTTAGATCAGACTGGTTGGCTCACCTGCTATATGGAAGTGACTGAATAATCAAGTTGTCTAAAACATATTACAAAAACCTAGTTTAAGCCAAGTGTTGCTCTCCTCTGTGACAGCATTGAAACAATCTTTTATCAGGACAATGCAATATTTTCAGTTGTATTTTAATGAAAAGTGGGGAGTGCCTCAATTCCACATGTCTACAGTAGAGAAAAGTAAGTACAACAGTTGTAAAATCTACAGGAATAGGATGGTTATATTTGAAAATTTTATTGCCCCTTCGTTTTTAGATTACATAGATAAGAGAGGAACATTGGAAAAGGCCTCTCTAATCTCAAGGTCTTTTTTCCTTCTGGGATTTAGTTGCTATGCGTGATAGTAAGGCCTAGCTCATTATTTAAGTCTGCTCTTTACTTACACTATTCAGCTAAATTAAAAAAAAAAATTAATTGCTTGATGAATAGTGTGGACTATTTTAAAAATAATAGATGAGTTTATGATCTTGGTTTATTAAAAAGATTGGCAAAATTATTTTAAACAAACCATAATGAAAAAATTATGAAAACATCCATATAATGCTGATAAATATTTTGATTTATTGCAGGTCAACAAGCTTGAGCCTTGGAATGAAGCTAAACTGTTACATATAATCGTGATTTAATATTCTAGAACAGCTTCATAATACAGTCTATTAAATCCATTTATAAATGTTCTCTACAAGTAGTAGCAGATATGTTCAATAACCATGATTAAAGTAATTGTGTTTATTACATGATTATTATGTAATAAACACAATTAAAGTAGTCAATCATGAAGAATTTCATGAAAGTTCCAAAATGTTCTTGTATTACTGGTTGACCTCTTTACAAATGAGCTTATATCCTGTTCTTATCACAGTATATGTAAGTCATGGACTGCAGTAAAATTAAGAAAAAAAATTTATTTTAAAAATTAAAAAAACCTTGAAATTCAGCTTCATTAAGAGCCTTTATTTTCTGTAGATTTCAGTGTGACTGTCAGCATAACACTTGTGGAGAAACCTGTGATCGCTGCTGCCCTGGATATAATCAGAAACAATGGCAACCTGCAACAGCTGGCAGCACAAACATGTGTGAACGTGAGTAGCTGAAAAGATGGTGGGTTAAGAGGGATATTAAGAAAGGGGTGAGAATTAGGTGTAGCACACTTGTTCATGGAGCATAACCAGCATGCTGCATGTTTTAGCATCTTTTTTTCTTTGCAGAGGATTATTTATGTTTTTCTTCCTTACAAAGCAGTGAAAGTACTAATTTGTGTGAGAGTATGACATGAGTGAAAGTGGAAGCCTTCCTGTAGTACATTGAGTCAACATCTCTCCCCAGTCATAGCTATCTGCTGAGAGGCTGTGGATCCCCCGAGCAGAGCAGAGACTATAGGCGTCTTGTACAAGTTCAGAGTTTTTGTCCCCATGACCCAGCCCCTTGGTGTTCAGGCTGCAGAGAGATTGCTCAAGGCTGCCATTGCTTAGAGGTGCTTGAGCTGCCCTCCCTTCTCATGCTGAGGGTTGCCCCTACTGACCGTCTGTCAGTGGGCACAAAGGTGTTCCTGGTGGGGAGTCCTGGTGATCCCACACTTGTACCTCTTCCCATTCTTGTAGCTGGGAGTTTGGGGAGCGTTAGCCCCACAGACTGAGTAGCCAAGCTGGAGAAGCCCACTCATTTGCCTTTCTCCCACTGCCCCTATTTTTCATTCTTTGGTTAAACAAAGTGACAGCACGGACCCCCTTTTGCTGATGGATATGTACTGTCACATGTGTATTTTGCATCCCTCTGGCCAGAAACCAGGTAGTGTGGTACAGAAGGTGTTGCCACCTCTGTACACAGCCCTTTTTCTTTGTGTCTGGCCAAACTTATTTTTCTTGTCTGCCTTTCCTGAGAATAGCATAGCCAGTGGGTACAAACTGTTAACAGGAGAACCTTATTTGAAAGCCAAAGAGATGTACCTATGTAATTAGTTTGAGGAATAAAGAGATGACTTACTTAATGAAAACTTCACTGCTAAGACTTGAGAGGGGGAAGGGAGGTTGTGTGATTAAAATGCTTGATAGGAGGTAGGCTTGTTGGGACACAATTTTTAAACAATATTTGAAACCTCATTCAAGTTCCTCTCTTTGAAAGGAAAACGTTTTCTGCCAGAAAAGAGATAGACAAAGAGCATAAATAATGTCATGTTTTTAAAAGAATGAGTTTATAGGATATCATCTACAAGATTCTGAGCCAAAACAATTTCGTTTCTAACTACCTCTGAAAAAAATAGCCTTTTTAGTATGGATTGCTCCTAGCGGTTTGAGGTGATTTGTTGAGAACATTTACCAGGTGCAGACCTCTTTTGCTGGCAGCCAGTAGTGAAGGAATTAAAGCAACCTCGTTACTCTCCAGAAGCCTGAGGTTCCTTGAGAGCAACTGATTGAAAGGTTGGTGGCTGCTTATTGGGATGAGCCCAACATTTTGTTACAAGTTTCCCTGTGCTGTATGGGACAGCACATGGCTCAGAGTGGTGAAAACATGCTTGATGAGGTAGAAGGGGGTTTCTATTGCCCTCTGAGAGAACATACTATAATCAGAGGAAATAATTTCCCATTGCTGTTAGAAGACACATGAGCGGTAGCTCACAGACAGTTTGGCCCTAGAGGCAAGAGAGCAATTGTTTACATTGTAAATATATGCATATTTTTTTTAATATTCTCTTCTTTCCTTTTCTGACTTAATAACTTGAGCCAGCATGTAATTTGTGCAATGGTTTATTTTCTTGAAGAATTACAGGAATAAAAACCCCCAGTATCTTTATAGGCTATCACAGTTTGGCCGGGGAACCCCGTCTTGACGTGTCTGGTTTCCTGTCAGCAGAGCATAAGGGAATGGGATGGCAGGACAGCACCTCGACTGTGTGGTCGTTGTTTTCTAGGAAAAGGTTTTCTTGTCCACAGCTGTTCAAATATAAGGACATAGAGAAGATCCAGAGAATTATCCAGTTTCCCTTCTATTGTCTGTATGATCATGTAACAAGGCATGGAGACTCACTTGTACCTGAGTTGTGCTCCCAGTTGTTCCAGGTACTTGGAATTGAGTTTGGAAGAATTACCTCCCGTATGCTTCCCTCATAACAAAGAAAGAAGGTCCAGGGCCCTTAAACTCCATAATGCATTGCCTTCCAGAGTATTGTATCCCCAGGTCCAGATGAAGGGAAGGTTTCCCTAAACATGAAGTAATAGCTTTATCAAATCAAAACTTCAGGAATTTCCTGGGAAGGTTTCTTTGCAGTGCTGTAATTAAAGCAGACGTAATTAAAAGCTCAACTAGCACCCAGATACTTGTGGAAACCTTTTTTGCTTCCTATATTCTTTCAAAGAAATTCCTGTTGTTCCTCTCCAGTGAGAAAAAAGAGGACATGGGGTGAGCTTATGGCAAAACCATGGCCGTGCCCTTTGATTTCTTCTGTTTGATTGCTGTTATCTTTGGCTGCTACTCTGAAGTATATTATAGTTCTGGAAGATTTCAGAGAAGACAGGCAGAGCTTTACAGCACCAATGGCAAGGGATTAGTTTTAACTAAGATGAGATACAAGTAGCTGATCTGTAGAAAATTAGATAAATTATTTTCTGGGTAAATCCATCACCCTTTACTCAACTGTGTTTGCAGGGACTATTCAGTGTGGAGCTATTTTTCAGGTTACTTTTCTTTTGCAAGCAAGGCACCAACATTGGACTAGTCCTGGAACGTATGTTGCCTGCCCTTTTTCCAAAGGTAAAAGAGCAAAGTTTTTTGGGATTGAGGTCTCCCACCTTGATGTGAGGAGATTGGTGAAAGCAGCTGATGTGTGTACAGAGCCAAAAGTGGATACATCAGTGTATTTCTCTCAGATGTTTTCAACAGGTGAACGTCCTAGGGTGAGGCATGTGTGAGGTTGATATGCCTGCAAGCAAAGCCTCACGGGTATCTCTTCGTCTCTTCTGAGCACTGCATTATTAACATCTGTTAGAAGGAATTAAAAGTATAGCAGAACATGTATGTAGAGGTGGATTCAGAGCAGCTCTGAGTTCAGCTGTTACCTTTGCTTGGCTTAACAGAAGGGAAAAGGAAAGGAAAGGCGCTAACCACAAACCACAGAAAGTAAAATTTATCATGACTGAGACTATAAACAACCATACACCAGGGAAATGTGTTATCCCAGTCAGCCATTTCCATCCTTTTCTGAATAATAGCAGCAACAATATTGCTGGCAGTGTTACTGTTCTTCATACCATACTTCTTTAAACCATACTTCTTCTTGTATTCACAATTCTCAGGAACTAGAGTCAACCCATACTTAAAACTTCTCCATTCAGAAGACAGCAGCTGGGTAAATGTGTAGCCAGGTTTGCTGGTCTATCTGTATCTACGGCCGAATTTGAGAGTTCTTTGGTGTAGGTCTTTTTGTTTAACTGTGTATCTTATCCATAATTGTTTCTTTTAAATAAAGGTTTAGTGCACACAGCGTCAGCCCAGATGTGTTTTTTTAGACATGGAAAAATAGAATAAGCATTTGAGCATGCTTTTGATAATTTAAAAAAAACTGCTGTGGCCATTCTTCTGGAGTTGCCTAGTTCTGCGTTTATGCAGAACGATGTAGTTTTGAGATGGTACTTTTGCCTCCTCTGATAAGCCTAGCAGCACTTTTTCTTCATGACTACATGGCTCTACTATGTTTGTGGTATGAAAATCCAGGTGTTGATAAGTAAATATGTGCATTTGAGTACACTCCAACATGCCTGAGTATACACATAAAAAAATCTAAGCTTCTTTTCCACTTCTACTACATTACTAAATTCCAGCATTATAAAGAAAGCTGACTTGGAATATTACTTTTTCAGCCTGCAATTGCCATGGACATGCCACTGATTGCTACTATGATGCTGAAGTTGATCAGCGTCGAGAAAGCTTAAACATCCATGGGCATTATGAAGGTGGAGGAGTCTGCATTAACTGCCAGGTAAAAAGGTCATTTTATCAGTTTAAATAAATGGCAATTGAAGAAGGGCCACTGGGGTGGAGCTGTGTCCACACGAATAGTTTTGCGGCTGACCAGACTGGATAGGTCCATTTTTCTAGTGTTCTTACTTCAAAACATGGAACAAAATACGTGAGAATAATTTACATTGTGCAACAATACTTGTTAAGTGTAAAAGGCACATAGAAATTGTATTCATGCTCAGTCCTGTATGATTCAAAGAAAACCACACAATGTAACACTTCAATCAACTATAAAAGCATTTCCCCTGCCTAATAGAAGGAAGTAAAATTAACCAAATAAAACACCAGCTCAGGCCAGCTGGTCCCTTACTGCAGCAAAACACAGAGGGCTGTCCCTCATCAGCAGAAGTAAGAGAGCATATAGACTATACCAAGATGGAATCTTAGAGGTATTGGAAAAGTGCATAATCATAGAACGGACCTCTAGAAGTGATCTGGACATGTACTCCACTCAAACCAAAGCTAGATGCAAAATTATATCTGGTTGCACTGAGAAATACCCAGCTGAGTTCTGAAAATATCCAAGGATGCTCATTACACAGACCCTGGGTAATCCTTTACAGTACTTAGTCGCACTCATGGTAAAGGGATTTTTGTTACTGTTCAGTAGGAATTTCCCTGATTGCAACTTGTGATAGTTGGCTTTTGGGCTTTTGCTGTGCATGTGTGAGATGAGTTGGTTCTGTCATATGTGTCACTCCCTCTTAGGTAGAAGAAACCTGCCATTAGGCACCTCTGTCCTCCTTGAACATCTCTTCTTCAAGCCAACCAAAATCATCCCCTCAGTTTCCCCTTGAAAGTCACAAGGTCCCGCCCCATAACTCAGATGTAGATATCAGAGACTTTACACTGCATCTGTCATAAATGAATAGCGTGTTCTGAGTAACTTTTGTTCTACTCTGGCTAATTACTATGAGGAAAGATCGTAAAAGGCTCTGATAAACTTGATCTAATCTTGGACTAATCTCTGCTTTGAGTGGAACTGAACCACTTGACCTCCTGAGGTCCCTTTCAACCTGAGTTATCAATTGGTTCAGTGATCTCATGGTTAAATACATCCAGACTTCTTTGGAAGTCTGTCTTCCTTTTGTTGTCAAGTCATCTGATGCATTATGTATGGTGACAAGCAGCAGACCAGAATGTTGCATTACAGGAAATAGTCATGAAGTTCCTGTGAAACCTATGCCTCGTGATTTAAGTATTACCATGCTGTGCATTTAAAAATATGTCTGTATTTAAGGAACAAAAAAAAGGAAAGATCCAATACAGAGTATGTTTTCCATATTACTGCCACAATATAATCAGATATTGTTCAAAAGGCAGTCAGAAGAGAGTAGAGCTATTTTTACTAGCATGGGTAGAAGAAATGTTCTTTGTCTTCCAGTTGACATTTCTGTGCAGAACTTTGTTCATGCAGTCTAGTAAGATTTATCATGTTGGTCCTTACTGTCAACTCTTTGTTCATGAAAGAACATTTCTTTTATATTCCTTCCAAGATAGAAAAGAGCAAAATTAGTCTGAATCTACAAGTCCTGATTATATGACTATTAAGAATTGTTTATAAATAATTTTTGGAAGTTAATTTGGATTAAGCAAGTTTACCATAAATCTAATGATAGATTTTTTTTAATGGATAAAGCACATGGATTTTAATTTATTTTTTCTGTGTCAGTCAGGAGAAAAAAAAATGTTAGGAATGGATGCCTGAATGAAGAAGTAATAGAATGGAAATGTTGCATAAAAAGATAGATGCAGTTTCTTCAGTCTGATAACAAGGGAGCTCTGGAAATCATGTAGTCCAGCTCCCTAGTCAGAGCAGGTCTATAGATCAGGTTGCTCAGGGACTTGTTCGTCCAAGCTTTGAACAACTCCAAGGATTGGAATGGCACAACCACTCATGGCAATCTGTTTCAGTGTTTGACTGCCTTCATAATAAATTTTTTCCCCCAATATCTAATCGAAATTTTCCATGTTCCAACCTGTGCCTGTTGCCTCTCATCCTGTTGCTGTGCACCTCTGATAAGAGTCTGGGTTCATTCCCTCTGTATTGTCTAATCAGGTAGTTGGAGATAGCAATAAATTCACCCTTCTCCTCTTGATGCTGAAGAAACTCAACTTTCTCAGCCCCTTCTTGGATGTCATGTGCTTCAGTCCCTCACAATTTTTCTGGTTCTGCCTTCCCCTTGCCCAAGCACCTCTCATCATATCAGATTGATCCATGAGTTTAATTTGGCATACTTTGCCCTACGTAAACTATGTTGAGTATGTCCCATCACCTTCTGGTCTTTTGTGTGTTCTAAGATGATTTGTTGACTGGATCTTCCCCCACACTGAGCAATGGGCTCCCATTAGCGTTTCTTTTACTGCTGCAGTACTCCTAGAAACCTTTCTTTTTGTACTTCACCTTTCTTGCCAGTTTTAGCTCCAGCTAAGCTTTAGCTGTCCTAACTCCACTCCTGCATATTTGGGCAATGTCTTTGTATTGCCACCAAGTAGCCTGTGCTTGCTTCTACCTTCCACATACTATGCTTTTGAATTGGAGATCAATCAGAAGCTCTGTGTTTCTGTGTGCTGGCCTTCTGCCATACTTCCACATTGGAAAGAACTTTTCTTTTCTTGCTGGCTGTCCACAAGAATCAACTAACTCTCTTGGCCCCCTTTTCCCTCCAGGGCAGTTTCACTCAGGACCTTGCCAAGCAGATATCTGAAAAAGCCAAAATCTGATTTTCTGAAACCCAGGACTGTAATTCTGCTATTTGTCTTGCTTGCTTGTCTCAGAATATTAAAATACATGGCCTTAGGGTCACTGCAGCCAACACTGCCCTCAACTTCACATGTTCTTCCTTGTTAGTGGGTGTCACTTGGTACAGAGCATCTCCCCTAAGTGGTTCGTGAACCTCTACATCAGAAATTCTCTTCCATAAATTCAAAATGTATGAAAGAGAATTCTGGATTGCTTGCACCTTGCTACATTGCCCTTCTGGCAGATACCAAGGTGGTTAAAATTAGCTGTAGTATCTGTAGTTATCTGAGTAACAAAGCTTTCCCTTGTTCCCTAAAGAAGGTTCCATTTGCCTTCTAGTTCAGATGGTGTGTAACAGACACCTACTGCTCCTCTGATCCTTACCCTCAAGGTCTGCACAGGTTAATGACCTGCCCCAAGCTCCAGGGAGAGGCCTGGGCACTCTCCACAGCCCCAGACTTCGCCACTGGAGTTAGCACCAGTAGTCTCTGAAGAACGTGCAGTGTCCTGGCTGCCCTGTTCGTGAACTGCCCACCAGTTCCTCTAGTAAATGCTGGGTCCGTGCTCAGCCCTGAGTTGCAGCACTGCTAAGGAGGAACTAAACAGCAAGTAGGAGCTGGGGGAAACTGTCTTTGGTTGCCCCAGGGCAAAGCTTCCTGCTCTGGTTCCCTGCTCACATGTCTGTGAGCTCATCAGGGTGCCTTGTGACCATGGCTTACTGAAGTGGTACTTGCCATTGCTGCTGCAAACTCCTGCTGCCCCAACGCAGGAGAGAGCTTTGCTGCACAAATTGAAATACACTCAGGACTGTGTGCACTGGGCAATTATGTATTTTTGCTATAGTTCAAATTATTTAGGGCTTTTTTTTTCTCTGTGCCTAAAACACATGTTTGTAGAGACATACACTTTTCTAAGGGAAAAATCTGTTTTGTTCTGACTGGACTGATCAGGTTTATTTTGATATTGCTGATCTTAGACACGGAGCATGCAAAAAATTGATATATAGTGTGAGGAAAAATTCATGATGCCATTGCTTGAACAATATATATACTATGATAAGAAAGCAGCATAAAAACAGATATCATGATGTAAAGAGATCTTTTCCCAAAGAATTTTTTAAATAGTTCTTTTTTTTCACAGTGTTTCAAAGATAAAATTCAGCTGCTTTATGCAAGAATGCAATGATACAGAAGCCTGTAGAGAACAGGTAGTTAAAGAATGCCACATGGTTATTATTATTTATTGCAGTCATATTCCATTTTTTTCCTGTGCTGATCCTTTCTTAGTTGTATGTAGTAGTGTAAAGGATGTTACTGTTTCTTAGTTCTTCTGAGTTCCTCTTTTTACATCATATTCTCCATTTGTTTTATTTTGCACAGCATAACACAGCTGGTATTAACTGTGAGAAGTGTGCAAAAGGTTACTATCGTCCTTACGGTGTTCCAGTGAGTGCTCCTGACGGCTGTATACGTGAGTCCTTCTCTATGGGGTATCTTTTTTTGGTGGCTTGGGGTTTTTTAGCTAATGTAAAGGCATAGGGTGCATCTTTTGGGGAGGAAACATGAAAAAGTGGCCAAAAGATATTGGAGTGCACTGCAAATTACTTTCTGTGTTTCTTAGACCTTTTTAATTCTATTATTCTCAATTTATGTGTCATATGAGCATAAAGCTTCAGACGTGCAGCAGGACAATAGGAGGAAGTAATCCAGAAAAGGCTACTGAGGAGATAGGATCATGGAAGCCTGGGCTGCTGCTACACACCCTGTAGTGAGGAGGACCTTGGGATCTCTAGGGAACCACTCTCATCTCTTCTCGTGATCTTACTTCTCTTAGCTCTCTAATGTATGTGTGGCTCTTGATCACTTGAAAATTTTATTCTGTAGCTCAAAAGGTCACAAGGATCACTCTGATTTTATGCAATGATGAACCTGTTGACTAATAAACAATGCAATAGGATAATTACTAATAGAATATTTTAAAAAGAACTGAGTATAGGTAAGAGATAAGTGTTGGCTTACAAACAGGATGAAGGATCTATGTCACAGGTAGAAGGAAATTAGTTGTGTTTGGGTATTGAAATGAACAGGAAGTCAACAAAGCCATGGCAATAATGCTGCATGTAGTGTGTAAGGGAAGGTGGATGGAGTGCAGTGTTTAGCCTAGGCCATGGAGAGAGATGAGTGGTTGCCACAGGAGAGGTAATTGCTGCAGTGTTGTGGAGTAATAATGTGCAGCTTTTGGAGTTAAAAACCCCCTACTTGCTCCAGGAAAATAACACGGGTCCTGCTTCTAAGGGATCTATTGGTGATATAAAGTACTTGGGAAATATGTAGCTCCATGAAAATGTTAATTAATTCTTTAAATAATGAGTAATTCACGACTGCAAATTTATTGTTATGATGCCATTGTGCACTGCTGTAAAAGGCAAATTATTATTTTCCAAAGAGTGCCTAATTGCTAATACTTTTATTAAGCCTGCAGTTGTAACTTGGAGCATGCAGAGGGCTGTGAAGAAGGGTCTGGCCGCTGCTTCTGTAAGCAGAATTTCCAGGGAGAAAACTGTGAACAATGTGCTGATGGATTCTATGGTTATCCGTTTTGTATCTGTAAGTGTACAAGTAAAAATGCATCTTTTTCTGTGTTTTAAATGTATATTAAAGAATTAACAGTTTTCATTACACTTGGTTAAAAAGCATCTGGCATTTCAGCTTCACGTGTTTACATGTTCTGGTAAATCAGTTATTATAATACTGAAGAGAGTTGGGCTTATTTAACAAGATGATAGTGACTTGAAAACCAAAGAGGTTGTGCTACATTCTCAGAATGCTGCACTCATTTAAGACATCAAGTCTACAGCCTATCCCTCAGTAAATCATGAACTCCAGTCCTAAAGCCCTGAAAAAGTTTTTTAAACATCTGTCAGGGTCTTTAGGTATGAAGACCACTTGGAGTGGTAAGTAGAATGTGACTGCAGTGAGAGAGAGGGGAGACAATGAGCATGTGTTCTCCTTGACACCTCCTAGGATTTGGAATTTGCATATCTGATGAACAATGCTTTTCCCATAAAAATTGTATATAATACAACCAAGAAGAAAATGTAAATCAGGATTGTATTTGCTGCATAAAAGCAATGAAAAGATAATAAAAATGCATCAGTGGGGTGTTTTGTGCCCTAAGGAAAAAGAAGTGTGTTTCTGACAGCTGATAAAGCAGGTGTTGTTCTGGGGCAAGATTTGAGGTCTGACTAAAATAGAGGTACCATGATAAAAATGTGAGAAGAGGGAGAACAATACAAAACAAAGGAAAACACCTGTAAAAACTGAATGTTGTTTGAATTCAGTGGCTATGATAGAATAATCCTGTATGTACAGTGCATTCTAGGTTATCATGTCTTTTATATCCTCTTGATTGAAATCCAACGTTTTTAAATACGTTTGGCTCAGGTAGACATTGGTCTAAGTCCCACTGATGTTTGTAGTTCATTAACTTTGCATCCCATCTTAATGCAGAAATGTTTAAGAATGGGAAAGGCATTCCAACAATCTGGAGGATTCTAAAATAAAAGCTTCCAAGGTATGCTGTACATGTCATGAATTCTGGCAGTTCATGTAGCAAGTGGTAATGCCACATAGGAGGAGATGGACCTTGAGCTGGAAGCAGGAAATGTGAAATAAATATGGAGCTCCCTAGATAGCTCTCCTAACACTGTTTGGTGTAAGAAAACTTTCTGCATGAAAATGTAAGGAACAGGAAAGCAACTGGTGTAATTTCCAAATGATGTCTGGCCTTCCATGGTGTTCTTTTGAGAACAGAAGTTTGTATCTGAATTGGAAATCAAAAGTCAAATATTTCTTATCCTGTTCCTAACTGAAAGAAAACTAAGCTGAAATCATATGACTATCATGCTCTCTGTATTGACAGGAGATGACGTCATTGTTTGTCATTATTTTTAATTAAATGAATGTATCTGTTTCAGATAAAAATTTTTTTTTTTGTTTTAAAGATACTTCTCTATACCCTTTTACTTCTCCAATCCCAAGAGATGATGTGGCTGGTGACATAATAGGCAAGTTCTTGGTGTTTTTTCCCCCATTTTACTGTTTTTCCTCATGTTGCTGTTTTTCACTGTTTCAGTGGTGCCTGCTCTTTTGTAGAATCACTGAATCATTTAGGTTGGTTTTTCCTGGAGATTTATGTAGTAATTTTGCCACTGTTGGTATTTATCTTTCAGAGAACCTTTATTCTTGCCAGAAGTTCATCATATTGTCATGTTCGTATTAATCAGTTTAGTGGGCTAGTTCCAGAAAGAGTTATGGATCAAAATAGCTTTGACCAGCCTCTGGCAAACATCTGCAGGAGGGGCTGACCATCTTGTTTGGTGCTGTTATGAACAGATCCATCATGACTTTCTGACACATACAACTTTCTGACATGACATGATTTGTGATGTAAATCTCTTCCTTAATGCTAACTGGCCTCTGCCTCAGGACTGTCCCCTTTCACCTGGCAAATTGTACATTGCCCTTGGCAGTGAAGGACTTTGATTTCTTAGAGAACTACATATTTCTTATCTAGCCAACTGAAAAGCTGCCTGAAAGCCATACAATGATTCCTTTGGGAGGCTTATATTTTTTAGTATATGTTATCATACTGCAGAACAGGGACATCTTCACAGCTAGCACTTAATCACTTATGTACTTGTAATGCACATCAGAATTAATGACGTAAAAATCCCTTGTAACCTTTATCATATCTCAAAATGAGCATTCTTACCTTTATTTCTATTAGCTTTAATAAAACTGGAATTTATGTTGGCAAATAAAAAAGTGTTTTCTTCCTTGAATGTGGCAGACACTTAGATATAAGCAGACAATACAAATCTGTGTACATATTTACAAGTCCCAGTTGTTTTTTTTGAAAGTGTCTGCAGATGCCATCACAAACCACAGAGCCTCATTCTCCTGTACCACTTAACCTCCTTTGTACAGCAACCAAAATAATTGCCCTGGTAGGCCTCTGGGTATGCTCTGTTGCATATCCTCTTCTCTCACAAATTTTTAAAAGGAAGAAAGAAAACTCCAAAGGAAAATTAATAAATATAACAGGAGAAAACAAGTCTTGAGCTGTTTACATTTTCAATGAGCAGCATCTGAAGGCGTAAGAAAGGCAGTTGCCTCTAAGTGAAAGCAGCTTCTGTATAGAAGGTGTAAATCTGTGCTGGCAGGCTAAGCACAATTACAGATTATTGTTTTCTTAAATGAGATTTGCGTGTAAGGCTCATACAAATAGTTTTCTCGGTTCAAGAGTAATAATTACTAAGCACTGATCTGTTTTTCTGTGCAAAATGACAAGGAATTGTGTGATTTTATGCACTAACTTTGTTTCTTTCTTTTCCTTTCCTCTCGTAACTAGAAGGTGGCTGCAAACCAGGGTATTTTGGCCCCCAGTGTCTGCGTAAGTGCTGTAGTTTCTTTGATGCTCAGAGCTTGGGCTCTGGAGTAAATGCCAAGCTCTGGCTTCCAAGGGAAATAAGAACTTTAAGATCATAATGCTGCAAATGTTTTCTTTACAAATGTGCTCTCCAGCGTGCCAGTGCCACGGTGCAGGAGTGCTGGGCAGTGACTGTGATGGAAATACCGGGCAGTGCAGATGTCGAACTGGATTTGAGGGTGTTTCCTGTGACACCTGTGCAGCTGGGTATTTTCAGTACCCCTTCTGCCAGGGTAAGCCAAACATTCCCTTTTGGCAAGCATATCCAAAACACAGACCCAAGTTTTATAGTAAAGAATGAAATTCTTTTGCCATGGAGATGTATTCATAAGGGGTTCTCCCAAAACTCACAAAGTCAAAGAAGGAGAAAAACGTGGTGAGGGGAGATTTCAATCTACAGCTGCCCCTCTTTCCTTGGTGGCTGGCTGCTCTGTGATGCAGCTGCCAGACTCCAGTTTGGAGCTCGATTTAGTAACATGGATGAAAGTCAGAATACCTTTGGGAACATTTCTGTTACTTATCCTTGTTTGTTTTGTTTTTTAAAAATTGTGTTTAATTTGAGTTTGCAACATCACTTTGATGCACTGAGCTGCTCTCTCTAATCAATACTAGAAAACTAAGTGGTTTTGAACTTTAATAACCATTTCTGTACTGTCTTTTTAGGCATTTCATTAACCACTCCCACCTGAGATTGTAGATCCAAACCATAAATTGTTTTGTGTCAGTCCCAAAATGGATGGAACTACTTTCAATAATTGGCATACCACTCAAGATCAATAAATCAGAGCCTGAGTGGAAACAGGCCAAGTGTAGTGCTTCAACACTGATATTGAACCCAGTACTTTGAGCCAGCATCTTTTGCACTTTCATTGTTTCCCTTGCTGATGAATTCTTACCGATGTGGGCAATCAGTAAAAGCTGTTATGAATCAAAATAAATCTGATGGAAAAATTTTGATCCTATTGAGCATCAGGGAGTTATTGGCTTTTACTTTATTTTTTGTACATTTTTATTTCAGGAAAGATAAAAGAGCCTGTGCAGGGATTGCCTCTGAAATATCTTTTCTCATTTGCAGTGTGCGAATGTAACTCAGCAGGTACCCAGCCTGAAGTCTGTGACTTTCTTGGGAGGTGTCTCTGTCGCACAGGGGTCACTGGACTTCAGTGTGACAGCTGCCAGCCTGGCCACCACTCCTTCCCTGCCTGTCAAGGTAAGGCTGCTGGTTGCATGTGTAGCATCAAACAAGCCCCTGAAAAGGCAGACAGGGGTGCTCTTTGGGTACTGTTTTTGCAGTGGCCAAAGCAATGTTCACAGCAGTAAGTGGCCAAGGCGCTCTTGTGCTTTACATTGAAATACTCATATATTCTAATTCTCCAATTCCAGGCACGTTTCCATAGTAGAGAAAAATTATATAGTCTGTTTTCTTATGGGGTTGTTTCTTTTTTCTGCATGATCAGACTGTTTGATGTAGCCTCAGTCAGCAAGCTGTCTTATTCATATCCATGGGGTTTGAAGACTATTCCCACAGCAACAGGGCACAATTGATGCTAAGGAACTGGCACAGCAGAGCTGTGAAGCATTGATCTACTTTTGCAGAGGGTCTTTGGTGCCTTATAAAATGTGTGACCTGAAAATTTGAAGCTCCTGTTCTGCCCTGCACAGTGATTTCTCACTTATTTTAAGATCATCTGACAGGGTACTGAGCCAACCTCTATCCATGTAATAATGAAGCGTGAAAGATCTCCATGAGGTTTCCCCAGTGTATGTGCCACCAAGGACTATCCTGCTTTTTTACAAGAGAGGGAAATAAATGAAGTATAAGTTTTGATATGTACTTTTGGAGTATAACATAACAATCTTGTGTGCGTATGAGGACTCCATCAAGTCCTGTTTGGTCCCTAGGTTTTATCTGCCCTTGCAGTGAGTTACAGAGGGGCCCTTGATCCTTAGTGAATTTTACATTGAGAAAGAATATTCAGTATTGCTGAGTTCTGGTATATGCTTTCCTTTTCAGATTTGTATAGAGCATTATGATTTACTTCTTCCACCTTGTTATTTTTTGTTGTTGGCTACATCAATCTCCTTACTTTGAGCTTATACGCTTGTTTGTCTCCTATGAATGGACAACAGAATTCTTTATGCCCTGATGTCCTGATTTCAGCTGGAATAGAGTTAATTTTCATATCACTGTGTACAGTGCTGTGTTTTACCTTTTTTCCAGTTCTTGTCCCCATCCCATGGGTGGGATGTGAATGGCTGTGTGCACCTAGTTGCCAGCTGGGGTTAAGCTACGACACCTTGCAAAGATGCATTGTGTTGTGTTACCAAACACGATGGGTGGAATAAAGAAATACCACATGACTGTGGTTTTTATCTGGAATAGATGAACATTTTTTAATGAAAAACATAAAATCAGGATTCTGCGTTGGTACACACTGTTCAGTGGTTTTAAAATAACCATTTTTTTATTTCTTAGAACGGAATCAAGTAGTAATCTTAAATCAAACCCATATTGAATGTGTTTGATCTTTTAATACTAAAAGCTGAAAAGAGACATAAAAGCTTAAAAGAGTATGCAGAAACAAATTGTAAAAGACAGATAAAAATAGTTGAAAACAAAGTCAGTGGGATTACTCAGAACTGCTGCAGTTAACAGTTTGTTCAGTTTAAACTTAAATTAGTGCATCATGCTGCAAACTGTGGTGGAAAGTGAGCAGCCCAAGCTGCTACTCCTGTTCAGAGTTGTCATCTTCAAGAGGGAGATAGATCTGTAACTTTTGGGTTGCTGCAACTATAACTAATTATGCTGGTCTTGCCTTACTGAACTCAATAGAAGCTTTATTCAAATGGTGATATCAAAATACAGCCTTTAAACAAAACAGTATTAAAATTAGGAGAGAATGCAATCTAATATTCAGCTAGGGGTGGACTCTAGTGTAGGTGATGTTTTTGGAAGCTTCAGTATTTGTATTTCTCTTATACTAACTTCCTAGCAAGCCCTGAGTCTTTCCAAGTGTCTTTAAAGTAAACAGAATACACTTAGATGTACTGACTGCAGAAGAAAGAGGAACCAAAAGGGGAAACCAGAAACATGAACATGTAGCAGAAAGAAAGTGTAAGTTTTATATTTCTGTCAGTCAGCCATTTCTGTCAGTCATAAAATCCAAGGGATTAACCACAACAGCTTGACTTGTACCTGGGATAGCTGGGACTCCCAGATGGGCTCCCATTCACGTACCTGAGACATGTGACCCTGTGTAACATCCAGCATCATCTCAATAAAATAGCACATCTTATTGGTGATGGAGCTGTTAACCCAAACCAGTGGTAACTCCATGAGAAGTTTGTTGTAGTCTGACCATAGCTTTTGTTACAGTCTGACAACATGCTTTGAGTATAACACATGTATTCCTTCAATGTGCTGCTTGCCACCTTGTAGAATTAAGATGTCAGCAGTTTTTACCTTGTTCATCATGAGCTTATGTTTGTGCATTGTTACTTATGTGCATCTTGGTAGTCATTAGACCTAGTCTGGCTTTGTGAATGCTGTTTCTGAGAGGTAATTTTTTGAAAAAATGTTTAGTATTCTCTGTGTGACATTATCCCCATTGTAAGATGGCTTTCTGTCCCTTACATGTTTTGCAAGGCATCACACTCAATCTCTAGACTGCATTATAAAATCGCAAGAACCTGATTATCAATGGTTGAGGAGGCAATTACAGAATAAACATCTATTTCAGGGTATTTATTTTTGGTGGTAAAGTAACGGTTTGTCTGGTTTTCTCATGATTGATTTACATTCAAAGGTAAGTTTTTTTGGCAAATTCTAATTTAAATAACTTCTGATTTAGACATGTATCTGTCAGGATAGTTTTTCTTTTTTCTTCTTCTGTGCAGAATGTAATTGTGATGGTGTCGGCTCAGTGAAGAACACATGTGATCCTAGAGGTCAGTGTCTGTGCCACAGTAACTACGCTGGACTCAGATGTGACCAGTGTGCTCCAGGATATTACAGCTATCCCAGCTGCTTGCGTGAGTGAAAGTCTTTCCACCTTTTATTGGGGTTTTCCTTCTTATTTTTGCAATGCAGAAGAAAGTAAATTTCCTCAAACGTATTTCTATCTAAATCTACCCATCTAACCATGATAGTTTTGTTCCATCCAAAGCTGGCATCAACAACACTGAAGATCCAGGCAGTGGCCAGTCTTCCTGACTGGCACGTAATCTGATAGTCCTCCCTGACACATCATTGCTGTTCCTTTGCTAATTGGATTAGTGTGAGCATGGCAATCTTTGCTCTTGGTGCAGTTGTGTGTTTCTTTTAAAATATGAAATCTAAAGTTTAGGCTGGGCAATGGGTATTACCTTTATGAGTTTTGGCTCAGCTTGCAGAACATAAGCTGTGTTTCAACTAGTATGGGCCTCTAATATTTAACACCCTGCCCTGTAAACTTTAAAATAAGTGTGTTAGTGTGTGCTCTTCATGTCTGCCAACATTGCACCATAAGTCCTATTCTTGATAGGCTTGACTCTGCAATCATATCAACAATTTTTCCTGCCTGTGTGGATCAGTTAACCAGGCCCAGAATGCATGTATGGTTTTTTCACATCACGTGGACAGAAGCCTGCAGGCTCTGTCATTAATCTCAGCAAGCTATTTGTTCATTATGACCAGGATTGCTTTTTGCTAGAAATCAAAATATTATCAACGCTAAAGAAGGAACATACCCTTATAAGTCTGGTATTGCTAATCACCATAACCACAGAAAAACCTAGTCTGACAGGGCTTTTTGTCTCTCTTTGGCAGACTGGCTACTACTTTACTAAAATAATTGTCATTAACCATTTAACTCTTAGACTCTATCTGAGCAAAGATTAGTCTCCTGGGCTGTAGCAGCATTGTTCTCTTTTGTGGCATTATTCTTATTTACTCTGTGTGTGTAAGTCATCGCACAACTGTGACTTTACATAGGAATCAAGAAACAAGACTGAATCATAGGAACAAGACTCATAGGAAACGAATGTTGCATGGAATATTTCAAAGGTTGCCTCTGGCCTCCTCTGCTCTCAGATCTGAAGTTGTGATGGGCATACCGTTTCAGATTTTATATTTCATAGAATCATAGAATGGTTTGGGCTGGAAGGGACCGTAAAGGTCATCTAGTTCTAACCCCTCTGGCCAGGGGATACCATCATAATTTTAGGTGCAGGTCTAATTAAAGACTTGCCCTCTGCTTTCTGTAACCACAAAAAAATCAAGAAAGGAAAATGTCAAACCCAAGCCTGCTCTTGGGATGGGACAGAGAAGTTGAGGAAGAGAGTTTCATTCTGGTTCCAGGTAATCCTACTTCTTTCTGGCAAGAACAGCAGAAGAAAACTGTTCAAATGGTACAGGTCACCTCAAACTCATAGTTTCCCAGCAGGGCTGAGCACTCTGGGAGTTACAGAAGGACCCTACGAGCTGAAGAACACTAGACAAATGGTATTCAAAACTGCTGCAGCCCCAAAGTTTTGGAAAGTTGTTGCTTGGTGCCTGGGGGATGAACCCTCCCACCGCTGACTCTTTGCTGTTGTGTAGCTTGTCAGTGCTCTCCGGACGGCTCCCAGCACGGCGTGTGCGAGGCTGGATCGGGGCAGTGCGCCTGTCGGACGGGCATCACGGGGCGGCGGTGCCACACGTGCCTTTCTGCTGCCAGCAGTTTCCCCCACTGCGAAGGTGAGGCTGCTGAGGGGAAATCCTGCATTCTGACTCGGGGTGCCCCTGGTTTTATCACAGAGTTCCCCGGGGGGGGTCTGCTGCAGGCACGGTATTATGGAAAACCCCCGAAGCCTGAGGAGGGAGGGACACACCAGGAGCACATACTAAATCATCTTATTTGTCATTCTATATGTTATTTCATTAAGTGAACTGTAATATTAAACCCTGGTTTTAGATGATAACAGAGGAACTTTATGAAAATGTCTGTAGGTTAGTGCTCTATTTTTCCAAGCAACTGCTTTGCATACAAAACCGAATATGTCTACATCAGGCTAAATACACATTTGAAAAGTATTTAATGCTCCTCATGATCTTGAAGTTTAAAGTATTTGAGTCCCTCCAAAGTAACTGCATTAAAAAGCCCAACATGCTACACTGCACTTCTGCACTTCTACGTTCCACAGCTCTGTTTTTAAAAGATCTTTCAATGTGTTTGCTTTATAAAGGTGTCAACCCTGAATGTGACCCTTCAGGTAGCATTGGTTCTCACTCCGTGAGTATTCTACCATTGCAGCTGACAGTATGTGCTAATCATTTGCATGCCTTTACTCAAGCCCTCAAGCCTCTTCCTAGACAGTAAAATGGTTGCATGAGCTTATTTGCAGAATAAAGATGGAAATAAATTTTGTTTTGTTCTTTGATCAAACCAGTGCAGTTTACTGTCAAGATTTGGGAGGGAGGTTTATCTTTTATGTATAGAACATGCATACTCTTTATGTCTTCTTGGTATGCTATAACACTAATATATACCTGCAGCTATAAGCCTATGCATGTCTCAGAGACCTGGTTCTGGGTTGCAACAGGCCCTTTCAGCATCAAATTGTTCTTGAAATAATTATTATATCTTTGTAACTGTTGCTATTCCACTATTATTGATATTAATATAATGATGGTTAGTAGTAGTAGCATATTACCAGAAATCACAGTCACTGCTGAATGTGTATCAAAGACAACCTAGAGAGTAAGTCTGATGGATGGAAGGGCTATCTATGTAGGCTCCTATATACAGCTATGCGTGTCTTCCACCAAGAAAGGAAAGAGTAGATAGGAAAATGAATTATTATTTTTAAGGAAATTTGGTTTTTATACTTTTTGCAAAGCAGTTAATACTTCAGAGCAGTTATACTAGGGCTGTGAAAGACTGGTAAAGTAGTTCCACTGGGGCCTTTAGAATAAATTAGATACGTAAAAATATGCAGGGTGGAACAATCCTGTGCTGATAGCATGAGACAGAAAAATCTAGGATTTCTGAATCGGCATCAGTTTTCATGTATCTGTAAAAGTCAGTAAACTGCCTCAGCTGTTAATAAGATTAGGATTTTCTTAATACTGAAGAGCAGTATATTTTTTTATGACAGAGATGAATCCATATTAACTTGTTTTTGTCACTAGGGCTATTGCCAATGTCTTCAGCATGTTGAAGGTCCTACCTGTAGTAAATGCAAACCATTGTACTGGAACCTGGCTAGAGAAAACCCCGAGGGATGTACAGGTACAGCTTCATGACATATTTCTTTGGCGTATTTAATGTGTTAAATTCTTTTAAAAGTCACCTGTATTCACTGACATCATCTTTGGTGCTCAGTGACTTTCACAATTCATATTAACAGCAAGTTTCTCATGCTACTTAGTTGTAACATCCAGTTACCTGTGATACCAGCAATTACTTTTTGGAGGTAGACCCTAATATCCTGAGTGTTTGCCTGGTGCTGAACCAGTAAGTTACGGTAATGTGTACTTCATATGGCCCTATGGCAAATTTCTGAAGCGAGATGAGATTTTTTCCTGTAACCCCGAAATCAGAATTTGTCTCAATGTTTTAAGAAAAAGGTGCTTTTCACTTTTTATTGTCTCCTAGCTTGCAAAGAAGTATAAAGCCTTTTTGTGGCCTCAAGGTGTCACAAATCTGTTATGGTTTATGTCTTTATAGCAATCTGTGATTTTTCAATGTTTTTTAACAGCGAGTGTGTGTTTCTCAGGCAGATAATAATAATTTAAAGATTTAAAAGGATTATAGAGATTAAAAAGGATAAAGACAAAAATTCTTTAGAGATTGTCTCCAACTTTCTCCTTTCCAACAGGTTCCACCACAACAGCCACTTAGATAGTATGAGTAGCTTTAGAGCTGATACTGGTATCATTACATCTGTGACTCTAGATCTCTAAACACTAAACAACTCCTCAAATATTAAGTACTGCACCTTTCATGTAGTTCATCTCTGCCTTCAGTCACAGAGTTAAAACTGGGTTTCACCAAACTTCTAGGTCAGCATAGCTCCTTCCTGCAGTGTTTGCTCCATTTCTCTTTCATAGGGAGAGTTGAACTGGTCCCAAAGTACCACTGCAGGAGGCGCCAGTCAGGCTGGAAGACACTGTTTTGTATCAATTGTCTGAATGTGTCCAAGAAAAAACAATTGCAAATTCAAACTCAGTGCTATTTTTTTTTCCCAAATACAATTTAGATCAATTAAAAACACACCAGTAAGTCCCGCATAATTAGAAGTCCTCATTTCTTTCTCCTTTGTTTTTTCTTCTCACCTTGTACCATTATCTGTTGGCTGTTCTGAACCTTCCAGAATAAAATCCGCATTGTGGCACAATGACTCAAAATTGCAGATTCAGGGTGGCAAGGGTTTTTTCTCTGCAAAGTATCTTGAAAAGACAAAATGCAGGTTGTCCTTTTCTTTTTTTTGCTTTTGTGCAGAATGCCAGTGTGACGTGAGTGGAACACTAAGTGGAGTTGGAGAATGTCAGCAGGTAAAGTGAAATTAAAAGAAATATGCTAATTAAATTGGTTATTGTAAAGATAAATTGTTGTAACATTTGGTAAGGTAGAAATCTTAGTACTGATTGCTGCTTTTGCACGTGAAATGGTTAATTTTATACAGCAGAGAGTCAGTTTTATACATCCCAGGGGATGCATAAAGTTTTGAAGATTTTTCATCTTCTTGAGTTTATGTATTTTCTAGTCTGTTTATTGAAGATGACAAATGACATAAATTATCTCCAGATAATATTTTTTGTTGAGATTAGAAACTTCCCCCTCTTTAGAATTAAAGGGAATTCAGAATATTGATATATTGACATAATATAATAGTATTGAAAGATTAATAATATTGATAGATTAAAGTTCTGAAAAGCTACTGAAACATCTTTTATTGAATTGTTTTCTTCACAGGAAAATGGGCGTTGTTACTGCAAATCTAATGTTTGTGGAGATTCCTGTGACACTTGTGAAGCTGGTTATTATGCTGTTGAAAACAAGAATTACTTTGGCTGCCGAGGTAAAATGAATAAAGGACACGTCTAGTAGAACATTTACACTTAGCACAAAAGTTTAGAATTACCTAGGTTGTATTTTTAAAATGGGGATGTTTGGATTACTTGTACACAGCATTTTGTACTACTGATGGTAGTTGAGTGTAACCTGTGTAACTCCTCCTTTGCCTTTTTACCCTTGATTAGTTACAGGAGCTTAAAGTGTCTTAGAAAACAAGAAGCTTTACACTGTGATGTAAATATGTGTTTAGGGACATTCAATTCAGCTTGAAATTTTTAGCCTTGGCATACATGTTCCTTAGTACACTATATCATACCTTGTTACTAGAGTTGTCCTTCAGTTTGGACCACAAGTCCTGTCTCCTGTAGAAAGCCATTCAATATCGTTGTCCAGTGTCAGATAAAAAGACGCATGTGCTATTATATGAACACATACATTGCAATTTTTGTAAGATAAATATTGGGTACCAGACTCTGAAAAATTAGCATCTTATGGTTTTTGTTAGTTAGGTTCTGGATTTTGTTGTCTGGGGAATTTTTTAATGATTATTCCTTGTGATATTAGTGTAGAAATTGAGACTTCCTAGCAAAACGTTTAAATGGCTCTTCTGCAGAACAGTAGCCCTGCATTAGTAATGTGGCGTGGTGTATTATTTGTGGTTTGGTGTTTGTTTTTTTTTTTTTAAAGTGGCTTTTGTCACATTCCAAAGAGAAATAAATAAAACCTGGCACAAACACGGGAAGCTCAAAATAATTGCAGGTTATGCATGTGCATTAACATGAGTTTGAAACAGTCTGAAGGGCTCTGGAGAGAGGAAGCGAGTCATTAATCGTGTTTTGTTAGCTGAAGCGCGGTCTGTTTTCTGGTAACTTTTATCACCTTTTTTCTGATGGGATCTTTGGCTTGTGCTCTTTGCCTGACAGGCTGCCAGTGTGACGTTGGAGGATCCCTCAGCCCAGCATGTTCGGAGCCCTTGGGTAGCTGCCAATGCAGGGCACACGTTGTGGGGACGACCTGTCGGGAGTGAGTCCAGCTGTAGCTCCTGATAGCTCGTGCTTCAGCACAGTTCTTTTGAAACTGCCCATAAGTCTCTTGCTAAACTTTCACGTGAGATAATGCATTTGTTGATAAAAAAGTCCGTAAATTGTACTGGTTATTGATATTAATTTTCCTGGGCGGTGTTTTCTCTTATTTTAATAAGATTTTTTAACCTGTTTCCTTAATTAACCAGTACCTGTTTTGCAGTAGTACTGCATATGTGTCTATATATTGGTTATGTAGGAAAATGTATGTAAGGTGTAAAAGCTTTTGGAAAGAGAGTTCTCATGGCATCCATCTTACCAGCTATCTTGAATTTATTAGTTGCTGTCAGGATTCCTCAGTCATCAGTAGGTCCCCTCCGTTCCCTTGCTTTTTGCTCTTAGGTGTAGACCGTAAGTGACTGGTAATTCTTTGTTGATTTGTTGGGTTGTTTTCTTTTCCTTGAAAGGCCTGAAAAAAACTATTTCTTTCCTGATCTGCACCACATGAAGTTTGAGATTGAAGATGGTACTACTGTTAAGGGAGGGGAAATTCGGTTTGGCTATGATCTTCGGGAATTTCCTAGCTTCAGCTGGAGAGGATATGCCCGGATGTCCTCCATACAAGTAAGCTGGTATTTCACTCAAGGCTTTGGGGTGAAAACATATGTCTTTATAATACTGCTCTTTGTGTGCAAGGTCATGGGAAAAACAGAAAAAAAGACAGAAGCTCATTAATCCAAACCCTTTGGCACTGTATTGTTATGTGGAGTAGTGAGTGTTGGTATTATTGTCAGGTCATTACTTGTGCAAATATGTGTTCTTCAGAAATGTTGTTTGAGGTTAGGTTTTTTGCAAGATAGCTGTAAAGAAAAGAACTAATAACTTTGAAGTCTTTAATACTTAGTGCAGAAATTCTTGTCATGCTAAGGACAGTGGAAACAGAAGATTGATGCTTGGCTAAATAATTTGAATAGCACCATTCTGTGGCAGTCTGTGTCCATAAGATTTTCAGGTACCATCACAGTTCTGTCACTGAAGTCATCTTACACTTGAAACTTGTATTAGGTAAAGAAGAGAAGGTGCCAACTTTTATTATGAGTGGTACCTTCACATTACAGCAAACAGCAAATTGTGTGATTCAGTAAAAGAAGCTGTGAGCAGGAGCATATTGTCAACATTTATTTTAATCTCATGGCAGACTACAAATAAACTGAACAACAACTGAGGGAATAAGTAAATCACAGGAAGAAAGCCACCATAATTTGAGTGAGAAGGGACCTATCTGACTTTAAACCAAATTGCTGAGCAAGTGAGGCAGGATTTTTAAAATAGTAGATTTGAGTAATAAATGGGATCTGTTCACTCTTCTTAAAGGCAGTGCTTAGTTATAGTTGTATCCAGCCTCCATTTGTTCAAGGACTAATGAATCACTATAGACTGAGACATGAGCACATAACCGTTGCAACAGGCACAATGATTTCCTTATGTTCTTAATTTTTCAATTTCTCTTCTCTTGTTTCGTTTTTTGTTTTGTTCTTTTTTCTTTTTTAATCCCAGAGCTTCTGTTTTTGGATTTTCAGAATTATTCTGCATTCATAAATGAAGGCAACTCTCCAGTAGCTGTGATTTCTTCACATCTGCTTTCTAACTCAGCTGCTTGTTGCATTTCTTGTCCAGAGGCATTTTGTGCAGAGGTGATGAAAGGGCTTAGTCTCTAATCTTGCTAAAAGTCTGTATTATTTTGCTTACCTGCATAAAGCTTTTTACTCGTGTAAGTAATTGCCAGCCCCAGGCTATTTTTAGCTAGATCCTTGCATAAATAAGATAGTATCATGTTCTTAATTTCAAGGAACTTTCCTAATTTTGGCATAGTATTTTTGTGTCCTGCAGGACCCTGCAATAATGACATTTATTTTGCAGAAGAAAAAGAATGTTACTGTATCAACCACACAAAAGGCTAATATAATGACTTTTTGTGAAAATAAAACTAAATACAATTAAAAAAATTTGGGGTGAAATAGATAAGCCGTGTGTGACCTCAGTGGAAGTCACTGGTGCCCTGTCATGCTGCTGGCATGGGTGTTTCATTTTAGACTGAGAAGCTGATAGTCAGGCTTGGCTTTTAAAGTACTCACCAAAGTTGCCTAAGTTTGTGACAAGAGCCTAAAGAACAATGTTTGCCCATTCTCTGGCTTTACTTGAAGCCAGGGACCAACACCTCTTCCTTCTCCATTCCTCACATATTTCTTCTTTCTCTCCCTTCACAGTGTCTTATAGATTTTCCATAAAAGCTTAGAAATTTTGATAAATTTTCTGAACTGTATTTCATTATCTCTTTTGCCTTTCCTATTTTGTTTGTATCTATTTTTCAGGGCTTCCCCCAATGTTTGTCTTATCCATGTGGTATCCTTCAGAAGTTACTCTTCTCCCTTTAAAATGAGACTTCCTTCTCTCGTCTGTATTTCCTGTTCTGGTCCACTCCTCTTCTGCAATCACCTAAATGTTAGTTACCCAGTCTCTGTAGATCCCTCAGCCCTGCCATTTGTTGTGTGTCTAACTTTGCTTTCTGCTTTGCATTTTTATTAAGAATGTGAAGGTCTCGGGGGTGATGATGCAAAATTGAAGAATGTACATTTACAGCAGCATACAGGAGCTGGCAATCTTGCAGTTATTGTAGCTTTTAGGAGTAAGATAAAATGAGGCTTTGTGTTCTGTTCTCGAATATGTGAAACAGAGAAAACCTGTGTACATTTGGGAAAGCAGAATGGATCACAGTGGTGGGGAGATCACTGTGCCACAACCATCTTGGAGAGGGACAGCTAGTGGATTGTAATGGGCAAACTGGTGGGAGTTGGATAATGAGGGAAGCTTTAGGATTTAGGATGGAAAGCAGAAAGCCAAATCCATGAGATTGCAGCAATTCTGTTTTTCCTAACCCTCCACCACCATTTAACATGTCTCTGTCGCTCTGGACACTAAATAGTGGAGCAGTGTGAATGCAGCCTCCTGTAGACGGGAGAATTTTGTGGCTCCAGAGGTGTCAGTTCAGCCTCAGGGCAAAGAGGACATTCATGGTATTGCATCTCTAAGAAACTGCAGGATCTGGTAGAGCAGCAGAAGTTACAGTGACAGTCTGCATGCTGTGGAATGTTGTGTGGGATCTCAGACTAGGATCAATGATTCTGGCCTGTTCCTTGGAAAACCAGGAATATGGACAGCCCTTGGTACCATATGCCTCCTTTATGGGATGAGTGTGGAGAATAACAGTAAAATACTGTCTGTGTGTCAAGGTGTGGGGTCAACATGTGTTAGTTCAGCCATTCTGGGTCCTTCTGGATAAGCTGTTACTCAACAAGAGTTTTACTTCACAGGAGATTTTATTCCATGTTCTTTTGTAAGCTACCCAAGCCTTTTGTCTTTGCCAAATGGTTTTTCTTTCTCTGGGTGCTGGTAACAAATAATATACTTTCCATTCCTCCTTTTTCCCTTTCTTTTTATTTTTCCCAGCCAGAGGTGGTTGTGCCTATCACTGTGGCTTCCCCTAAGCTCTTCCACCTAGTCCTCCGCTATGTCAGCCTGGGCTCAAAAAGCTCTAAAGGGAAGATCTCAGTTGCTGAGGGAAAACATTTTGGCACTAATTATACTTGTAAGTGAATTAATTTTCTCACTAGGCTTGCCTGTCTTCCTCTGTCATGCACCAGCATTGCCATTCCTGTATATACTTTTCTGCATGTGCGTTTTTCTTGTAGGACTTTAGTCTGGTGCTTGCATGGCTTCTAACTGTTCCTCTATTGAGCACTTTACGGCTGTTTTTGTTTATTAACTTCCATTTTTCAGAATGAAGTGAGGATAACTTTGAATGTGGAAAAATCAAACCTCTACTTATTTCGCATTATCCTGAGGTACATTAACCCTGGAGGCGAAACATTATCTGGTCGCATATCTGCTTGTCAATCTCGACCTGAAGCAGGTAGGTGTAACCCAGCAGGGCAGCAGATCACATGGATGTTTAACCAGAGGAGGCTTTTCAAGGTGCACCTAATTCAAATCTTCAATGTTGCTTAAAATGCATCACCTCTAACAGTGTCAGTGCTTTTGTGCTTCCCCTAATTTATTTTTGCCATATAATTGATGTGGCTGTGTTTGCATGAAACCAGTGCTTACAACAGTAATCAACATTTGTTTTTTCAAGTGTTTGCCAAACTCAGTACTTTCAGTCCTGTACCTGGAAGCTCTGAACTGTAGGCTTTATGAAGCTTTTAAAGAAGTGGTAACTGCACTTATTTTGGTTTACTTGCCTTTAATATTTCAGTTTGAATGTGGCTTCTGCCTTAATTCCATGAGTAGCAGTTTTATAATGATGAATTCAGTCTACCAAGCTCTGATTACAGACTTCAAAAGCATGTGATGCCTTTTTGGCCCCGATAAAAGATAAATACTTCATATCCTTTGAATAGTAGAGGCATACCAAGCCTATATGCAGAATTATCTCTTACTGTGCCTAACCTCAGTATGCTGATAGGAACCAATTGAGTTAGGTTGTAGATCCTTTTAGTAATTCAAAGAAGACAAAACTGAAGACTTCACAGACACCGTTCAGCAGAGTGGGAGCACTTTGTGGTCATCACTGGCTTATATTGACTGGGAGGCTGGGAAACAGCTTTTTGTGTGTGTCCAGGGGCTTCAAAGAAGAAACTTTTAATATTCATAACAATTGATCCTCACCACTTCTCTTTGATAAAGCATACTGCAGCTGTGTTTCTGTAGTACACAGAACCATAGAATGGTCTGGGTTGGAAGGGACCTTAGAGATCATCTAATTCCAACCCTCCCTCCAAGGACACCTCCCACTAGACCAAGTTGCTCAGAGCCCCATCCAAACTGGCCTTGAACACTTAACACTTCCAGGGATGGGGCATCCACCACTGGCCTATCATTTCTGCCCAGAAGTTATCTTCAGTTGCTATTTGTAATTAAGCATTTTAGGTGCTGCTGAGAACCTCCAATACCTGAAATATTTGGCTGAAAGCTGAACGACAGCAGGCCTTCTGTCAGCTGAACATATTGTCAGTCAGTGCAGAGACAGGTTGAATGCAAAATAATGGGAAACTGAAAAAGTGCCCATTTCAGAATATTGCAAAACTGATCATTACAGGGGCAGAGGTCTGCTTCTCAGAATCAGTTTGCTCAAGACCAGTAAGAATGAAAACAAACAACCACTGCGTAGTTCTCTGTGTGGTCAAGTGCACTGTTAATAAATATTGACAGAAAAGCATCAATCAGCTCCTGTTAGACTAAGTTTAATGGATCAGATTATCAGTCCAGCTCACTGAGCAAGTAGAGACATTTTACACAGTCCCTTTTTTTTTTACTTGATTTTTTTATTTTATTTTATTTTTTTTTGCTGGCAGGGGCTGCTCAGAGCAAAGAGTTTGTCTTCCCACCCAGTAAGGAGCCAGCTTTTGTCACAATCCCAGGAAAAAGCTCCACAGAGCCTTTCTCACTGGTTCCAGGCACGTGGACTGTCAGTATAATGGCAGAGGAAGTCCTCTTGGTAAGAAAACAATTGAGGAAAACAAGTGCTTGAAGGTTGTCATGATAATACTGTTGTGGAGTTATAAGCTGGGAAGAACCCCGCAAGAAAGTGAAATTCAGCACTAATGAAAAGAATACAATTATGAAAACTTACAGATCTGCCTCTTATTTAATTTTTTTCTTCTGATATTCACCTGTTCTGATTTTTCTTGTGCTTACAGACTCTATCTGGAATCTGTACCTTCAAAGGATGAAGTAATGTTAATGTACAGCACAACTGAATGAGCATAAATGCTCACAGAAATCAGTAATTCTTACGTATCAGATTTTACATCTAGAGCGTAGCTCGGCCAAGGCCTTAGTTCCTTGACAAAGAATCTCGATAAGAATATTGTAAGATGGGCTGCATGATGAGCAGGTCATTTTTTGAATGCTTTTATCCTCCTTGCTCTTCTTTCACTCACTGAAAAACTGAAAAATTTTCTAGCAGCAGTTCTAAGAAATTTGTAGAAAAAGAGAAACTATTTGAGATGATTATTTATGAAAAACCTTAAACATGTATGATCACAAAGACTGAGTTTCTTATGTATACTGAAATTCTTACATATATTGTGTAGGGTTAACAAGTAGCCAGTATCTCTGGTCATTAAGCCTGGCGCTGTGTTAAATTTATGGAATACCACCTAAAGTGTTAGTAAAGAGCTTGTAGACGTATTTCTTGTTGGAACTGACAGTACTTATTGTACTGGGTTTTTTAACTAATACCTTTGAAAAGGACTTTATTAATGATCTGAGCCCATCACATTCTCACATTAACAGTTTTTATAAATAAACTCTAATACATTAATTAAGTAGGCAAAGCAGAGCAAAAAAGATATACTGGCTTTTGAAGTACATCTTAATAGATTACATGGAATATTTTCACTGAGTCACCTGGGATCTATGAATCTCCCTTGTGGAGTCACACAGAGTTGAGTTGTGTATGTGTGGATTGCACTCAAGGATGAAAACTGCAGGCACCTGGCTGTGTGTATCTGAGCTGCAGGGAGGCTCCTTTCTGAGCACTGTCTTGTACAGGAGATGAAGAGAGAGTGGCTTCAGAGATTCCTCACTCACAGCACAGCTGCCTTCATCCCATCTTTCTGAAGGAAAAGATTTAGGGAGACACATTCTGATGTTATTGGCCTGTGTAACAGCAAAAACAAACAAACAAACAAAACCACACCTTGCATATATCCTCCGTAAAAATTATTTATGTGGCTGGTTTTGTTCACTGTTGTGAGAATGTGAAGATGTTACCTCTGTCATTTTTTGGCATGGTCTTGCATTTGTTGTATTCTTTGTTTTTAGGATTATCTCGTGCTGTTACCTAGTGATTACTACGAAGCATCCATCTTGCAGATACAAGTTACACAGCCTTGCACATATTTGGGACCTGCTTCAACAGAACAGTCAGTATATATGCTACAGAACAGCACAAACCAGCGCCTTGGTTTATTTTCTTATTATCCTGCTGCACTTGAAAACAATAATAATCCTGTGTTTTGTTTGTTGTTTTTTTGTGTAAGCTGCTTGCTCTATCAGCATTTGCCTCTGGGCAGATTTTCCTGTGTCCTTGGTTCAGAGGCAGCGTATTTCAGACATGGGGGAGAATACAGAAGAATACCTGTGAGACAGCCAACTCTTAATCAACCAGTGATGGCCCATATCAGTGGAAGAGAGGTCAGATTCCTGTGTGCTAATTGCAGTCCCGTCTGTGCTGTTGACTATAAACCTACCAGACTAAAAAGGTTGCAGAGTTTCAGCTCAGGATTTGCAGATCTGTAACATGTCCCTAAAAAACAGACTCTGTGCCAATGTCTGCACTTTATACAGAACTGTGTAAAAGAATCAGTGTAGGCAGATTTATAACTGTAACCAGAGTGGACATTCCACTCTGGTAAAAGTATTTGATTAAATAAAAATCCCTCTGCTTTAGGCATACTGGCTCGTTCAGAAGAAATGACATAGTGATTTGTTAGCAGAAATAGAGTACGTACATCACTCTAAATTAATCTTTTTTTTTTTCTTAAATAGCTATACTTATGTAAAATATTTCCTTTCTTAAAAAACAAGCAGATGCAATTATGCTGCTGCTGTAGGTCCTCTGAAAGAGAACCATATGTTCTATGAAATGAAAAGTTATACTAGAAGTGTGTTTGGCAAAAATAAGGTATTTTATCAAGTACGTGATAGTGACATGTAAAATAATTATGCCCTCTATTACTGCGCTTGGGTATTGCTTTTAAAAATACCAAGTTCAACAGGAACACTCACATGCCACAGGCTTTGGTGCTTCATCACTGATGCATCTGCAAAATTTCTGGTATGAATAATTGAAGAGAAGTCAACGGATCTGTTGACAGAATTATTTACATGTTTATGTGTTTGTAGCCTAAGGAAAGACTGAGAAAAAAAGGAGTTTAAATTTGAAAAGAATTGTATAGTCAATTGAAGCAAAAACCTCTTTAACCACAGCACTTCCCATGCAACTATTTAGAAGTATTTTGCATCAAATATTGTGTTAACCACTTTGTGCAAGTAACCTAAAAGAAAATCTTGATGCTTCTGAAAGGGTCCTTGTCTGTTTGCTCGAGAAGATGCATTCACTCATTGTAGGGAATCAATATACAGCACTGCTGTACTAGGAATTCTGTGTTCCTGGAAATATTTTTTTGGTGGAGAGGGAAACTTGGTTTTTATATGTTGTTAAAGATATCTTAGAGGTGATGGTGACTATTTTTTAGCATCATTAATATTTTCCTTCCTTTCTGCTGGGGAGAAGAGAAATAATAAAATACTCATTTCCCAGGGTTATTTTACAGCCTTCCTAGAACTATTATAATGGCAGCTGCTTCTTGAATTTTTTGACTCTTACTAGAGGACAAAGTGATATTTATAAGCATTGCTTGCATTCTGCTGGATGTCTTCTGGTGAGACTTCACAGGATTGGCCCTGGACTAATGCTGGCCAGTTGGCTCAGAGAGCAAGAAATGGGAGCTTCCAGCAAGAAAAGGGAGTGAAAACGTTGACAACTTTTTTGTTTTTCAATTATTTTGACACAGGTCAATTTAGAGATGACCATAAATGTTCCTCAAGTTGGTCTCTATGTTCTGGTTTTTGAATATGCCAATGAAGAGGATCAGTTATACACTCCAGAGGTCATAATACATAGCCCTGGACCTGTCACTGAAGGCAGAGTGAGAATATATAGTTGTAAATACAGGTAAGAATTTCTGAAGTAACTACTAACAGTTTAAATAATCTTTTGTACTTCTTATATATTGTAATCCATTTTAGTATGTGGATTGTTCAAATTGTAGGATGATTTAAAAGCAAGTACATGATTCTGTGGATTTTGGACAGAATCTTGTGCAATCAGCTCATTAAATATTGCTATTGCTTCAGTGAACTGTTTTCCTATGCAAAGGCTTACTTTTTTATATACTTTCATAAATCCATATAAAGTATTAATCTCTGAGTCCAGTGGAAGAGCATCACTATCGGCTGCAGTGGCCTGCACTGTTTTTAGTTACAGGACTTTGGCTATAAAAAATGCAGCAGCCAGTTTTACAAGAGTATTCCCACCATTTCTAACAAGATTTGCTGAAGCAGAAGTATAAAGGTGTCCGAAATTCTGAGTGTAGCCATCCTCTGGCTGTTAGGCTGTAGGCAAGGTCTTCAGCCAAATGCTTCTTTATCCTTGTTGACTGATAAGGTTACTGCAGATGTTTCTGCACAAGGGATTTTGCCTGTCCTGAGTGAGATTGTCTTTAACACTTGAGCACTTCAGCTTATTTCAGGCCCTTGGGAGAGCCTGCCCATTGCCAGGGGATGACAGACATGCATCTGTTTTTCCCATGGGCCAAGTGTTTGGCAGAATGGAGGGGCAGGGATATTCAGGATGAAATTGCTCAGTAAGAAAAATCATTTTCATCAGCACGTTTGTGACACAGAGCAGAGCTATGTGAAGCAATGACCTTGTCAGGTTATTGCTGGGGAAAGCTTTATTTATTTATTTTAGCTTGCTATGTAACACTTTGAGCCCCAAACTGCATATTATGAATCTATCATTTTATTGTTTGGGGTTTTTTCCAAACACATTTTATAGGCTAATTTTGAACATACTTGGTTGTTCATATGATACATTAAGAACTTGCTCATTAAAATACAGAGGAAGCCCTTACTCCTTTAACAGAGCAATGCAGCAGATCCCTTCTGTGACTGTACTGCATGACATGAATGGTCACATTGCAAATAAGCTGCTGTGTCATCTTTCCTAAGCAGGAAGGTACAAGTCTCTTCTGATAAAAAATAAATCAAGAATGACATAGTGAAGTACAGTGCAGATAAGAATAGCTTGTAGCATCTGGAATACATTGTGCCAGGCCTTCTTATGAACTTGATTATTGCCAATAAAATATTGGAGGAGAAGAAAACATTGCAAGCTTCCAGCGAAGTACATATAAGGGATCTATATTTTTCTGCTATTAAATGTTCTTTGCCCTGAGCTACCCTTGTTTCTAATCTTTGCTCGAGACAAGTGAAACTTCCACATCCTCTGGTTTGTAGAGGAGAAATAGAGAAGCAGTTATATGGTGATTACAGCTTCTCACCCATGGCATGCTGGCTGGCCTACCTGAGGAGAAGGGCAGAAGAAAGAAAAGAAGTCAGAGCCTTATATGACTTCTCTTTAGCAAAAGAGTGCTTTTAGCAAGTTGCAGAGATCATGCTCCCTGAACAAGGCAGAGTTCAAAGGCTTTTGCAAGACTCTTCCTCTTAGTATGTGTTTGTCTTTGCCAAAGATATGCAGCCAATTGAAGGTAGTCAGTAAGGGGCAAACATACATTTTTTCAGTTGTATTAAGTAGTATCTCAGTACCTTTCTAAAATCAGGCCTTGCCCAGCTGCCACTGTGTGGGCAAGAGCTGCTGATCCATATCATCAGTGGCAGATGACAGTAGTGGAAAGCAGCAGCTGGTGTGTACTGGGACCTCGGGGAGCACAATGCAGGCACAGAGTATTAGTTACACACCATGTAACACAGCATGGAAACCTCTGCAGATAGCATGTATGTGTATCTGACTGCCCACATCCTACTTAAACCAGTAGCTCAAATGGATATCTGAGCTGAGGTCTGGAGGCTTCAACTCTGGGTAGGACAACCCAGAGGTTGGACAAGCAGTGTTTTGTACATGGTAAATCCTTTGTCTCACTAATGAGGATCCTGTATGGTCCCCAGTGGCCTAAGGTAGGTTAGTTATGATGCAGCAGGATGGCTAGGTACCAGTGGTGCAGCTAGCAAAAAGACAGGCAATTAAGCTAAATGACAGCCCAAACAATGTGGCAGTTCCAGCAGGCTCATCCTTAATCCTGCTCTCTCTTTTAGTTTCCTTTGTCGCAGCGTTGTAGTTGATGACAGGAATCGCATTGCAGCTTATGACCTTCTAGCAGACACAAAGATACATCTTAAGGCATCATCCATTAATTTTCTTTTGGTAAGTTGCCATTTTCTTTTCCTTTTTGTAATACTTGTGCCCTGAGTGAGTAAAGAGAGATACTTGTCTCCCTATCTTCACATTCTGTAAGGTATTGTTTGAAATTATGTATATTAGATACTTGAATAGATATGCTTTGCATATACCCAGAGTATATATGCTGAGGCAAACTTAGGAGTTTCAAAGATGAAGAGAACTTTGCCTTTATTGGCAAGGTTTTTTCCAACTCTCTCGTGCTTTATTTCAGTTCCGCTTTCTCTTCCACAAATTAACTTTAAATGAAAAATATTCTGATAGCTTTTGTACTTAATCTTTCATTTTCTTTCCTTATCTTTAACTTTTTCTAAATCCTCAAAACCTATGTGGGAGTTCCCTGTGTCTCTTACAAAATTCAGGTAATAATGTATTTATTTAAGATAATAAATGCATTCATTAGTCATATAGCTTTTAGACATTTTGAATAAAAAGCCTTCACTGACCTCTTTTGGCCACACCAGGAATACCCTTTTCTGTACACTGAATTTTCTTCTGTGTTTTTTCTCTTCCATTTTAGAAACACAAGCTTTGTTCAAATCTAGAGTTCAAACCTAGCTGATAACAGAGAGTATGTTTGTGGAACTATTAGAACTAACAGCTGATACATTCTTTGTTCATTACGTGAAAGAGTGCTCAGTATGAAATACTATTCAAATTGTCTGTTAGCTCTCTGCAGCAATGGCTTTGCCAACAACATCCATGTCCAAAAGGCACTGACATTGTTAGTCTGTATCTCTGCATGTCGAAGTCTCTTGACTAAGAATCTCTATTTTTATTTATGAATTCTAGTTTTAATTCTCTGAATAACTTGCAGCAACATCAATACTCTCCTGAGATACAGGGAATAATTCCTCATGTTAATTGTAGAGACTGAACTTAGCAAAAGATAGGAAGAAGGGGGAAGAGAAGAGCTTGTGATGTACAGACACTAATTACGAAGTCAATGTTGGCAGCATTGGAATTAAAAGACCTTTGTGTGATCCCCTGTCATGGAGCCCAGAGAGGCAAAGGGGAACCACCCTGGTCTAAATAAGGAGGAAATGGGATTCTTGAGGTCATCTGTCAACTTGGTAGTCTTTATCTCTCACTGATGCAGACAAGCTGTCTAAACTCAGACCCTATTTTGCCCTAACTTTTTAGTAACTCATAAAGCACCATTCAGAGTTTCAAGCTGGGGCCCTGGCGCTCGTTACATGCAGGACAGGAGAAGTATTAGCTGCCCAGAAAAAGGGATTTTTAGCACTCTGTCTTTTAGGGGGTTTCTAGTCACTGCTCACTACTGCTGAAACACAGACTGAGCTTCCTTAGGACCTGCTTCCAAACTGAATTACTTTGCATATTAATGAATTCCCCCTATGCAGTTTTATTTCCATTAATACTTGGTGCTGGCTATGTTACTGCTTATCAGACATTTTTATCTCCTTTTCAAGTAGTTCATGCACAAGTTCTGTAACTTGTGTGTGTGTGTGTATTTTGTTATATTAGTGCGTGGTGCTGTGTCTACTCACAAGCCTTCCCATAATCCTTCCCACCATAGCTACAGCAGGACTGTCACAGATTCATTTGCTCATGTCTAGTTTTGGTTTACAAAAAAAAATTTATATGAGGTCTCATTTCTTTTAAAATGAGTTCTGAATCTATTTGGAGAAATTCTGATGCCATTGAAACTCACTTCTCTGGACTTCATGCGAGCAAGTGTTTGTGCCTGCATTTGAGAAAGTCTGGGAATTCCCCCAGGGTCCAAAAGTTTCTAACACCACAGGTGAGGGCTTTTCCCTCCCACCTCTGTAGCGTTCCTTGTCTAGCTTCTCATCCTATGAGTTGTTCTTTTTTTTTCCCCATTGCCACACACATACTTATGTTTTGATTACTGAATTTCTGAACAGCCTTCCTTGAGAAGGACAGAAGAATGCTATTTAACCCTGAGGCACTGAGGTGCATGGAGGTAAAGTGATCCAGAATCTTGTGGGGGGTCCATGACAGAACATGGCTTTGGGCTCAGATCTCCCCATGCTAAAATTAGGCTTCATCTTTCCCATTCAGGCCTAGCCCTGTTATTTATGATATTAGTTGTTAATTGTAGTTTGTGCTTGTTTTTCAGCACAAGGTTTGTATTATATCAGCTGAAGAATTTTCTCCAGAATATGTGGATCCTGAAGTGCAGTGCATAGCTGCTTACAGGAGTACCCGTGATGGAAGGTAACTTGCTTGGTTTTACCCTTCCCATTACCTGAAGATGACCTTGAAAGGCAGAGTAATTGTAATTCCTTTGCTTAGCAACTCACAGGTGATTTGTAGGCCACTTTTGCAAAGTAATATTTGCAAAAAAGCTGAAGTGTTTGTGTTAGCTCAGACAGTCTTTGCAGAGTGTTTTCTTAATGCCAGCCTCTTCCTGGCCTATCTGAAATAACAAGTGCTGATGCGTTAGAAAATACGTGTCTTTCACATGCCATCCAGTATGAGACTTGTCAGAGCTGGAGAAACATTACTACTTTTGTGGCCTGAAATGCTTACTGTTCCATATGGAGTTTTCTTCTGCACCTTACTGTTTCAGCTGTCCAGAATGGCTTTAATTTGTCATTAAGTAGGGGATGTGACTGCCCTTTCAGGCACAAATCCACCAGCTCAACTTGGCAGCATCAAATTATTCAACATGTAAACCCCCACTTCACAAACAAGCCATTCCCTTGTCCATCTCATCATGGGGCCCTTAGGGTAGATGTGCCCTCATCATTCACCCCACACAGTAATGCCCGGTGATCCTTCTTCTCCATTATATTTTATGGGACCAGTAATTAGAGGACTCATATACTGCTTGGTTGACCCAGGCAGATGGCTCTTCTCTTGTTGTAAAGATCTGAACCTGAACCCTCACTTTCCAAGTGGTCAGGTTTGGATTCGCCAGAGCATTTACTGTGTCCTGTTGAAGCTCTTCCCCTCTCCATCTTTTATTCTTTTGGACAGAGCAGAACTATCACTGCAGCTTCCAAATTAGGGAGTTCCACATCTCCATGCCTGTTGTGCTCCCCGGGCTGTCCCTCGTGATGCTGCTCTTAAGGCTTTCTTCCTACTGATCTGGCAGTGGGAAGGGCCTCAAAGTAAAAATGCCATTTGCAGGACTTAAGAGGCGGAAAGAGTTGTGACTAAGTCTAGTAGTTTTCCAGATGCAAGCTTCTAATATAACAGTTGAGTTGAAATAGAAAGCAGAAAAATCTGGATAGGAAATTGGATGAAAGCATGTGACTGTACTTGACTTCCAAGCATGCATAGCACTGAATCGCAGCTGTAATTCTTCTGTTTAGTGTTACTACTGAGAGCAGCTTTCTATGACTGGGGATACTTGTCCTTGTGCCAAAGGTATTTTGCAAATCTGGGCATTTATATTCTGAGTAAAACAGAGGAAGGAGGCTGGGTGAAAAACACCCGTTTAAAATAAAGTTGATGTAGAAACTTGCACCTTTTACTTTGGTTTTGTGTTGTTTTGTTTTTAAATTTCATTGTATTTGGATAGTATACTGCATGTTAATATTCTGTTATTGTTAGTATTTTTTGCTTTCCTGAAAGTGTTTAAGTTCACCAAGTAGAGTCTTGTCTCAGTTTAACAGTATTATAAGTGGATGCTGCACATGATTTCCCACACAGGCCTGGCAAATACATCTCAGTTCTGGCCCTGAAACATACTTACCATTCCGGTTCTGGTCCTGTCTTGAGCAAGGATTAATCATTGTCTGTTGAGTACTTAAAAAAGTGAACAAATACTATCAGGAAACCCCCAAAGACATTTTATCCCGCAATCTTGGAAACAACTTCTCTCAATCAAGTTCTTCAGAATTAAATATGCTAAGGAAGAAATACTTAAATACAGCAGTCAATGAACAAGGATGCTTTCAAGGAGTACTGTTATTTATTTTGGCTCCAATTCTACAAATATTTGAGTGTATACTTAACTTTTAAGTATTTAAGTAGTCCCATTAACTTCAGTGGGAAAATTTGCATGTTTAAAGGATACACCTATGTAAATATTTGTAGAACTGAGAATTCAATATTAGTACAGATTCTGGTGAATGGAACTAACTGGATTAACTAAAATGTATTTAATTTTTAACACTCTTGGTTCCCCTAAGTTTCCTCTTCCTTAACTCTTTACATTGAGACTTAAAGTTAGGGAAATTTTGACTGACTAAGATCAGTTAATGTGCACTTTCCCCTTTAGAAGTTAAATCTGTATTTCTTGTTTTCAATTACTTTCTGATAATTTACATAAAATCTAAATAGGAACAGGGATTATTATCACACTAATAATTGCAATACAGTCTAATATATTGACTTTTCTGAGCCAACAGTTCTTCCTGTTATGATGCTTAAGAAATTCTTCTGGCCCCAAGAATAATTGCTGTAATTCTGTGTTTAGCGCAACATGCATTCCCTCAGTTTATGAAACTCCGCCATCAGCTTTGGTTTTGGATCCATTCAAAGATGGGAAGATTTCCGAAGTACAGAAGAATGTGCTCTATGACCCACCCAGTGCCCCTTTACCTTCTGATTCAGTTAAGGGAGTCACCTTGACACCACTACAGGTATCTCATATTCTGAAAACTTTGTTTCATAAGTCACAAAGTATGTTCTTGCAAAGTTAAGTAGATGAAACACTGTAAGAGAGTCAAAACTGAATGATGTGATATGATCAAAATGTTGCAGGCTGAATAAGCCACAGAGACAATATATAGAAAGAAAAAAAAGCCAGCTTCTTCCTAAACCACACAATAGTCTCACAGACTACAGGAGAATGTTAGATGTGCTTGGCAGGCAAACAGAGCATGCAGTTGTAATGCCATGTTCTTTCAAGATACTTAACTTGCTGAGAGATGCTAAACCTCATCTCTTTCACTGCAGGTAGGTGGCACTGAGCACAGCTGATAAACCCAAGAATATTTCACAAAAACAAATATAATATCAGAGCTGTTCTTATTTCTCCAGAACCAGATTACCTTGAGTGGCAGAGTGCCCGACTTGGGCAGATACATATTTGTGGTACATTTTTATCAGCCGGCACACCCGGTGTTCCCTGTGCAAGTCCATGTGGATGCAGGACGTGTGTGGTCAGGTAAGGATCTGAATTTGATCTAATCTCTTTCCAGGTTGACCCTGGCTGGATACCAGGTGCTTACCAAAGCCACTCTTTCACTCCCCTCCTCAGAGGGACAGGGGAGAACAAATATAACAAAAGGCTTGTGAGTAGAAATAAGGACACAGATCACTCACCAGTTACCATCATGGGTAAAACAGACTTGACTTGGGCAAATTAGCGTAATTTATTACCAATCAAATCAGAGTAGAGTAATGAGAAATAAACCTCAATTTTCAGACACCTTCCCCTCACTCCTCTCTTCTTCCCAGGCTCAACCTTACTCCCAGTTTTCTCTAATTTCTCTCCCCAAGCAGTGCAGAGGGACAGGGAATGGGGGATGCAGTCAATTCCTGACACATTTCCTCTGCTGCTCCTTTCTCCTGTGTAGGTACTTCCGTGGGCTACCAGTGGATCTCTGCTCCACTGTGAACCTCCATGGGCTGCAGGGAAATCTCTGCTCCAGCAGCTGGAGCACCTTGGCCCCCTTCTTCACTGGCCTTGGTGTCTGCAGTTATTACTCTCTCACATGCTCTCACTCCTCTCTCTGGGTGTAGTTGCCATGGTACAGGTTTATTTTCCCCTTTCTTAAATATGTTATCCCAGAGGTACTGTCGTGGTCAGCCTCAGACTTGGCCAGTGGTGAGTCTGTAGTGGAGCCAGCTGGCATTGGCTGTTTGACATGGGGGAAGCTTCTGACAGGTTTCCATAGAACCACCCCAGTAGCCCCCTGCAACCAAAACATTTACACACTAACCCAGTACGTTTTTTTCTTCAAGGTACCTTCAGTGCTTCATTCTGCCCTCATACGTCTGGCTGTCGGGATCAAGTGATTGCAGAAAGCCAGATTGAGCTTGACATTTCTGAACCCGAGGTCTCTGTTACGGTGACAATACCAGATGGAAGAATGCTAGTTGTGGTATGTTTATTACATAAATGTACTTGAAAATGCTAGTCTCAGTTTCACCATTCATTTAGAGATAGATGCAAAGATGAAATCCAAAAAGAATAATATTTTTTAATGTCGTATTTCAGATTTTTAGGATATTTTGCACTGCTTTGGTTTTATTTTTAATTTTTAAGATACTATATACTGTTTTTATTGTACACTGCTTGTAGCATCACAACTCTGAGAGGAATGTAGGAAATGTATTTTCCTTTTTTTTTTTGTTAAAATGCTGCAGGTTTTGAGAAAATCCAGAATGTATAGTGAAGCAACATTTAAATATATAAATGCCTTAGCTTGTGTCTTTTTGTTTTTCTCTGAAATGTACAATTTAGCTTTCTTGTTGTTTTAAGGAAAATATCTTAGTTGTTCCAGCAGACACCTACAGTTACAAAATGCTTGACAAAAAGACAGTGGACAAGTCATTTGATTTTATCAGCCAATGTGGAGGAAACAGTTTTTATATTGAGTAAGCATCACTTTTTAAAAAAACTGAATATTGACAACAAGCTGAGAATAATATTAATTTTACTTTGTATTAAAGAGATGTATAAAATCCCCATTACTGTGCTACATTAAAATGCTTTTCGTGGCTTATACTGGCCCATTAAATTTCCATGAGTCATTTTCCATGACTTTCTATTGCAAATGCAATATAAAGGTAGAGCTTTATTGCTCACAGTACAAAAGAGGAAAATTATGTCATCTTTCTGTCTCTGGTATTTCCTTCTTTGGTATTTGGTATTTTGCTTGGCATGTCTGAACTGATATAACTAATACATGCACTTGCTTTGAAAAAAATCTTTTACTTTCATGTTGAAAGCCATTCACCACTACTTTAATTATCCTTGCACGTGTACTGATGCCATCCTTATGTCAAACTGTTTGAAAGACAGGACCCTAATTTACTGAACCACTGTAAAGCACTTTCATAACCATTCCCAAGTGCCAGTACTTACATGATTTATATTTCAATTTAAATAGCCCAGAAAGATCATCGGCCTTCTGTAAGGACTCTGTCAGATCGCTAGTGGCTTTCTACAACAATGGAGCCCTGCCATGTAATTGCCATAGAGCAGGTGCCATGAGCCCTACGTGCAGCCCCCTGGGAGGACAGTGTATTTGCAGACCTAATGTCATCGGTCGGCGGTGCAGCCGATGCCAAACCGGCTACTATGGATTCCCATTTTGCAAGTGTAAGTACATGCTCGGGGGTGTTCAGCACCTGACATGACCTTTTATTTAATCCTCTGAATTTACTGCAGATGTGCCACAGCCTCGATTTTCTTTGTAGGGCTTTATCCTTTGAGAGGCTGGTTGAGCCATCTTAGCTTTACCACAGTGTAGTGTTCAGTTTAAGGCAGAAATAAGCCCATTCCCTTAAAGCACACCTAGCTCACAATGAAGTCTGGCTTTGCATGCGTTGTCTCATCGGGTGTAGTAGGCTTACAGCTAAACTGGTTAAAATCTGTATTATCACTGTTTCAGTGAAATGGATTTTTTTCTGCATTGCTAAATCATTTCCAAGTTATTGTTGTTTAATTCCATTTTGTACCTTCAACTGTTTCCATAGATGATCAGAGACACAGCATTGCTAATTCCTCATATTCTCATGTTAATAACATCAACAGATCTATAGATTACACCAACAGTCCTTGGCTGCCTTCACAGATACTATACTTGATGTTTATAAACACTGCTTTATAAAAGTGGTGCCATTAACACCAAAACTACTTGTCTTTTAATCCTTGTAAGTTGTGGCATGTGATTAACAATGCCTGTGGTGAAGTTAAGCAACTGATCTGTGGAAAAGAGCCAAGCACTAAACCCGTTCTTTAAAACTACTGTTGCAGTCACATAGTTGGTTTCTATGACCCTGAACTTTAAACTCATGAGGGAGAGAAAATAGTCATGTCCTCTATATATAAAGGTTGTGTGTGTTTGTTTCATATAGAAGTTCAGTAAGAGTTGATTATTGTAAAATGAGATGTGATTGATATGTAGAACATTTTCTTTGACCTAGTATGCAACTGTGGGCAGCGTCTATGTGATGACATGACTGGTAAATGCATTTGCCCTCCACGAACCGTGAAACCAAAATGTGAAGTGTGCGACAAACATCACTTCAGCTACCACCCCCTCGCTGGCTGTGAGAGCTGCAACTGCTCCAAAAGAGGAATCGTTGATGTGTCAAACCCAGAATGTGAAAAAACTAATGGGCAATGCAAGTAAGTTTGGGTTATGTGCATTATAAACAGGGGCGTGAGTGGTTTTCTTCACTGTTCTTTTCAGGTATTTGGAGGGGGTATGGGAAATTCAATGCGTTCAGCCTTCACTGTGAACAAAGTGGATTTTATCCATTGTGAACAGTTGTAAACTAACCCCACTTTTGTGGAAGGTTGAAGTCTCTGAAATTAATCATATGCCCACAGTTCCTTTTGTTAGCAGGTGCATGCCTTGAATAATGCCATAAATCTTCCAGCTCTGCTTACCTATATTCAGCATCGTTCATCAAACACTAAGTCACCATGAACACCTTGGGTGCAGGGAGAGAGGTTCTGCAGTAGAAGCACTGCATAGCTGCAGAAGTCTAATTCTGTTGTGAGCATTTTTATCCTTCAAAATCAAATCTGTTCATAGTCAGTTCTAGGGCTATTTAAAATGTCACGCTATTCAAATCTGAGAACAACACTAACCTGCTGTTTTTATTCTGTGGAAATCATGAAGTGGTGTCATAGCCATGCAATCACTTCAAAGATCCACCTGCCTGTTTTAATTTTCTGTTTCTCACTCCATTCCTGCCTCCCCTATTGACTCCCTCCTCCTCCCTATGTTTGTTGATAAAGATGCAAACCAGGAATAAAAGGACGTCAGTGTGATCAGTGTGCTCCTGGAACTTATGGTTTCCCTAACTGTGTGCCATGTGGCTGTAACAGAGATGGAACAGAACCACATGTTTGTGATCCCCAGACAGGAATTTGTCTTTGCAAGGTCAGATAAATCAAATTACTTCTGTGTTCACAAGCATCATTTGCAAATCAGTGCCTGTATCATATTTAATGGGGTGAATGAAGTGAGTTTATCACTAAGTTTTCAGTATAAATTAAATGCAGCTGTAAAAAAACTTATCACACCTTGCAGTATGTGTACAGATTGTCATGGTAGTGTTAGATGCCATTTTTTAATGACTTCAATATCTGTCAGTTGTACAGCTGTCTTAGCTTTTGCAGGATGTTAAAGAGCTGCAGAGTAGATGTCCATTGATGCACTGAAGTGATCTGTACCCTGCGCAGATCTGCTTTATCCGCCTGCATCTTGACTTTTGGATGTGAACCAGGTCCCATGCTTTTTTTAGCCATGGTATGGCAGTTGACATTTTACCACATCATTAAAGCCAGGAAATCTTCTTTTGTTCTGATCTGCATAATTAAATGTGATAAATGTGAACTTTCACAGGTGACCTTTTATTTTGTAGGCTTGCAAAAGCCAGCAGGAGGGTTTTGGCAGTGAAGTTACCAGCTGTCTCTGATTAATATTTCTTACTCAGTGGTTCACTTTATGACCTCGAAAGAAAGCTCCTAAGATAGTCTCCAAGACAGTTTTATTGCATTTGGAATGTGGTCTCTTTAGAAAATCACACAGTTTCATTCATATTTTCATGCATTGCAATAAATACCTCACTGAAACCAAAAGGAAAGCACTGAGATTTCTTTGAACTGTGCCTTCTCAGGAGAATGTTGAAGGTGCAGCATGTGACACTTGCCGACCAGGATCCTTTTATCTGGACCCTTCTAATCCCAGGGGATGTACCTCTTGCTTTTGTTTTGGGGCAACCAGCAACTGTCGCAGCACGAATCGTCGTAGAACCAAGGTGTATCCAATATGCTTATTTATTTTCTATCCTGCACCTACATTTATTGCATGAAGGACATTTCTAAGGATAAGAAATATTATCCAAGCAATAGTTCAAATTTAGTTTAGCATTCTTAAGACTCAGGTGTAGTCTGAAAGTGCCTTTCAGTGGAAATGGCCCTTTTTACTTGTTTGTTTACAAATCACTAGTTGGAATGAAGTTGACCTGGCCTTTATCTTGCTTGCTTTGTCTTCAACTCTAAGTCAGCATTACAGTCAATGATCTCCTTCAAGATGCTTTGATAAGCACATGTCATTTTACATGTCTCTATCATAGATACATTTTTTAAACTGAAAAAATGTGTGACAGATTCTACAGAGATGGTAAAAATTATCTTACTTTCTTCCCTATAAAAGACACATGGCATCTGAAGACAGATTCTTAGTAGCACAAGTGAATGGTAAGACCGAAAAAAGCAACAACTGCTTGAAACAATGCAAGAGAAAGGAAAAGAGTAAAGCAGAGCTATAATCATGGATGAGGAGTTTAGTGAAGGTTTAGACATAGACTAGATGCAATCCAGATTGTGGTTCTTTATGAGCAAAGGACAAAAATCTGGCCTCAGTGAAATCAGTAGCAAATTTCCATTTGCTCTAGGAAAATTCCCTCTAGTGATTACTTGTCCTAACCAAAAATTGTTTCTGGAAACATGTTTATCTTCTTGTTCTATTGCTCTGGCCAACTAAGAGCAACATACTACAGAACTGTTGTGGTAGGTATTCATTACACATTCTTTCTCTCAGTATAATGGTAAATAAAAGGATGCATGGTCTCTCAGGAAACAACAGCCATAAACATAAAAAGTGCATTAAAGGGCCAAAATATTAGGTTACATTGCCTGCATCTCCAAAATACCATGCCGTATCCCCTCCCTCACACCTTGTATCTACCACAACCAGTCCAAATTCTGTCTTTTAGGTTAGCGTCCTGGGTTTGATTTTGGAATGGACTTAAAAAAGCACCTCCAAATTATGTCCTTGGGTTTATGTACACAATTCCTAGTCACCTTCAGAAGGGTATGTCTTCATGAGACTGAAGACAGAATTTAGTTTGCAGATGACAAAACAAATGCCAGCATCCCAAGTAGCTTCGGCACAGCTGTCCCATTATTCTCTTTTGAGGTCTATGCAATATCCACTGCACAAAGAGTTTGGGCTTCCTCTGAAGTGGCTAGTTTTCATGGCAGGAGAATTACAGAGGCTAAACATTTTCTTCTCATTACTTGGTGCTGGTCAAGTTTAATAAAGGATGAGACAAGCTTATTTCCTTTATGTATCTTTCATTAGTTTGTCGACATGAGAAACTGGCACTTGGAGGCAGTGGATGAAAATACTGACATTCCAGTCACTTTCAATCCAGTCAGTAACAGTGTAGTGGCTGATGTTCAAGAATTGCCTGCTTCTGTACATAGTTTGTATTGGAAAGCACCGCCATCTTACCTGGGAGAGAAGGTAAATACCACTTAAATCATCTATTTTAATAACAGAAATTAATTTTTTGCCAGCATTGTTGTTAAAAAGTCTGTTTTTCTTAGATATGCTTCTTTCTCTTCCCTCACAAGATTGTTATCTCTGTTACCTGTCATACCAGGAATCACAACAACTAATTACTCAGAATTAATCATGTTGCTCGGTGTCAGAGAGGTCTTTATGTGAACAGTATGGTCAGAAGCTGTGGTTCAGGGAGCTGGTACCTTCAGCTGCTTTTCTGAAACCCGGAACACACAGAGCCTGCCAATCCCTTAGATTCTTTAGATTCTGTCCTAGGCAGATTTCCAAAAGAATAAAAGGTGATTATGTGCTCAGTGGCACACAAAAAGCCCCAACCTTTTGCACTTGCTATGTTGCCTGGGAAGAGCAACTGGTTTTCTAACCTTTGTGTTCTTTGAACTTCTTGCTGCTCTGTCAACTCGTCCATGGGAGCAGTCTTTTTCTCATCATTAATACCATCAGCATCTCAGCCCAAGGATCACAGTGACAAGGGGCACTTTGCTAATGGTGACTTGCAGGCCTGGAGCCCCAGGTTCTTCCTTTTTGGAACTCTGACAGTGTCAATAGTTATTAGCCAGTTGCAGGACACACACGCTTTTCGGGTGCAATCCTACTGATATACAGGAGAACACAAATGGGATAGACACCAGAGCATTAAAGATGGTGCAATTTTGAAGTTCCTCTTGCTCATTTTAAAAACTAGGGCAGTATTTTTCATCCTGCTCTCCTATGCTCAGAGGTCCATGAACAGCATGTTCATTTAGGGTGCTTTTTGTTAATGTTAGAGGTTCTTGTTTCAATGCCTACAAATTATTTTTGAAAGAAATTTCATGTTAAAGCATACATTATCACCTACAGCGTTGAACCAAAAAGACTTTTGTTGTTCTCATAACAAGATATAAAGCAGGCAATAACCCTTTATAAACACAGCTATGAAGAACAGTGCTATGAGTTCTATGCTGCGTTTCACAGTATCTTTCTAGGCCTGCCATGACTCTCTTTCATGTGCAATGACAACACTGTAAATAAAATAGTCCTAATTTGGGTCCTGCTTTTGCGATACATAGTGTGTTAGTGTATATTTTAGCACAAGCAATACTGCAGTAATGAAAATCCCCCCAAGATGCTATCTACCTGTTAGTTTATAAGCTCATAAATTTACCAGTTATTCAAGTTACTGTAGTTTGAAAATGTCAGGTTTTGGACTGCTTCCAGTGATAGCATCTCTTTCAGAAAATGTGAACAAGAGCATGTCAGAGATTTTTCAGTATGATGAGGGTTTAAATACTGTTTTCCATTATCTTAAACCTTTTAACTAGTTCCACTGGAACATTTATATTTAGCAGAGTACATTTTCTTTCCTATCTCTGTCTTTTGTTTACAAAGTTGAAAGGGAGTCACATGTAAAGTCTATAGCAGTGCAGAAACTAACAGTCATTGAGAAATTTGGATCACATTGTCCCCATTTTCTGCTCTCTTGTATTTTAACATTCTATTTAATAGACAACTCTTAATGTTAGAAAATAAATACTATACATGTGGAATACAGAGAGTGGTTTATAAGACCAATATTTTCCCATTAAAAAAAAAAATTGAGAAAATTTTGCATATTTTGAATTTTCTTTTTTTTCCTTCCTAAAAAAAATTATTTATACAGGGTGCTTTGATTGTGTTTGCAAAATATAGCCAATTTTCCCAGTGATGCTTTTGAAAATGCAGTTGACATTAATTGCATCCCTGTGATCCAAGGAACAAATTTAGTATTGAGATGTCAGTATTTTGTTTGTAATTTGTTGAAGTTTTTGGAAAGGGGTAGATTGAAAGCTGGTGCTTACCTGTAGAACAGCAAAACCTGACAAAGCAGTTCTTCCCCCCCATGTCAAAACCAAACATAAGATATAAGGGGAAATGACAAGAGGTGCAAAACAAAACAGTGTATCTATGCCAAAACGTCTGATTTCCCCTAGTTACCCACAAACCTTCTTTCTAGGCTCTCGTGGAACAAAAACTAGGCTATGCCTGGAGCTTCCTTTCCTTTCAGTATGTTCCATACTGAGTCACTCATACACCACCCAGGGAAGCTGTTTGTCAGATGAATCAAACATACTTGCCTGTGTCTGTTCTGGGCAGCAGTGCATGGATTTGGTTGGGTTTGAGGCCGTCTCTGGTCACCTGTAGTTGAGCCAAAAGAAGTGTGATTTCATCTCAGCCTACAGCACTGGCCCGCTTACAGCAGAGCTGGTATCGGTAGAAGTCATGTCCTCCAGAAGGTGGAGCAAAGATTTCCTAACTGAATTTGTGTTTGCAGTAAGTTTAGAAAATACTGGCCAGTGAAACCCACCTTTAAACATACTTAGTCTGACTTCTTTTTATCCATGGCTGTTCATGGGGTTCACTATAACTTTCATTTTCAATCTTGATGCACCAAGTCTGTTTTTGCCATCAGGGGAAGAACAATGTTCATGTGAACATGTGATTTCTCCATGACACATATGGTGTGAACCCAGGCATGAAAAAGAACCTCATGATGCAGGTAGTCTTTCAGAGAATAGTATCTGCTCAAGAAGTTACATCAGCTACACAGTAAAAAAGTAGTTTCTTTCTAGTAACACTCTTTTCATATTTTTTCTAAAGCATAAAGAGTAAATATTTTATTTACAGTGCTAGTAAACTGAACTACAAAGTTGCATTAATATCAAGCAACAGTGCAGTAAAGTGTCTCTGTTCTTGTGCATTTTGCTACAGCTTTCTTCATATGGTGGCTTTCTAAGCTACCAAGTGAAATCTTTTGGCTTACCCAGTGAGGGCATGGTTCTTCTGGATAAGAGGCCTGATATACGACTAACAGTAAGTTTGAAATACCATTTTTTCTTTGAAGCAACACCAAAACCCTGATTTTTATGTTACCTGACAGCTATGGCAAATTTTGCTTGTGCTTAACTTTAATAGCAACTTGCTATTTTTCTATAAAAGTGCTTTTACTGCATTTTGCTCAAAGCCATCAACACATCTGCCTCTGTTGCCAAAGTAACATATTATTAAGCATAATTGATTTGAGAGCAAATAAAAAGATAAAAAAGGATTTTCTCTGTAAAATGCACCTGTGGGAAAAAAAAATTAATTAGTGCCTTGCACACTTGTCAACAAGTATGGCCTCGTCTCTGCAAAAGATGCCCTGAATTCCATATGTAATTAATCTCATTTTCCGTGAGAATTTTCTTCAGCATAAAATTAAGCATAATTATAAGGCTTCAAGGGACTGAAATAAAAATGCATTTTAGGTTAACATTTTTTTTAATTTAACCACTTTTTTGCCAAAATTGAAATCTTTGCCTATTTGTTCAAATTCTCAAGGAGGGAGCGTTTGTTTCCTCAGACCATCAGAAATAGTAATTCAGTATTTCAGGATTCTTATTGGGCAGCATGCCTCATAAAGTACTAAAGTCATATCCATAGCTGCTGATTCACCAGGATTCAAAGAAGAGTGTTTGAAAATGCAAAAACATTTTACTGAAAAACACTAACTTGTTCCTGTGAAAATTGATCAGCATTAGTTTGAGTCTCTTTGTGGTTTACTTGAAAGCAACAATAGGCAAAAGCAGTGAAAACCTTGCCGACACTAGAACGCAGTGCTCATTATACCACTTTGCTGACAACATGGCATACAGTTTTTCTAGTATCACTTAGTTTGTATCCCCCAAAGAACAGGGTTAATGTGCTTTACTAAATTTTATTGCATCTGTACACTTCACTGTAACAAGTAGTGAAACAGCAGTGTTACATCCTCATTCTCACACAGGGCCATCAAATGGAAGTTGTTTATATGGATCCCAACAACCCACTGCCTGATCGTCAATATTATGGCCGTGTGCAGCTGGTTGAGGTAAGAACTGAAAAGGGAATAGTCTTTTCTTCACAGTGATGCATAAAAAAATATGTGCTGAAGTACCAAATACTTGATAATGGTAATGAATATAAACTTAAATACCATAGACAAATATGAACATTTTTTCTCTCTCTTTACTGCCACATTGAACCTGGGTTTTAGTTCATGCCACCTAAATGTAGCACCTCTGAGGTAGGCATCTCGTCCAGTTTAGCCCTTAGCACTCCCTCCAGGGCCAGTGGAATAATATACTGAGTCAGCCATCAATGGAAGATGATTCATTGCAGCCCCAGACTGTACTTAATGGGGATGGAACGAACTGTTGTCTGTTTTCCTTGGTGTCTAGGTACCTAGTTTAGAGTGGGTGTCCAGCATTAAGGTAGGTGAATTTAGCAGGCATTATTCCTACCTTAAATCTGTGCACAGGATGTCAAACTGGGTTATTTATTTTTGTCTCATGCAGGCAAAAGAGGTGTTTCTTCAAGCCAGATTCCATTTTCAGTAATGCAGTGTCTATTAACAGGAAGAAAGCATGTGAAGGCACCCTGAAAGACTGGATTTCTAGGACTCTTAGCAATAAAAGCATCTTCCTCAACCCTTTTATGGTTCAGTGGGTGATATCTCAAAGAAATTTGGATGACTGAAAAAGAACCTACAGGCTTCCTCCCTTCTCAATACCTCAAAGCCAAACATACTTTGCAAAGTACAGGCTACATCCCTTTTTATGCTCATTGTTCTTTTTTCCACCCACCCTATGTTTGTTTTCCTGTCCTCTGTTTCACTCCACACCAACTGGCATGATCAAGATTTGTTCCATGGGTCTTTTCTCCCTTTTCATGTCCTCCAGTCTTCTTTGCAGACACTCCTTTCAAGAAGCTTCAGAGCTGTGCTCATTTTGTACCCTTAATGCACAGGGAAACTTCAGGCATGCCAGCAGCAATAACCCTGTATCCAGAGAAGAACTGATGATCATCCTGTCCAGACTGGATGGCTTACACATCAGAGGCCTTTACTTCACGGAGACTCAGCGATTAACGCTTGGTGAGGTTGGGCTGGAGGAAGCCACCAGCACAGGAAGTGGCAGCGTTGCATACAGTGTAGAGACATGCTCCTGCCCTCCAGAGTACGCTGGTGACTCATGTCAGGTAGGAAACGTTTGCCTCAGTGCTGTACCATTATCTTCTCTCTTGCCTACAGCTATACATACTGGGTTAGTTAGAGGAACAGGCTAGTTATTAAAGTAATTAAACGCGCTTCTTGTAAGCCTGTGCGCTTTCAATGGCTTGAGTGCTTTCACTGTCTAAGAAGCACTGTAGGGTTATTCAACTCGTGATTACTTTTGTGGAGCTGTGAATGCTGTTTTACATGTATAAGGCACTATAATGAGGGGTTCTTCTTCGATGCCCTCTGAGAGGCTGAATGATCTCAGTCAACACTTACCTTAATGGAGTGAAGGTCAGAATGGATTTGATCAAAGTCTGTGAGACCATACACAGTGGAGAAGATTCCTGATATTCCTTATTTTAACAGGGTCCAAGGGAACTATCCTGAATCTAGATAGTTCTACTATATTTATAGAAAAATGTTTGAAATCTGAAATTAACATATTTGCAAAAAAAATATTTGGAAATATTTTTATGAAAGATAATGAAACATTGGAAAGTAATAATAATGTTACCTGAAGACTGGTGAAATCCTAACTACAGTTATATATCCTATCCCTGATGCTCTAATTCTTTTGGATGTCACTTTGCTTAGCGTAAAGCTTGACTGTTGCCATGTGTAAGTACCCAGTGCAGCAAAACAAAGCACTGGAGAGATAAGCAGTGTACAAAGTGCACAAAATATGAGGAATCATGTTCAGAAAATGGTTGAGGGTTACTATAAAGCAGCAATTGCTGTACTAACCTTGCAAAAGTGTTTTGAAATGAGAATGAATGAATATCTAGACTGGAGCAGCTGCAGAAAGACTGAACAAAAATGTGTGGGGCTGTCCTATATTTCATGTGTGTATCCACTGCTCAGGGCAGCTATTCATCATCTGTTGAACACAATTTTGGAATTATTTTTTTTTCCCCATGCATTTGATGTTCTGTGCCACACACAGATCAGCGAGCACTGACTGAAATTCCTAGTGCCATTGCACTGCTTTCAATGTACTGCTTTGATAAACCAAGCTTTTTGGGGGGGTTTCAGTGTAACCTGGTTGAAATACAAGGCAAAGGAAGTGATCAAGACACTCACCTGGGTAGTTAGTAAGCCCCGTATATTTATACAGCATTACTCAGTCTGTGATTTACTGCTCTAATCACCCAGCTCTGTCTGGCTGCCTTAGGTGGGGAGGAGGTGATGCCTGCCACACCCCGACTTAGGTATATATTGAGCTACAGGAACTTCGAGGTTACTTGTTAACCTCAGGAACAGTAATGTGTGCTGTACGACTTGACTCACGTATAAAGTTTAAAGGTGGGGCCCATCACAGCACAGAGCCTCATTAATCTGAGTCAGAAGCTGGAGAAGAAGGGGGCGTATAAGAGAAGAAACGGGTGAGCACCGAAAGGCTAGCAGCGTATGTTCGCAGTGGAGCCAAAGTAAAATCATGGCCCAAGCACAGAGGCCAAGACATGTAGGATGGCTGGTTGTCACATTAGTGTCCCTGGGGCGTTGTTTAGCGCAAGATATGCAACAGAGGCTCTCCTATCCCCACCTTCAGGAGAGGAGTCAGCAGCAACAAGTTCAAACGGATTTTTACCCGAGACAGGTAATCTGCTCATTTTCTCTTCTTCGCCTGCTTCCTTCTTTCACTTTGTTTTTAAATGAACTCATTTAGTAATAACCTATGCATTACTTAATATAAAAGTAATGAGAAGGCTAATCCTACGTCTCAAAGTGCTTTGCTAACAAGAATGTGTGCAAGAGTTTCCTTTAAATTGCTGTTTACTTGAAAACAATGATCCTAAACACGTAAGCACTTGAAACTGCCTAGAGCTTTATCTTCATGTGAAATCAATTTATCATTTGTGTGGAAGTCACAAATGCTGCTTCAAAAACAAAGTGCCCACATACTCCAAATGTGTCGCTTCAAAGACAGCATAAATAGAAAAACAAAAGGCTGCACAGATATTTTCCAAATGCATTTGGATGTGTTTTTTAAAAAGTGTGATTCATTTTGCTCTCCAAAAAAAGACTGTAAGTAAATAAAACTTATATGCATTAGAGCCTATATTTTACTTAGTCATGCTGTTTAATGTATTTCAGACCCTGGCTTCTTCAGAAGCTGTGTATATTGGATCCCTGTTGTTCAGGGAACATATTCACCCTTTTAAAAATGCATCTGAAAAACTTCAAATGTCTGTCCTAAATTTAGTCCTTGCTCATACTGAAGTCAGTATTTAAAGCTGTTGATGGTATTAGTATTCTGCATACCTTTTTTTTTTCATTTATCCTATATGTAGAGAAGGCAAAGGTGCCACTGGCAACTGTTGAAACAGCAGTAACTCAATATTTCTTTTGGAGTCTGCTTTGTGAGAGCTGAATGGTTGTTTTCTTCTGGTAGTTCTATCGTTGATAAATTCAGTGGTTAATCCTGCCTCTGCATAAATACTTACACCTCGAGCCACTGGAACTTGATTTGTGACACCGTCCCACAAACCCTTTGTTCTTCAGATTAGTCCCATAAGTCTTGGTGATGCAATTACTGTGAGAAAAGATTTATGGCTTTAAAGTTCAACTGTCGCTTGTTTTCTGCATGTTGTTGGGGCCAGCCCCCAGCTGTGAGGTAGAGGTGAGGGATAGGTACAGCACAGAAGTACATTGCCAGAGGCAGGAACTTGGGAGGTGCTGGCTTCGTGGGGAGCACAACTTTCTCCCCACAGCCTCTGATCTTCACTGCACCACGCCAGCTTAGTTCCTAGTGAAAAGGAACTAGGGAATAGAAGGGAAAGACTTATGTTCTAGTAATTTTTGGTGTGGTTGCTGTGCCAGGATGATATGCTAAGCAGAGAACGTGGGCATGAATTTTTGAGTTGGTCCGTGTACAGGAGGGCTTCATGCTCGGAGGAGGAACTCCTTACATTTTTCCTGCCCATGCCAAGAAAAAAATGTTGTTTTAATATATGAGTTGCTACCTTCCTGGTGCAGGCTAACAAACTTGATGTCTGTTGCTTCATTCCTAATGTCCCTCTGGTTCAGCTCTCTGTGAAAATCCAACTGTGATCTGACAGGCTGTGCTCCTGTGCCCTCAATAGCTAAACAT
>JAWWEW010000078.1:103832528-103886247 GCA_035583185.1 Anabacerthia variegaticeps
CCCTCTGGTTCAGCTCTCTGTGAAAATCCAACTGTGATCTGACAGGCTGTGCTCCTGTGCCCTCAATAGCTAAACATTCTTCTCATGCTTCCCCAGTCTCCAGGGCAAGCCTGTACTTAAAAATTAGATCACTGTATGTTTTGTTACATCACCTAGCTGTGTCTAGGCATGGCTTTGTATTGTTCTTGGTAGACTTACTGTGGAAGTTGTGATGAATGTAGGTAAAAGTTATCTAGAATTATTTCCAAGGAATACACCATAGTGAAAGTAATGTCGAGGTTTCATATAAACACTAGTTAGTATGTGAGATTTCCATATGTTCTTCTTAAGATTCACAATACAATGTTCTCACATTCAAATATTTTTCTGTGGTTTAAAAATCATATCCAACACCTTCGTACATAGCCACAGGAAACGTGTTTTGCTTAGAAGTTAGTCAAAATGATTAAATCATCACTACCAAAATGTGTAAAGCACAGTGTTCAGATGAAACTTCATCTCCATTCTTTGCTATTTACTACGTTAGAATAGTTATAATTTAAACAACAGTATGGCCTTAGAAGAGCTTGCAAGGAAATGTATGCCTTCACTACTCCTTGGAAATGTCAAACATTTTCAAAATACACTTCCCATAAAGTGTAAAACCAGCACTCACTAATTTTTTTCTCTCTGCTTACTGTCTAGCAATGCAGCCTTGGATTTTATCGTGAGAATAAAGGATTATTTGCTGGACGTTGTGTGCCCTGCAACTGCAATGGAAATTCAAATAGATGTCAAGATGGTACTGGAAAATGTATTGTAAGTAACTACTAAAATTCAAGAAATTACTGGGAAGAAAAAGAGAAAAAAACATTTGTCTTACTGCAGTATAGACTACACAGGATTGTTAATTTCCAAGCAACTAAAAATAATCCTTGTATACTTCATTCTCTAAATTTTGTACTGTTAATGGGCTAAGATGCATACAGTTAAATGTACATTTAACATAACCGTGGGTGATTGGAGAAATTTGTGTCCGTTTTCAGGGTTTTTTCTTTCCCCTATAATTTTTATTGGCTCCCGGTACAAAAAGTCACCAGGTTAGTATGCATGGAAGTGTTTGTAGTTATTTATAATAAACATGGGTCTTATCCTGGCATATAAGCCCTTAATTTTATACAAATATACTACAGTTTGCCAATGCTGACAAACAGCACATTCACACATAGCATAGTCTTTGCAGTCTGTTTTTAGTCAGCCGCAGTGTATGTCCACAAACTGTTATCTACAGCTAGAAGGGTAAAAAATATTGAGCTAAACAAGGTGAGATAAAAGTAATAAAAGTTAGATTAATTAGGAAATTTCAGCTGTTACAGAAGATGTGGAGGGGCAGATTTTGCTCCATGCCACACTGTATTAAACCCAAAGCACCCTTTTGGGAGTGGATCAACCCTTGTAGCAATGGAAGTGTGACATTTGGTTGACTGTGTTTCTCTGGTTTATATCCATGATGCTTCTTTGAATAGTTTGCTCTGAAAAAATTCTCACTTAAAAACTTTTCACTAATTTTTCACTTACTCTGTAAACAAGAACCGTGCCAACATCTTTCATGGTCTGTCTTTTCTGTTACTCCTTCCTCGCTCACACTGCATCCATTCTGCCTGCGGTGCATTCCTGTGCATTATGTCATTCCCCTCGACTTCATCTCAACCAACCATGGTGCTTTAATGGAAACTATAAAGCAATTCAGCACATTCTGGGGGATGACTTACAGGCTGCTGCTTTGGAGAGGCAGAGCAGGCTGTGACAGGAAAGTAAGTGCTGCAGCACAGCAAGAATGATAAGGAAGTTTCACTTCAGATTAGATTATAAAGGCAAATTTTACTTTCACCTCATGAAGTATGTGATTTAGATTGCTCTTTATCCCTTCTTTCTTACGGCTGGATTAACTTAGAGATAGAGCTAAATCAACCCTTGGGACAAGATTTAGGGCAAGCAAAGATACCCGGAATAACGTGGTGAAAAATGAAAGCCCTGAGGGCCTGTATTTCCGTCATGAGTCTCTGCCTAACCAAGAGCAAGTTTGTCTCTCCATAGAAGAGCCATGGGACAAAGGCCTGATGGGGTGCAGCGAAGACAAGGAGGCTTCCCACTGTGGAGCCGTCAAGTTTCACTTCCTAAATGCTAAGCTTGTTCACTTGGCTTCCTGCTCCTCCGCTGGAGCACCAAGCCCCAATATCTGCATATGTCAGTGTCTTTCCAGCTACAGCCTCCAGAGAAGGCTTTGTGAGAGAGGCTAAGCCCAGCTGGCTCCTTCCCCGGTGGCAGCATTGCCCTCCCTAGCTCAGGAAATCGGCATCCCACTGCTGCATGCCGCTGGGAGGAGAGGAGTGTGTTGGTCCTGCTGAAGGCAGGAGAATGGAGGGCAGGAGGAGGGGGAGAAGACTGAAAAGCTGGTTCTTGTGTAGGGAAACGGCAGCTCTCTGCCATTAATGAGGCTTTGTGTCCTCATGGTCCCCGTCCTTCCTCCTGGAAGGCGTGTTCCCTCAGCAGCACTGTGGTGCTGAGACTTGCTCATCCTGTGACGTGCTGCTTCATGTCACGAAACCCCATGTGTTTCATGTAACCTTGGTGTCTCTGTTGTGGCCCTGACGCACTCTGCTCCGACTTCTTTATACCATATGGGTGCATATGCAGCCAGTTGGGAGTTTTCCTTTCATGGTTTGCGGTATTTGTTGGTTTGGAGATGCTATGAGTCCAAGGCTGTCTCTGGCCCTGTGAAAATTGAAGGAAGACTCATGAGGAGTTGCTGCTCCAGCTTCATTCAGCTGTGCCTTGGGACCTCCAGCCCTTACATGCCATGCAGGTAGAGGAGCAGCATGGCACAGTTAGAGTGGCTTATATATGAAATAGCTTAAATTTTCCTTGCAGTTATGGAATTGCTTCAGTTTCTATAAAGAGAGTGAGCAAAACAAAAAGCCAGGAGATAAACTTCAGGGAGGAGGTTGCTCCAAGTTGAAATCAACACATATAGGTTTAAATACATCCCTTTTACTGTTTTTGCAGTTTGATTCTTCAGCATTATAAAAATTGATGGTAATTATTCAGAAACAGTCTGAATTTTCCACTGGGTTTTTGCAAGAATATATGCACCACCTTTTATAGAGGCTGCATTTTAAAATGGTTCCTTTTGCAAGCGTAGTGTCTTTGTGTTACTTATTGTTTAATTTCATGTTAAATGTCTCATATGTGTACTGGAACTTTTCCTGTTCTTTCCCAGAACCTCTCATAAGTCAGCCACAAATTTAGTTCTTTAACCAAAATGAAAACAAATTAGGGGTTACTACTCAGGTTGAGGGAAGGGCTGTTGATGTGGTTAAGGGAATCTGAGTATGAAGAAATGTGGAGAAGAATGGAGTGTAAGAGGAGATGGGGGAGAGAGAATTATTTCTCATTTGTAGGGAAACATGCCCCTCTACTGCCAGTCTGGGTAGCAGAGTCTTAAAACCCTGAACCATAAAGGTTCCTGAAATGGAAGTGTAGTTTGCTCAGTGTTTCCAGCCAATTTCCCCCTTTCTTTTTTCTGTCTCTTGCTTTATTAGCACACCCTCAGCTCTGTGGGTCATCGGATTAGTCTGTTGCACACTGAAGACAACTGTAGAACTTGGGATGTGAATGCCTCTTGAGTTTTTGTCACTTGGAATTTTTATGGCTGCTTATGTATTTTTATGCTGCCTTTGTATTTGAACAACTTCTATTTTAAATCAGAATCTCTTTAGGTAATGCAAAAGCAACTTGCTTGTTCTGCCCTCACAAAGTATAAATTTGTGACAATTAGACAACACTAGCATGAAGAATGATTCTAAAAGAAGATGTAATTCCCAAAAATTTTATAATGGAAAAAGTAGCTAAGTTGCATCAGTGTCAATTGTATTCCTAGCCTTTGTTTTTAATTATTTATTCCAGTTATCCCAGATAAATACAAGTAACACATGCACTGGAGAAACTACATAAAACTCAATTCTGATCTGAATCTTCTAAGAAAGATAATTTTTGTATTAATGGGACTTTTTAAAGAATGTATTAGGGCTCAATTAATTGCATGTTCTTATATCTGCCTTCTAGTTAGTGTTAAGATACAAAATTTAAATGTAGTTTTTAGTTGGAATATCAAGTCATAGAGAGTGTATTAATGGAATGTTCCTTAACTAACTAAGCATTTGATTTAATTTTTTTTAAAATATGCTTAATTCGGCTTATTTATCTGTTGCTTTTCCACAACAGAGAGGAAATTGTGCTTTCTGCAGTTAGAGAATTGACTGTTTTGACCTGGTGTGAAGGCAGTTTGACAATAAATGCTTGATTATGTGGAAGGGAAAGAAAGTATCCTCTGAGTAGATTAGCTGTATTTTTAAAAAATAATAGTAAAGCCATACTGAGTGATAAAGCACTGCTAACTGTCTTGCTTGTTTCCTTTTCAAGAACTGTGATTATAATACTGCTGGGGAGAAATGTGAGCGCTGTAAAGATGGTTATTTTGGAGATGCCACTCAGGGTTCCTGTCGCATGTGCCCTTGCCCCTATACAAACAGGTACAGTAAAAGCTTGTAAGAAGTCAAGCAGAGGAGGGGAAAGGAAAAACCAGAGAAAAAAACCCACAAAACTAATCCCAAAATCTGCTGCCATAGGCAGATAATAATCTTCTGTGTTCTCATATTGCCCAGCATAGTGTGGCACCAGATCCATTCGAAACACATTCCACCAGCAGTAACTTGGTGGTCTGTCTCACAGCATTGCCTCTTTTAATAAGCTGAGTATTCCTATTCTCACTCAGACCCTGAACTTTCACTTTATGAGTACACCCTCAGCTCTGTGGGACGCTGCACCAGTGTGCCTCTAAGCTCCTTGCTCACAGCCTTGGGGAGCCCCAGGCAGTTGTAGTGGCCTTACGTACAAAACCACCAGTAACTCTTTCATAATGAGACGTGTAGGTAGGAAGTCTTTTCCCTTACTGGGCATATCCAGGATCTTTCTTGTTTATTGAAATGCTAGATGTTTAACATCATTACTCTGGCTAGAAGATATGCAACAACAGTGAAACAAGCCTTTTATATGAATTCAGAAAAAATAGTAAGATCCAAAAATATATAAAAATATTCAAACTGTTCAGCACATATCTAGAGCTCTGAGAGTGTGTGGTTACTCTTCACATGGAAGCTCTGTTGAAGTACAAACATACTAAGCTAAAAAGATTAAACTTTCTTGGATCTGCTAAGGTTGCCAGGCTTTTAAAATTGGGCAGTATATTGCATTTTAAATGCATGGTATGTTTAGGCACCTTGTCATTATTGGTCAGTTTTGAAATGTGTTAAATAAAACCAAATTTTTTTTTTAAAAAAACTAAGCTATAAATTGCTAAAGGCACCACATAGTATTTGCCAGGTGCATTAGTAAACACCAAGTAACCTTAAATAGGAGATTTACACTCTCAGGCAATAGACAGGTTTTTAATTTATCAGAGAACTCTCTGATAGATCTAGTTTTGACAGCCTCTTCTGCAGGTGCTTGCCTGAGGCTGACTGAACATGTTTTTAGTCATCATTTACAGTAAGAGTTCTGGAATACCTAGGAGACCATAAACCTGTGCAGTTTCATAGCTGCACATTAGCATGGTGGAAATGCACCCCACCTGGCTTTATTGGAGTTGACAATTTTCCATCTAGTCAAATTACAGGTAATTCTTCGTGCAGATGTTTGTCGTTGAGACACAGACTTGCTTCATGGTAGTGTTCATAGATTAGAAACTGAAAATAACAAACATGGATTCCCCTAATTCACCTCCTGCCTTCTCTTCCCAAATATTGGTCAAAAAAATGGTTTCTCTTCAAGTGACATTTGAATCTAGGCAAGTCTACTAGAAAGAGCAGAGAAAAATGTTCATTGTGTTCACCAGATATACCCTAGAGATTCAAAAAATGGTGCACAACTCTACTCAGCCTTGGTTAAAAATACCCTAAACAATATTAGCTACCTAAAAATATCTTCTAATCCATTAAAAAGGAAGAAAAGCTATACAAACAGGAGGAAATGTTGTCTAGCACAGGTTATTGATTCTTGCCTAGTAAGATAAAATAGCTACCCAGACTTTATATTATGACATCACTATTAAGGTTTATTTTAGGCATTCCTTTGGGTAGTGAACTATTAATGCTCAGTCCACAGGGTCAGGAAAGGATTATTTTTTAGTCTAAGGAAATAATTTGCACAAAAATATATGAAACTTCAAAGAATTAGTCACAGTAAATTATCTAGAGGCAATTAAATTAGCTGAGAAGTAATTTGGTGGTATAAATACTTTTTAATCTGAAAGTAATTTAACTGAACCTCAAGAGTGTAAAACCTATTTGATGAGGTGCTCACAATAATATTTTGTTCTTCTTGAAGATTTGCAACTGGCTGTGTGGCAAATGGTGAAGAAATTCAGTGTCTCTGCAAAGAAGGTTATACCGGAGTTCGTTGCGAACGGTAAGTGACTTGTTTCTCAAAACTAAGGTTTTTTAGAGGTGCAGTAAAAGGAAGTGTGTCTGTATTGGGTAATATATATGGATATATGGTAATATTGGGTAATATATGTCTGTATTGGGTAATATATATGGGCACAGTATGCACAGGCTTAAGGAGTGGCTATTTATATGAACAGCTGCTGAAGAGTGGTGCTCCAGTGTAGTTCCAATAATAAACCCAACTCTTCCTGAAGAAATGTAAGCAATTCTCCACAGACTAGTGACTACACAATTTTTACCAAAAAGAAAAGTGTCAGCCTCTTTGCGTAAGTGCCCTATGCCTTGCTTTATCCTGCACTCTGGTAATAATGACTCCCACTTATTTCATCCCTTTTCAAGTTAAAAACATCTTCCCCTTTCCTCCAGTGTACGTGGTGGTGCTTCAGTGATCTTAATTATCCAGCAGCAGCCAAATAACATTTAGCACCACGCCCTTAATCCCAAATCATTCTGATGTGCTCTGCTGTTGGAGCACACACACACCAGGCTGAAGCCATCTCTTTTGCTGGAACATTGCAGCAGCTTGGCAAAGCCAAAAAGGAACAGCATGACAGTTTGAGGCAGGCAGATGGACAAATTTCACTGAGTTTCAAATCCAGGGAAAAACTTAAGTGTAAGGGAGTGGTGTTGTCTGCTTTAGAAACTTGTGGCTAATAATTCATGATGTCTCATCTGAGGACAGGACCTCAGTAGGACACTGTCTTGTGCTTCAAGGTTGTTACCTTTGACATCTAATCAGCAGGTTATAGAGACTTTCTCTTCTAGATACAGCTATACCTCATCTGCTCATCATAGCTCTTTGATCCCAAAGTACCACCTGTATAGGTCTTACAGCAGAGTGACTTTGAGGAATATTAGCTAGCCTGTCTGGATGATGTATCTTACCTGGAAAATATTCAGAGATCACTCATACAGCCTGCTTTGCTGACAGGTGGCAAGAGAAGGTATCACTCAGCCAGAAGGGTGATGGTTTCATTCTGTGCCATTGCTGTTTGAAACCTCAGCTGTGCTCGTGTTGTGACCCTCCTTAATACGTGTTTTCTGGTGGGATCACAGACCAGAATGGTGTGGTTTGCTGGGTTAAGCCTTGTCAAATTCCCTGTGTAGGTCTGTATCTCTGTGCATTGTAACTTTTCCGATTAAGTGAATTATTCCTATAAGAGCCTTGTGGGAGTTCTTTTATTTTTAGAAAAAAATTCTGCAGCAATGTGCAAAGATATTTTTAGCATAGTACAGAGGATACTGTAAAACAAAAATATATCCTTTCTGTTTAAGTCAAGATGTGAAACCAAAAGTTCTTGAAAGTTTCTTTAGGGGAATAACTGTGTTGTTTTTTTTCTCAAGGGGAAGTATGTTTCACAGAAGTATCTTCAAATATTTGATAAAAATTACTTGTATCTTTTATCTAGCTGTGCTCCAGGATATTTTGGAAATCCACAACAGTATGGAGGCTACTGTCAGAAATGTAACTGCAGTAATAATGGACAGCTGGCTAGCTGTGACCACCTGACTGGAGGTACGTGAGTGCCTGTGAACACGGGAGAGAGCATTGTTTTCTCTTCAGAAGCAAAGAAGGAAGGTACTTGGATAAGATGAACTGAAGGAAGGATCTATACTTAAAAGAAATATAGATAATTTTTTACAAAATGTAAGATTTACTAAAACATAACACCATGGTAATAGAAGGGCTGTCCTGATTCATCAAGTTTACCCTTATAAGCCTTTCCCTTCATAACTACTACCAAATTTTTTTGTTTGTTTGGGGGTTTTTTGTTTCATTTTGGTTTGGTTTTTTGTTTGTGTCATGGCTGTGTTTGGCACAGGTCAGTAACATCTTCAGAGTCTGCATCAGGCACTTCCTTCTTAGGCATCCAAGCTAACTGCATTTACAGTGGAAGTTAGAACCTGGCCTCAGGAGGCTCTTTTGTAAATGCTGCTTCACACCGCTCCGCTAGCTAAGACATCCATGATTTTCCTAGAATCAGTCACACATGTACCTCATGACTAGTAAGCTGTTATATAATGCCACGGGAATATGTTTGCTTTATCTATTACAATTCTGAAGCAAAGGTTTCGATCCTGCATTCCTCAGACTGCCTTTACCTCAATTCACCTCTGTCCCTTGGGATACTCCTCTCTATTCAGAAACAGATAGGCCACTGCTTCTGAAGTGACCTTGATTGTCCCCTACTTTCATTCGCCAATAAAATTTCACTTTTCTTTCCTTGTAGAAAGATCTTCCTCCTCATATGTTAGTGAAACTTCCAACTAATAATTCCAACTATTTCTCTTTCAAATATGCTCTTCATTTTTCTGCATTGCTGTTCATACTGCAGTCTAGTAACTGCAAGAATCACATTATCTTTCTTTGGCCTCAGAAATTAGAAAACCAGCAAGTGATATGAACTGCTGTTGGCAGCTGGTGCAATTTTTCAATAGCTAGTTCTCATTTCACATTTCATCATTAAAGTAATACATCCCTATTATAGTTATGCCTTGTATGGAACAGATCCAACCAGTGTTTGATCTTTTAGCATTCCTTTCTTTTGGAAGCAAGAGTTTGCTGGGACAAACTAATCCGTAGGGCAAAATTCATCAAGCCAGTTGTTTTTCCTCCAACTATACATTCTGATCAGCTGTCTCCTATCTGTTAGGAATGAAACCCTCTGTAATCATCAGCACAGCATGTTCTAGCAGGTTTCTTTTGCGTGATGTTCAGCGCTTGGCCAGCACTTCACCATTTCTTGGCTGATGTTGTTTGTGCACAAGCTGTAATAATAGTTTTATTTAATTGGTGCTTTGCAGCGACAGCTGAAATGTGTCTGGTGTTAACTGAGTTACGCAACAGCAGAATTGCACGGGTATTTGAATTTCAAAATTATTTCCTTCATTCTCTCGCAAATATATTCTTTGTGACTTGTATCCTTTTGGCAGAAACTATCACTACCAATCCCATTTGACTTCCTGATGACTTAATGTGCAAGTGCCGAAGGAAATGGCACATCTAGGCAGTTTGTTCCAGGCTGTTTCATGCTGCAGTTAAAGTTCAGGTCCAGTTTTTATCCCTGTACCCTCTCACAGTTGCAAGCGGTTGTTGACTGTCGACAGCAGCAGCCTATACCAAGGGAATCTTTTTCCTGCACAGTAAAAGACACAGAATGGTTAGGGTTGGAAAAGATCTCCAAGATCATAAAGTTCAAACTTTGACCAACGTGCACAGTTCTTTTCGTTTTCAAGAGGAGATGATAGTTTGGCAGTAGGACCACGCCTGTAAAAGAGACTTGGGAGTCAAGACAGGTAAGATTCCTGTCATCTATATGACGGCATTTTTAGGAGTCACTTCCTCTCCTTCCTCCTACAAGTTAGAATCCCAGGATGTTACAATTCCACTTGCACCTGGAGGGAGTTAAACTTCTTATAACAGGGTTTGTAAAACAAACAAACAAAACAAAAGAGCACAGTGAACAGGCAGTCACTTGTACTGGTTTATTGGAAAATCTGAGGGCAACGTTTGTTATATATCACCTCTATCTGTGGTCCAAGCTCCAGGTCTTGATTTACATACAATGCCTCCTTCCATGCGTACACTGTGGATTTCTCTCAAGCCTGGTTAATGCCTTAGTCTTGAAAGCAGTGACAGGTATGAAGGAAATCCATAAATATTTTTCAGTTCCTTGTAGGTAAGACATTCTTTGGGGAATCTGTGGTTTTACCATGGATACTCATGGAGATAAAGAGGTTTGAACCTTTGTCCTGAGTAAAATACTTTAACAATATAATCACAGAATAATAGAATATCCTGAGTTAGAAGGGACCCACAAGGATCATTGATATTCAGCTCCTGACCATGCAGAGGACAGCCCCAGGAATCACACCATATGCCTGAGAGTGTTGTCCAAATGCTTCTTTAACTCTGTCTTGTCTCCAGTCCCCCTGATGCTATTATAGGCAAATTCTAGCAATACGTTCCACACACTTTATGTGAGGAGGCCTTCTGCTGCTACCCAAGTAGTGGAGTAGGTTTCCTTTGAGGGATTAAAAAGGTGTTGCTTTCAGCAAGGCTTAAGTAGGACCTGAATGTTTTGACATACTCAAAGCTTCTGAGCATTTCAGATCATTGACAGTGGTTATAGATTTATGGAAGGGCAGCACTGTGTTTTAATGGCTGCCAACCATGAAAAGTGATGGCAAAAATGCAATAGTATTCCCATAAGAAAACTTTGGTTACTAATGACAATGTTATGATTTCAGAATGTTTCAATAATGAACCAAAAGATGTGGATCCCAATGAAGATTGTGACTGTAAGTAATAAAATAGAACTCCAATTGGATTACTTTCAGCTGGTTTTGGATGTATAGTGATGACTCTTTTAAGGATGAAAGAGTTTGAAAAGGACTGGAGGTATCCTGTAATGAATGTTTTAAAAGCAAACATTCAACCAAACACTTGGAAAAATTATTAAAGAGGCAGTTGGCTTGTCAGATGTAGATGGGATCTCCTCCTTACTTCTGGCGTTTGGTCACTTTCCTTAATACCTTGGGCTTTATTGTTGCCTTTGTTCTTCAGGCAGCACCAGATAACAACCCTCAAAGCATTTCCGTTGCATCTCACTCACTTGTGCTCAGTGAAGTGTTCTCTGTGTCAAAATATCAACGATATGTATTTATTTCCATTGCTTGTGCTCCCTCCAGCTTGTGATAGCTGTGTGATTACACTGCTGAAGGATCTGAGCACGATAGGTGACGAGCTTCAGCTCATTAAGTCTCAGCTGCAAAACGTCGATGCGAGTACCCACGCGCTGGAGCAGATGAGACATCTGGAAACACGCGTCAAGGACTTAAAGGTAGGCACACAGAAACAGGAAAGTGGGTTTCAGACTAAGCCGGTAAGAAATGAACCTAGGAATTTCGGTTTTGTCAGTTCACAAAGGGATGTATATCAACATTTCATTTCAAATACCAGATGCTCACAGCAGTGGGCTTCACTTGTTAGAAGATATCTGTGGTTTCCATGTCATGCTCTGAAGCAGAGTTAGTATCTGCTTTTTATCAGGCCTGCTCACCTTGAAATTTATATCTCTGAGGTTTCTCTCTAGCTCTGTCTTTTTCAAGCACTTCATGTCTCTGCATTACTGAAAAGCCCCAACATTCCAGTTGCCATTACTGAAATTAATTCTAAAAAAAATGTTCTTTGGTTGGAATAGCAGTTGCTATACTCACAGATAATAAGAAACAGATTTTGGGAAGCAATTAGTCAGTTTTCATGTCAGTAATGTTGCTTTTATTTACATTGGATAAAGGTCTAACCAAGTGAATGTTTTACTTTTTTGCTCCTGTGTATGGGTGATCTATTGGATTATTTTTTCCTTTCTTTTCAGGTCTTACTGAACAACTACCATTCTGTTGTTCATAACCAAGGTTCAAAGGTAGAAGATTTGGAGACAGAATTCACTAAACTAAATCGTGATATAAATGCTCTCCAGGAAAAGGTGACTTACCAAATCAATTTAAAAATACACATCTCATGACTATAGACTAGCATGATGTATCCAGATATTTTTAATCCAGTAATTTTTTTCCTTGCTAGGCTGAAATGAACTACAAAGCAGCTGAGAGACTATATAATAATTTTGGTCAAACTCATCAGAAAGGAAAGGATTTGGTTTCACGAATACAAATAGTTGTCAACAATATACAAGGTAAAAAATACTTTCTAACTCCATAAGATGATTTTGTTTTATGAAATCTTTTTAGTTTATTTACAATATGCTTAATTAAGCAGGAGAAGTTTTCTTAGAAAACAACTTCATATGTCAGAATTTAGTCATAGGTGTGGAATTCACTCTTCCTGTTAGAAATTTTATATATAATGTTAGTTTAGGAGCCTACCTTCTTTATGAAGTGAATAGGGACAGAGAAGCTTCATCACAGGGACTTTTAGAACAACAAATTGACTACCCTGACTTAAGTCTTACTCTATTCTGGGTTGCTGTCATAGGCCCTTCAAAGTTAGAAGCTTAAAATTACTGCTGTGAAATTGGTCATTTGGGACAAATTTCAACCTCAATGCCATCTTACTAGCTCTGGCTGTGTGACAGGGGATAATTTCATCTTAATAGAATTAATGTAAAATGGATCTGCTTCATTAAGGAATTCAGGAATAGGCCTGTCTATTTCGGAAAAGAGATTTGCCCTGTAGTTTGTGTCTTTTGAATAGGCTTAAGCACATTCTCTCTCTGACTTTGGCAATGCTTTTTTTCAGTTCTCTTGGAACAAATAGCTCGTACAAACACAGAAGGTAACAACTTGCCCTTGGGAGATGCCTCTGAAGAACTGGCAGAAGCTCAACGCATGATGAAGGAGATGCGAAACCGCAACTTTGGCCAACTTCAAGCTGAGGCAGAGAAGGAGCGAACAGAAGCTCAGCGGTGTAAGTGTTTGTTCTCTCAGCTTCTTACTCTCTGGATAGATCAGTCTTAAAACTGAAGCATTGTCGATTGTTTGGGAAGGAGTGGAAGGAGTTCAGGGAGGGGCCTTTTGGATTGAATCCCTGGGATCTGTAGCTGTTGTTAGTCAACAGGAAAGTGGCAGTTCTGGAGGGGATTTAAAGGCATTTTTATTTTTTTATGGAAGAAACTGAGTTGAGTTGGGGAAGAAACCCAGTAGACCCTTTCTTTGTAACTAGATAATCTCAGTAAAATAAAGATTTAGCCAATCTAATATACCTATGCAATGCTTCCATGTATTAGAATACATTGGCTGTGGTACATACAACTATTTTAGAGAAATTACAGGTTTAATTTAACAACAGATTTTCAGAAGCTGCTAGAGTAGTTCAAGGGCCAGATCATACATGGATGAGGAAATTAAGAAGTTCTAGTTGCACTAGTTTTACTCCCTTTTGAGTTCTCTGCATGTTTTTGACTGGGACATTCAGAAACTTCATTCCAGACCTGAGACACAGCAAGAACAGCAACATCACAGGCTTATCTCCTAACCAGGGGCATAGTTGAGGAATGTAAAAGACCTTGTGAGTGACAGTTAATTTGCCCCAACTTTGAACTTTGATGCCTACCTCTGAGAAACTCTTCTGTATCCTGTTTTGTAGGCGGTGAAATAGCACTCTTAAGAGATAAATTTGACCTCTTTTGTGTTCCTGCATTCTTTGAGATTAAATGTGCCTGGATCTCTCCATTGATTACAGAGGAGGCTTTGATGACTAGCGCAGCTGTAGATGAAATTGTTGATGAAATTTTATTACTTCCATATAAAAAAAAAAGTTATTTAGTATTTACTGTTCAGTCTCATCCTTAGGTAATTTAGAAAATGTTTATGTGTGCTCTGTGTCTGGAGCAGCAAACTAGTGAGCAGAGTTGATCCAGTGAGATGCTGAATAGTATCTCTGCTACACTGAGATTAGCACTGCAATGGATGCTCAATACACACAAGCACAGCTTTCTACTCATATATGTCAAGCCCTTTTGAAGGAAGTTTGTTCTGCTTCTCTTCTTCTCTGAACAAAACTTTTCTTTTTGGTCCTGATACTGCAGTACTGACACGTATTAAGAATGAACTACAAAAGTACCACCAAGAAAATCATGGGCTTATTAAAGTTGTGAGGGATTCACTGAATGAATATGAATCCAAAATCACTGACCTTCGTGAAGCTCTGAATGATGCAACAGGACAAATCAAGCAGGCTGAAAACTTAAACAGAGATAATGGAGTTCTCTTGGAAGACATTAAGGTAATGTTGGGCTTCTGAAGAAGAAAGTTAAAACTCAGGAGGTAAGAAGTGCTTTTGATTGCTGCTTACAAAGCCAGGCAGCACTAATTCTTTAGGCTTTCTCCAGGGTCTCTTTCCATTGTTTGATGTGAGTATGGAGAGATATAAGCGTAGTCTTACTCCCACTTTTGGCCTCTTTGTATGACCAGGACAGCATGACCAAGGCATAGCTCTGATAAGAGCAGGGAAGAAGAGTCTCTTTCTAGCACTTCAGCTGCTACTAGTGTTTTTGTTTCCTGTTCTAGATCAAATTCCTGATGCACTTTTTGTAGTAAGTGCTTTAAAGTGTTTGGCTTGAAAAGCCATGAAAGATGGGAATACAAATGTGTGAAATACTGTTAAATTATTTGGGATTTATGTTCTACAGAACTGCTTCTGAGGCTCATCAGAAATATGACAGGAAACAGTTGTCATTCCTGAGCAGTGTTTGATTTTTAGAGCTGGTAAAATAGCACAAGAAATAAGTGTGCGCTGCAGTACCCATTCTTTTAATTCTGATTTTACTGAAATATATCACTGGTTTAGCATTTTCATGTCCATATAGTTTGCTAACACTGCTTGAACAAAAGAATTACTTCATTCAACTGGCCATTTCAATATTTAATTGTACCTTTGTGTTCATGGACTGGACATTATGTGTGTCCCATAAGTACGCACAGTTGTATTACAAGATGGATGCATATGTACCAGTCTTACATCTCCTGATACACTTCTGTGGTAAAGAGATTTGACACGTTACAGTGGTAGAAGCCCAGCTGAAGAGAGCTAACACATCCTTACCTGCAGCACCACTTGTCTGGCTGTGTTTGTGGTGTGCCATTACCCTAGAGCTACACTGTGGATTGTCACAGAGCTGCCCTACACTAAAGAGCTTCAGTCCCCTCAGAGCTTTCAAGGAGATAAAGTGGGGTGGTTTTACACCCCCTTTCTGGTAAGATCCCCAGATGAAGAGACAGTGTAATCGTTTTATTTCCATTTTTAAAAGAACGCAAAAGATCAGGATAGTGACCAGGGAGCTGTTTTTAAAGGTTCTGGGTTTGAAGTTTGTAGGTTTGAGAGATCAGACACTTAGATGGTCTAAAATCCTGACAATTCATTGCAGCTGACCCCTACTCCTTTAACTGCTAGTAACTAAACCACTGTAGCCTGCTGCCCAGCTGTATGTGGTATTAGTGCAGACTCATGAGTTTTCTCTTCTAATTGGTAGGATAGCATTATTCCTTAAATATTAGAGGCATTTGATTAACACAGCGACAGTACCATTGGTAAATCCTATTACCAGCTAGATTAACTAGGTTTTTCCTGGCCCTTATTTCTAACCCAATCACATGTTGTTACACTTTTTTCTTCAGAAACGGATTGAGGAGACAAAAGTACAACAGAATGGTATCTTGACTGTTCTGAGCTCTGCACGATCTTCCCTGACTCAAGCTAACAGTGTACTTGGATTATTGCAAAAGAGCAAAGAGGTATAGTTAAACCTTTTTATGATAGGGTTTAAAACCCCATTATCTTGCTGTCACTGTAATGGGTAGCATAGTTAGGAGACAGGACTTGTCTGAGCCTCACAACAGAGAAGGGATCTCACGGCCCACCCTGGATTCAAAAGCAGCTTGCCTGCACAGGTTTCTGTAAGGGAAGCTTGTTGAGGGTTGTGATGTGTCTGAGGAAGACAGTGAGCTGCAGATGTCAGAATATGCGAGAATATCTGTGAGAAATACAATAAGCAATTGGGCTGTTATTGTATTTCTTTCTGGGCAATTGCTTTTAGCCACTGTCGGAGACAGAATACTGGGTTTAGAAGGGTCTTTGCTCTGACTGTTTTTAGGTAATGGGTCTGGAAGCATAATGTAATGACTAGCAGTTGTTTCCAATAACCTGCAGAGTAAGTTGGAACATAATGTTTTTCCCCTTGGTGTCCTCAGATGTAAAGTATTTGTAGTACTAAAGTAGACAAGAGCAAAATCAAACCTGTATGAATACAAATATAATTTTATCGTTATAAATCCATAGGAATATGAAAGCCTGGCTGCTCAGCTGGATGGAGCAAGGAAGGATATGAATGAAAAACTGGCAAATCTCTCATCAGCAAGCAAAGAACCATTGGTAGTGAGGGCTGAGGAACATGCCAAATCTTTGCAAGACTTGGCAAAACAACTGGAAGAGTATGTTGCCATTCTTATAAATGAGTAATTTTGGTTGTAGTGGCCTGTCTGTAACTTCACTTGCTTTAATAACCATTTGCAAAGTTAGAGAGACATTGGTCTTTTTCTGCTTCTTCATGATGTACAGAAATTTTTTTTCCACAAAGCACATCTTCTTGTATTTTCCCTGATTTTTTCCCCCCTAGAAGTGCGAACTCTCATAATACTGTTTTATACTACTGCACTAATACTTCATTAACATCTTGCTAACAAGAGAAAGTCCTCATGTACAGAGTGGGAAGTTGTTTAACATATCTTTTTTGTAGAGTTATTTTTGGTACTCAGACTCAGGGATGCTTTCATGATATCAGTGAATTGAGGTAAATAATTGCAAGAAACACTGTCTTGGCAGTACTCAGACACACCTGCTTAGCAGGAAAAGACTTCCTACAGGAAAAAGACTTCCCTTAAGGAATTTTCTAGAAAGGCAAAAATATGATAAACTTGGTAGAATCAAGTGTTTCCCTCTCCATTTTTTGTGCCTTATGTTGGAATTACAAGAGAGCTTTTGGAGGCCTTCTGTGGCACATCAGAACAAAATGGAAAAAAAAAAAAAAGTGAAGTTATTTGCATTTTGTCATTACACCAACTGGAAAGTCTTAAAAAGTTAAGTTCCAAAATACCTAACTCAGCTGGAAAATTCTTGGTTAAACCCCCCACATTTTAATTAAATGTTTTTTGTATGTTTTGATTGTTACTTTTTTCAGTTGAGAAGACACTGTTCTCACAAGTACAAGGCAATTGTATACTGGACAATTGTATAATTCATGGGGAGTGGGTAGACAAGATTTTGTCTATTGTTTCCGATTCCAGAGTTGCTGTGCTAGTCCTTGGGGAAAACACAAATGGTCTTGTAGTTGCTCCATCTTTGTGCTTCATTAGGATGCTGGAGAAGCCAGAGATGATCTGGAATCTACAGTTTTATGAATTCCTCTTAACCAAAGTGTGTTTGGAGGGCTGCTATCAAGGTGCCTTATTCACCATGTGCTTTGGTGAATTCTCTCTATCTTAATCTCTTAAAGGCTGCTTTGCAGGCCCACAGTTGTGCTTTTCCACACGCCTGAACTTACCCTGTCTTGTGAAGAATCTTTGCATATTGGTCTGCTTCCGAGTTCCATATTTTTGCAGAATGAAGTTACAGATCTAACCGAAAAACATTTTCTGTATTTGCATTACTTAGAAATACTGAGTTCAGATTTGTTCAGAATACTTCTCAAAGTTGACAGTCTTTGCAGAAGGCTGCATTTTTCACTCTGTTTCCTCAGAATAAAGAACAGTGCCAAGAAGGATGAGTTGGTAGGCTGTGCTGTGGAAGCTTCTACTGCCTATGACAATATTATTAATGCCATCAAGGCAGCAGAGGAAGCAGCCAACAAAGCTGGGAAAGCAGCTGACTCAGCTTTATTGGTAAGTATTTATAAGTGGCCACATAATGGTAAACTTGTTACAACTAGATTTTTTATTTTCTTTAACTTTGAAGAGGCTCCAAAATCAAAGACCTGTGTGTCTTGGCATGCTTTATCTGTCTGTGACCATTACGTGAGTTGCTATTATGCATGTTCATGAATTATGGCCTTGACTCACCACTAACAAGGCCAGTTACTGCCTTTCTGATGAGACTGTCCATATGAATACTGACATCTTTCAGTGCAAAATAAAGAGATCTTATAGGGCAAGCCTGATAATCACTGAAGGTGATTTTAGGTATTCTCTTATTTTACACTACTAATACCTACAAGCTCTTCAGCAGAGGCGTAACATCTAACAGCAGTATGCTAGTAATGTCTTCCTAATGCCCCAAAATCTGTCCGAGGTTTGCTATAGACCAAGGCTGTATTATGCTTAAATTAATCCTGATAATTATTGCTAAAGGTGGTGTTCTTCACATGAGATTTCTGCCCTTGTACACTTGGGTTTCTTAATTGGATTTGGCTACCTCTTCTACTCTTTAAATTTTAATATAATTATCAAACAACCTTACAGTACCATGCTTCTATTATCAGACTGTGAAGAGAGAGGACCTGTCAGGAAAAGCTGCAAAGTTAAAAACTGAGAGCAGTGCACTCTTGGATCAAGCACAGGAGACTAAAAGGACATTGCAAGGTACTAAGAAAGAAAGTGTTAGTAATAATGTTGGCACAACGTGAGAAACTTTCGTTGAACCGTAAATTTTCACAGTTCAGCAAAGCTTCACAGCACTTGTTTAACCAAAAGAAGATAGTTCGACTACAGTGGGACATCTTATCATGGTTATTTTCAATGGCAAAAAGGCAAGAAAGTAGATAGCATTGCTTCTGCTATGCTGTATGCCTTTGCAGTACTCCTGCCTAGCAAATCCTGTGCCCCGTTCTTGCTTTGCAGTGCACTCAATGCTCAGTGGCAACACGAACTATGTAGAGTGCAGACTGGTGCTGCAACACCACTTGTCCAACAGAAAGGTGTTATTTTTGCTTCAAATTCACACAGGCCATTCGCTGTTTTGCAGCTATTGGTCCAAACCTTGAAGACATAAAGCAAAGGCTTGATGTTGCTGATGGAAAGAAGAACACCCTGCAAATTGATCTTGTCACTGTTCAGAATAATCTCAACGGGATAAACAGAGGTCAGTTACTTAGTGATCACTTCTGCTGTGCCTCTTTCATCTGTTACTCTAAGAACCTGAACATACATTTCTGTGTGTTTCAGATGACATCGACAGCATCATCGCCAGCGCAAAGAACATGGTAAAAAGTGCCGAGGATGTCACAACTAACGTATTGGATGAACTGCTCCCAATTCAAGCAGATGTGGAAAAAATTAAGAGTACCTATGGAAGGACACAGAGTGCTGGTTTCAGTAAAGCACTGATGGAGGCAAACAATTCAGGTATTGCAGGTGCTATGAGGGATCTGCCAAATCACCAAGCTGAAGATAAGCCAGCAACGTGCTCTTGGGGTAAAAGGTTTAAACACAGGAGGGAGGTTCACACTGAACATCATGAAATGCTTCTTTTAGCATGAGGGTGACTGAGCACTGGCACAGGTTGCCCAGAGAGGTTGCGTAGTCTCCATCCTTGGGAATATTCAAAAGCTGTCTAGACACTATCCTGGGCAACTGGCTCTAGGTGGCCCTGCTTGAACACAGGGGTTGGACAAGATGACTTCCAGAGATCCCTTCCAACCTCAGCCACTCTGTGATTTTGTGATTTTCTACTATACTGGCTAGAGAGGGGACCTAGAAAATTAGCTTAGTCTAGATGTCTGTTAGCTGAAATTAAGTGAAATGGATTGCAAAGAGCCTTTGCTGAATACAAAATAAGGGACGATCACAATGCCAAACAACTTCATTTTACATCTTTTTGGCAGATTTATCTGATAAAGTCAAGTGAGAGAAAAACATTTCAAGTAAGATAAATACAAGCACTAATCCTTGGTGTTATTGCAGAATTGTAAGTCATCCGTGCAGTTACAAGACTGGCTTATAAGTAATATTTGAAAAAATGATAGGTCTGTATTTCATTTTATTTGCCTTCTGCATTATAGAGTTGCAGTCTGCAGATACTTTTAGGGTGGATTTTTTTTCCTTTTCTCTTTCTTTGCAATCACAGGAGGTGAAAAATCATTTCCTGTTAAAATGGAAGTTGAAATTCTCATAATTTTGGTTTTTTTCTCCTGAAATAAACCTGCCCAGATACTGTAAGGCTCACTACTATATTGTGCTTTCTAACAACCTTGTAAGAGTATAAAACATGCCCTATTCAGTCAGGCCAGCAGTCTGCCTGCCCCAGTATTCCCTCTCTGACAGTGGCATCAGGAGATGCTACTCAGAAAATGCATGTAACCTTGACCCCTGCCTGCTGTTCTTTACCCTCATCCTCCACTAGCATCCATAGTCTCTGGATAATAATGTTAGAGACCACATTGCTGTTCTATTTAATATTTCTTCCTGGACCTTTATCTAAGACATTTTTGGAAGTGCCGATTCTGACTGCTTCTGCAAATACCTTTGGCCACAAATTTCAGGAGATCAATAACCTCCGTACAAACTACTAGTTTTAGTGAGAGCTTCCTAATATTGCAGAACTTGTGAAAACAGTTCTGTCATCACCCTACCCACTGCATTTCTTGTAATCACGTAGTGATACCACATTTTTGCATCTTGTTTTCCTCCTTCTTTTTAGCATCAGTGATTTTTTTTCTTTCATTGCAGTAAAAAATTTGACAAACCAACTTCCAGACCTTTTCAGCAAGATCAAGAGTATCAACCAACAGCTGATGCCAATAAGCAACATCTCTGAGAACTTAAATCGCATAAGAGAGCTGATCCAGCAGGCGAGAGATGCTGCAAATAAGGTCTGTCATAAGCATTGCAATCATTCTTGTCCTCAGTGTTTTGGACACACAACAGTACTTTTGTTCCTCTTTCTCTTTTTAAATCATTTTGTTAAAATGTGTGTGAAAGACCAAACATAAATTTAATTCAGCACCACCATCCAGCAATGAAAGTAACTGTGATGATGAGAAGTTTAATACTTTGTACATAAAAATGAATGGATGCAATAGCATCCTGCTACATCTTTCTCCCATTAGATTTTTTTCCCAGGGCGTTTCTGCAATACTTAATTGTACAACAGCCTCTTGCCTTCCAAGGTACATTGTGGTGGCTTTGGCAGGGATAGAATTGGCTCTGCAGCTTAGAGGCAGGGTTCTTCCACCCGTGCATGGCCAATTGAGCATTGACACTGCCAAAAAAGTTATGCAGCCCTGCGCTCTCATTTCTCCAGCTGCTCTAAGATGTTAGAAGTTGCCTACTAGCACCTTCTTATTAGACTGCCCTTTCTGCATTTAAGCAAATGCTGTAGTTGCTGAAAGGATAGTGTGGTCTCAGGTCCCTAAGAAGCATCCCTGAGATCATCACAAATAACCTGCAGTTACAGTGAATAAAAGAAATCAGTGATCATGGTGCAAATAGCTGTAATAGGACCTGTCTTTATACTATCAGAGGTGCATTATAATTCCCAACTGATAGTCAAGTCCAGCTAAGTGAAGCATCAGGATGTGTATGTAGGCATCTAAATAATTCATAGGCTTGCTCTTCAGAGCTGCGTAGCATATCCTTCTCTGTCCATGTATTGAAAATAACAGTTACTTGACAGAGGCACAGTAAGGGTTAATTAATTGATGTCTGGAATAAAGAAGTGCTGTGTTAAGTGATAAATATTGATAATACAGACTACTGTATTATGCAGTGTTTTTCCTAATTACATTGTTTGGTAGGATCAGAGCCCAAATCTGTAGTAATTGATGGCTGAAACATGACTAGGATGTATAATAAGTTACTTTGCAATTAAACACAACAGTGAAGTAAGTAGGATTAATAGCAAGACATAATTATAATATATTGAATTTTGTTTTTCTTACCAGGTTGCTGTTCCTATGAGGTTCAATGGCAGCTCCGGTGTAGAGGTTCGACCTCCGAGCAACCTTGAGGATCTAAAAGGCTATACTTCACTTACTTTATTTCTTCAAAGACCTAAAAAAAGATCAGACACCCCTGAAAGGGCATCAAATAAGTTTGTACTGTACCTGGGTAATAAAGATGTAGGTATATTTTGGTATTTAATCTGATTCTTAGGACAGACATCATGTTTGAAGTGATCTATTTTGACTGAAGTTTATAGCTCCTGCTGGCCTGTTTCTTTTATAATTGCTGTTATGTGGCAGTAGAAGTGTTTTGTTCATTCTTCCACTGGCAAAGTAACTTTTTGGGTGGCTGGCTGCTTTGCCCTTTGATGCTTTGCTGCTTTGGAAGTTACTTCTCTGTCATGGATACCATCACACAGTCTTGTCAGAACTGATGGTTTCTGCAGCAGTCAGCACAAACTCAGCCCAACTCCTGCCTCAGAGCTTTGACTCTTTTCACAGTATAAGTCACTGTGAGTTTCTCTGTTCGTTAAAAAGAAGTGGTAATTTCAGTCTTAAAATTTAACCCTTTGGCTCTTAATTTCTTTGTCTTCTGAACATGCAGAATAATGCAGACCTGCATGTGTATTCAGACTTGCTCAATCACTGTCAAACATTTTAAAATTTTCCTGCATGCACTTCCTAACTGCGTTTTTAAGTCTTAATATCTGACAGCAGCTGTACCTGTAGGGAATCTCATACATAAACAGAAAGCTGTTTAAAGGTAGTTGTTCTACACTGGATATTATCCTTTTATCTCCTCAATAACTAGCCAGGATGTCTTTAGACAGCATTTTAATTGTTACTTCTGAAATATGATATCTTGAAGAAATAGGAGTTGTTCTGAACTGCTCCCAGTCACCTCAGTAGGAACCACTGTCCTTCACTGAGTGTTGTTCTGAACATCTTTTTTATTTCACAGATGTTGAGTCTAACTTTTAGTAAAGGTGTAATGTTTTCATGGCTTTAGCTGGGATATTTTACAAATGTGGAAATTACTTTAGCTACTATCATTAGAAAAATAAAAAGCTGCACGTGACTTTTCAATTAGTGTATAACAATATTCACTGAATCAGTGCAGCATATAAGATTACAGTTTTTTCTTCCCAGAACTGATAAACTTAATATTCATCATTAGGTGGGTGGATTTCTTATGACTCATGCACAGTATGATGATGTCTCTGAGGAAGTGCTGCTGTATTTTACCTTCATTAACATTAATCATTTATTGATTATTATTTGCTTTGCTATTTTTAGGCCTCCAAGGATTATATTGGTATGGCTGTGAAAGACAATCATCTTACTTGTGTCTATAACCTGGGAGGTAGTGATGGAGAAATAAAAGTGGAGTCGTTGGTGACTCAAAGCACAACTGAGGAAGCTGTAATGGATCAAGTTAAGTTTGAAAGGTATAAGCTCCACAGTGCACAACAATCCTCTCAAAAACCTGCTAAGAATGTCTTTTATTACAGGGATGTAATATTCTGCTTGTCTGTTTTGTTTTTAGGATTTACCAGTATGCAAAGCTGAATTACATCAGAGCAGCAACATCAATTTCTCCAGAGCCTGAAAGCCCCAAGAGTGCAAGCAGTGGAGGCCGTGACACTCTCCTAAATCTTGATCCCAGCACTGTTGTTTTTTATGTTGGAGGATACCCACCAGATTTCAGGGTATAAAGAGTTTCTTAGAGTTTTAAAGAGATTTTATGTTAGTCATCCTGTTGTTCTTACAAGTAAAGATTGGAACCAGCAATCTTTCAAATCACGTGTAAAAGTTTATCCATGTCAGTAGGAATAGATGAGATGCAAGGAGATGCTACTTCTTGCAGAAGCTGCCTGGCTTGCAGCATGCTAAACTCTAAGAAAGGAGCATGATGATACTTCACGTGCTGAGTAAAGCATGAAACCTGTCTAGCTCTGCTAAGTATTGTACCAAGTCCATCCGTGTGACTCCACTTTAAATTGTGCTGCAGTACTCCTGTAGTGGTATCAGATGGTTTGGATATTATATACAAGTATATTTTTTATATGTTTGGAATGTCATATTCTGTGTCTTAATAATATTTGCAGTAAGTCTTAGCAGTTAGATATCAATGTAAAATTTTGTCAGCTGATGTTGACGGAATGTTCTTTGACACTATTTTGCAGCCTCCACGTAATCTTGACTATCCTCATTATGAAGGCTGCATTGAATTAAACAGCCTAAATGAGCATATTATCAGCCTTTACAACTTCAAGAGGACATTCAATCTCAATACCACTGAAGTGCAACCTTGCAGAAGGTATGATATAAACACAGAAGTGTTTCACAGTTCTATGAATTCTTATCATTATGAATTCTTGTCTTTTCTCATCCTAAAGAACAACCACTGTAGCTAAACTGGTGATTTTTTTTTGTAACTCTTGGTCATTGTTGCATTTCTTAAAGAAAATCCTTAGTGATGGCATGACTCACATGTATAGCAATCTCAGTCTGTTTAAGTGTTACAAAATCCAGACACAATTTGTGGACTAATGGGTTCAGCTCCTTTTGTAAAGTAAACATTACATTAAGTTCAAAAAAGTCAGTCTCTAATGATTTCCTCTTAAAAGACTGTATGTGAATGTAATAGAAGCCAGTGGAAGGTTTTCTCTCCACTTGGACTAGATTGGAATTTGGCCCTATGCCAAATGCTTTAACTTAAGCTTTTTTAAAATTATAATAGCAGAAAGTCCATGTGGTAGTAGTTTTTGCTCTCATATATTCATACATGTGACATTGAATTACTACAGGTATAAAGAAGAGACTGACCAAAGCTATTTTGAGGGCACCGGTTATGCCCGTGTCACTGCAAGGGAAAGAAATGCCAACCGAGTACGGTATGAGCAGACAATTGAGACTACTGCAGATGAAGGCATTGTGTTTTTTGCAGCACATGAGGTAAGGTGTGGAATGCTTCTGTCAGTTTTGTGGTTGAAGAAAATCTTTCAAAATCTTGATTATTCAAGAATGCATTAGATAATAACTGCAAGGAAATGTCTTAGAAGTGTTGTTTTTTCTGCGTGGAAAATGAGCAGATTCTGCTGTATGTTTAACATCATATGATTTAGTTTTTGGTAGTTGTGCAAGGAACAGGGAGTTGAACTTGATCATCCTTATGGGTCACTTGAAACCTGAGATATTCTATGATTCTACCATGACTTGTGAATACTCAACTGGTCAAGGCAGAATAAAAAAAATCATTCCAAATAGCTCCTCCATTAGGCCATGCAGAGAATTTGGAACTGGGGGCAGGAAAGGAGAAATGTAATTGGAATCAAACCTGTGTTGAAATACTGAAATCCTCCAATTTTGGAGGTGCATTCTTCCCAAATTTAGGTATGTGTAGAAACAGAGTAAGGAAGAATGTAGAAAGGGACATGGTAACTTACACCTGTGCTCAAGATGGCAGTGATGCTACTTAATGTCATAGGCATATTTGCAATCACTGTGACATGTTCGGGATATTTTTTCAACTTCAATAGACATCTTGAAATGACACAAAGTCCTCTAGAGATTTGGAGAATACCTGGAGCTGATACCAGATCTGTTTATAATAGTTTAAAGTAATTATGGTTGATTAGTATAAGTTTTAGTCTGCTTTGTGTTATCCTTTCCCCAAAAAGCTTTCTTGAAGAAACTAGATAGCTTCATTAAAATTACTCACGTGACAGTGAAATAAATATATATGAAATTGTGGCGGTTTAACTGTGTTGGTGCTCTTTTTGTTGCAGGATCAGTTCATCAGTGCACTCATTAAAAATGGTCGTAGAGTTTTTAGATACAAAGTTGACTCTGAACCTCCAAAAGAAATAGAAAACGAAGTAACTGTAAATGATGGGACATACCAAAATGTATGTAATTTTAAAGAACCGAGTGATTATTATTTGTTAAAATACCAATTAACTGAAACTAAACATCCTGTTTTAATGTATACTTGTGGAGTTTTGTTTTTGTATGAGGAGATCTAGTCAGTGGGGATTAGTTTGGGCATGTGAAAATTAATCTTTCTCTTGTCATGCTTCACTGTGAATAAGTTCAGTTTTAACAGTAAAACCACAAGAGAAAAAAATTTTGTCAGAGCAATGCTTTGCATAGAGAGCTGTGTACATTGCATTGACATTAGTTTAATATTTAGATCAGTGTTTTCACCACCCAAGAGTTTATTTCTTCAGGGTGGGCTGATCTTTATAGGGATTACTCTTTTGTAGTCTTCTTTTTGTTGCTTGTCTCCTTAGCTTCAGTCCAGCTGTTCTGTAGCACTACCATAGTGAAATTGTAAAGACATTGTTAAAAACCTTTGATTTCCATATTAATTAATTCTCCCTTTTCACCTTAATACATTTCCAATTAAATAGTGTAACTTGCAGGGTCTACTGGAAGGAATTTTTATGCCCGACTGGGTCGAGTTACCTCCAGCCAACTGACTGACTTAGTCTTTGTATCAAGCAGCAGCTTCTGAATCTTCAGCTGCAAACAGAAGACAGTACCTGAATCTTAGGAAAGGTGTGTTTTAGGGCAGTCTTTCTGAGGAAAATAAAACCTCTCCTTGTATTTAGACAGTAGAACATTTTCCTTAGGCATTTGCTTTGACTAAACGCCCAAATTTTGCAAAGTATACTTTGAACTACTGTGGTTATCCTGTATTTAATCACTACTAAGCAAGAGGAGAGGAAGAAAACTCTGTGGGAGCACTTTTAATCTATTAAATTACTTTTGTTTCTGCCAAGTGAAGCAATTCTCACTGTTCATGTATTTCAGATTAATTTGGTGTTTGACCGAAAAAAGAATATTGTATATGTCAGTCCTAATATTAGAGCCACCATACGTGTCTTCAATTTCACTGAGTACTACCTTGGTGGAATTCCACCTTCTCTACGGGAACGGTGAGTAAAAAAATACTGTAACACATAGGCTTTGTATGGAAACTCCATCTAAACTCTTTCCTTAAACAACTTCTTCCACACTCTGTATCAGGTATCTTATGTAAAAATACAAGTGTATAATATACGATCATAATCTGTGCTTTTTGGCTAATGACAAGAGCTTTGTTGGAGTTACCCTGAAGATTGGGTTTGATCAGCATGAAGTATATGTAGAGAAGAAAGATTACTCTGTTCTGTTTTTTTATTTCTTATTTTGTCAGCATTTATAGGCTACTATAGTAGTGTGTACTTTGAAATATCAGGCTACTGAACTCTTTTTCCCTCCACTCCCTGAAACCAGCTTTAATATATCCACACCTCCATTCCGGGGCTGCATGAAGAATGTGAAAAACCCAGCCACTGCATCTGTTATTTTTGACGAGAGTTTTGGTGTGAGCAAGAAATGTTCAGATGATTGGAAGGTAATTAAAAAAGTGCCTTGAAAACTTCTGCTGGAGTTCACAGAGTCTGGTTTGCCTGTAAATCCTGGACCATTATGTTTTAATTAGGTTAAAAATTATATTTGGTTAACATGTGATGACAATAAAAGAACATGGGCTGGGTATGAAGATACAGAAGAAATGAGACACCATCCCTACTGTGATAGCTTGTTCCAGCACGTAGTCCACCCTCTTATTTAATACTGTTTACAGTTAAGAATTCCTATTTACCATGTAAGCTTGTTGGCTTCCAGTTGCTCTTTTTGATTAGGCTGGTATACTTAGTTACTTAATACTGTTCTAGATCTTTCCTCTCACCAAGGGGTTTATGCTGCTAATTAAATGACCTCTCAACCTTTTTTATTGAACGATCTTAACAGACTACTTCTACCAAAGTCTCTCATTGTAAGGCTAATGCTCCACTCTTCTGATCCTTTTGTAATTATTTTCTGTCCACCCTTGAGTTTTGCCATGTTTTTTTTTTAAATGGGACGTGACAATTCAGTGCTGGCTTAACCAATGCTACACGGAGAGATGAAAGCTATCTTTCTGCTTCTCCTTACCACTGCTTACATGGTGCATGATCTCATTTTCTCTTTTTACTATGGTATTGCACTGAAAATTTGTGCTTGCTTGCTTTCCCTTTGTGGCATCTAAGCCTTTCCGGAGCAATTTCTTTGCAGGCTGTTTCCCCATGCAGAGGATATGACCTTCATTCTCTATCTTTACAACTTCTCAAGTTTTAAAACTTGTTTTGTTCCAAAAGGCACAGGTATATAACACAGTTTCAGTTATGTAGCTCATCTGCATAGCTCCTTAGTTACGAACCCATCCTTTAGCTACTCACTTTTGTGTCCCCAAATGTGAAAACTTTGAAAGCGAGAGGAGCTACAGACAGAGAACACAAGCCTCATCTCCCTTTAGAGTTTCTCAGATCATGGTTAATGCTTGTGAAACCAATTCAGCCAGTCTGGTTTGTACTGAAATAATGGTGCTTGTGGTTTGCCTTGTGCTTGGTTTTGACTGGAGTCAGTCACAATTATGTTGAGTGGGGCAGCTGTTGTCTCATGTTGCCATTTCTTCTGATTAAAAGGAAGATCACTGCATTATTTTCTCTCTTTCAGATTGTCAGATCTGCAGCTTTCTCCAAGGACGGAACACTGAGCCTGAGTGCAGCAGGTTTCCCATATCCCAAGGATTTCCAAGTTGGCTTTGGCTTTCAGACCATATCTTCGACTGGAACACTCTTAAATTACAATCTACGGGTATGAAACTTGTTCAGCTTAGCACATCTGATTGGTTTTATCTCTGAATCTCTTGTCAGTTTGTGTTATAAGTCTCGTGTAGATTCCTGTATTTTAAGGCAAGAAATGGCTATAATAATCATCTTTTGAGCATGGAATCTTGCGTGTCATAGGCCAGACAAATGCATCCTGGCAATTTCTTCATGCAGCCAGCAAGTAGTTCAATGAGTAACTGAGCTTGGAACTTGAGCCTTCTTCAGAGTAGCTCACGCACCTAACATCACCATCCCAGTAAGAAAACTGTTGCCTAATACAGTTGCCTGGAAATTTTCTCAGGAAAAACTGGCATTCTGCTCACACAGAAAGGTATCCCGTGATCTAATATGCAAAGGAAAGGGGTTGATTTTGGCTATGATCCCTCAGAAAGCCGGGAGGTTCAAGCAGAACCCCATTCTTGCTGGCTGGAGATACTAAGAAGTTAGTGCACACCAGGCATTTGAGAAGGGGAGAACTGACTCCTCTGCTTTTTGTAAAAATAAACAAGTATTTTAACTAACTGTATTAGAGAGCAGAGGTATTTTAAAACAGAAACTATGCTAACCATGCAGAACTTGGTATAACATCTCGTACTAGATGACTGAGAAATTCATTTTTAGTGTAAGAAAATTTGTTTCTTACAACCACTGAGAACTGCATTAGTGGCAGTAGCAAGAACTAAAGGCTCTTCCATTTAGCTGATCATTTTGTGGGGTTCTTTTATAGCCGGATGTTCTTACCATCTTTTTGACACCTGGCTCTGTAACTGCAAAGATGCGAGACAAGGAAATCAAACTGGAAAAGAAATACGAAGATGGGTCAATGCATTATGTGACAGTAATAAAAACAGACAACACGTAAGTCCAGTTCTTTATCTGATTCTTTTATTTTCTGGTTGGAGAAAGAAGATTCAAATTTTGTGGGATTCGTTCTCTGGATAAATAGCCCTGCTAGCAAAGGATACTTAAATAATGAAGGAAAAGGGGACTTTTGGTCTATGAATGTACATTTTGGTACCTCTATGGACAGCTGTTTCAGCTGTACCCCACTATGCATGTCTTTTATAGGTTCTGTGATTTTTGATGGGTTGTCTAGCTGGAGCTTTGGAGGCTTTGGAGCTCTTCCCCTTACCCTAACCTTTACCACTGTAACACAGGTGGTTAAAGAACCAGGGAAGAAGCAAATATTGTATCTGTTTTTTCAACAATGGTCTTTTACACAGATATCAGAAGAGACAATTTACTGAAAAGTTTCTACGTTATATTGACTTCTGTGGAACACATAAAATGACATGAGCACTAGCTGAAGTGGAAAGTTTTGAATGGTTGGCTATAACTTGGGGTGATTGTAACTTGATTATTGTCTGTACTAGCTGTTGCTCACAGGTCAAGTGCACCATTTTGAGACAAAGAATTAAATCCTGTCCCATAGTTGTCAGTGGGAGTTTTTTCATGAATTTCAGTTGGACCAGGATTTCACAGTAGGACCAAAGTACAAGCTTCACCTCTTGCTCAGTATTTAGTACGGAAAAGCAGAGCAGTTTCACGGCAGTGAGCGCATACTGAAAATGTCCCAGAAGTAAGCTAATGAAGCTCTAGCATAATTACAATGTAACAAGAAAACACATCTGCCAAATGGTTCTTTTTTATATATATTTCATTGAGTTTCATAACTATTTCTTTGTATTTCATGCTTATTTTTATTCACTTTGCTTCAGAGTACATCTGCTGGTTGATGATGAGTCAAAATCAGCATCAGTTGACTCTTCCAGGGCATTAAACTCAGAGGAATCAAACAAACCTGTAAAATTTGGTGGAGATAATTTTGAAGGTTGCATCTCAAACATCTTTATAAAAAGGTATTTGGCCTAAAAAAAAAATTTTGTTTCCTGCATTTTGGCCTCTTCTCCTTCATTAGTCATATTAAAATCACTTTTTGCTAAAATGCTTTTCTCCTACATGTGCAAAGCCTTCATGAATGCATAACTTCACTGCCCTCAAATATTCAGGTATTTTATACATGGTATCAAGTTGTAATTAATCTGCTGTTCAGATGTAAAGGATTTTAGTCTGAATCATACCTGTTTAGCCGTCTGTTAGCCAAAGAGTGATCTCGACATAGTGAATTGGAAATGCCCCAACAAGGCATCCAAAAAGATCTGCCAGATTGTATTGTTATGGCTCCCCAGGGAGCCAGGTAATGAAAGGAGCAAAGCTACTGACAGAACCAAAACAGTTACACAAACAAGTGAGAGCATATGTATGGAAATCACGTTCCTGATTTAGGTTGTCTCTTTTCTTCACGTGTTTGTCTGGTTATTAGAGACATCTTACAGGCAAAATTTAGGGGAAAAATTATGCATAAATATGTTTCTAGAAGAAAAGCATTCCATAAGTCACAAGTGATGTCCTAGTGGGCCTTTCTGTTAGCTAAGTTTTGCTGAGTATTTATACTCATGCAGAGTTTTCAAAAATAGTGTATTTTGATTTGATTGTCATAGAATCAGAGAATGGTTTGTGTTGGAAGGGACCTTTAAAGATCATCTAGTTCCATCCCCCCTGCAACAGGCAGGGACACCTCCCTCTGGACCGGATTGCTCAGATTATGTCTTCATTTAAAGCAGCGCAAGACAGTGTAGTAACCTGCATATTAACCTCCCCATCAGAAAAAAAATTGGGAAAATATCTTTTAGTACAACAAATAGATGGAGGATTAATACTGTGGCTAGTCTGACTGAGTGAATAGAGAACAACCAGCAATGAAGGAGTTCAGGTTCTAACCCCAGCTCTGCCGCTCTTCTCATAGAAAACCAGGGGCAAGGAGCTTCATTGCTTTTTCTAGTTGTAAGGGTTTTGTAATTTACTGATTAGAGATGGTCTGTACAACTTAGAAAATTATAGTATTACTTATTCTTTATACACACGGGAAATCGGTTTTGACAGTCTTTCTGATAATTTGGCTCTAATACTACAGCTGCATATGAAGTTGTGGTGGGCTTTTGCCCCTTGACAAAACTCATTAGAACATCCTATTTAGGAGAGAGTGAATCATTGACTGAACAGAATCTGATATTGCCATTTTTTCTTGATCTCCTAGTGGTTAGGAATAATTAACCAGCAAAGTTTCACAGTCAGATCCAGAATCTTATTTGCTAAGGCCACTGTCATTTTTTCCTCTGTTTTTCAATGGCAATATTTGTTTGGTTTTTTTGGTGTTTTTGTTTTTTTTTTTTATAGAGATAGCTTTTAACAAAGAATACTTTATGTAGAAATTATAAGCATAACAATACTGGAAATTTTCCATAGCCAAAAAGAAATGGTCAGAACCATAACAAATATGAACACTTTTTACAGCATTGAACATACATTTTTCTTTGAAAAATAAAAATCAGTACTTTAACATTGGATCACTGGGAAATCTGTTTTGTACAGAACACAGTTTTACAATATATTGTTGATTACACCGAAGAAAAGGAATTCTGTGTCACAACACTTTCTGCTTTCATCACTACAGGACAGGTCAGCTCCCTGAGGTTGAAAATCTCATGAGAAATACTGGCAAGTCTGGTGTATCCCTCGGAGCTTGCCACAAATACGAGAACCTTGAACCAATGCTGCTGAAGGAATTTAAAAGCCCTCTCAGGTTTAAGATGCTCAAGGTATGCTTGTTGTTACTGTCATCTTCATTCCATATTGGTGCCTGGGCTTTGTCTGCACAGTCATCATTTGTAGAACTGAGATTCAGATGCCCTCATTTTCCTTCTGTCTCACATCTGAAGCAAGTTCTTACTGTGTTGGAGTTTCATGCTAAACCCACCTGTCCAGAATGACAACAGCTTTTCTGTCATTTAGAGAAGGGTGTTGAATGCCTCAGGTGGGAACTCTTAAATGTGTTGATTGAAATGTTTCTGTACTACTGCTACTCATAGTAAATGTTTCAATTCTGTCTTACATGTACAGAATGAAAAATACCTTGATTATTTGAAAGCTGCTAACATGCAAAACCACACTACACCAACTCAGTTACATGTCAGCAGTGAAGCGTATCTCCTTGGAAGCCTCCCCAACAGTTTCATATCCTACACGTTTTCTCCATTGTTATCTACAGACAGGTAATACAAATGTTCTCAGTTCTCCTCCTAATACCTAAATGGTCAAAGCTGCTTGAATCTTTGGATGCCAAGTGTTAGGATTTTCTTCTTGCTTATGTCCTGGGCCATAAGAAAAGGGCACTTCTAAAGGTTCAGGCAATTTTCTTCTATGCAAACATTTACCTAAACAGATTAGATTGAATGGGATGTAGTAGACAATTATGGTGTATATTGATGCCAATTTTTAATTCTGAATATGTCAAGTTTCATTCACATTCAGAAGTGCAGGCAATGTAGAATGCTGTGATTCCTCCCAAATGCTATTCTGCATTTTATAAAGAGTTTCACTGACATTTTTCTGGAGAAGAGAAAGGATACAACAACAACTAACAAAATAGACCTATACTTGAATATGCTTACTTTCCACTACAGGTTACATTGCTCTGTAGATGTACGGACTCGATCATCGAGAGGATTAATAGTCTTCATGGAGGAGAGGTCTGAGGACTCTTATCTGGCCCTCCACATTTCAAAAGGACGTTTTGTGTTCTCACTTGGCTCTGGAGGAAAACAAATCAAAATCAAAACCAGTATTAAATACAATGATGGGCAATGGCACACTGTAAGTAATATGACACAGGAACTGTGGTGAAAGCACCACTAGCATTCAGAATTTTTAAGACATTAGAAACTCAGTTTTGGTCATTGGAAGTTAATTCCTATGCCTGAAACTTCACATGGTTGACAGGTTTCTGACAGAACTTACTGAGACTGATGGTCCCTGCATATTATTTTTACTTTTAAGTATTTCAACGATATGGTGTCTAAAGACAAAGAAAATCTCCAGTGGCTTTCATTGGCCTTTGGGTTTTCATTCTGTTATGTTTGCACCCTGGAAAGGTGGTCTTCAGCACAGATGGGAAGAACGTCCGCCTTGTTGTTGATGGTCTAAGGGCCCAGCACAGAAGATTAGCAACAAATTCTGCCATCAGTATTAAGCCACCAATCTATGTGGGAGGGCTGCCATCACTGAAAAAACAGGTAAATAATTGATGCATCCACCCACACACACTCCCCATGCTGCACTAGTTACATATGGAAGTGTTTAAGATGCAGGATTTCCATGCTGAAAAGCTTTTGGGGGTATTTCCAAGCACTAAGTGAGCACCATCTGTGACTGGTGTTTGCAGTTGTTCATTACAGGTCTTTTTCCTCACCTGTTCACATAGCTGAGACACTGATGACAACCATGCCCTGTTTTCATTTTTATTCTTTAAAAATAAAGACCAAAGTCACATCTTTAATTCCAGAACTGCTGTCTTTCTGCAGAATATTTACCTCAGTGGAATAAGCAACAATCTGTAGAGAAACAAAAGATCAAATTGAGCAAATTCTCATTAAAGAATTATGGATGTAGAACTGGATTCTAAATTGAAATATATGTGTTTTCTGTTTAAAAATGGGACAATTTTATAAAATTAATTTTAAATAAACAGCCTCTTAGGAAGGGAAGGGGGAGGGGGTACTTGGTATTTCCCAATTCCTCTTGCATTGTCTTTTTGACACTTCATTGGGAAGTATCTGTTCTACAAGCAGAAGTTATGTTAACTCAAAATCAGCTGTTACTTTTGTGTTTTAAGCTCTTTTTTTAGAATTTTGGAATACCTTTTCACTGCATCAAAGATGGGGTTTAGATGCCTTTAGTGCTATTTGACTTTCTACGGTCCAACAGTCCAAAAGGACTAATGTTTAGTATTATTACTAAAAAAACTGTCATCATGCTTTAGTATTCATGTTTTGAAATATGCTTTCAGAATATACCAATGAAGAGTTTCAAGGGTTGCCTGAGGAATTTTAAGGTGAATGGAGAAGTTATGAATGTACCTCAGCAAAAAAACGGCGTACTTCCGTGTCTGGATGTTCCCATGGACACAGGGATTTATTTCTTTAATGAAGGAGGATATATCACCATTGGTAAGCTGTGTACGGATTATGGTATATGGAATTATGTCTGAAGTGTATATGTCTATGGGTTATTTTATTTATTTTTATGTAGTTTTCCAACTACCTCCTCCTGTGATCATTCCTCCATTTGCTGTTTAATTCTCCACAGGTAATTTGCTGATGGGCATGGATTTAAGGGTTGAATTTACCATTCGACCAAGGAGTACAACAGGTATACTCCTCCATGCGGGAAGCAAACGAGACAACTACTTGACTATTTACATGGAAGGAGGAAAGGTAAGTACAGGCTGCTTCCATTTCAGCTGCATTTCCCTCATTCAGCAGGGGGAATTCTGACCTCTTTGTGTTGCTCCTTTTCTTTGTCACAGTAGCTTAAACGATAACTTTCTTACAGGTCATTGCTGCTGGAAATAGTGGTGCTGGAGAATTCCAGACATCAGTCACACCCAAGAAACCTCTATCAGTTGGACAGTGGCATACCATTGCAGGTACATTGTACATACGAGTTCTTCCGAATCTTGAAGGGATAGTGGGCACAGAGCACTGCAGCTCCAGATTTTATTAATCATTTCACTTCTGTTTATTCTGAGAATACTCTTTAGAAAAATGTGTTTGTTAATTGTTAATTAATTAATCCTTGTTAATTCAAGGATTTACGTAAGATTTTTTGGGGGGCTTTCTTAAGGTGTGTCAGCCTGACTTTGATTTAAAATAAAATCTATTTTTCCTTTGAGTTAAATTTCAAGAGAGATGCTATTTAAAAATAATGCCATATCGAGTTGATTCTCTAATAGGGTTGGGAAAGAGTTCTCATTTACCTGCTCCTTTGCAGTCTCTCAGAAGGAGAACACTGTGCAGCTAGAGGTGGGCACACAGAGTAGCTATACCACTGGACTTCGACCCTCTCCTCCTAGACGTGTGTATCAGCCACTCTACTTTGGCAAAATTCCAGGTAATGTTGCTGCTTCTTATTTTTTTTGTGTTATCTACTGGCTTTTTTTCCTTTCTAAACCAAAGGTCCCATCCATGCATGTAGTCCTATATCATTCCCCCTCTTTTGAAAGCCTTGCAATAATTACTGTTCATTTTTTTAACTTGGTCTTTCTACCTTGTTTTTTGTAGCAAATTTGGACACCCCATGGCTTCCAGTTCAAGACCCATTTTGGGGCTGTCTTCAGAATATTAAAATCAATGGCAAACATGTCTCCACCAGGAGGATATCAGAGATTCATGGTGTAGTGAATTTACATGGGTGCCCAGCAAAATAACTCTGCCTGTTGCAGTTGTTTTACACACATCAGGTTGTGTCTGATGAAGTACTGTGTGAATTCCCCTGTTGCTGAACACCATCAGTCATCAGGCTGGTTATTCTGAACAGCCAGTGAGCAAATGCATCTTCTGGATGTGAACTGTGCCAAAGCAAATGAAAAGTATTTGCTTTGATAAACTCCCTTTTAAATGCTATTGATTTCCAAGGTAATCTGTTGTGCCTTTTGAAATATATGCAGAAAATACAATTGTATATACCCTACTGGGCCAAATTCTGCTCTCACCCACAACAGCATAAACTTGAGCAACTCCAGTGCCTTAATTTTGGAAATTTGCCTTAATGTTTGTCATCTTGAAAGCAAATTTGATCCATTAATATAAAGAATTTTATAAAAATATAAATCTCTTTGGATTGTTGTTTATACAGGAATGTACATTAATGTTAAAAGTAATAATAATAATATAAATGGAGTTTGAAGCACTTTAAGGAGTGAACCTCTGGGAGTTTGTTACAATGTTAGGAATTGTGGGGCCAAATAAATGCAGTATGTTCTTAAACCCATGCATTTTCTTGTTTGTTTTTTTCAGCTTGGTGGGTTTTTTATGCGCTTTTTACAGGCTGCTAAATTCTGCTTGCTTTATCCAAATATTTCAATGGCTTTAAGAAGCTGATTTGCCTGAATAATCAGATATCCATCATTTCTGCTCATGTCAGTTTGGTTATCTAAATATCTCAGAGGGAGAGCAAGTTCTTTGCAGTCTTCAGAGTCAGAAAGTCTCCTCCATAGGCACTTTTTTTTCCTCAATAAATGAAGACAAGTTATATCAAGAATAACAGGCGCATCTGCTACAATTATGTAGCATGAATTACAGGACCAAAGCAGCAAAACTGTTTTCATGGACATTCAAATCTTCACTTTGTACCTGATTGTGACACACGGCGCAGGGCAGGGAGCCCAGTTTGCTTTATTCTCCTAAAGAGAGGGCTGGACTGAATAGACTTGACATGGCTTCTTCCACTGTCATTCAGAATCAGCATTTTGATAGGTTTGGGGTTTTGTGTTCTTTTTTTTCCCCCCCAGTGCCATGGTGCCGATCCTTTATTGCAAAATGAAAACCTTTCCTAAAGCTAGTCCTTGATGTAGACAGGCATGCAAAGAAATCCTCCTTCCCACTCTTTTACAGGCAAATATCTGTCCATGCAAAGACTTCTCAGCTGTACAGCTAGTTTTGGAGGGAATGGGATGTGGCGAAAACATGCTGGGGTTGAGGCCTCTGAAGGAGCAGAGGATTAGCACATAACGGCAGAGCCTTCTCTCTGGAGATGCTTTGCAGAAACATATTCTCCTGTACGGCAACAATGGGACAGAAAAAGCCACTGGCCTTGTGGTGATGGGGTTCAGAAATGACCTTTTTGGGATAGCAAAAACTGAATCCTTTCTACTTGTAAAGCTCCCTGCCTTTGAAGTGGATTCTCAAATACTCAGGTGACCAAAACTGTGGAAATACCCAATTGATTTACTGGCCTTAGTTGACACTAAAAGTTTCCACAAGGAGAAAGGAAGAACAGTTAAATTTTATCATGCGCTTCTCTCATAACATTCCATATCTCATGCTAATCAGACTGCTCTTTGCAGTCTGTTCTCTTCTCTGTGAAGCAGATTTTTTCTAATCACAGAAAAATCCTTTCCTTCTTCCCTTCCCCCCTCAGAAAAAGCAATCATGGCAAAGATTTTTTGCATCACAACCTGGAGTCAGTCCTGGATTTCAATTCCCTTCCATCTGATTTTATTTATCAGAAGTGGTTTTAATGCTTACAGGAAGAAATGAAAAATGTATAAAGACTTGAGTAAATATAAGATATGATGATTACTAAGTATTAATTCCAACACAATACTAATGCATAACAAAGAATTAGAAAAGTCTCTTTGGTTTTAAGGTTCTTTGTGGTAGTTTTTTTCCCCTATGGTTTTTTCAGTTGTATTGTTTCCATAGAATCAGGCTGCCACACATTGTTGGGACAACCAATAAAAGCCAACTAGGGTTTCAGATTTTGTACTTTAACATAGATAAATCTATATCAGGCTGATGAACACTTAGTAAAAAGCTTTTTGATCCCAAAGAGCCAGTGGGTGATCTTTACATGAGCAAAGAAGTTGTCCTGTTTCAACTGATGAAGACTTTTTATTTCTGAAGAAATCCACGTGAACATTGAACTGTATTTCATGCATTTTCTGTTCTGTGCTTAGAATATTTTGATTTTTTTTTTTCACATGGGAAACAACTTCTGGTAAACAAGAGCCTGAATTTTCAAGTATTTCTGTCATGAATGGTAAACATCATTTCAGTTGTAAAGATTTCTCCTTTTCAGGTTCACCAGGAAAGATCCTTGTAAAAGGCAAAATAAACAATTCCCCCAATACATTTTAGAGCAGATCAGAGTGACTAAATCTTACATTAAAATAAAGTGTGATGAGAATAACATTATAAGAATGAATAGCAATGTTAGCCTTAGGTAAACACTGTGTGATTGGTTTCTTTGATTGTTAGAAATAGTAGTTCCAACGCTTTCATCATCAGTGTTGCCATTTGACAATAACTTCCATGAATTATTTGCCTCCTTAGGTTACAGCATTTGAGGTGGACCCCCAAATCTATCAATTCCCATGTTAGAATAAAATGATCCCACAAGAGAGGCTTTCCCTGTGACATTTTATTCTATAGTCATTATACTATTTGCTATTCAACCCTGTAATTAACACTAATATTTTCAGTGATTAAAAAAAAACTTGGTTCCCATCATCCTTTTTGAGCTTGTGTGATTATTCATTCCTTGTGTTCAAGGGTGCAGAGGTAATACAAATTCCATTTTGCTTCATTCACCTTAAAATTAGAAGTAATAACCAAAGAAATGCACATGTTAATGTCTGTTGGCAAATTTTTGCTATATGGTTTGTACATCATGAAGGTTTTGAAAAGTTTAATGGAAGAAGGTCAAATATTGTGTTCAGTACACTGAGAGAGCATAGTTAAAAACCCTACAGTTTAACAGTGGGTTAAAGAGCTTATCTGAATCCTAAATCAATTACAGAAGGACAGCAAATTTCCTCTCTAGACTAACCCGCATTGGTATTGTTAGTGTCAAATCTCTCTCTTGTCCATATAAGTATCAAGGGCAAAGGGTTCTCATCCAGTTAATTTGGATTAGATTTAATAGGATCATGTTATCTGAGGTGGATGACACCAAGGTCTGCAAGGTTCCATTTATTATAACTACAAAACACAGCCAGATTAATGGGAGCTGAAAGACAGCCTAACACTGAGAACTGATGGCAAATAAAATTAAATAGGTCACAGAGTATTGTAGAAGGAAATACACATTCATGGTGGATAAAAGCACAAATATATATACAAAAGAAAAACATATTTCCTTTCCACTGCTTATGAATGATACTGTAACTTAAGTTTCTAATAACAAAGGCTTCCAATTCAAACTTTAACAGTCTTTCTGTACCGGAGCTGAGGGTCTGTTCTTTCATTACTGTGGAGTTTTCTTATAAAACACAGAGCCATTGACCTTTCACTCTGTCAGCAGCAACATGAATTGGGCGAGCTACCTTTCTCTGGTTTTGTAACCACTTCTTTGGAGTCGCCTATGAGCAATTTCATTTTAGCTCTCCCTCCTCTTTGCCTCTTTGTGAGTCCTCTCTGAATTATTTGGGGTATTTTCTCTCCTCTGCCATCTTTATGCCCCTCATAAAATATTCCGGAAAATGCGGTCTTAGTGAAAACGCTATAAATGCATTACGGTTTTGTAATGAACTCTTGCCATGCTTTTTGCCTCTTAACATTCTCTTTGTGGTTTCCTCATTTTAAAAAAAACTCCTGCCTCTTTCTCTAATGATGTAAGGAAATTCAGGGCACAATGGCCCAGCCTTCTGTAAATCTGTCTGCATTTTCTAAAAATACATTAAATGGACATCCCTGGGAAAAAGGATCTACTTTATGTTAAAGGGGCTGGTGCCATAAAACAATATTATAGCTTCACTGGAGGCATTCAGACTGCAAGGCAGAAACATAAACATCATTTGTGCAGCTGGCTCAGACATCTTAAAATTGCAAGAGGCTAGTCATTGCCTGAGCTGCAGTGAAGCATTCTCCGAGTATAAAGAATTACACACAAAATAACCAATGTGTCTTTATATTCTGTCTGTCAATTTTGAGGATTCTCTGTAGCAATGAAAGCAAACTATGACCTGTTCTTCATACTGTACCACGTCTTCTGGTTTGCAGGTGATACCATTGTATCTTTTTTGAATGCACTCCTACTGTTACTTTGCACCTCAGCCAGTTACTCTTTTTCCTAGAGGTTGTTCCAAATGTGAAGCATATGTGAAATGCTCCATGAGAAACAGTTTCTTTGTGAAGGTGTCACTTGCTTGTTGAGAAAGACCAAGCACTGCTGCATTAGCACACAGAACAAAAAGAGAGATGGTTGGCATCATGATCTTTTGTGTCTGTTCAGTTATATTTAAACTGGGAACAACAACAGATTTCTCCATTGTGTGGGAGCCTGTGTCTAAGACTTCTGTCACAGGAGGACTATGCACTGGTAAGAATGAATAATTTGATTCATAGGTATGTCAGTAATTTATAAATTAATATGGATGGAGACTGTTAGAATTTCAATCCAGAAAGAACTGTTCAAATCTGTTTTTGAAGCCTAATGACATAACAAAGAAAAATATTTTAATGGATAGTGAAATAAATTATTCTCTGTCTAGCCAGTTCTTGCGGACACAGTTTTAATTAACAATATGTTAATCACATAATAACCCAAAAAATCTATTAGCATGAGATATTACTTAATAGAGAAGTTATATGCTTAGGTAACAGCATCTGTCATAAACCTTAATTCTAGATCCTTCTGATTACTTTCTGATCAGAGTTACTCTCCTGATGCTACAAACACAGACAACCAGTAATACGTCTGGGCACTGACTCCTCTGGCAAAAGCAAGGGTTTCAACTAATAAAATTTACCTGAGAACAAGGTGTCAGAGCAGCAGTCAGAAACCTTCCCTTTTCTGTACCAGTTAAATCAAAGATAATGACATACTGCCAGGGACAGTAACCTAAGTAAGAAGCTAAGAAGCTAAAAGCACGCTGAGCAATTCTCCAGGAAAACACATAGACAGAAGCCAAAGTTCAGTGGCTTAGTGGAAAGACTGAACCAGTTTGCAGGACTTTGGTTCATACAGCTTATTAAAACGTGCTGATAATCTTACATATAGTTGATAAAAAATGTATTCTAAGATATTGCCAAGGTTTATAGACAATTGTTACTTCAGATTAAATCTGTTTATTATGTAATAAAAGGCAGGACACAGTCTCCAGAAAACTTAAGATAACCCTTTTAATGCGAATATACATAAATGGAAACTTCACACAAACACAAAGGGTATTTGCGTCAGCAACAGGGGTGGAAGCAAGGAGACCATACAGATAAACTGTGCTCCCTGCCAAGTGTCAGCAGTGAAGGCAGTGCTCTGGGAGGTCTTAGAACACCAGCCATGAGCCATCCACCCTGGATGCCAAAGACCCCACCCAGGCTCAGCTGCAGTCATCCCACTATGCCTTTACCAGGATAAAAGCAAAGAAAACCCTTCTTGCAATTTCATTATCCCTGCATTTAGAAGAGTAGGACCAAGTTTTGGACTGATAGTTGTATTTAGTCAGATTCTCGTAACCTGATACTGGCATATTAAAAGAAGGCAATGTTCCCAAAGCTGAGCCACTTAAGAGGACATGTGATCCCTGAATCTATGTATATTGCATTTATCACAAAAGATAAAACAAATCTACATGATGTATATACTCAGCACAAATTTAATTCAAAACAGACACCACAAAACCACTAATGATCATCATTATTATTTAATTAAAATGGAATGAATAGGTTAAATCTTCCAAAGAGACAATGAATGTCATCAAACAGAATAAAAGCCAGGTGCCTGATTGGTATAAATAAACATTGCTCTATTGTTCCTGGATTTGGGTAGATAGGAGAAAAGGATCTTACTGTTTTTAAATGTTGGGGACACAATGCATAGATCTTATGAAAAGGACTTTGCCGCAGAGTTAAAATGAAGAATCAAAGGAAAATGTTACAGTTCACTTTCTATGAAAAAATACTGGTTTGGTTTCTTTTATCAGGACAAAAAAAATGCCTAAAACCCAGATGCTAGCCTAGAGGGTGGATAGAAAGAAAAAGACCCTATAGTTGGAGAATAAAAGGTATGTAGAAAAAAGTAAGTCTTGAGCTTGCTCAGAAGGGACTTGCCCATGCCAAGAAAAATGTCTACAGCAGAGAAGCTGTTGTAAACTGTGATGATTGTTAGGCTGACTGGATAATTTTAGGATATGTGGTTGCAGGAAGGAGCCTAGCCACTGCTCTCTTGAACAGGAGACTCAATACCAGTAGGTTTCTGGGCTGCTCCTCTGTGCCTGCAAGGCATCCCGTGTGCCCCAACCTCTTCGCAGCCTGGGGGAGCAGCTGCGGGGCTGGGGTCCTGCCTGCACCCCTTTCCCGGTGCTGGGCTGGGAGGGGAGCTCAGGGGAACAGCTTTTCTCAGGCTTCACCTCTTTTCTGACTTCTGTCGCAAGCTCAGTCTGTGAGCTCACAAAAATGTCTGTGGTGGGGAGTTCAGAAAAATGGTAGGACAGGAAGAAAAACAGCACAAAGTTGCCCCTCCTGGACCCTTTTATTTTGCTCTCTGACCTTTTTCCTTTTGTTTGTTGTTCTTAGTAAAATGGAAGGGAACATCTGGACTCTAGTGACAGCAACCAAATTTGCATGCATATAGCAGATAATTAAGCACGTGTCTATCTGCAGCTGCAAACAGCAATTAGTCATAAGATAGCTTTGCACACCCCTTCCTGCCTATTCTTCTGTTCCCCTCGGAGGGCCCTCTCACACACACATCTCTGAAAGGCACTGAGCACTGTCCTCCTTTCTATTTGTGAAGACAGTTGTGCAGCTGAGCTTAAACCCTTCAAACTTTGAATAGAATGAACTTCCTCTGATCTATCAATTTCTAGCAGAAACTGCTTTCTGCATAAGACATGATGCTGTAACCCAAGTCAAAATATCTGTGCCTGCATCCCAGCATAGCTGGGGCTGTAAGCATACTTTTTTCCTAGTGCATCCTCTCAGATGTGAGGAAACAGCTCGGGAAAGTTGCTTCTGACTGCTGATGTTTTCTGTGGCTGATCCTCCTCTCTCTGCAGTTGCCCAAGGCAAATCCTGCCCTCTCTGCTCCCTGCAGCTATGAAGAACTTTGTTTGTCCTACAGTTTCGACCCCAGGCCCATGAAAGGCATACTGTAAAATCTTACCATGTCAAGTAAATACATATATCCTGTGCCTGTCTCTTCAGTTGTAGAGTCTCCTGGCAATGAAGCTGTAGGTAGCCTTTTGTCGCCTAGAACAGGTGTCCTCATTTCTCCTGTGATAGAGTCAAATTTTCTAGACAGGTAAACCAGAAGCTTCTCAGGGCTGCAGCAAGGGACATAATTTAGCGTCATTTACAAAGCAGAACAAATTTCTAGTTTGGTGAAAACCAAAGACTGTGTTGCATATTCCTACATTTCAGCCTCTGGCATCATATCTTTTAATTTATCTGTATGCTAAAATGGAGTGTAATAGAGTGGGCTGAGGCAGCTCAGGTTGGAGAAGAAAGGGCTGGAGTGTGATCAAAGGGACCACTGTGCCTCAAGCAGGGATTAGATTCAATGGAATAACTTCACAACCTGAATGACAGTGATTATTCCATGTGGCTCTTTGCATTTGCCTGGTCAAGGCTTTTGTTGAGGTGTCTACATAATGACCTCTGATGGGGAATTCCTATCCATGTTTGAAATAACATTCTTAGGTATAATTTTGCAATGCTTCCACTGGATTTACTTGTGTGCATTAATAGTATGTAGGCGATGCCAGCTATAACAAATTCACACAAATTGCTAAGTGTTTGTATCAAGGAGTTATTTAAAAACAGAATTGCAGTTTTCAGAAACGTATTAAGGTCCAGAGACCTGTTGAAAAAGAGAAGTTTGGTTTGAGATAGATAGGTAAAGAGAAGTCTCCTCTGTTTCAGTGGGCAATACCAACGTATGTAACAGTAATGCACAAACCAAGTATGGCTGGCCAACAAGCACTGTGACAGTCACATGCATCTGCATTTCAGGCATAGCTATGCTTATAGGAGCACATTCCACCACCAAATCCAGACAAAAATGTTAAGGCTTTTACTATTAGGGTAGGTGAACTCATTATTTTATATTCGGGACCACAGAAAGTTACAAAATGTGTGGATCTACTTGATTTTAAGCAAACGGAATGGCTACACAGACTTGTGTGCATACAAAACTGGCCAACACCACTGGTACTTGCAACATAACAGCTACCTGACTTCAGTAAGTAAGACCCAAAGCATTTGTGGGGTAGTATGGTTACTCATCTCACATTTGTACTCATTTGTACAAAAACTGGTCATCTGCTCTAGGTTATCCTATAATCAGTGGAGGAGGGTTAGTTATTCCCAAACAAAACCACATACACCCACACCATCTTAAACATACACTGTAAGAGGACATGGCAGCAGTCAAGTTAGCTCTGGGCTCCAAGTAAGAGTCCCACTGAACTGATTCCCTGAAGGTGGATGCAGCACTTGATTACACTTTAGTCCTCAGGAATAATTAGACCACCTTACAACCTAGCTATAGAAATACCATTGTGCAGTATTGTCAGCAGGCCTCAGTGAAGAAAGGAACAAGACACAGGAAATTATCTCCTGCTTCCAATTACAGGGAAGATTTGTCATTATAAATGCTTTTGTCACTCATCCTTTTCAGCAATGAGATACCCAAACACAGCGTGGTTAGCTTCTGCCATCTCCATATGATGATCTACCTTTTTCTGTGCTTTGTACGATTTGAAGCTTGAGAACCTAAGAAGAAAACGTAGGCTGAACCTCAAGTGAAATGCATATGAAATACAGAGATGTGAGATAGAAGGTGTATTTATGTGTGTTTGTGTACTTACAACCCCTCTAAAAATAGGTAAGTGCAAAAGCTATTAAAGGAGTGGAAAGAAAAAGAGAAGAATGCTTGCTGGATGACTTGCAATAGAAAAAAGCATTTGAGAAAAAATGCTAATGAAATGAAAAATGAGAAAGTGCACTGAGAAAGTAAAAGATGATTTCTCCTTGTGCTGTGCCTGGAAAATGAACTCCAAGAAATGGCATGCAGTAAAAGTCCAGCTTTTCCTACTGTATTCTCCTGGTTATCATCATGCATAACTCATAATGGCTAAAATTATACAACTCAGTTTAAGGTACTTGCCTGGTACATAGCTGTCAGCCTCACGAAATGTGTTGGTAGAACAATTAATTGTGAATCAGTACAGAATAAGTCACCCAATACATGGTTTTAAAAGGCACTGTGCTGCTTAAGGGCAGGAGTGCTTTCAGAATCCAAATCTCCCTTTATCTGCAATGCAGCGTTTTGCTTGCAGAGCTGCCATAGTGGGAACTGGTTCTGGTAGTCCTTTAAGGGATCTGTAATTCTCAACAGTGTTTCCCAATTCACATACCTTGATTAAAAAGTGCCCAAATAGGAACATTTTATAAACCAATTCATACAGAGTATTTATTCCAAATAAATGGCCCAAGTTTCCAGAGGTAAGTGGAAGAATGGAAAACCTAATGATGAGCAAAAAGAGAAATCACTTCTTATTTTAGTGAATATATTTTAGGAACTCAAGTGCATGCTGCTTATTTCACCAAGTACCAGGAGATAACACATACATTCCTGGCTTTGCCTAATTATGAGTGTCAACTCAAAATCTAGTTGGTCAAGCAACAGCTTCCAGTCTCTTAAATTCTCTTTAAATTAAATGTTGGCTACAGAAAATAATCTCACTAAATGACAAAAGCATACTTTTTATATCTGCTTTACAGTTTAACACATCAAAATGTGGAGAATTTTTCATTCATATCAACTGACAGCCCATTCACATAAATGGATGTTTATGACTATAAAACAAATTAAGGCAAAGACTAAAATGAAGATTATTTAAGCACACAGCTCTATTTAGCTATTGTCTCCAGATAATGCTGTAACCTGAGTGTATATAAATGCTGCCCAAATGCACCCTTAACAGAAGATGAACCCTTCACTTTAGGTTCATACAAATAGACACAATGACTTTTCTTGCAAATTAAATGGTACAACTAGTTATTTTCTTGAGTGAGCATCAAAAGTTGTCAGACCAAAGCACATGTTTCACAGATGAAAAGCTAGTATCCAGAAATAAAATCTTTGGTATCTGAGGCAGCATCTGTCTCTCAATATGTTTTTTCGGGGTTTTTTCTGACTTGTGATATATGCTGCAGATCATACTGCTTCTTTTAAAAGCCAGTTGCCATGTCTATGTGTGCAAGCCTCAGAGAAGGGTTTTGTAAAGAACAGAGCACTGTGTTACAGAAAGACAAGATTAAACTCCCAAAACATAAGGAACTTAAATAACTGGGGACAAAGACATCAGTAGCTAAGTAGGCGTATAGGCAAGGTAACAAGTTCACCACCTTTATAGGCATGTACACTGCTAACAGAGCCGCTCAAATGAACATATCCTGTGTGGTTTATTCCAGTGACAAAAAGTCAAGAGGCAGTTGTGAATGCCTTGATGTAACACAGAGATCTATTTTAGTGCATTAAATTATGGGGTATTACAATCCCATCGATAGATGTAAGAACCACTGCAGACAATTTTAAGTGGCTTGCTGGAAAACACCAGTGAGGCAAGTTCCTTCATATGTGAGTGACATATGACTGTCAGGTGATCAAACCTCGAAGTAGTACTCCCATCCACATGTGTATAGAAAACAGGCCAAAAGGGACATCTACACAAGAATTGACCGTTTGCAGCTTTTACTAATGCCAGGAAATGTGGAAAATTCACAGCTGGGCCATAGTTGCTTCATAACCTCTTGCTGAATTCTCCTCTGCCTTCATGGGTTGGTTCCCAGCCACCTGGCCACCAGGCATTTTTTTCATGCCTTCCTTTCTGTTTACCTCAACTACTGCTCATTGCAGTTGTGATTATCTTTCCAAGCAAAGAGAGTAAAGTTATGTTACACAGCTTTGCTTAGTCTCCTCTAGATGGTATCTAGACAATCTATCTACAAAAATTTGTGTTTCATGTCACAAAAAAACCCCTTTCATCAACGGGGTCTATTGACTCTTGTCACTAGAATTTTAAACAAAATATCCCCCACTCTCAGACTCTCAGGTGAGAAAAAAGAAGAGGGTCAAGAAGTGCAGATTTCAAAACTGAAAAACAAACATGATGTCTAACATGGCCAAAACAAACCCCCTGTAACTCAATTCTGTTGAATGGCCATTCCATTTTTGTAGTGAATGACGGAAGAATAAGCTGTAAAAAATGTTAAGATAGTATTTATAAAACACGTATAGTGCCAAAAGTCCCAAATGGAAGTAGAAAAGTACAAATGTTGCTGAAAAGTGTTCCTTAAATAGTCTCACTTCAAATAGCATTATGCATCAAGCTGCTTGACACCCGTGAGAAACTATTTACTGCTAAAATAGTAATAGAAAAATAAGTCTTAGTAAGATATTATCTTTATTATGTTCCAAACATTTCAAAATATGTTCTACAAGTATTTTTGATTATTGTAAATTACCAGGACCTGGGAAAGCATTAACACAAATGGTATTTATTGAGGCTCATATATTTGCCACAGTCTAACTATGGCCTTGATGATTACTCATTTCTCATCACAAGCTTGAAAGTACAAAGGCACATCCTCAGTAGCTGGGCAAATGATTTGTTAGCAAATGTTATACATATAATTAGATATATGTACAGGTATACAGAGGAATATATATTAAAAAAAAAATCCTTCACAAATGCATCTGGTCTGTGAAGTGGCTTCATGCACAAATGAAAAATTCAGGAAAACTGGAGGGCCCCTCCAAAGCAGATCAGCAAAAATAATTAGAGGTTTAAAATTTCTGACCTGCTTGTGAAATCTCAAAGTGAATGGGCTGTTATTTGTTGTAAAAACTGAAAGACTAATAGGGTCCCAAACAAGATCCCATAATGCAGGAACAAGAATATCAAGTGGGACAAATACGTTTATATTCTCCAGTTTGGGCAAGACAGCCAGCCTTATCCTCCATATGCAAAACCATTAAGCTCACCTGTTTTAATTTGCTATTACCCCCCTGCTTCTATAACAAAGTTGCATTTAACTGTTTCCATGAGGGAAAATTATTCTTCAGACTCTCCATACTCAAAGTATTTTAAGGACATTCAGACGAAGATTTGCCTTTTACAATCTAGACGAATTTGTTCTGACTCATCAGAAAGGACTGGGCTAGAACTGGTGGATTTCTGGCAATCATTTTTGGCCTCACATTTCATGCTGTGTGGCAATACAGAGCAGGTATTTTTATAACCAAAAGTAGATCTGAACTCTGTAGGAAGTCATTTCTCTGAAAGTAAAACCTTTTAAATTGGCTCTTAAAAATTCAAGCAGCATGATTATTTTGTGTGGAAGTCTTTCCAATTAATTTCTATAAAACAGGCCAGCATGTGACTGCTGCCTGAGCAGAGCAGCTGTTAGTATTATATACTTGTGTATTCCTTTGTTTTCTCCGGAACTGTGTGCATATGTTTGGCCATTAGCACATTCTGGGGAAAAAAGTCCCAATTCCAAAAAGCTCTGGTATTTAGCATTCTTTATATAGCAAAAAATTATACACCTTTATGTGCTTCAGTAAAAATAACTCTGTGTGATTGCACATCTTTTTATCCCATTATATGACTGATTATATATTGGGTCCAAAGCAACAATAGCTGCGGATAAAAATAAACATTACCAAATATAAGCAAAATATTAAAAAAATATGAAATTGCTCTTACTTGCTCTGTCTCATTTTTCAGTCTCCTTTTTGAATTTCCAAGAACTTTGTCTGCTCTGATCTAGCCGTCTCTGTGATTTCTCTGTGCAGAACTGCCACAGCACAGCCTGTGTTACAGAGCAGATGAGAGCGGCCACAAGCCAGTGCTCAAAAGACCAGGACTGAAGGATCAGTCACCTTCCATCTGATAACTCACCATATACAAAAGGCTTCCTGTGAAGAAAAGGCAGGGAAAACAGAAAGTTTGTGAGAGGAAGGAGTAGCTGATTCTGGAATAAGGTCCACTGCAATAAAAGAGCAGTTATTCCCCTAATTATTATTACTGTCACTCTCTTTAATCAAAGGAAAGGGTCAAAAGACTAATTTTAAGCACCCTTGGAATACTTTGGATTAAGAGCCTCATTGAGCCTGTTCTGTTTTACCAGGATATGTATGCATACTCCTTGTCTATTGACAGAACAGACAAGTTATTTGAACAGTCATTTCATGTGTGTCCTCAGGCTGGATTTAGCCCTTATAATGATAATGCATATTAATCGGAAAATGTGGAGAGCCAGCTCTGAAGATTAGCTTGGCTTTGTAGTATTGCTCAGTTGCTGTGCTGTATGGAAAATGCATGATGATAAGCGATGTAGAGCTCACCACTCATAAATATTTAAGTGACAAGACACAAAAGACAGGCACCGTCATTGTTGCAAAATCAGAGATACAGTGTGAGGCACAAAGCACAAGAACAAGTGACTTTAGCTACTTTAAAAGTACATTTCCTTAGAAATGTACTTGTGAACTTAATAATTTTTTCTTACCAAATACAATATATTCAAAAAGGGAAGATATTCCCATTTATATATTCAGTAGCCATTACTGGCAGTCACTGACACAGATAAGACCCCTCTGATGGTTTGGCTGTATCCTGGATTGTAACACCCTTTCATAACCAACAACAGGACTGCATCTGATATTGAACTAGAATAGCAAATCCTCAAAAAGGAATTAAAAATTACAGGAGCAGGTACTGCACGTTTGTGTCTGACACTGAAAAAGCATGGAAGATGTCTTTATGATTTCAAGTGGTATTTCCAAAATGTTATATACATACATGGTCATACTATATGCAACACAGATCAAAAAAGTCAATTCCATTCTGAAGGATTTTACTTCTCTCTACTGAAAGGATCAGTGATTCTAATTTAATTTCTGATGATCAGATATTCTAATCCACTGCTGAAATTTCATCTGCATCTTAAAAACTGTAGATTGTACTAGCTTATTGAGGCACTCAAGGACAGAAGCAGAGTATGGGAACAAGATAGGTAAAAAGAAACCCAGCAAAATCAGATTTAGGGCACTCTGAGACAGAAGCAAGGGGTTAGTTTGCCATATTCAGACACAGTGAAGAAGGACCCTGAGACTGTAATTAGTCTAATTTACAAAGTATGAAAATGATAGCTAAGAAAATATGAATATAGGCCTGTCCTTGGTTTTAACTCTTTTGTCTCTAATGCTTTGGATAAATCGTTAAGCTCTTCTGTAATAATTTATTTCCTCCTTCTGCAAATTCTGCCATTCTCTGTAGTTCATGACTAGGGCTTAAATTCCAATTAGACTTACACAGGAAAAACACCACTGAAAAACTTTTTCACTGAGGGACCAGTATATGAAGATGATGACTTGCAGGACTTCTCCCTGTCAGAAGCAGAATGGCAGGGCAGAAACATGGAAAGCTCGTCAAAGGGAAGCGCAATTGAGTAGTCAAAAGTACAGGCTGTCTTGAACTACGACAGTAGTGTTCTGCAAAGGGGCTGTAAACCCACCACAATTCTGTATCTCTTACAGGATGCAAATATTGCAAAGGTCTTGGAAATTTTAGGCCGATTAATTTATTAAAAGTACAATCCTTGTTCAGCATCAGTAACTTTATTGTCCCATAGTAATTACAAACCAGTTCTCTCAACTTATTGTCATAAGAGAGAGGTAATGGGCCACAGCAGCACATGTTATTCAATACTGCACTGCAGCAAGCTGTGAGGCAAAGGGGAAAGCTAGACACTGAGCAGCCCCTCTGCTGAAGTTGTTGGCTGATGAATGCCTATCATGCTGATAGTATGCTACTAGGAATTAAAAAAAAAAAAATCAAACAAAAAAAAACACATGAAGGACATTTAGAGGGTAGGTAGACTGGTAAGTAAATACAAGCTTTGATTAGCACGTACAAGTCACCCATGTAGTTCTGTTCACTGTGTTTTCCTCACTCCCTCGGCCATTTTTAACAGACTGAATCAGCTGTAGCACATCCTCCCTGGGAATCAAACTAACTGTAACCCATCACAAGACCTCATCTGTCTTTACAGGGCAGACAGGGAGACTTACAGTCCTGCTGATTTCCAATATCCAGTTCTGCAGGAAAACGAGGTTGCAGAGCAGATTACAAAATGGGCACTATAAAACTGCTGCTGCTCAGCTGCTGAAGTCAAACTGCAGATGTCATATTGCTTCATTACTGGTGTTCAAATGCATTACTTCTCTACTGAGCAGCTGAAGTACAGTTTCATTCTGCCCATTTTTTTCACATGCTTATGGCTGTGTTTCTGTAGAGTTGATTCAGCTACTTATATCTTGAGTTTCAAAATTAATAGCTACCTATTGGATGCTTATTAAAGCATTTGTTACAGGAAACAAATTACTGGTACCAGCCCTGAGGAAAGTATGGATCAACTGGGTACTAAAAAGAAAATTTCGAAAGAATTCTAGTTCCTTGTGCATGGGGTCAAAACCTGAAGGGAGCACACAGGCCTGCTACACTATTATTCAAACACTGGGGCTAGAAAATATGGGTCTAGCTTTGGAGGAATGGAGTAGGTGTTTCACAAAGGACCTGGCTTTCTGCTCCTCAGAAATAGTACTTGGAGGTAGGAGTTAGCCTTCTCTATGACAAGTTTTCAGGGAAGAAAGATTCATTATCCATTAGAAGATTCATTGCCTCTTGATCAAATCAATTATATATGGCTAAGCAAAAGGATATAATACACTGCTCCACCAAGAACCTCTGCCCAAAGAATAGTGCCTGGTAGATTACCCTACAGAAGTAACTGTTTTCATCTGGAATGCCGTGTCTTGTGCACACCTGAAACGGAGAACAAAGGTGGTGAAACTGCAACCTGCAATTTCCTTGTAGTGAGGCTGCTTGCATTTCTGGAGTCCAAATTTCACAAATAACCTGTAAACACATCAAAGAACATGCTGTTCCCCAGTCATGCTGTGCTGACTTCCTTGAAGTCCTTAAGGATTTCTAGGCTGTGTAGATCATGCTGTTTCATAGATGTGCATTGTAAGAGAAGATATGTCATCTTTAAACACCCTCTGTGTGTCCAGCTCCACTCAGTAAGACAGGGGAGCTGGCAATCAGCCTAAGGGCACAATTCATACCTGACAGATTTCAGAAGCCTTCTGGTTTTAGGCAACGCTCACTTTTTGAAAAGTGTTGTCTCAAGAGGTTTTTGGTACAGAGTATTTCCTGAGAAGGTGGTATTAATTCCCACAAGGCATGTACAGAAATATTGCTACTAGATTCACAGGAAGACAGATGTTTTACTTTACAGGGAAGAGAGCCTGCCACTAAAAATAGCATCTGGTCCCATTCTTTTGTATGTTAGCAAGGGAAGAGGGTCAGTCTGATCCTTAAATTTTTCACCAGAGCAGCTGTAACTGTCAGGAAGCAAGACCAGGTGCTTGGTAACAGCCTTTGTACTCACCTAAATTTAAGCACAGTATAGGAAGTATCTTCCTGCAAAGAAGGATAAAACCAACATGAGTGTAATTTCAGCATCCATTTACATTTACACAAATGTACTTTCTCATCCATCCTGTACTTGGAAACACCTGCCAGACTAGCTTGTATCTGAACCAAACTTGCAAAATACTGATTTTTCCTCTCAGTGTCACAGGTAAGTTCACATTACTAATCATGCATGGAGTGTGGTGTCAAGAGATAAGAGAGTAAATTTCTAGAAATCCTAGTTTCCCAGACTTGCACTGGGGAGGTCACAAAAGAGGAACTTCAGTCTCTGTGCTAGTGACCTTGGTCACTGACTAAAATCACTGGAAAAAATAATAGTAAAACAAAAAAAAACCACTTCTCTTGGAAGGGAAAGCTGCCCTCTCAGAGGAGGACTTGGGACTTCACTACTTCACACCCAAGGCCTGGTTGCAGCACCAGCTGCCGCATCCCACCCATGGAAACTGAAAAGGCCTGGTGGGTCTCGTGAGAAGGCTGAGGGCTGTGGAGAGCCCACCTGAGCGGGGTCAGGTGAGCAGCAGCCCCCCACGGCTCTGCAGTGCCCGCCAGCGCAGCGAGGAGCGCTGAGGGTGGGCAGGGAAGGCGGCACATGGAGGGGGGAGGCAAAACCCACCAGCTCCACACACAGCCCCCAGCCAGGCATCAGCGCCTACCTCTGCTCTGGGCAGAGCCAGCAGTGCCCTGGCAGCCAGGAGGGCCAACCCTGTCCTGGGGGCACCAGGCACAGCATCGCCAGCTCATTGAGGGGATTGTCCCGCTCTGCTCTGCACTGGGGTGGCCTCACCTTGGATATTGTGGGCAGTTTGGGGCACTGCAATACAAGAAGGATAAAAAGATATTAGAGAGCACCCAAAGAAGGGCCACGAGGACGGTGAAGGGCCTTGAGGGGAAGCCACATGAGGAGCAGCTGAGGGCACTTGGTCTGTTCAGCCTGGAGGAGACTGAGGGGAGACCTCA